>CM053785.1:736266872-737506959 GCA_028749045.1 Cupressus sempervirens
CTTAAAACTCATGGTTTATCCTATTTAAAGAAAAAGCTTGTTTTAAAACAAATTGTGAATATAATTAAATTCTTTTGCATATTTAACAAAATTTAAAATTTGTGATTTAATTCAATAAAATTTTCAATATTGAAGCTTAATAAATTCATAAATAATTAAAGCTTAAAATTTTAACTAATTTTAAAAAATCTTAAGGGTTGTTTTTTTCTTCTTTTCTCACAATGATTCAAATTTTTTTTAACAAGGAATAAATTCATATTTATTTGTTTTTAATAATTTCTTTTTAAAAGAATTATTGTAAGCAATAAAGGAGTAGTTGCTCCTTATTTTTAGTTTTAGTTTTAATTTTTTTTTCTTATATAAAAAGGTTTTTTTTTCTTATATTTTTTTTAACAAATAAGGGTGTTATTTTAAACTTGGGGATATATTTTTCTAATTATGTCTATTTTAATTCCTAAAATTAAGTTAAATAACTCTAACTTAATGCCTGGAAAACTTATTTTTCCTTTATTTTTTGATTTAAGCATATTTTAGATGTTGCTACTAATGCGTCTTCAGTCCTCGGCCTTGGCTACGCAAGATGAGAAAGACACATGGAACACTAAAAATGAGGAAACCCTTGGCCTCATTAGTACATCTCTTAATCCTGATTTATATGTTTTGATTGCTCATTGCACTATTGCCCATGAAGCTTGGGATGTTTTGAAGAAAATGTATGATAGACCATCTGAATCACACAAGGTTCAATGCAAGAAAATTTGGAAGACTTAAGGTGTACTGATTTTAAATCTATGGATGAACTTCTACTTAAATTTGACTATATTAAAAGTCAACTAATTGGTCTAGGCATTACTCTCACTAATATTAGATTAATTACCATTATTTTAAAGAAATGTCTTCCTAGGCAATTTCAACAATTTATTACGAATTTTCATTCTCAACTTGTTATTCCTAATTTGTCTACTCAATTAACTTATAGTATTTTTCAGAATTTGTTGCATCAAGAGGAAGCTAAGTTGTTGCAATTTAGTACTCTTAGATCTAAAGAACATGCATTTATGTCTAAAAATCAAAATAAAAAATTTAGATCATCTAATCATAATAATACTCCCAATAATAATAATCAAAATTTTAATATTCAAAATTTCAATAATAATCATAACAATCATAACTTTAATAATAATCATGGTACCCACTCTTCAAATCTATCTTTGTGAAATACACAGCTCCACTCAAACAGTCCATAATATCATCCATCATTGATAATAGAAGTCTGTACTTAATTATGATCTTATTGATAGCCTGTGAATATGTGCACATCCTCCTTTCTCCATTCTTCTTTAGCATTAATATTGTTGGTACAACACATGGACTCAAACTCTCTCAAATCAACCCCTTTTGCAACAACTCATGAACTTGTCTGTTCAACTCTTCACTTTTTGTTGGTGTCATTATGTGCACTACCTTGTTTGGAAAACTAGCTTCTAGAATCAAATCCATCTGGTGATTGATCTTCCTCACTGGGGGTAATCTATTAGGTACATTATCTGACACAATATCAGGAAACTCTCCCAACAAATCTGTAACTTCTGTAGGTACCTCCTCTCCTTCTTTACTGTCTTTTGGGATTACAAAAAAACACATATGGTCATGCTTCATACCTTAGAGAAACTCCTTTCTATCAGCAAAATATATTATTTCAGCACTTCATACATTTTCTTCTTTCTCCTTCAATGACTTCAACTTATGTTTCACTCCATCCTTTGTCAAAGTGTATGTATTTTCTCGCCCATTATATACAACATACCTATCAAATTGCCATGACCTACCCAACAACATATGTCCATAGGTATGATATCACAAAGTACCTCATCCTAGTAGCTTCCAATCTTGAACTTCACTAGGCACTACTCATTGACCATGACCTTGTGGTCATCCTACACCCAAACAATACGGTATGGACATTGGTGTTTCTACCTCTTAGATTTAATGTTGTGACCATATTTTTTGACACCAGATTGTTAATACTTCCACCATCAATGATCACATCACAACACTTATCTTCACATTTCACCTGGTGTGAAACAAACCCCTTCTTTGATTAGTTTCATTCTCACCACTCAACAAGACTCTCATATTAACTAGGACTTCTCTTTCAACATCTTCATAATGGGATGATTTGGCATCTTCATCAACTTGCACAACTCTGGCCTAGCCTTTGGTTTTCTTATCTATCCTTCCTTGGCACTAGGAATATTCAAATTCTCTATGCCCTTCTTCTCCGCAGTGAAAGCATTTGCCACAAAAATCCCCTCTTCCATATCCTTGCCCTCTGCCTCTTCCTCTATTGTTTTGATCATGAAAACTGTTGGAATTGTTTCAATTCTGGTTTTGATAGCTACTACTTTCCTCATTGTTGTTTTTATTATCATCATTTTGGCCTCCATAAGACCATCTGCTAGATCTTCCACCATCACCTCTTCTATTATTATTGTTATCAAACTTTCTGCTCAACTTCTCCTCAAATTTTAGGGCAAACTGGCATGCCTCCTCAATACTAGTCATTCAAAGCAGACTCAACATCTCATGAATGCTTGGCCTTAACACATTAAGATAACTGGAAAATTTCTCCTTATCAACTTCTACATGGTCGGTTCTAATGCGAACTTGGTAGAACTCTTCAGTATACTCTTGAACAAGGTGGGGTCGAGGGGCAACACTCCTGTGGGGGTTTCAGGGGCAGCACCCCCAAAGCCAAAAATGACTCTACTATTGTAAAAGGCATCGAGTGTTATTTTTCTATTAGACAACTTATTCTAGCCCTAATTTTGTAAGTGATAAAAGCTTATATAAAATGGCTTAGGGTTATAGATTTCATAATGTATGATGATATCATAGCTTCTTATAACAATATTCAGCTGTAAGGGATTCCAGATTATAATCATTGGATAATAATAATATTGGAGTTGTCATTGATGGACATAGCCTAAGGATTGGGTGAACCATGTTATTTCTTCATGTCTTGTGTTCTCTTCTTTGTGATTTATTATTTTATGATATTGGTTATATTTGCATGTAATTATTATTTATGTCTATGGTTAATCCTAACACAATGAGGTTACATCTGTTTTCATGCCAAGTTGCCAAGTCAACACTATCTCATCAAAGACATGAGATTCTTTCTATTGCCTCTTTGGATAGAAAACTAACCAATATGTTGCTTTCCATATGAATTTCTAAAATTTCAAAGTTGCAAAAGCTTTCCAATTATTTCCATATGATTGAAATAATTTTGTCAATTTTCTAGACACGGGAGCTTCTACTAGCAATTGTAATCACTATTATTTGTAAATCTCCTTCCAAATGTAACTATTCCACTTATATATTTTTCACTATTTCAACTGCTAGAAGGATTTCTTGAGCCTTTGCTTCGCTATTAGTTTCATCCTCCATGTTTTTGGATTTAATGGCTATAATGTTGCAAGAAGGGTCTCTTGCCATATATCCCAACCTGATGGACTTGGATTTCCTTTCGAGGCTCTATTAAAGTTTATTTTGATCCACCACTTTTTAGGATTTTCTCACTCCACCTCATCTCTTCTTTGTTGAGAATGATCAACCCTTAAGAGCCCTCATTAATGACCATGCATATCTATCTCGTAAGTAAAGTTTTTAAATATTTCAAAGTATGCGGTTCAATTCATTATTAATTGATCAATGCAATAAGGATCGATTACACACACACACACTTCCTTCTAAAATTGTATATTTTTCTACCAATGTTGATTTTTTATTTACTCTATTTAACTGTTTGAAATAGTAAATCTTGTCATTTGTTTATATTTATGAATGCTAAATATATTTAAATATTTGATTATCTTGACAATTGCTACATGAATTTCAGTTATAAAATATAGGCATGGTAGTTTATTGTATTGAAAATTTATGATCAACCATTCATCATTACATCAAAACTCTCTAAAATAATTTGTTTTTGTGATATTGCAATCAAGATTTAATAGTGTAGTTTTTGAGTCAAACTCATTGACCCACATTTCATGAGTAGCGATTCAACATGAATCCATCTCTCATAAGAATAAATGGACCACTTAGCCCTCATTGGAAGTGGTCCATTTATTCTTATGAGAGATGGATTCATGTTGAATCGCTACTCATGAAATGTGGGTCAATGAGTTTGACTAAAAAACTACACTGTTAAATCCTAATTGCAATATCACAATTTGACTTGCTATGGAAATTATCTCCTAGTTATCATTTCCATAGCAAGTCAAATTGTGATATTGCAATTAAGATTTAACAATGTAGTTTTTGAGTCAAACTCATTGACCCACATTTCATGAGTAGCGATTCAACATGAATCCATCTCTCATGAGAATAAATGGACCACTTAGCCCTCATTGGAAGTGGTCCATTTATTCTTATGAGAGATGGATTCATGTTGAATCGCTACTCATGAAATGTGGGTCAATGAGTTTGACTCAAAAACTACACTGTTAAATCTTAATTGCAATATCACAATTTGACTTGCCATGGAAATTATCTCCTAGTTATCAAAAAAAAAATTATTACAACCAAAAATAACAAATCCTATGGGTGGGGTCTCATAGAGGGGGGCTTCCTAAAAAATTGAGTGGGTAGGGAAGAAATTTTATAGGAGTTATATGTTTTGTTGGTGTAATTAAATATTCATTAATTACACTTACATAAGTTTGCTTAGGATAATGCATTGCATAGTAGTTTGTCATTGAGACACTAAGGAGTTTACACCTCAATTAAATACATGGTGTAGGAGAATTCCGCTCCAAGTGGTCATAGTTATTATCTCTTTCCATCTTTAGTGTACATATCACATTATCATCCTCATCTTCACACAGACTTCATTGCATAATGGAGGATGATCCCCCTTCAGTGGACATGTGATTCCACCTTGTGTGGGTGATAGCTCATCTTCTCCTTATCTTTGTCTCTTATTACCTCTCCTATATAAGGAGGCCTATTATGTACACTTTAAATCAATCCATTGGATGTCAATCAAGTTCATTGTCAATAATAACATTCTTGCATCTTCATGCAATTGTCTTGCCAATCTCTTGTGGAAGTTATCTTGGTCTTTCATTTGATCCTAGGGGTGTTGTAGAGTCACCTAAAACTTTAACATGGTATCAAAGCTCTCATGGTGTGAAGACTTTTTGTCAAGAAGTGCAATCTTGACTTGACTCATTATCGGTGCAACATTTGGCAATTTGGACATCATAATTTGGAAGAGATTTTGGGATTCATATTTTGTGACCTTCTATTACAAGTGAAAATTTGAGGTTGTTGGTGCAAATCAAATGTTGGCATCATATAGAGGAGGTTCAAAAACCCCTGAATTAGATTTTGTTTCATCCAAATTGAACACTTGAGGCCAAATCTACAACCTTTTGATTTTTGAAGGTGCAACGACAATGATTAAGAAAAAATAATTTTAGAGATGATATTCAAACAATGATATCTCCTTCATTCAAACTCCTTTTTGCAAGAAATTTTTTTTTTTTGGGGTAGAATTTCACAATCTACATAGTGGTGCTAGTGATTTTGGATCACTATCTCTAATTTTTTTCTAAAAATTGCAAATCCCATTTTTTGCAACTTTCAAGGCTTTGTTTGGACACATCCATTAACATTTTCATGTGCAATTTTTTTTGAAAGTGCATGATTTTTCCTCTACTTTCCAGATCTCTAAATAGATTTTAGTTATTTGGAGTGGACATATCATTTTCAAAAATAGGTCTTTTTTGGCTATATTTACACTTGGTGTATACTTGAATTTCAATTTTCATAATTGAATCAATAATTTGAAGAAGTTATCAATTGATTTGAGTCATTCTTTGGGTTCATTCTGGAATTTTTCAAAAATTCCATTACTCACTCCTGATAACTATCATGAATGGAAGCAAGCAGTTTCTACTTAGTTGATGAATATTGGATTGCTTAGAATGATATTATGGACATGATCTAGAACCAACTATAGGTGTCGCAAAAGAAGGAAATGGTTTGATCGGAGGGATAAAGCACTTGGCTCTCTTAGGTCTACCATCTCTTATGATTTGCTATATCATATTGCATCCTGCACACATCCTCATGATGCCTAGACAACATTGGAGGGGATCTTTGGTAAACTTGATAGAATAAGAAAATTCAAATTGGAGAATGAGCTTATAGGTCTAAATCTGTGTGATTTTGACAATATTCAAGACTTTTCCTCTAAGTTCAATTCCATTAGATTGGAGCTTTCTAATTGTGGCATTACTAAAGATGATGAGCAATTGATATTATCTATTCTTTCCAAGCTAGGTCCTAAATATTCAACCTTTATTTCCACATTCTATGCTACTATGGATGCTCTTGGTAGTGTTGGATACAATTGATTAATTGTGTATTGTCTTTGATGTTACACAAATGTCATATCATTATTAGTCAGTGTATGCTGAGCTCATTCGAGCACTAAAGACAGTTTTCTATAGCTACCGAGCAATCCAGAGTTTGCCTACTTGAGAAGGTAGTGTCTACTAAATTCACTCGGGCACCAAAGGAAAGTTTGCAGATGATGAGTGTTAACTGAGCTCACTTGATTAATGAAGGAAATGTTGGATGAAACCAATGCTAACTGAGCTCACTTGGTTACCAAAGGAATTTGCTAATATGTAGTGCTGACCAAGTTTCACTTGGTTAAAATAGGAAAATCGCTTCTAAGTTAGTGTCTACTGAGCAGGGTCGGTTGTCAAAGGATTTTCTTATTTTGGAATATTAAGTGTAATTGATTTATCTATTGATTCTAGCCGACTCAGAAAATGAATATTAGTTACTCTAAGTTGTATTCTAGCGAACTTGATGACATGAATGATATAAGTAGAAGGTCAAGTTGTGGGATAAAAGGTGTGAAGTATAATGTGAAAATACATTTAAGATCTAATAACGCTAAGAGGAAGCAAATCATAAGGATAAGCAAAAAATTCTTGTGAAGCTAAAAGGATACATTCAATTAGGAAGGATTAAGTACAAGTAAGAATACATATTTGAAATCAACAATTCAGTTGCATCCAAATTAGGTCATTTCATTGTTACTCTCTAACCATTGTAGTAGTGGTCTAAATCTCTTAACATAGTTGGTTTAACAACCATTTGCAAATCCTCTAACAAGGTGGCAGTTCTATTGAATTGTCTAAAGACCTCTGACAAGGCCAATACTAACAAGGTGATTAAATGCTCTAACACGGTCACACCTAACAGTGTGTTTTGACAGGGTTGGCTTCTAATAGGACTCACTTCAGAAGAGTGAAAACAATAACTAGTTGCAATTGGTGATTTTTCCCAAATTGGGTTTCCATGTTAAATCTTGGTGTCAAATGTGTTCATTCTATTTGTTTTCTATGTTTGCACCTAAGTTAAAGTAATGATAATTACAGATAACATCTTAAGATCTGCATACTAATTAATTACCAAGCATTCTCAGTGTTTACCGAGTTACAACATTTCTTTGTTTGTTGAGCATCAACATAATTAAGTTTTGACACAATTACTTTACTGACATCTAAGGGAACCAAGAAATATTTTTTTGTAGTAACTAATTCACCCCTCCCCTCTCACTTACTCCTCTTATATTTCCAACAATTGGTATCAGAACTCTTGCTGCTTGCGAAGAAGGTTTCAAGGACCTAAGTTAAAGATCAAAATTTCTTACAAAAGAGAGATTCCCAAGTTGAATAGAGACAATTTTGCAGCATGGAAAGGACTTATGAGGTTACATCTAGCTACTATCTATGATTCAAGTTGTAAATAGCTTGATAGTGAATACAAGACTCCCACTGGAACATTATCAGTGCTGAAAAGAAGAATCATAACATCATGATGATTGATATTGCATCTACTCTCAGTTATGCTAAATTTGATGAGGTAAAAGACTGTAAAAATGTTCATGAAATGTGGACCAAGCTGAAAGAAATCTATGAAGGAGATGAAAATGTCAAAAGAGTCAAAGCAAAAAGTCTCAGAGGACAATTTGATCAAATGAGAATGAGAGAAGATGAAAATATTGCAAAATATGTGGAAAGAATCAAAGCTAGTGTAAGTGCAATCAAAGCATCTAGAGGAGACATTGATGACACGATTGTTGCAAGCAAGGTACTTAAAACTCTTCTTCCTATTTATGCAATTAGAGTGTTTGCTATTCAAGAAATGAGATGTGATCCAAATAAAAAAATAACTTTGGATGCTCTAGTTGGAAGATTGACAACTTTTGAATTAGACAACTATGATAATTCTATTTCTAATTCCAAAAATATTGAGTCTGCATTTGAAGCCAGACTCTTACTCAAGGAAAAGATCAAGAAATCAAAGGCCAATCAATTAGAAAGTGAAGAAGAAACTAAAGAAAGTTTTGATAGTGATCTTGAAATTGTTGAAGCCTTACTTGCAAATAAATACTCCAAAGGCAGAGGAAACTACAAAGGTAAAATTCCTATAATCTACTTTTCTTACGAAGAAGTTGGTCATATTGCTGCCAGGTGTCCAAACATAGAAAGAAAGGATGGAAAGAAAAATAGTACATACAAAGGCAAGAATGAATTCAAAAATTACAAGAACTTCAAGGACAAAGGCAAGAAATCTTGTCTTATGGCTAAAGATTCTGATAACAGTAAAGATGAAATGGTGTATATTGTTGTAAAAGATGAATCTGATGATGAAGGAGATAAGATGACACTTATCTCATGTAAGAAAAAATGATACATGGATTATTGATAGCGGATGTTCGCATCATATGACTAGAGGTAAAACATAATTTGAACATTTGGAACATTATGATGGAGGTAGTGTAAGATTTGGAAACAATGAACCTTGTTGCATAAAAGGAAAAGGTCATATCTCATTAACCAGTGAACTTATATGTGATAATGCTTATTGGGTTGAAGGACTAAAGCATAATCTAGTGAGTGCCACATTATTGAATAACATTTTATTCAAGGTAAAATTAATGGATGGAAAGGCCAAACTACTAGATGAAAAAGGAAATCTGGTTGGATCTGGCAACCAAAGAAAAGGTAACCTATTTTATCTTGATCTCAGTGAAAGTTCATGTTTGATTGCTCATATAGAAGAAAATTGGCTATGGTACAAAAGGTTATGTCATGTAAACTTTGATAATCTAGTTAAGATAAACAAACACAAAAATGTAAGAGGTATACCTAGTTTGAAGAAACCTGATATGGGTCTATGCAAAAATTGCCAAATTGGTAAGATGGGAAAGACTAGTTTCAAAAGCAAAAACTATCATTCTAAAGAAGTCTTAGAACTTGTACATATAGACTTATGTAGACCTATTGGAATACAAAGTTATAGTGGAGAATTTTTTTTCATTCTTTTTGTTTATGATTATTCTAGAATGATGATTGTAATGTATCTAAAAGAAAAATCTGAAGCCTTTCAAAAATTCAAGTGGTACTTGGAAAAAGTAGAAAAAGAAACTGGAAAGAAGTTAAAATGCCTAAGATTAGACAGAGGTGATGAATTCATCTCAAATGAATTCAATTAATTCTGCATTAAAAAAGAAATCAAAAGATAAGTATCAACCCTTGGTACACCAGAACATAATGGTATAGCTGAAAGAAGAAATAGATCCATCATGGATTGTGCAAGAATATTGATGATAGAAAAGAATGTTGTAATCAAATACTAGAAGGAAGTTATCCGCACTGCAATTCACACCTTAAACAGAGTACAACTAAAGAAAGATTCCAATCAAACTCCTTATGAATTATGGTATGGCTACAAACCTAATGTAAGTTACTTGAAAGGATTTGGTAGCAAATGTTATATCTTGAAAGAATGTAGGCAAATTTGATGTCAAAGGTAATGAAGACATATTTCTAGGATACTCCTATAGAAGTAAAGTATACAAATGCCTAAATTTGTCTACTCATAAAGTCATAGAAAGTGCACATGTGAGAATTAATGAGCTTCTAGAAAATAGTGAAGAAGAAAGTGACAAAGAGCCAAAGGATTACAAAAGATTTGTTTACTATAAATCTGATACCCTGCCAAATCTATCTGAAAGAAAGGAGGCTTCACCTCCCAAGTCCTTAAAATCTCCAATAGTTACCGAGTTGCAGACAATGCAACTTGAGTCACAGTTTGAAGGACTCCAGTCACAGTCAGAGGCTATCAAACTACCTCAAGAGCAAACTGAGTCTGATGGATTCAAGTCACAGACAATGGAACTCAAGCTTGATGAAATCAGTGAAACTCATTCTAAATCCAAAAAACCTATGTTAGCAAGATATGTTAGAAGGGATCATGCACCTGATTAGATCATTGGAGACAAATCTAATGGAACAATGACAAGAAGCAAATTGAAAGGTACATGTTTACTTGCTGAATTCAAACCTAGAAATATTAAAGATGCATTGGATAGTGAAAGTTGGGTTGAAGCAATGAATGAAGAAATATAACAAATAGAGAAGAACAAAATCAAGACTCTTGTTCCTAGACCCAAGGATAAAAATGTAATTAGCACAAAATGGGTTTTCAGAAAAAAGTTAAATGAAGATGGAAAAATATCTAGAAACAAAGCAAGGTTGGTATGTAAAGGAAATTCTCAAGAAGAAGGTATTGATTATGGTGAAACTTTTGCCCTTGTTGCAAGATTAGAAGGTGTTAGAACTTTACTTGCATATGCAACTCACATAGGATTTAAATTTTATCAAATGGATGTTAAATCTGCATTCTTGAATGTAATTCTTGATGAATAAGTCTACATTGAATAGATAGAAGGTTTTGTAGATCCTACCAAAAGAGACATGGTCTGCAAATTACATAAGGCATTATATGGTCTCAAGTAAGCTCCCACAACTTGGTATGAAAGACTTCATAATTACTTGATACAAATTGGTTTTCAAAGAACAAATGATAATAGTAGTGTGTATATCAAAGAAGGACCAGACAAGAAGATTGTGTTGGCTGAAATATTTGTTGATGTCACATTATTCACAGCAAATGATGACTTGTGCAAGACATTTTTAGAAGAAATAAGTAAGGAATTTGAGATGTTTATGTTTGGAGAGATAAAATTCTTTGTTAGATTACAGATCCAGTAGAAGAAATATGGTATTTATATTACTCAATCCAAATACATCAAGGAGATACTAAAGAAATTTGGAATGGAAGATTCAAGACCAGTTGGAACCCTTATGTCTACTAGACATAAGCTTTCCAAAAATGATGATCCCAAAGAGGTAAATCAAACCACATACATATTAATTATTGGAAAATTATAATATGTAGTACATACAAGGCCTGATATTGCATTAGCAGTCGGTATGGTGGCAAGATTCTCAACAAATCCCAAAGAAAATCACACGATTACAATCAAAAGAATCATGAGATATCTGAAAGGTACTGAAGAATATGGCCTATGGTACAAAAAGGGATGCAATTTGGACTTAAAAGTATTTATTGATGCTGATTGGGCAAGAAGTATTGATGATAGAAAGAGCACTAAAGGTGGAGCATTCTTTCTCGGTAAAAGACTAGTGTCTTGGACAAGCAAGAAACAAAATTGCATCTCTCAATCCACAACAGAGGCAGAATATGTGGCAACAACAGTCAATTGCTCTAGCATTATTTGGTTCAAACAACTGATGACAGGCATGAAGATAGAAATCAAAGATCCAGTAGTCATGTACTATGATAACACCAGTGCAATCAATGTATCAAAGAATCCGGTAATGCATACCAAAACAAAGCACATTGGTATAAAAAATCACTTCTTAAGAGAATTGGTGCAAGATAAAGAAGTCAGATTGGAATATGTAAATACAAAAGAATAAATTGTAGACATATTCACTAGGCCATTACCTAAGGATGCATTTCTAAATCTAAGAGGTAAGCTATGGGTCATTCCCTTATCTGAAGCTCACTAAATGAAGATCAGTGATGCATCAACCAGAGCATGTTGAAAATCAATCAGTTGGTGCAGTATTGATATGGGCACATTGCAAATGATTCAATACTTAAAGTACACTAACATTCACTGATTATTGTCTTTGGCATGTGTTGTCAAAGAGGGAGAAGTTTATTATCACATCTCATAGAATTTTTTTAGAGAAGCTTGTTGTAAGAGGGAGAAATTTGTTGCAAACAAAAGTTTTTTGATAGAGGGAGAAGCTGAAGACAAAAAGAGTTCACATTAACAAAGGGAGTTCTCATGGATATGAATAAGAATGAAACTAAGGAGATGTACCTTATTTCATCCTTATTCCAAAATTTCATTGTGTTATGACATGTTGTGTTGCCATCAATGCCAAATAGGGATATTGTTGGATATAATTGATTAATTGTTTATTGTCTTTGATGTTACAAAAATGTCATATCATTATCAATCAGTGTATGCGGAACCTATTTGGGCACTAATGACAATTTTATATGGCTACTGAGCAATCCAGAGTTTGCCTAGTTTAAAAGGCAGTGTTTACCAAATTCACTCGAGCACCAAAAGAAAGTTTGCAGATGATGAGTGTTAACCGAGCTCACTCAGTTAATGAAGAAAATGTTGGATGGAACCAGTGCTAACCAAGCTCACTTGGTTACCAAAGGAATTTGCTAGTATGCAGTGTTGACCAAGCTTCACTTGGTTAACATAAGAAAATCACTTCCGAGTTAGTGTCTACTAAGCAAGGTCGACTATCAAAGGATTTTCTTATTTTGGCATATTAAGTGTAATTGATTTATCTATTGGTACTAGCTGACTCAAAAAATGAATATTAGTTATTCTAAGTTGTATTCTAGCCGACTTGACAATGTGAATGATATAAGTAGAAGGTCAAGTTATGGGATAGAAGGTGTGAAGCAGAATGTGAAAATATATTGAAGATCTAATAATGTTAAGAGGAAGCGAATTAGAAGGATAAGTAGAATATTCTTGTGAAGCTGAAAGGATACATTCGATTAGGAAGGATCAAGTACAAGCTAGAATAGAGACATGAAATTACCAATTTAGTTGCATCCAAATTAGGTCATTTCATTGTTACTCTCTAACCATTGTAGTAGCGATCTAAATCTCTTAATAGAGTTTGTTTAACAACCATTTGTAAATCCTCTAACAAGGTGGCAGTTCTATTGACTTTTCTAAAGACCTTTGACAAGGCCACTCCTAATAGGGTGATTAAATCCTCTAACAAGGTTACACCTAACAGTGTGTTTTGTAACTTTTAATAGGGTTGGCTCCTAACAAGACTTACTTCAAAAGAGTGAAAATAGTAACTAGTTGCAATTGGTGGTTTTCCACATTAAAACTTGGTGTCAAATGTGTTCATGTTATTTCTTTTCTATGTTTGCACCTAAGTTAAAGCAATGATAATTACAAATAACATCTTAAGATTTGCATGCTAATTAATTACCAAGCATTCTCAATGTTTACCAAGTTACAACATTTCTTTGTTTGCCGAGCATCAGTAGAATTAAGTTTTGATAGAATTACTTTACTAACATCTAAGGATCTAAGAAATATTTTTTTGTAGTAACTAATTCACCCCTCCCCTCTCAGTTACTCCTCCTATATTTCCAACATGTAGTGCATACAAAATGCCTTCTCTTGATGAATTTGCAGCTCAACTCACAAGAGAACAAGCAAAGTTAAGTACACATGGGTCAATTGAAGACTTCAAAGCATCAAGCATTGGTTGCAAATGTTTCCTCTCCAAAGGCTCCCAAAGGAAAAAGAAACAAACAACACAAAGATCCTAAGCAACATGGCAAAGATGGCGACTCTCCTTCACAACATAATATTGAATCCAAGTCCCCTGCAAGAGAGGAAACATATACAAGAAAGCTAGATAAATGTGTTTATTGCAAAAAGTTAAGACATGCCAAGCATAAATGTTTCCATAAGAAGATTGATGAGCTCACTCACATTCTTCAAAAGAACAATATCCAGTTGCCATCATCAATGTCTTCTCCTTCTTCTCAATATCAGGTAGCTTCTACATCGACATCATCATCCAAAGGTAAAGCACAAGCACTCATTGCTTCCACACATCCTAAGCAAGGTAAATGACTTCTTGATTTAGGTGCATCACATCACATGGCATCTTCTATGGATATTTTTTCTTCTACTTAGCCTTGTACTTCTCCACCTATATTGATGGGTAATAATACATACATGAAGGTTTGTGGGAAAGGTTTTATTCCTATGGGAGAGGGTACATTTAATTATGTTCTTTGCATACCATCCTTGACCACTAATCTCCTTTCCATTTACCAAATTACTCATGGGGCACAAGGCAAAATTGTTGAGTTCACTCCTGATTATGTCTATATTAGGGACATGGAGAGTAGAGATGTCATAGCTATGAGAGTTGTTGATCCTACATCATGCTTGTATTCTTTTGCACATTTTGTTGATAATGATGATGATATTCATGATGTACCTAACCCTTTATCAAGGAAAAATAATTTATGTGAGGAGAATATTGGACACTTGAATCATTTTGTTCTTGAGACAAGTGTTGAACTTCCTACTCCTCCACCTCCTGCTTCTTCAGACATGAGCTCTACTATTCAGGATGATGATCTTTTTGCTTCAGATCTTGCAATGTGGGATGAATTCTTGGATGCTCTTTCAGATGAGTCTCATAATGCATATTTGGATACTACATTTGAGGAGATTTTTCATAGAGACACTTCTTCACCTTCTTTGAAGATTGGATTTCCCAACTCTCCATGTTCTCTTATTTTTTCACATCTCATAGGTCAGCTTGATGGTGTGACAAAATCTTTGAGCTTGGAGACACCTATTCAGTCTTTAGAGATGCATACATGGAGACCTCCTTCCTCCTTCCTCACTTTTTACATGGAGTGGCTTCTTCATCATTTGATGTATTTATCTTTTCCTAAGGAGAGACATGTTTCTTGCAGGCATTGGATTATCTTCTGTTTGTAGGTACTCTTCATCTACATTGGAGCTTCTTCATTATGAGGGGGATATCATGTCTCATTATCTCCTTCCTATGGGGGGATCAGTCTTTGTATATACACGATGTATGTAAATCTTGAGGGTTCTTGAGTGCTCCATCCATCCAAGCATATGTGTTTCATCTCTCTTTTTGGAGGAGGGTTTTTCCCATGAGGTTTTCTCTCTTTCTCCACTTTATGAGAGATCATGTTTCATGTATTACATTGCATATTGTACATAGATACCTAAAATGGCCTAGTAGTGGGACCCATCTTGCATTGTGAGTTTAAGTGCATTCTCCTAAGTTGCACTTAAGCGGGGGGGGGGGATTGATGTAATTAAATATTCACTAATTACAATTACTTAAGCTTACTTAGGATAATGCATTGCATAATAGTTTGTCATTGAGACACTTAAGAGTTTGCACCTCAATTAAACACATGGTGTAGGAGAATTCCACTCTAGGTGGTCATAGTTGTTATCTCATTCCACCTTTAGTGCAAATATCACATTGTCGTCCTCATCTTCGCACATACTTCATTTCATAATGGAGGATGATCCACCTTTGGTGGACATGTGATTCCACCTTGTGTGGGTGATAGCTTATCTTCTCCTTATCTTTGTCTCTTATCGCCTCTCCTATATAAGGAGGCCTATTATGTACATTTTAAATCAATCAATTGGATGTTAATCAAGTCCATTATCGATAATAGCATTCTTGCATCTTCATGCAATTGTCTTGCCAATCTCTTGTGGAAGTTATCTTAGTTTTTCATTAAAACTCTAACATATTTTAAATAAAGAAACATATATTCAAAAATTATATTAGTATTGAGAAAAAAAAGGCAAATTAGGAGTAGAAATGTATATCTTAGAAATATTTTCCTAAGCTTTCTATCTCCACCATTATTTTTGTGCTAAAAAAAGTAGCCCTATACTGTATAGGGCTCTATTTTATGGGAGAAGATTCTAAATGTTCATGTAGCAATTTAATTTCTTCATCACAAACCCCCTTCTTCCTTGAAAATAGAAGCTTAAGCCCCTCCAGGAGACCCCACCCTATGACAATCTTATCTAACACAAGATTAAAATAACATATGACATTAAGTCAATTTAATCCATATACTAACACCTCTCCTTTCATAGTTAATGACAAATTTATAATCTAATATTTATTATTAATAATTTTTAAAATCAAAAGTATTAAAAAAAACTCTGAATTTATAATTTGACACAACATTAAGATAGATTTGGAAAATGATTTGTAAAAGCATAAACTTATGTGAATGAAAAAAATGATATTTACAAAAAAAAAAATTCTATTAAACCCAAAACAATAAAAAATCAAACCAACCTACCCGAAAAAGCCTTATAAAACCATCAACTTTAGTCCTTATCCAAAAAAAACATAAAAAAAATTAGAAAGTTTTATTCCCTCCAAATGTCTAATTTTCGCTGCCTTCAATAAATGAGTAATTTTTATATATTTTAGACTGCGACGGAAAACGAACTAAAAAAAAATTTCATGGAAGCGAAAGATGGATGGATAAACCTGATTGGCCACCTTGAAATGAGACAACAAAACAAAACGAGACGGAGCTCTCATGTTTTCAAGTCGTAACTCCAATTCTATGTTTTGTTTTATTTTATTTAAACAGAGGCGTTTGATGAAAAAATGATAAGACGTGTAGGACAAGGCTTGTCGTCATCTTGTCCGTATTCTTTCTTTTCTTTCCCTCCTCTCAACATCATTTCATGCTCATCATGATCACAATATTATTATTTATTATTTACTACATCACCATCTCCATTATATTCCAACCATAGATAGCAATTATATTTGCAGATGAGAAGTCGGATCGTTTTTATTACAAACGCAGCAGCCTCTGAGAAAACTAGTTTATATATTTTTTAAAGGGTTTGGATTTGCCGCGGGGGCTCGATCGTGAGACCACTACGAAACACGAATAATGTCGTCCGCAGGGAAAAAGCTCATAAACGATGTCAAAGGTAGGGTAGTAGATTATACCTTTTTAAAATTTTGCTTTCAGAGAATGGATTTTGAAATTTTCGTGAATCGCAGTAATGGTTTATGCGTCCCCGAGACGAACTCATCGGGCTTTGTTTGCTAGGGTCCTGGCATTTTGCGCTTGATAAAACCCAGGCCTTATTTTTTTTTTTTTTTTGAAAGATGATTTCAATTTGGAAAATGGACGAGAATGTTTTGTGTAATTTGAATCCGCTTGTTAAGAGTTGAATTCACGTGGTTTTTAAATCATTTTTAGAGCCTTTTTGGTCAGGGTTCTATATTTGTTGCTTTTTTTGGTTGAATTTATAAGTTCTTCATCAGCGTGGTGTTTATTATGCGAGTGTATTTGCATATTTTCTGTAGAATTTCTTTAATATGGATGCAGTTAGAATTACATGGGTGGTCCTGGTTGACAGTGTTTTATGAGTTGTTGAGTACGTTGGTTTTATTTTTTGACTGGTCTGGCATGCCGGGGATTCGATCGAAGAATTCTTGGTTCATTATCTGTAAAAGCTTTTTTGACTTTTTTAAATTGTTGGTTTATTCTGAATTTGGAATTGTCATTGTGGTAATGTTTATCAGGGTTTCATTTGTATTTTTTATTTCTTCAATTTATAAATTCTTCAGCCACGCAGGGTTTTGGCCGGAAAGTATCTGTCAAAATTGGTTTCATGTGATCAGGAGTAAATGTGATATGGATTTAAAAGCAACTGTTCTGCTGCTTCAGATGTTTTCTGCTTACTGTTTCTCAATTTATTAATTCAGCCCTGTTATGCTTTTTATTGAAGAATTATGTTGCTAATTGCCTGTAAAAATTGCTTTCATTTGGTTACCAATTGAACTTTTATGAGTATTGGAGCAGCCTTCAGATTCCTGTTTGAGTGGGTTTTGATCTTTTTTATATATATTTTCTCGAATGTTAAACTTTTCAGCAACTTATGGTTTTTGATGTGAGAATTAGATGCACATTATCTGTAAAATTGGTTTCATGTTGTAGGAAATAGGAATTTGAATTTATGACCAGTCATATTTGGTAGGGTTTTCTATTCCTTATTTACCTTGCCAAATTTGTTACTTAGTTAAACCTTCAGGGTTTTTGATTGAAGAGTTGTGCTAGTATTATCTGTAAAAATTGCTTTAATTTGTTAAGAAGGTTTGATTCTCACAGAGTTTGAATCACTCTAAGAGCCCTGTTTGTGATGATTTTATATTGTTTATTTTGCTGGTTCTGAGGGCTTTTAGTTGAAATTGTTTGGAAGGTTGTCTGTATGTGTCATATGTTGGGTGAACAGGATTATTTAGTTTAGCAAATGCATTCTCAGGATTTAATATTTGAGTCAAAGGTTTGTATTCATTGAAAGTATATATGATGGGTTTGTAGTATGTACCAGTTTGTCACCAATGAAATCTGATACCAGTGGACCATGCACAGGAAACTCATTTTACAACCCATTTCTTTGAAGTAAGAAACTAGCTTTCTTAAAGAGTTGACCTTTGTTCTATAGCTCCAATCCAAATTGGCAGCTTGATCACAGTAAATTTGAACATTATTTACATAAAAGAAATATTGTTTTATGGTCCACCCTGCCTTGTGCCATACACATTTTGACCTGTTCTTGGATTATGGACTAGCTGACTACATATCTTACCATCCCAGGGAGGCAAAGGGTTGTCTATAAAAAAGATGGAAATGTACCATAACAAGATTAGATTTAAAGATATTACATCAGTGTCTTTGAATGATAAATGTAGGCCCATGAGAACCAAGTGTTTGAGAAGAGTCAGTAGCTAAGCAGAAGTTCCAGATGGATTAACAGCCAAAAATAAAGTATCTGAAATTGTATAACATACGTAGAAAAAATGATAAAATGGAGATAGACCTAAATGGATAGTTCCCAGGAAAACAAGTACTTACAGTACTATGTATTATAAAATTCCAGTGAAAGGAGTGTCTCATTCTTAGAAGATAATGACCACTAGACCCAAGATTAGTAGCCAATTGAGACAAGCAATAGTCCGCATCAGAATCACGAGCAGAGTTTACTGCCATAAGAAGGCCATTGTAGAGCTTGACAATGCCTTCATGTGAAACAGTGGATGAATTGTGAAGTAATCATTCAGTGCTTGCTGGATTCATCTTCCACTAATGTGGATCTTGACTCTTTAATAAGTACACATCATGTAAAAAGTATTTCGTCATTTTTAGTCTCCAGTGTAATGGTTCAAGGAATTTGTTATAATTAATGAGCCACAACTGTTGGATTGCCCATGATGAGGATATCCTTAACTATGCATTTGGAGAAAGCTTACTTGGCAACTCCTATTAATGTTACATCATGTATAATTAAATTCTTAACAAAGTATTTTTACTAGTTGTTGCATCCCCTGATTTTGTTTAGATATGTGTATATTCTCTGGTTGCATATTCAGCAACAATGGCTATGGTTGGTATCTTTACCATCCTATATCTTAACTGGCCATTAAAGTAGAGACCATAAGAGATGCTGTCCAGCTCACTGTTGTTTTACTTAATTGATGATGAACATTTGCCTCATTACTAGATTTCTGCTAAAATTTCTGTCTAAAAATTCTCATATGTTGCTGAAGATAGCAATGTCTTGGCTGACAAGTATTTTCAATTTTTTTGGTTCTTCATACAAATGGAGACACACATCACCTGACCTAACGGAAGATTATGGTATAAGTCAAAACAGGGCCAGCACTCTCTAGTATGCACTCATTTATTGGACAATCTACTTATTGAGTATATTCACATTAGACCCAGCAAAAAATTGTTATCCACATCTTTTGTCATGTTATGAACTTCAGACCAATGAGCGTGAGTTGATGAATAATATATTTTGTCACTTTGAAAGTGTCATGAGTTGTGGGAAGCATGGAAACAATTTGATCAATAAATTATGTTATCCATTATGCTGTTTACTTTTCTCATTTCTCTCTTGATAGTTCTTCTTGAGCTTCCACTTTTGGGGTTGTCACGGATTATTAAACAACATTACGTAAAGTTGTTCCATGTCTCTTTTTTTCATCATAATAAATGTTTGACCATCTTATTAAATAAAATGATTTTAAAGAGGCCCGCTCCTGGGCTTTCGAGAGCTGATTTTCCCTCATATCATAACCAAAATCAGAAACACTATGGTGTGGTATGTGTCCCGCTTGATCCTGGGTGGACCAAAATCAACTTTGATGGGGCATCCAAAGGAAATTTGGGCCCATCCAGAGTGGGAGTTGTTGCTAGGTCAGAGGATGGGAGCATTTTGGCTTTTAGTGCTAGAAAGGTGATGGACGGAACAAACAATCAAGCTGAGTGCCTGGATGTGATAATGTTGGGGATCATACTTAGGGTCCAAAAACTACACCTAGAGTGTGATTACCAAATTGTGATCAATGGCATTGCTAAAGGAAATTTAGAAGCATGGTACTTGGATAAGTATATCAAACTGATTAGAATATTGTTAGACAATTCGATGAATTCAAAATCACTCATGTCTTAAGGGAAGCAAATTCATTAGTAGATAAGCTCTCTAATGTGGGTGTGGCAGGCTCCTCAAATGACAAGTTTGATGAAACATAGTAACGTGACTTGGACTCGGCTCGGACTCGGTAAGGATAACTTGACTCGTGACCTAGCTCAAACTCAGCTGTGACTCGACAAAGTGAAAAAATCTCGAAATTTTGATTTTTTTAGGACTCAAAGAACATTCCATGCACCCATTATTGAATAAAGCTTAAAGACACAAAAACATCATGAAATAGAAGGTAATTTGATCACATACTTCTACATACATCAATTTCATCGTTTGAGGAGTCAAATAGACAACAAACTTTTAGTGAGTACAAATGACACTTATTTCTTCAAATCTACCTAGATCTTATGTTGATGTTAACAATGAAGATCATTATAAGGAGTCAAGACCCATATGAAGTTCAATGCTGCTATTCTTAATTCAACATTGAACTATGAATATCAATCATAACATTCAAGTTTGAAAAATTTACAATAATGTACAATTTTGACTTTTAAGTTGATTTAGTTTTTTATATGCATCCTGGGTGGCTGTCTGAACCTAATTCTTGTTTTCAGGCTACAAATATGCATGTGTTTTAAGATTTTTATATATTTTTCTATGGATGTTCATTTGGTCTCATCTAGAGTTGAGACTTAAAAGTTAAATCTGATGGAAATAACCATTCAAAAATAGTCAATGGTTGAGGAAAGGATTAAAAACTTCCTAGGAACCAGTTAATTAAGAACTAGAACCAAACACACATGATTCAGGCCTTTAAATTCAACTCTTTTCACACATTGGATTTAAATTAATCTGGTCAAGGAAAGGAAACTGAAAACATTATTAAAAGAATTGCAGGAAATTCTAAAAACTAGACTAATCTTGATTCCTGTCATTCCAGGCAATTGAATAAGCATTGGATAATAATACAAATCCCAAACTTTGAATAGACCATTTCAGTGTTATCAGCATTAAAAATATTATTTTTAGCCTTAGATAATAGGCTTATTCATTCTCAATCGGTACAAAATTACGAATAGACACAATAAAAGAGCAAACTTTTGTAATCTTGAGACTATTCATACCAACCTCTAGAAACTTATAAAAAAATTAAAAAAATAATTTTTTTTTGGTCGGGTCAAGTCAATCTTGACCCGTGAGTCACGCCTTGATGTGCGAGTCAGGTGAGTTACCTCACCTGACCTGCCGAGCCCGGGTCACGGGTCATTTTGACCTAGCAAGCCATGTGAGACTTGCCGACTTGGGAGACTCACTCGACTCGTTGCGAGTCTCGTTACTCTGGTTTGAAATGACGAAGGTACTCATGGATATTCCACCCCATGAACTAGATTTATGAAGTAATTGAAAATCTTGGAAAGTAGCTAATCTATATAGGAATGGAGGTGGAGATGACAAACAATGTTGGCATCCGTACGGAACGGGTCATTTTGACCTAGCAAGCCATGTGAGACTTGCCGACTCGCTCGACTCACTCGACTTGTGGTGAGTCTCATTACTCTGGTTTGAAATGACAAAGGTACTCATGTATATTCCACCCCATGAACTAGATTTATGAAGTAATTGAAAATCTTGGAAAGTAGCTAATCTATATAGGAATGGAGGTGGAGATGACAAAAAGTGTTGGCATCTGTATGGAATGGTGTCCATGGAGGCTAATTGGGGGATGTGCGAGAGACCTCTAACTATTGTTTGTTTGTGCGTCTAATGCACGTCCTGAGGTGCACCTCCCGGTTACTAGATGGGGATGGGTCAAACTGTTACTTGTCCTCTGCTTGTTGATGATGGTAGACCCAGAATCTAAAGGCAGTTCCTAGTGCATTAGAGAAAAAAGAAGCCTAACAATGGGCGGTGTGCTTGTAGCGGTTGTTAATGTTTCGGACATGGTGTCCTGATAATGCGATGGTGGTGTCACAATAGGGTGGTGGAGAGGTCCCAGGTCCTTCCAACTAGTTTGGGAGTCAATTTGTGGCGGGTATTGATATCTCTCTTCTTCTAGACTGTAGTCATGTGTGTGGTGGTAAGCTTGGCCAAGTTCGTGGTGGTGTTCATGCGGCTGAGGAAGGAATTCCTAATTTCTTCAAGGAAGACGTAGCCAAATGGTTCCAGTAGTTTGGGGTTGGGGGTTGCTTTATGTGCATTTTTGTAATAGGATAAGATTGTAATGTGTGACCACATTTTGGCAAATTGGTGGCCTCTTTGTTAAATTGATGCTAGTGTGGTACATGCATGGGTAGATGTAGTTGTTTGAGTTTGTTTGGGTTTGGTTTGTCAAGGGATGTTCACAATGATGGTATGACTGCCTGGTGGCATCGGATAAATGTAAATCATTTTTGAATTATCATTATAAAAGCTTTATTACCGATAAAAAAAATGGTTTAAAAGGTTATTTGATCCATGGTACCTTTCATGGAAGGAACCTTCTTTCTATAACTATATTAGTATGTTGTTCCCTAGATGGATGAACAGTGGTCTAAGGGACCAAAAGAAGAACAAGTTAATCTGCTTGCTGTAATTTCTCTGAGTTGCCCCCTCTGTTGCCGATTTGCATTAGGAAAGTAGTCATCTTGTGTTTTCTTGCCTCATTGAAAAGTTCTTTCATACTGTTCCCTTGTATGTTGTCCTTATATTGGCTATGAATATCTTTATAGGCTGCACATTCTTTAATAAAATGTCGCTCAATTTCCACCACCCCTTGCAAAAAGTATAGATTCTTTCCTCCCACACCTCAAGGGGACCTTCCATCTACCAATTTCACATTGCAAGTGATGAGAGCTTTTCCTCAATTTCAGTTGAGCAATTAGAATGTGATTTAATTAGGGGTGATATGATAACTTTTTTTTTTTTGTCCATATTGTGACATTTGATGTATGACTAAAATTGTTGAATATCCCCTTGTCAAGTTTCATCATACATCTATTGTCCTTGTTCAAGATGGTACCATCATTCGCATAAATCACACTAGGGTTCTCTTGGTTGTTGCAATGAAGAACTATCAACATTTTTAGTAACATATCAAGTCATCAACAATAGGCCAGTCTTCAGGTAGCAGTGCTTTGAATTACGAGGACATCTAATCTCAATGTGATTTTTCTACAATTATCTATGTATTGAAATCCATATAAAGTGGGTAGGTAGATGAACTTGCAAAGAGGGGCAAAATGACAAAACAACATTATGACATCGAAATTGGGGCCAAGATAACCTTGCACAACCAATAGAGCTTTGATGCACATCAACAATGCTTATAATATGACCATCAAATGATGTTAAAAACAATTGGTTTTAATGTACATAACACATAACAAAAAGAAAACCAGCTTGGTCATCACTTTCAAGCAGGGTGATCTAATTTCTCCACTAGTAGATCAAGTAAAATGCTTGTTTTCTCTTGTACTGCACTCAATTTACACATCCTAGCATCAAACACACAATCCTAGCACCAAACACACAATGGTACTTGACAACTCGTAGGTACACGTTAAAAATTTCAAATAACAAATAATAGCTAAGTTATTGAATTGGGTATGGGTAAAAATACATATATTTGATAAGCCAATACAACTTGGAGGGGGCAGGGTATTGTTATTTAAACATATAAAACAATAAATATGTACATGTTATAACCTAAAAACTACTATATATATGCCATAACAATTTAAATTTATGTATTTTTTAATTCATTAGTTATTATCTTAATATCATATTAGTATAAAGCTATACTTAGTTAAATCTCTAGGTTGTTAGGAGATTGTTATTAATTACTCATATGGGATGTTAATTTTGTAGGATTGTTTTTAACAAATGTAATAACACTGTCATTATGTATTCGTATTCCAAATGCAAATTGAATGTTAAATAAATATGCATAGAAGAGACATGTCTTTATGGCAATTTATAAATGAATCATCAATTAGATAATATATATATATATATATATATATATATATATATATATATATATGAGTGTTTGTCTAATTGATGATTAACCAATAACCATAGAATGTTTATCTCTAGGTCTATTTAATCTAATTGAAGCTACAACATTAACACTCCCTCTTAGCTAGGTAGGATTGTTATAGAACACATTTTGCTCTCAAGCTATAGAGAGATATTAGCTCAATAATATATTCTTGGAATGACATATTTAAGGATATCAACATATATCCATCAACTTAGATATTATCTTTTGATATCGTTTGAAGTATGATTCAACAAGAAAAATCAATTATATGATATTCATCATGCTTATATTCTCTTAGTATGTGCACTGTAATGATGTTCACGATGCCTACCAAAAGAATATGTTATATCCTAGAAGGACATTAGCTATTTGATCTTCGACACACTTTGGGACAACAATTGAATGTAGTCAATTAGATAACAAACGCGATCTTAGGGACATCAACTTAATGTAGTCTCCATTATGACAAGCATCATGATCATTGACACGTTCTGGGACATCAACTTAATGTATTCTATCATGATACGTGCGTTATCATGATCTCCGACACACTCCAAGACAACAATCATGATAATAGGTCAAGCCATTGTTAAGATCCTCACCTTATAATAGCGACCTCACAAATACAAAAATGAAAGATTGTCACCTTTCATGACATAATCCACATGCAAAATGGTAACTATCATGATATCCACCATGAACTAAGTCAGAGGGTGGATACACCATAACTGCTCCTAGAGGGTGGAACAAGGACTTTCACCTCAAGCTTCTCTCTCATAGATAAGAATGTATTACAAGGTATTTCACCTTGAACTTCTTCCTCTCAATTGGTTTTTTTCGATCAAAGTTGCTTTTGATGGAATGTCAGACTCCCCCTGAATTTGATATCAACCTTCTCACCTCCTCGTACAAGGTTGCCTTTGATGAAGTGACAGACTCCCTCTTCATATAAAAGGATACTCATAATTTCAACCATCAAAGATATTCGCTTCAAGAGTCTCACTTTATCCAGCCTAATCCTTAGATGACTAATGAATTCTAGGTCATAGTTTCTTTGGAGCTATTGCCATAAGATTGAGTTTGCACAATATTTGGTAGCATGTATAAAGTACCAACATTCTTTTCTTGGAAGAACATCCCTAGAAATAAAGGAAAAGATCAAGGCAAATAACTCTTATATTACATATGAAAATACAATTAAGAGAGAATATAGTGAGTAGATAAATTTAATACTTGAAGCTAATGAATACTTATCCGTGCATTCTTGATACAAGCTGCTTTAATGAAGGCCCATATGCATCAAATTAGAAAAAAAATGCTGTCATATAAGAATTTGTCAAATAATAGGAATGGAACGTTGGTTATTTTTCCCCCCACAATGTGAAATTCCAACTCTTATATCGTCGAACAATTTGCATCACATCAAATATAGGAAACTTCTTCCTGTTAAATAGATCTCAAAACCTTAGTCTATTTGCACTAAAAAAAATGGTGCTATAGAAGCGATCAGGCTGAGCTTTCAGCTTTTCCAAATCAAGAATATCATGCAAGGACTGGAAGATGTCTTCAATAGTATCATATGTTAGGAAATTCATCAAAGTCTTACAGGAAGCTCATATCTTATGTTAATGTTCAACTTCAACATGAAGTAGTCACACTTTATAATGCTTAGAATCTTTAGGATGATCTTGTAGCTTTCATCCAAGCATCCATTATAGAAGATGAAACCAAATCCTAACATTTCATTGAAGGATGATTTTCTGATGAGCAATGATGGAGTTGTGCTTTGACTTATTCCTGTATTGGTGTAACTGTTTAAATATCAATGGTACTTGCTTCAGTCAATACCCAGGAAGTGAGACCTAATTGTCACAAGGGAAGTCCATGCGTATTACATAGTTTTGTCTTCTTTGGAACTCTTCCACTTCCATGAAAGTAATGCACAAAAACTATAAGTCTTCCACTGAATATATGCAACAGTCCTAATGTTGTTGGAAGGATCCATTACATCCTCTTTTCGTACCAATAGCCTTTATTCCGGTAAATGTTCTGGGGCCTGGGGATGATAGATGAAGTCTCTAGAAAACATTCTTCTCCTCAAAAGCTCATGACTTTATTTATCTTAAATAATTTTTATTATTTACAACCTTTATACCCAATCCAACACTTCATGGTAGTCTTGGGCATGAATAGGAGTATGGATGAACTCCCAACCATCATAAAACTAGTCTTCTGTCTCTCGTATCTCGGAATGACCAGAACTCCTTTATAATTGATACATTGTTTTAAAAATACAACTAGAATATTGATCAGGAATATGCACTCTCAATCAAATCCATGGTTTTATGAAATGATCCTTATTTTAAATTCAGCAGAAAAAAAGTAACCAACACTAAATGATGGCATGCAACTTACTAAGTATATGTAATGTTTTAATCTATTTTCATCATATGGGGGCAATGATAATCAAGTTTAAAAAAAAAAACAAAAAAAAACTGATAGTTACAATTTCATTGAATCCAAATACTAAGTCCGCATTAATCATAATCTGGACTGTACAAATAATTATTGAAAACTAATAGAACCTGGATTTCAAGCCACCCATAAAATGTTGTTGGCAAATTCACAGGCTGAGTCGAATTGAGTTTCCAAGTTCACCGCTGTCTAAAAAAATTGTGCTTGACTGACTTCAAACCGGCCCGTGCCCGCCTGCATATTATCCTTGCGATTTTTCTTAAAATCTCCCACACTCCAAATTGATAATGGACGCTGGTGGTTTGGTTGACTTAAATTTTATCTTGATCCGATTTGCCAAATCCCGTTAGTCCTGTGCGATTCCTTTTTAAATATATATTAATCCTAACCCTCAAACGGCGTCTAATGATTTGAATCAAATCCGCCTACTTCTTCATGGAAATCTTATTATCCCGCTGCCGAATTCATTCCCTTCCGAATTTTTCCTGACGCGTGTTCTTGAGACGTGCAGTATAAAACTCGGATTTAAATGCCTGTCTGGAGCGATTGAAGACTGTGGGTTTCTGCAACCCGCTCTTGGATGTCTGCTGAGATTGGGTTTCCAAATTGCGTCGAAGTAGGGCCTGGAGTAGCTGCTGGCTCATGCAAGAAAACACCCAACCTCTGTGCGGCAAATAACCCTAGTTCGGTCCCGAATTTCGCCTAGTCCTGCAATAATTCGTGGATGGCAATTGATTTTCAGACAATCAAAATGCAAGAGTTCTCAATTTGGCACTGGTTAATTTTCTTTCTCCAATGTCAACCAACCACAGAATTTGGCCTTAGGCCACAGATTTCTGCCCTGATGAAGTGACTGTAATATCACCTCCAATTTGCAATAATTCAGGTGATATTCCACACCCTCAAAATTGCTTATCAATGGGAGTTCTCGTTCCCAAAGATAACTGAGAATTTGCAGACCAATGACTACAAATTGCTCCAACTAGAATAGAAGTCGAATCCACAAAACTGCTTGTTCTAATGGGTGCCTCTTGCCCCCTTTTTATTCACTTCTTGAGAAGTCGCTGGAAACTTCCAGAACAACGTATTATAATAACTTATTATAATGTATTTAATTATTAATTAACTTTATAAAATTAAATAAATAACTTTATAAAGTTAAGTACAATCTCAATTCGGCATTAAACAAGTAGGCCCACTTATTGAATAATAGCTTTCTGAGAGCAAGAATGTAATCATCTGACAACTGAACGACTCTCTTTCCAATCTCATTTGCCTACGAGAGCCAATGATAGGCAAATCCCCAGTAGAAGTTAGTTTGCTAAAAAGGGGACATGACAGTCCGCCCTTCCTGAAATTGCTTGTCCTCAAGCAATCTCAAAGCTGGATGTTGCAAAATTGTTTCGTTTTCCCAAGTGGCATCTTCAACTGGTAAATCTCTCCATTTAACCCAATATTCGTTGATTACCCTTCTGCGGCGTTGTTTTTCCCTGATTTCCAAAATGAATTCCGGCACTAAGATCAATTTCCCTTCATCATCCAGAGGGGGTAATACTGTAGAAGGTACCACATTCTGCCCCAGCGCCTTTTTGAGGCGCGACACATGAAACACATTATACATTTTGCTATCTGCTGGAAACTCAAGTTCATAAGCCATTTCCCTTGTTCGTCTGGTGATCCTGAAAGGTCCATAATATCTAGGCTTAAGCTTTTCTGACCCACTTCTTTTAAGAGTAGATTGCCGAAAAGGGTGAAGCATGAGGTAAACCATGTCACCAACCTCAAAGCTTCTCTTAGTTCTCTTCTGATCTGCATATTGCTTATATTGATTTTGTGCTCGAGCTATGTTATCCCGAAGAGTGCTAATAATATCTTTACTCTCTTGCATTAAATCCCCAGCACGTGGAACCCGAACATCACCCATTAGCAAGACAATAAAACTCGGTGCATCATACCCATATAAAGCTCGAAAGGGTGTCATATGAATTGACATGTGAAAAGTGGTATTGTAACAATATTCACACAAATAAATCCATCTCACCCATGTCTTCTGCTGATCAGCCACATAGTTCCTCAAGTAGTCTTCCACCCACTTGTTTACTATCTCCGTCTGTCCATCGGTTTGCGGGTGATAACTAGTACTGGGTGTAAGCTCAGTGCCACATAATCGAAACACCTCCTTCCAAAAATGACTCAAGAATCTGCTATCCCTGTCACTGACAATACTACGGGGTATCCCATGTAATCTGAGAACTTCTCTAAAAAAAACCTCAGCTACCTGTACTGCTGTATAAGTTGTGGTGATGGGAAAGAAATGAGCATATTTCATTAGTCTATCTACCACCACATAAATGCAATCACGACCCTGAGCCTTGGGCAACCCTGTAATGAAATCTATGGATATGCATTCCCACTTCTGTCTCGGGATGGGAAGTGGCTGTAGGAGCCCTGCTGGAAAGGTGTGCTCCTCTTTATTCTGTTGACAAACAGAACACTCACGAACATACTGCAAAACATCCTTCTTGAGTCCTTTCCATGTAAACCGTTCCCGCACCTGTCTATATGTTTTAAAGTACCCAGGATGACCAGCTATGGGTGAATCATGAAGAGCCCGCATAATTGACCGTTTCACCTTCGATCCTGGGACTAAAAAGATCCGGCTCTTGTAAATGATCAAGTCATCCACAAGTGAATACCTAACATCGACAATGGTCCCATCAACTATACCAGATGCCCATGGGTCTCTAACATATTCTGCAATAATCAGGTGCTTCCAGTCCTCAGAGATCTCAATCATCGAACTAAGGTGTGGCTTGCGTGACAAGGTGTCTGCTACCACATTTTGAGTGCCTTTAACATATGGTATATCAAAGTCGTATGCCTGTATCTTACTCACCCAATTTTGCTGTCTATCATTGAGATCTCTTTGCTCAAGGAAATGTCTCAAACTGTTGTGGTCAGTTTTTATACAAAACTTACCACCTACTAAATACTGCCTGAACTTAGCTAGTGCATTGTAATGTCCCCATTTTAGCAGTTGACCAAGTGTGTGTGCGTTAGCCTTGTTCTACATGGTCCCGAGGGCTAACGAAGGGTTTAATGGGATCTTGGATTGTTTTGGCCTAGTCATTTTCAGTTTGGGCCAAAACGAAGTTGATTTACTCAGTTTCAGGCATACTTACTATTTTTAGTAAGTCGGCAGGACACAGTGCAGGTCAATTTTGGTGATTGGATTCGATACTCCTCGGTGAGAGCTTTCCGATGAGCTATCACTCGCATTATTCGGAGTCCGATTGCTAATACATTTTAATGCCTGAAGTTTTATTAAAGTAACGTCTAATTTAATTGTAAAATATTAAAGTGTTACTTTAATATTTATTTTATGGTGATGTGTACCCAAGGGAGACATAAGGGGTATTTTAATATATGTTTTATATTACACATCTTTTATCCCACATTGCCCATATGAGTTGAGCGGACCCGTGGGAATAGAATAAAAGGAAGCATCTGTGGCTTCATTAGACAGGTTGAATATGAGAAGAAATTGGTGTGTGAGTTGCAGCTTTGTTCTTGGCATTTGAGGACGTCTATCCTCTCTTGTAACATTCTAGACGTCATTCCCTTGGGGTTTGGCCTTTGGAATTCTTTCTTATTGGCTTCATTATCAGGCAGTTTAGTTGCATTTCCGGCTACAGGCAGATTTGATATTTTGCTCATATCTTCTTCACTACTTGTCCGACGCTTATGCCGCTTGGAGGGAATGGTATTATGAAGGTAGTGGACTGATTGGAGGACAAAGTATTGTAGCAGCAAGTTCGTAAGCATGGGCTGGAGTATTATGACAATATTGCTGAAGTAATTAGTGAGTTGATAAATCTGCCATGTATTTGGTTTTATGAATTCTGAAAATAACATTTTATTAGCAGCAGTTCATTTCCACTTTGCATATTATTGTAGTTTCTTTCTTGTTTATGTTGTATGATACCAATTCCATGCATGAAACACAACAAACAAATAAATGTTTGATTTCCAGAGTTATAAGGGGTTTTAAGAAGTTGAATGCAAACTGTTTGACATAATTCCTTTCAGCAATTTGGTTTAGTTTTTTGGGACATCCAAGGGTGTCCATTACATGCATGCATGATAGATAACATCTCCTTGTCGTAAATGCTGAATGATCTCTCTGGCCCACGGAGTTTCCTACTCTCATATGCAATAGGGTGTTTGTCCTGCATCAAAACAGCCCCAATACCATCTCCTGAGGCATCACACTGAAGTTCAAATGGCTTCGAGAAATCGGGCAATGCTAGTACCGGGCATGAAGTCATGATCTCCTTAAATCTGTCAAAACAAGCTTGTGCCTTTGCTGTCCAAACAAAAGCTCCCTTCTTGAGCAAGTCTGTCATAGGAGCTGCATGTCGCGAATATCCGCAAAAAAATCTGCGATAGAAGCCACATAAACCAAGGAATCCTCTCAGCTGAGTTAGGTTCTCAGGAATAGGCCACTCCACAATAGCACGAATCTTATCAGGATCCATCCGTACTCCTTCTCTACTAATAATATGACCTAAGTATAACAACTCAGTCATTCCGAAATCGCATTTGGACTCTTTGGCATACAAGGACTCTACCTGCAAGGTATTCAATACTGTCTCTAAATGCTCCATATGCTCATGCCATGTCCGACTGTAAACCAAGATATCATCAAAGAAAACCAACACGAATTTCCTCAGTTGATGATGGAAGACCTTATTCATGGTAGACTGGAAAGTAGCTGGTGCATTGGTCAACTCGAATGGCATCACTACAAACTCAAAGTGCCCACAGTGACATCTGCATGCAGTCTTCTCTATGTCCTGTTCTCTGACTCTAATCTGGTGGTAACCGGATCTCAAATCAATCTTACTAAAGTAGCATGCCCCATGTAGTTCATCTATTAGCTCATCAATTCGTGGAATAGGATATCTATTCTTAATGGTTTTCTTATTCAGCATCTTGTAATCTATACACATCCGTAACGAACCATCTTTCTTCTTTACCAAAACTACTGAAGAAGCAAAAGGAGACTTACTAGGTCTGATGTGTCCCATCGTGAGAAGCTCCTTGATGGTTTTCTCTATTTCATCTTTGAGCCTCTTGGGATGCCTGTATGGAGTGATCATGACTGGTTTAGCACCCTCTTCTAATTCGATGATGTGCTCAATCCCTCTATCAGGTGGTGTACCAGGTGGAATGTCGCTGAATACCTTACTATACCTTTCCCTCAATATCTGGATGTCTGGATGATATTCTGTCTTTTGTTGTTCCTCCTGTGTAGGCATGAGAGTACACGTGGCTGCCCATTCAATATCATTATGTCTCACCAATCTTTCCAATCGCCTGAGAGAAATGGTTCGGATGTCACTATTTCTGATAGCTCTCAACACATGCTGCCTCCCATTTACCTCAAACTTGATCTCCATGTCTTTGAGACGGAAAGTGACTTAGCCCAATAAACGTAACCATGCCATACCCAAAACGATATCCAAGTCGCCCATATTGACCACATGGTAATCTGCTTTAAACTCATAATTGTTCAGACGTAAAGGCATGTCTCTCACCATCCTGTTACACTTGAGAGTGTAACCATCAGCAACCTGTACTCGGAGACCCTCAAACTCTTCTGTCTTGATACCGTGGCGCTCAACCAAACGAGCATCAATGAAGTTGTGCGTAGCACCGGTATCAACCAATGTGATCGCCTTCTGTCCTGCTAGAACACCACGTAACCTAAAAGATCCCTCCTGTTGAATACTAGGCAAACGCCCCTGCTATAAATGTAACTCAATTTCTTCCTTTTGTTCTGAATTTTCTGTTTCTCCTTCAGGTTCTGAACTACTGTGATCATCCTCATTTGTCGCACTGTCGGAATCTGACCCTTCGTAATATGCCCACATAACTCTGTTGGCCTTTCCTTTAGGTCTCAGAGGACAATCATGGTCCCTGTCATATGGGCCTTTGCAATAGAAACATAATTTCTTCATGCGCAAGTCGTTTAGTGCTTCTGCATCCAGGGGTGTAGTAGATTTTCCTTTGGTCTCAATGCTCTTCCCTTTATTCTTGTCCAACTTCTTATTGTCTCTGAAAGAGGTAGTACTCCGAGAGGCGAACCTGCTAGAAGGTGCTGTAAGCTCCATACTCCGTGCTTTCCTCATAGCCTCTTGCAGTGTTGGTGGGTCAAATGCCTTAATCCACCCCTTAAGGGGTTCGGATAATCCTTCTATGAATAGGATAACCAACCGTCTCTCAGACACATCCTGTACCATAATTGCCAACCTCTGAAATTCACTAATATAAACCTCCAAATGGCTAGACTGTCTCAACTGTGCAAGGTCGCGAAAATAAATCTCTGGATCCTTCTTATCAAAACGCTCAACCAATCTATCCACAAAGTCCTGGTAAGATGTTACCTGATTGTGCTGCAAGGTAACCATCCCATGTGACCACCAATCATGAGCTGCGCCTTCCAGATGCAGGGTGGCGTACCTGATGGCATCTATCTCTGTCATAGGCCTCAATGCCAAGAATGTATCCAACTTATGAATCCAAGCTTGCGCTGTCATCTGACCACGACCATTGAAAGATGGTAAAGTGAGTTTGCTAACAGCTCGCTGCAACTCACTATCATGACCTCCTCTAGGCCTCCTATTCTGGCGGCTGCTCCTCATATGTTCTTTCCTTTGGTTTAGATAGCGATCAAAGTTCAATAGTTCACGCACATGCGGGGGTAATGCCTGCCATTCTGCAGTAGCAGCTCTGAGATCATCCTGGAAATCATCTAGCAATTCATCTTCTCCTATCTCCTGAGCCTCCTCCCTTAGGAAGGTGGGACGAGTAGGCCTATTTGCTGTCCATGATCTGCGCCTAGGAGCACCCTGTGAGCCTGCCACACTTCTATTATCATGATCAGATGTACCTCTACCTTGTTCTTGAATCCTGGGCTGAACAACTCTCTCCATTATGGTAGTCAAAGCTTGTAGTGATTGAGCTATTTCTTGCTGTCCGGTAGTCATGATTCTGTAAAACTCTCTGGTTTCATCATCATCAACTTTGGGAAATCTCGGTGGACTTTGTGATTGTCTTTCACCCATATCTCTATCCTTAAATATTGTTCTCCTATGAATATAATATTTGGAATAGGGTTGCATAAAATATTCTACCCGACAGGATGGCAGGACTACTGCTCTGATACCACTGAAATGATCCTTATTTTAAATTCACCAGAAAAAAAGTAACCAACACTGAATGATGGCATGCAACTTACTAAGTATATGTAATGTTTTAATCTATTTTCATCATATGGGGGCAATGATAATCAAGTTTAAAAAAAAAAAAAAAAAAAAAACTGATAGTTACAATTTCATTGAATCCAAATACTAAGTCTGCATTAATCATAATCTGGACTGTACAAATAATTATTGAAAACTAATAGAACCTGGATTTCAAGCCACCCATAAAACGTTGTTGGCAAATTCACAGGCTGAGTCGAATTGAGTTTCCAAGTTCACCGCTGTCTAAAAAAATTGTGCTTGACTAACTTCAAACCGGCCCGTGCCCGCCTGCATATTATCCTTGCGATTTTTCTTAAAATCTCCCGCACTCCAAATTGATAATGGACGCTGGTGGTTTGGTTGAATTAAATTTTATCTTGACCCGGTTTGCCAAATCCTGTTAGTCCTGTGCGATTCCTTTTTAAATATATATTAATCCTAACCCTCAAACGACGTCTAATGATTTGAATCAAATCCGCCTACTTCTTCATGGAAATCTTATTATCCCGCTGTCGAATTCATTCCCTTCCGAATTTTTCTTGACGCGTGTTCTTGAGACGTGTAGTATAAAACTCGGATTTAAATGCCTTTCTGGAGCGATTGAAGACTGTGGGTTTCTGCAACTCGCTCTTGGATGTCCGCTGAGATTGGGTTTCCAAATTGCGTCGAGGTAGGGCCTGGAGTAGCTGCCGGCTCATGCAAGAAAACACCCGACCTCTGTGCGGCAAATAACCCTAGTTCGGTCCCGAATTTCGCCTAGTCCTGCAATAATTCGTGGATGGCAATTGATTTTCAGACAATCAAAATGCAAGAGTTCTCAATTTGGCACTGGTTAATTTTCTTTCTCCAATGTCAACCAACCACAAAATTTGGCCTTAGGCCACAGATTTTTGCCCTGATGAAGTGACTGTAATATCACCTCCAATTTGCAATAATTCAGGTGATATTCCACACCCTCAAAATTGCTTATCAATGGGAGTTCTCGTTCCCAAAGATAATTGAGAATTTGCAGACCAATGACTACAAATTGCTCCAACTGGAATAGAAGTCGAATCCACAAAACCGCTTGTTCTAATGGGTGCCTCTTGCCCCCTTTTTATTCACTTCTTGAGAAGTCGCTGGAAACTTCCATAACAACGTATTATAATAACTTATTATAATGTATTTAATTATTAATTAACTTTATAAAATTAAATAAATAACTTTATAAAGTTAAGTACAATCTCAATTCGGCATTAAACAAGTAGGCCCCACTTACTGAATAATAGCTTTCTGAGAGCAAGAATGTAATCATCTGACAACTGAACGACTCTCATTCCAATCTCATTTGCCTACAAGAGCCAATGATAGGCAAATCCCCAGTAGAAGTTAGTTTGCTAAAAAGGGGACATGACATTTTATAAAGTTTTGAACCAATGCTTCACAACTGTAAAAAAATATTCGCCGTTATGAAAAACTTTATATTGTGTAATGATATATTAGTTCACGACAAGAATATGAAGTGATAACTTTTGGCCCAACACAATTGTATATTTTAGGCACTCCTGAAATATATTCCTGTTTTAGTTTCAGTCACCAAACAAACTTCATATGTTTAATACAGATCGGAGATTTCATTTCATCAGTGATATCAAATATTGGAGTGAAGGACCAGTGCTTTAAAAACATCATTTAATGACATCTTTTTTCCACTACAATCTATATACGGTCAGTGAATTGTTCCAACAAAAAACCTATACACAGCCACTTAGCATCAATATTTTTTAAAGATCAGCCTATAGTAGAGTTTGTAATATCTGGTTGCAACTGTGTCCCTACATCTCAGAGACGCTGAGCCATGCTGAGTTTATTATCTAGCGGATGAATATGAGTCCTTCAATTTAAATTATAATGGGTATTGTCATTCTCTATAGAGCAAGGCAGATGTGGAAGTAACACTCAGTAGTTGAAGTGCCAGATCTTGCTTAATGATTGGGACGGAGTAATACACCTGGTGTGACTTGTATCTTGGGCTGCGGATTGTGCAATGTTATATCGATAGCTCTAGAGGAACGACACATATAGTAACAATTCTGATCCTTATTACAGATTGAGCCATGGATAAGGTAGTAGGTCAGAATTTGTGCCGTCATGAAACAATCACTCCATGCATAGCATTGGAAGTTAGTATACAATAATTAAACCGATGGATAAGGTAGTAACCCATTAAGCATAGATTGAGCCATGGATAAGGTAGTAGGTCAGAATTTGTGCCGTCATGAAACAATCACTCCAGGCATAGCATTGGAAGTTAGTATACAATAATTAAACCCATCTCCAACAATATTTCCCACTCTGGAAGAATTATGAGCACGGACCTGGTAGACAAAGCTGGACTCAGGAAGTAATGTTTCTTTAATCATAATGTGCTTTAGATGTACCTTAATTTGTAGAGGTAAGTTCCCATCTCTAGAACACTTCAATGGTGGAATGCTGAACCAGAAGATTGCTGATGTCTGTATGATTTCTTCAGAATGCATTCTTTGGATGATATTGAAGGAATATACTCTATCCTAAAAGATAAATATTTGGTACAATATTCATATGATTTTCCTTTTTTCTGTCAATTAGTCCATGAAAATTGTAATTTCTGATATCCTCAATCCATACTTTCTAAGGAATTTTTTCTACACATAATTCTTGTTGAGTTTATATTTGCAGCCTGGCTTTGATACCATGTTAGTTTTGTAGGGATTTTTTCTGAAATTGTAATAACACTGCCATTATGTATGTGTGTTCCAAATGCAGATTGAATGTTATATAAATATGCATAGAAGAGACATGTCTCGTGAAGTGACGTGTCTCTATGGCAATTTCACGAGACATGTCTCTATGGCAATTTATAAATTAGTCATCAGTTAGATAATTTTAACATTAATATATAACATATATACATATATACATATATACATATATACCTATCAAAAAAAAATTACATATATAATAATATATAATAATAATATTTAATAATAATATACATAATAATTATATAAGTAGATATATGAGGGTTTGTCTAATGATGATTAACCAATAAACATAGAAAGATTATCTCTAGGTCAATTCAATCCAACTGATGCTACAACATAACATGGGAGACCCGTATTGACTAATATTTTTAATTTAATTAAAAAATTTGTCAAAGATATCACGATATTGATCTTACAATATCGAAAGTCCTTCAGCCAAGGGTATTGCCCAAATACTATTTAGGCATTGAAAAACATTTAGGAGAAAAGCATGTGTCAAGCACTAAACAACAATCAAGATCTATAGGATGAAAGGATGAAAGAGTTCATGTAGAACCAAAACAATTATCAAAAGCAATGGAATCAAATTGATAAAGTGTATAAGGAAATTGAAGGTTATGACCTAAACCAACAATTTGGATTTCTCAACTGTGCAATGGCCCAAATATATGAGACGATGAATACAGACATATAAGATTGAAGAAAGAAAATGTATTATCATAGGAATTTTTTTGACTTTCAAGGAATTAGTAGAATCCACCCTCATTTTGTGTACTGTGAAGTTTGCACAAAGGAATGAATATGACAACAAGAAGAGTATAGAAAGTATATACTTATGGTCATGTTGGCTCATGTCTGCTCTGTGTCAACTCTTGTTTTCCCTTCCGGAGTCTGTTTATTTACCAGCTTACCAATGCATTTGACTTTCGATTTGCAATTTTTTTTTTCAAAATTATGTGGGAGACGTTGCCTTTTATGTTGGAGATGGCAATAGTCTTTGAGAGACCAGGATTGAAAGTCTCCCACAATTGGAGATATCATAGTCAAGGTCTTCTGTACTAGTCCGATTATAAGAACATCTGAACTAAAAGGTGGTTTTTTAACCTCACAAATGTTTTCTTGCTATTTACATTGATCCATCATCCAAATGTATTTCTTTACTAGATGCTATCCGGAATGAGTGGACATGTAGGTGTCTTGTATGATATACAAGACTTTCTCCATATTTTTATGATTACTAAAATGTTTTTCCTTCTAATACGGTTTTCGAAGCTATTGCATTGTGCTAGAATAAATGCAGCTTGGTTAAGATATTAGTGTCGAATTTCCAATTCCTGAAGATCTTTGTAACCTTTGAAGAGAACCTAAAATTTAATTGTAACAACACAATGAAGTTCTAAGTAAACAAAGATCTGATTCTGGACAAGAAGAAATTGATCTTCTTGATCTTATCCAGGTCATAGTGGCTTTTTGGGCCATGGCTCGGTGCCAATTGATCCATAGTTTTTTAGTAATTTACCAAGCCGAATCATTCTCTTAAGCAACAAAGACTCATCAGAAATAGAGCTCAAAGAGAACTCAATTTGTCATGAACAAGCTACAGACACTGGGTGGCTGTTGTGCCATTGCTATGGTGATTTCAAATTTCTAATGATGATCTTGTACATGACAGTGGTGCTTGCAGGTGGGGCACGAGATTTTTTTTTGGGGCATGGTATATTTTATCTTCAGGTGTTTGACAGTCTTGCCTGTTTTGTTCAAGAAGATGATAATTACAGCAAAGAAGGTAAAATTTCACACATTGGATGCATCTTATCTATAAGGGACATAAGTGTATAGAATAGAAGGGGTTGGAAGAGTGGGAATTGGATATTCAGTTGGTTTCTGAATCTAAGTTTAATTTTTTGGTATAATGGAAACTTGCATGTTGATTTGCGTGACATTTACAAGATTCTAAAAGGGAAACCATGGCCATACAAATTTGAGATATATACAAGAAGGTGGAATTAAGAGGCAAGGAAGATGGCCAAAGACTTGGAATTCATGATGAAGACCCAAGAAAGTCTCATCAAGTGACACGAGCCCTCAGCTGAGAAACAATGTTTATGTGGTCCACTCTCTTGACAACAGACATGCTAAGCAACCCTTCAAATAACATAATGAAGGAGAATAGAATAGGGAATGGTTCATATATGGAGAGGAGCAGGTAAAGTCAAAGAAATCCGATAGACCCTCTGTTTTTTAGGTTTGAACTAATATTAAATATCAAAGGTTTTGGCTCTGGATGCCTCAACTTCCAGACAGCCTGATTCTTTAACACCCCAACAACTGGAAAACTTGACTTCTAGACGACTCAACTTCTGAACAAGTCAACACCAAAAGGATTGGCTCTAGATAGCTTGACTATGGGTTGCTTGCAGTCTAAGTGCCACTTAGGTGACCTGTGTGCTATATTGCTAGTGCCAGAATACACCTAGGCTTGCATTTCACCATGGCATGCTGAGAACACTACTGCGTGCTAAAATCATCATCATGTGTGGATAATGATAGAGCATGCAGGGAAGCCAAATTGTCGCATCCATGGTCATCAGCAGAGAGTTCCTGGGAAAATGATCTGCCAAAGTGTTGAAACTTGAAAGCCAACGTCTTCAAACAACTCAGTCTTCCAGGAAAACACTATGTTTTGTACACATTTAGAATCTGTCATGCTAAAGATATTGTTTACAAATTGGAGAAATGCCCCTGGTTTAATTGGTGGGGTAATAATGCTGTATTAATATCCTAAAGTTGAGTAATAGGTTACCGCAATTTTGTTCTTGGTAATTTGAATATGGAACATATGAACCAATCATCTTCTTGCCATGGGTTTACAATTCATTCTTTGTCATTTGGAAGAAAGATATTATTCTTAAATTCGCATAAGACTATGTAATCTGGTTGACAACTAGGAAAGTAAATAATTTAAAAGTCGACAATCAAGAGGATTAATATAGGCAACTCTGCCAGTGTTTTACTGCACATATTGAATGTAATAATTCTTTCAATCTCTAGTAGATTCTTACTCAGCTATTTTATTCAGAATCTTGAAGGATCACATGATGGACAAATCTTTCTTTTCAATTCTTTATGCTGTAGAATGCCATAATAAGCCTATGTCAAACTTACTGATTAATTATTTTCCCTCAATGCATGCTGTATAACAAATTTTATTGAGATTACACAGTATGATGGAACTGAGTTTTTTTATGCCTTCTTTGTTCTTTTAGCTGCACAGACAACTCTTAAGCATTGTGGCGTACTTTTTTTGCAGGCTTGCCAAGATATCATTTCTGTGATCTTGATGCACTAGAATTGCTAATATTATAATGAAATAGATTACAATGGTTCCATAATGATTGGTTCAACAGGTTAATTATGCTGAAGAATTAGAAAATGGTAATTTAATGTTTACTCTTATTTATCTTCCTCATCCAGATACTGTGACAGAGTTCATTGAAGGCATCGTGGAAACATATCCAAATTTGCAATACCTGGATGGCTTTCCTGAGGTGAGCTTGATATTCAGGATCGAATTCTAGATTGTCTCTTAGTACTTCAGTCTTCATGAATCTGGAGACAGAACACTACTTTTGCAATTTGTGAACCATAAAAATTCTTCCTGATGTGTTCTTTATAGAATGCAAAGCTTTTTGTGTATTTTTGTGTTGTCTATGGATGTTTTTTGTTTGACTATGTTATTTGATCTTTACTTTTGTAATTTTTGTTATTTTGTTGCATAGAATGATAATCTGATTTGTGACGGAGAAAATCCTATTTAGATTTTTTTTATATTCAACTTTAATCTGATTTGTGACTGAATTAAACATGGTAATTTGATTTTTCAACCATGATAGTAACAGAAAAGTAAAAATAAATAATTTGACAGTCTGTAGAGTGCTGGATATGACTGTACTTAAGCAGATCACAGTTTTCCTTGTTTGTTTTGAAGAATTTTTGCCAGAACAAATAGCAAACACAAATATAAGTCTGTTAAAACTTTTACTGGCATATTACAGAGTCTTAGGTCACATTTCTGATGTGTTACAAATAAAACATTTGCTTGCAGTTCTAATCTTAGAACTAGCTCTTGCATGCAGGTTAAAGTAGTATTGCGTGCTGATATATCTCGGGGAACATACAAGAAGGTTGCTATTATATCAGGTATTTTAACTTCTTTTTCCCTTTTGTACTTGAGTCTCGTATGCATGTTTTAGTGTTTTCAATTATAAAAACAGTTTAAACATTGAGCTCGCTGGAAACTGTGGATGCAAGTTAGGTGGTGCAAATATATTTATAATTAGATAAATACATCTACCAAAAACCAAATCATGGAGCCATAAATGTAAGTTTGCCCCAAAGAAGAAGAAGACGATGAATCCTACAGCGTAGATCTCCTACCTTACAAAATGCTAGATCTTGAAGAAGAAATGCTCACAAAGGAATCCTTGAATCTTGAATGCTAGATGAATGCTTGAAATGCCTTAGGAAATTTATTTACTTGAGTGCTTGAAGTGTTGCTTGAGAAATTGTATTCGTGCATGGATGACAGTGGATGTGAAAATGAGGTGCCTAGGATTTATTTTATACCAGTTTTTGGGCACGAAAACAGAGCAAGCCAATGGGGTCACCTAATTTCCAAATTTTAATCCTTGAGACAAAACTGGCTCCAGGACTTAAAAATACCAGAGGTATAGATCCAGTATAGGTTGACTTGAGGTGATTTATATAGGATTATCCCAAGAAGGGGTAACCTCGAGGTCTTAGAAATTGCACAGATAAAAATGGAAGAAAAGGAATTGAGCAGGAGAAAGAGTTGATTGAGCACAAATCCGTCTATGGTCCATAAAAGGACTAAAGGGCGGGAGCTAAAAGGTCTTAAATGATAGGTGCTTTCATTTTAAGATGATACAACAATCAATGTTTCTATTTGTGTGGTTGGAATATGCCAATGACATATGGGAAAGAGCCTAACTTTAATGTAGGAGAAACTTGTTCATTACTGATACAATACAATAAGATAATCACAAAGCAAGGAAACCCAAATTAGTTTCTTTATTGAGGTGTTGCTAACTTTTTCTCTTTTTGGAGATGTATGGATACTGTCATGAGCCATAATGGACATATGTACAGTACCAATATATATAAATCATCCTAACACACATTCTAAATATAGATATATGTTTAAAATCCTTATATCAGTTGTAACATGAATTCATAATAATTAGACAATAGATAAATAATTATATTAATATTAATAGTAAGTATACAAGTACTGTGTCAATAAAATATTATCAATAGTATACTATATTTTTGGATAGATAAATATCCTAAGCCTTGATCCATCATATAGTACATAAATACATTTGGATAATCATCCTTAAGTCCCAAGTTACATTTTCCTGCCTTCCTTCTAAGTCGTTCCTTGTCCTTCCCTTCTTCCGCCTTTGATTAGGATTTGTATATAATCTAAGCACTACATCTTGCACTTATGTTAAGGATAAAGCTTTGAAAAGTCACAAAATGTGAATACAGAAAGGGCATATAAACAAAATGTTAAGTGATAAAAACATTTTCTTAAACAAAAACAAAATATTTTTCTCTAATTAAAATTGAGTCCAATCTAAAAACATTTTCTTAAACAAAACCAAAATATACTTCTCCAATTAAAATTGAGTCCAATCTCCAATTAATGAGGGATCATTTGCTCCTTGGGGATGGTTGTTGGTTACACCAAGTTCTAATTTCCATCCTCCTCTTTGCCAATGATGTGCTTCTGTTAGCGTCCTTAGTGGAGGGCAAAGTAACGTGACTCGGACCTGACTAGGACTCGGCAAGGGTAACTTGACTCGTGACTCGGCTCAAACTCGGCAGTGACTCGGTGGTGACTCAACGGTGACTCGGCAAAGTGAAAAAACCTCGAAACTTTGATTTTTTTTAGGATTTAAAGAACATTCCATTCACCCATTATTGAATAAAGCTTAAAGACACAATAACATCATTAAATAGAAGATAATTTGATCATAATGCACATACTTAAAAGTCAAACATACATCGATTACATAAGTACAATACTACAAAGGTAAATTGCTAAATACTATATTACTAGTAACTAAATAGTAGCTGAAGGAAATATTATAAAAGTAAAACATAGAATCATATATAAAATGATAAATCCATGCAACCCATCAAAATGTATATGTATTATGAAATCCAACACATCAAGATTCAATAGTCATCATCAAATGTTCCAAATTCTGATCATTTGTTAAGTTAAACAAAAAGTTAAAATAAGAGTATAGCTATGGCTCCTAGTCGGAGTCCTCATCATCATCCTCATCCTCATCGTCATGGTCATCGTCATTGTCATTGTCATCGTCATCCTCATCCTCATCCCCATCCCTGACCTCAACCTCAATTTCAGGCTCAATATAATCTATAAAATGCCTCTTAGTAAGGCGTCTAAGGTAGGACCTAGATGACTGGTTAGCCATAACATCAGCCTGTGAAGTGCCTGTAGGATCAACTGTAGTCTCTAGCTCTGCCAATGCTTGTGAGGTGCCACTAGGAACAACTGGAGCTTTCTGGTCCTTTGCTACCATAGCCACAGCTTCAGCCTGGCCCTCTCTATCTACCTGGTCAACCCATTGTAGGTTCTCATCATCAAAGATAGGATTAGTAGCCTCTGTGATCCACTCAGACTTTGGATCAACTTCCTCTAGAGTAATCGGAGAGGTGTTACTACCCAAAATCTCCTTGGTCCTAATGCGTAGGTTGTAATGCACAAAGACTAGCCTATTCATTTTCTCCATAAACAACTTGTTATGCCTCTTCAAGTGGATGTGCTCGAACATGCTCTAGTTGCGCTCACATCCAGAAGTGCTACTTGGCTGGCTCATGATGTGGATGGCGATTTGCTGAAGGTTTTTGGTTGAAGTCCCAAACATTTGCCACCATCTCTCTGAATTTTGAAAAAAGGAAAAGAAAAAAATATTAGTCTCATTTCAAAATTTGAATTTTAAAACTACAAATTTAAAAACTAGATTGTATAAGGCTTAAGCTGCAATTTTTACTTGGTTGTAATTTTGTACGACCTTCTTTGCAAATTTGACTTGAAAAAATGGGCCCTGATGCATTATTATAGGCATCCATCTCAAGCAATATATCTATGGCATTAGTGGCCATCTTCGATATCATAGTGTATAGGCCACTAAGAACCTCCCCATCTGCCTTGAAACCTTCATGGAAACGGTATGCCGGATTGAGGTAATATGCTGCTATGTGGATGGGCTTATAAAGCTAATTTTGCCATCTACTATCAGTTATGTCCCAAATAGGGCCATAGTTTTCCTCGACTCCTACATATTTGGCCTTAATAGCCTCATTGGCCCTATCCATGCCCTCATATATGTAGCCCATAGAGGGCTTCTCCCCATCAGCATCGTAGGAGGGCTACAAGGGGCTCATTGATCTACAAAACAATTAAACAAAAAAACAATTTAGTGAATGATGAAACTTTGCAAAGTTGCACAATGAAAATAAAACAATAATATGTATGAGATAAATTAATTTATAAAATTTTAAGACTTAAGCTTACAAAATTTAAATTACTTCCACAATCTTTGAACATGGCTCCTAGAAACCTTCATCGTCATAAATGCATTTTGTTGCATCTATCCTTGCAGGGGTGGTGGCAAAGGAGGTGGAACACCAATCTGGACCAACAAACATGCACCTCAAAGCTAACCTTGAACTCAACAAGGATTTTAGTATGATAAAATTAGAGGCAAATCTTGTGATACCGGGGCGAGCCAACTCCTTTCCCTTCGTGTATTGCCTCATAGTGCTGAGGACCAAGGCATGATTATAGATGAACTTACAAAGATTTTTGGCCTTAGCAACACATGATTTCACCCATTCAAGCTTGCCAATATCCTCTAACATGAGGTTGATGCAATGGGCTGCACATGGAGTCCAAAAGATTCTTGGGTGTCTCTCCATCAAAAGTTTTCCTGCAACAATTTTAAATTAGTTAGTAAACAATGAAATTTTTTAATATATTAAAAAACTTTTTATTTTCAAAATTTAATGAAAAACTAAAATAAATATTTTAGAACTTAAAAAGTTAGAAGTTAAAATTTTACCTGCAGCAACATAATTAGCTGCATTATTAGTCACCACTTGGACAACATTTTCTTCCCCCACCTCCTTTATGACCTCCTCAATAGCCTCACATAAGAATTTTGCATTTTTCACATGTGAGGAAGCCTCTATAGACCTCAAAAACATGGTGGATCCTGAAAGTGATAATTAAACAAATTAATTATCATTCAAGAATCAATAGTCAATAAAACAAAATTTTCGTTATTCAATAATACATTAAATTTTAGAGTTCAAGAAGTAGAGGATGATGAATTACCTCTGCTAGAAACAAGAAAATATAGGAGGGTCCTATTCCTTCTATTTGTCAATTCATTCGTCATAATGGTACACCCCTTTTGGCTTCAAATCTTTATATGGTCCTCCAACTCGAGTTTCATCTCCTCAACCATATTTGGTAAAGGGGGCCACTCAACTCATCTTCAGTGGGGACTTTAAACCCCACACCACAGATAGAAACTTCATCAATCATCCCCTGCCAATAAGGAGTCTTGTTACATTTATAAAAACATTTTAATTAACATATTTCAAATTTTCAACATCAAGTTAAAAACTTAAAAGTATAAAATTGAATGTAAATTTTAAAACTTAAAAGTATAAAATTGAATTTAAATTTTAAAACCTAAAAGTTTAAAACGTAAAACAATCAAATATAAATGAAGTTAAAGTCCCTGATTGCTATAAATGGAATGTTGCAGAAAAACCAAAACTTGCAAATTGCTCTTATTCTAGCTTCATAGATCTCCTTATTCCAGCCCAAGCTCTTAAGTGAGGGTTGTGCACCAGGAGTGGAACGTGGTACAAAAAAATTGTCCAACCTAGATTTTCTGACTCTAGGACGAAAGGTAAAGCCAGTACTACTAGAAGGGGTAGCAGCCGCAACACCACTAATAGTGCATAGAATAGATGTAGAAGAAGTACGACTAGTAGAAGCACTAGGACGATAGGGGGAAGGGAAGAACCTTCTCCAACACAATCAACTCAAAAACATTTCTAGAGGAGTGTGGAAGGGAATTGGAACCAATCTGAGCTAACTCTGCTAATTGTTTTTTTTTTAATTCCTTTGGTTGTTCATATTTTTCTAAGGCAACATAACAAAAACGTTGAGCCTCAACAGTTGTAGCTCTACAAGGCTCAACATCTTGACCACGTATGCCAGCAATATGGTATTTCAATCTATTTATCCCCCCACTATTAACGATTTTACAAAATAGGCATTTTTTTTGAGTTCTAGCTCTACCCGAAAAGTCTATGGTGTGCTTCCAACACTCATCTTTTCTATTGCCTTTAGAGAGCTTGGGTTTTTTTACCTCCAGGAGCCATTATGAGTAAGGAAAAATGTAAAAGTTGCTGCAATAAGACATTTTAGACCAAATATTACCATTTAAGCATTGTATTTTATGAAGATCTAAAGTAAAAAAAAAAAAACCCATAAACATACAAAAAAAATTCATCCAAAAAAACCCATAAGCATGGGGAAAAAAATCATCAAAATCTAAAAAATGAACTCTTACCTCTTTCAAATGCTTTGGGAAGTCTCCTATAAACTCCTTAATGATCTAAATGCAAGCTCCAATGTCACAAATGCAAGTTTTCTCCTCTTCCTTTCAGCTGGTTGCAAAACAGTGACACTCTATTTCTCTTCTTCCTCTCTCTCTCTTTCTTCTTCTCACAATAGAGTGTTATAAAAGGCCTTTTAGGGTTATAAGCATAACATAGAACAATTTTTTTAAAAAAGAATCATTGTTTGTATCATATTTTAACCCAACCAGGTGTCTGTTGCCGTAGTCGGGTCAAGTCGCTTGTGACCTGCGAGTCACGACGTGACCCACAAGTCAAGCGAGTCACATTATTTGACCCGTTGCCCTTGGGTCATGAGTCATTTTGACTCGGTAGGCCGGTGGTGACTCGTCGACTTGCTCGACTTGCGGCGATTCACGTTGCTCTGGTGGAGGGGCTCTAGTGGCTTTTAGATGGGTTGACTTCCTTTTGTAATTGATGCCAACTTGTTAACCTGAGCAAGACTCGGGTTATGGTTTTCAACTGTTTGAAGAACTCGCATCTTCACTTTAGCTTTCAAAGCCAGTCAATTGAGATTGTCACTTCGTACACTTATCTTGGGGTCAAGTTCTCCGACCTACGTTTTAGCATGAGATTCGCCCACCTGCCCAGAGTTGCTAAGGGGATGGGTTCCCTCGCCCTTCTGGAGAGGCAGTGTTTTCCAACATCACATTTAGGATACTAATTCCAAGATTTCCCTCTTGGACTCATTGGTTAGACCTATTGTTCTCTATGGCTTTGTTGTTTGGGGACCGTCTCTTCTTGATTCATATTGGGTGTTGGTTGAGTAGGTTCAGACCCTTCTCCTTTGTCGGATTATTAGATGTCATTAGTACACTCCACAACATCATCTTGGCCGCATTTGGAGCTCACCCATTCAGACTCAACGCCATATTCGATTTGATTTGGTTCATTCATTACCTTAGGGGCTTTGTAGACTCGGCCAACGATTGTCACAAACACTTCTACCTCGTATACTGCTCCTTCGTGGATATTGTCAGCTCTGCTATTGGTATACCCAGGCCACTATTTTGCTGAGCTCAATTGGGATTGACATCGATGGTCTCCCGCCTTACCAATTCTCCTTGGATGCCCCCACTCATCTACTCCCCTCTCAGTAGGAGTTGAATGGGCATGTTAGATTGGATATATATAGACAGTACATCACCACGATCTGGATTAACCCTCTAGTGGGTCTGCGGCCATGGATGGCCTTCTACTTTGAGCACTTTCTAGAGATACTCAATGATATTATTGTACATCCCTTCTATCTGAGCTGACACCGGAGCCACTTTCTTTGTATCTCTTTGGGGTCATTGAGAGTCGGTTCCCATTGACTCTGTTGCTTGACGGATCATCATTTAACTAGGGACGATTGGGTTTTCCGTTTGCGTACATTTGCTGGGCCAGAGACTGAGATCCATTTCATCTTTTGGTGCCTCGTTTATTACGAGATTGGATGCATATTCCACTGCCTATTCCGGGATTGTAGATCTCTTTTGGTCTTTTTCAATTATTTTGATTAGTAGTGTCTTGCGTTATACCTCCAGGAGACTTCGCAACTTCGTGATCTCACTTTACCATATGTTCACTCAAAGCTAGGCCTTGGATCAGCTCATCACCACCTTTTTTCCGCACATGCCCCCTCCAGGGGCATGAAGAGGCCGCTTACTACTACTATCTCTGGGTACACAAGATCTGTTAGACCTCATCGTGGATTCACTAGACGACACCCTAACTCTAGTTTTACTTAGAGACGGATCTAGACCCTTGATCGCATTGGGCCTTATACTTTGGTGCTAGATTTCTTTTTATCGAGAAAGGATAGTCCTCTTGTCTATTGTGGCTCTCTTTCTTTGCTTTCTTGTTGTTTTTCTCTTGGTCACCATTTGGTGCACTTGCTGGGTTGTTGTTCACCCTTGTTGCATTCCCAGTCCCTTAGACCCTTGTTTGGTCTCTTGTTGCACATTAATATCATTATCTTATCTTATCTTATATAGCATTTATTACAATTGCATAATCTCCTTCAATCTCTACATTCTTGCAGCCAAGAGTTTTACATAGTTTTAGTCCTTCAACTAAAGCCGTTAATTTTGCCCAATTATTAGTTTCTATTTATACATATCTTGCCAACTTTGCTATCTCCATGCCCTTCTGAATTATGGATACCACAACCAATGCCTACTCTGCTCGAATTCCCTCTTGAATCTTCGTCAAAATTGAGTTTGAATGATCCCTCCTTGGGTGGTTTCCATTTGCACATCACTCATTTGCTTTTTGAAGCCCCCCCTTGCTCCTATAAAGGGGGGTAATTTTAGACCATTCTTGCCTCTCATTTTCTCATCCCAGTGAGACATTATAGCCTCCTTTTTTTAATTTAGAACCTGATCGTTGGTAAGTTCAATGACAAAAGTCCCAATTTTAATTAGAAGTTGTTCTACATTCATCTTCTTATCTTGAAAAATTCTTTGGTTGCGTTCCTTCCATAATTCCCATAGGACTATGGAAGGTGTAGATATCCATAAAGAGATGAATACTATCCTTCCTAAGGAGGGGCCAAGCATGTGTCATATCCGTTATAGTTCTTGGAAATGCTATTACCCACCACAATTGTGAACATAGCCATTTCCAACATTCACTTGAATAAGTGCAATACAGAAAAAGGTGGACAATGGATTCTTCCTCATTTTTGCATAAAGGATAACTACTTGGGCCTTGGTATCCTATTTTCTCAAATCTTTCTGAGGTAAGGGCTTTCCTATTTAAAACTAACTAGATGAAAAATTCTGGCTTAGCTAAACAAGCTTTATTCCAACATAATTATTTCGCTTTCTTAGGTGGGAAGTTCATGTCCTTAAAATCCTTCCATTTCCAACCTTTTCTTCTATCCTCAAGGTCAAATAATCTATTAATCTTTTTCCCCATCTAGCATCAAGTGTTAACCTTAATTGGGCTAGTTTACAATCCTTTTCCAAAGCACCATATCCTCCTCAAGAGTCTTACTAGAAGAGAGCTTCTTCCCCCATCCCTAGGTTCCATGTTAGTCTATCCTAGACGGAGGATCTACAATCCATCACGAAGTTCCAAATTCTTGATCCTCTAGGAGTTGATTTCTCCTTGAATATGCTGATTGGACCAATATTGCTAAGGTATTTCTTTATTAGTAACTTTGCCCACTTGAGGTGAAGGTTCTTGAAAATTCTTCATACTAGTTTAGCTCTCAAAGAATTACCTTGGATTTTGATGTCCTTGATCCCTACACCTCCCTCATCTTTTGGTCTGCATACCTTGTCCCAAGCTAATAGGGAATTTTTTTCTTTTCCCCTATTCCCTGACAAAAGAAAGTCCTAAGGAGTCTATTAATTTCGTCCATATTTTTTCGGGGGAGATCAATACAAGATAATTGATAAATAGGTTGCGCTGAAAGAATAGATTGTATCATTGTTGCTCAATTTGCAGAAGAGAGCCAATTTTTAATTTGATCTATTCAGTTGTTTGATACCATAGTTTTGTCGAACGAGTCCCTTTGTCTAAAGGAAGACCTAGGTATGATGCACTAGTGTATCGACTTAATATTGTTTTAATTCGCTTTTGCCTCCTCTATGGTACTTTGTCCATAAAGCGTAGTGTCATCAACAAATTGTTGGTGGGTTGGCGAATCCAGGTCACTAGCGATCTTAATTCCTTCGATATTCTTTTCATACATGGCATTGTTTATTGATCTTCCGAACGCTTCCGCCATTAAGATGAAGAGAAAAGGTGATATCAGATCACCTTGTCTAAGTCCCTTACTAATTCGAAAACGCCTTTGGGTGATCCATTTACCATATTGATAACATAGGGGATGATATGCATTCAAAGATCAAATTCGCACAATTGTTTTGGGGACCCAAAGGCTTCGAGGCATTTCCTCAAAAAGTCCCAATCCACTCTATCATATGCCTTTTTAATATCTAACTTAATTAACATAGTAGGCTCTTTGTTGTTTTGAATAATATGTGTGGCCTCCTGGGCAATAATTACTCCATCAAAGATAGTTTTGCCCTCTACAAACCCTGTTTGTTCCTCATTGATCAGGTTTGGGAGAAGCTTTTGGATTCTCTTTGCTATAGCCTTAGTAAATAATTTATAGAGAGTTTTGCAAAGAGCCATGGTTAGATAATCATTAAAGGTCTTTGATTTATCCCTCTTCGAGATAAGGGCGATAAAGGTATTACTCGCCTCCTTGAGGAGCTTTGCTGAATTTCGTACTCCTAAAGCCTCAGTTACCTCCATCCCTATGAAGTCCCAATATTTTTGAAAGAAACATGTTGGAAACCCATCCAACTCTGGAGATTTATGTGGATTCATTTGCTTGAGGCCTGCACTTACTTCCACAAAGGTAAATTTTTCCAATAGTGCTTTGTTTTGTTTTTTGGATATAAGTTTTGGGATGTTCATAATGATGCTTTCTCGTGCCCCTAGGTTTTGGACACCATTATTATTGAAGATTTCTTCAAAGTACTTTATTGCCTCTTTTGCAATGTCATCTAGGTCCTCTAGTTTTTCCCCATCCTTGTTTTGAATGAAAATGATTCTATTAGCTCTTCTACGCTGTTTTGTACTGTTGTTAAAGAATTTTGTATTTTTATCCCTTGCATCTAGCCACGTTTCTCTTAATTTTTCTCTCCAAAATAGTTCCTCTTTGGTTAAGATGTCTTCATAATTCTTCATTAGGTACCTCTCTTTCATATAAGGCTAAATCCACATTTGTCTTAATTTGAAAGGACAATTATCAGACTTTTTATCCTTTACGATGTGTAATTCAACTGGGTAGTGATCTGATCCTGAGATGGGTTTCACTTTTGATTCCAAAGTAAAAGGTAGTTTTGCCATATCCCTATTTAAAAGAAATCTATTTGTTTCTCTGCAATAAAGCTGAATCCTTTTCTCCTAATACTCCAAGTGTAGCTATCTCTGGAAGTGGAAATATCTATTAGTCCATTTTTGTTAATCCATTCATTAAAATCTATTGCTGCTTTAGGGAGTTTATGAGTTCCACCTCATTTTTATAATGCCTTAGTGATAGTATTGAAATTCCCTACTATGATTGAAATCTCTCCGTTATAAACAATTAATTTTTCTTCAATCTCTTTCGAGACTCTGATTTTCTCCATATTTTGAGTAGTGCCATACACATTAAAAAACCTGAAGCCTAACTTCATTTGGGAGCTTCTTACTAAGCCACCACTCCAATTTCCGTGATCTTCTAAAGATGTTATAGTCAGAAACCTAGGGTCCCATATGAAAGCTAAACCTCCTGAGGCTCCCCTAGTTGGAGATCCCCATATCTCCCTAAATGCTAGCTTCTATTTTAAATCCTCTAGATCATTCCTATCTAGTTTCATTTTTTGCAATGAAATGAGTTTTGCTTTTGTTTTTGATATGCAATGTTTTAAGACTTGCTACTTGTTAGGGGTATTTAAATCCCTAACATTCAAAGTTAGGACATTCATGGCAACTTATGAAGGATCTTCCCCTTTCTTGCATTAAAGATATTAGTTGATACAGATTGACCATGAGCACATCCATCCCTCATTCTTAGTTTCTATAGGGATTTCCTTCCCCTCTTTTTATTTGTTTTTGCACAATCAAGGTTATTCTTACTTGGCTGAGTAATGGCTATCCCCAACTGTTCTTGATTGTTTAGTTCCCGATCTAGTTCTCCTAGCAGTTGTTCCACTTCCACCATCTCCATTGGATATGCACCTTTCGGAATGTCCTTGATCAACAATTCCTTCTGTCTCAGTAGTTCTTCCTCGACACAAATTTCATCCGCAAATTCATTAATCACAAACTCGCATAAATGCTTAGAAACAATTCTAACCTCTTCCTTCCTTCAGGTTCCTCATTCGAAGGGATTGATGGACATAATGTTTCCTCTTGGATATCTATGTTATCATCTAGGTAATCCCCTCCTCCGTAATCCTTTTCCTCTCTCCTTTGACTTGTTTCACTTTTGAAGCCTCCTTCTTCCTCATTAAGTATTATTGCTATATCTTTCTGAGGCTTATCCGTTTTGGAGTGCTTAATCCCTACCTCTGTGGTTTCTACCCTCGCGTTTTTTCTAAGATCTTGCTTGGAACTTTCCACTCCCATTGTTTTGTCTACAACTATCGCTAACTCCGGATGGGCTGAAAGGGGGGCTTTCATGATGAAACTTGAAGCCTCCCCTCCATGATTTGCAGATATCATAGGTCCCATTATAACCGAAGGTTGTGAGGGTGCAACTTCTTTTATTTCCCCCTCTTTCAAATCGTCTGCTATAGGGGTTTCCACAATGTCAAAGTCTCCCGTTTCCTTATTAAGGATAATCTGCATGTCCGAAGGAGGGTAAGGGAAAGAAGGGCCCTGATTCGGAATTAGAGAAGCCGATGCAAAGTCCTATGAAAGATCCTTTTGTGAATTTCAGTTCTATCATGAGTGACCGTCCCTTGATGCAAATCTTTAAAGGCTTTGGTTTATAGATGTTGGCATCCATACTGACTATGATAATTGGAGTGGAGAACCTTAATTTAGTTTCCAACTTGTTACCTATCAAGTTAAGAGTCTCTTTTGTTAGTAGTTCAATAGGGAGATTAGACAAATTAACAACAGGATCTATTGTGAAGGAGCCTTGGTTGTTTGGGTTAAAGAAAGACTTCCATTCAAGGACTCAAAGATTTGCCTTTGAAAACTAGAGCATTTTTAACCAAAAATTGTTTTTTCAAACTGGAGCTACAACAATCAATATAAAGAAAATCATTTTCAAGATAGTTACTTCTAATTTCTTACAACAAGATTTTTTCAACCATCTCACAATAGATTCTACCTATTACTTGTCCCCGTCCATTTGACATAGAGTCCGTACTTCTTACATTGTTGCTCGGTATATTCCACTTCATAACCTTGAAGCTCTAGAGTGAGGAATTCCTCCTTGTTAGTCGCCACTGGTCTAGGGATGATTGCATCCTTTTGTCTTGGTGGGGATTCCTTCCTAGTAGGTTTGGCTATGGGATCTCCCTTAAATTTTAGTTAAGGGTATCTCAGAACAGGTTCTCCGGAGGAATGAAAGGATTAGAATCCAAACGGTGTTTGGACAAAGTTGATCTAGGTCTTCTTGTAGAGGGTGGTTTTGACTTGTGTGAGTTTTGAGGATAAGGGTAGGAAGGAAGAGGAGTTTTGGGGGATTAAACGCTGCTTCTTGTCGTCTGGATCGTTTAGATTTTACAGTAATCCAATCGTCATAATTAAGTTCATCCTTCACTGGTTCAGTAAGATTCCAGGGAACCAAGTGTGGAATTGATTTGCAGTAAAGGGGGATGGCGTATTTTGTGCGCCAAAAGATAAAACATTGTCTGTCAATTTTTGCCCTAGTTGCTTGGTTTTCTTAGATCGAACAAAACAGAATTTGTAGGATACATTTTCACATATAATTTATAATCTAATACACAACTTATATTATTTGCACATAATAATTAAAATAATTATTAGTTAGATCTAGAAATAAATATTTGATTTCAAGAAAATAGAAATTATTTGTGTGGAGGAGAAGAGTTGAGTTTTATAGAACCTGATTGCTGAAGCTTGAAAGTTTTACAGAGTACTCTAATTGATTTGTGTATACCCAACCTTCCTTTAAATGGATTGTAAGAATAAATTCTGCCCAGGATTATAGGGATTTATCTGCCAATTATTTGTCTTGTAATAGGTATTGATTTGAAAATGCACCTGAATCAATTTGAATATATATGGATCTGCCAATGAGTTGATTCGGTCTGCTCTTATATATCGATCTGTTCAATGATATTTTTCTGCGCTCCTATTATTTTCTTAAACGCATTACCTGTCCTTCAGATAATTTAACAGAGCTGAAAGATTTTGATCCCTTGCTTATGAATCCTTATCAGATTGACCATCCAGTGATACTTTGCTTGTGAATTGTAATTAGATTGTCAATCCATGTTCTGGTGAATGGAATGTGCTCTAACAGATTTAATTGGATTGAGAAAGGATGTTTGCTGAAATTTGGAAAGAAGATTTGCCAATTCTCTATAAATCACTTTGCTTCCACGATAAAGGAAATTCGCTGGGATTTCACTGCCTTCACTGCCTTCAGAAGTTCAGTCGCATAGATTATTGTTTATAATATTGATGATTAGGCCTTTGAAAATAATCCCAGATGATTACTTCATTCCAACGCTGATATTTGCCAATTTTATTTGTAATATTTTTTTCTAGATATCTTTGAAGGCTTTTAGATTCTGGAAGGAAATTACTGTCGCTTGCCACTTTAGCTTCTGGTTTGTTGAAATTTTTTGCTGCTTAAAAGTGTTTTTCATTGTTTTAAGTATTTTTACTTTTTTTCCTAAATCACTTCGAAGGGTTTCGGGTTTTTGGAAGAAAATTGATTTCCCTTTCCGCTTTATCTTCTGAATTGTTTTTGAACTTTCAATACGCTGACTTCTTATTTATCGCAGTTCAGAATTTTTTGATTTGGTTTTCTGCTTTTATTTTTAACAATGTGTGGCACCCTTTTCTAGCAATGACGATCCTCTTGAATAACAATGCGGGCTCTGTATAAAAGTGCAGCCTTCGCTAATGAAATATCGCGAAACATCTTCCTGAGCCACGGCAGCAGACCGAATTTGACAGTAATTTATTGCACTTTTAACATTCTGTCAATCATATAGTCACGAAGATTGTGCCCTTATTGCCTGATTTTGCTGCCTGACATTACATGATAGCTTATCCCTTATTAGGAGTATCAGTCATCATACGGATCTAGTTCTGGGAGCAAGTCTACCAGACAAAGCACCACACCAGATGACTCCTACAGAGAATAGGAATTGAATAGGCAAGTGCAAGGGTTGCAGAAGAAGGGTTTGATCAGAGAAAGTTTGAGTCCTTGTGCAATACTTGTGGTATTGGTACCTTAAAAAAGTGGAGAATGGAGAATGTCTATTAATTCCAGAGCTATTGATAAGATCACAGTAAGGTTTAGATTTCCTTTGCCTACGATGGATGATATAGTGGATTATTTGAATGGAGCAAATATTTTACTAAAATTGATTTGAAGAGTGGTTATCATTGTTAAGGATGATAACATCAGTTGAACTGAGCCATCCTTGAGTATTCTGTATATGTAATTGTAGTAGGATATATATTTATATGTGTGTGTGTGTGTACATACTACATATATATACACATAAATTCATATATATAACCTGTTTATATGTTACAAGAGATTTTCATACATATATATATACAATTACATATTTAAATGAAAAATATAATTGAGCATTTATATTGATCAGGCAGTGATAATACTACTGATGCCTGAATCAATAAATCATTAATCATGCCATGTAGGGACATGACCCTATGTGGCAATAGCCACATAGAGTCGTGTCTCTACGTGACATGACTTTTTATTATGATATATAATTCCTGATTGCGGATTTGAAAAGGAATCAATACAAACGGCAATTCCAAAGTATTGTCTGCAATTCAAAGCACATCTGCCGATCACCAAAGAAAGAATACATTAGTAGCAGCAACAGATCAACATTGAAACTTGTATCAGACGTTACTATAGTTCTCAATATATATTGTTTGCTGCATTATCATATCTTCTGTGTTAATCAGGCATATATCATTAAATATATATATTGCTCACTGCAATAATACACATCAAAGTATTCAGGAATATTTGAATAAATCAATATAATTTCTGAATACATCTCTATCAAGGATCCAATAAATTTACATGGTATTAGAGCCCAACTGATAGAGCATCACAGTCAGTCACATTCAGATTTAAATCTAGAAAATTATCTTCAATCTGAAACTATGGTAAATCATGTAAGATTAGAAGACAGACTTGAAGGGGCCTCCAACTTTGCATCATGGAAAATACGAGTAGTGATCATTCTTCGAGAAATGGAATTAGAAGGATACATAGAGGAAGATAGTCTATGCCCAAGAATGATTCATAAAAAACTTGGAAAAGACATAATGATAAAGCTATGAAGATCATTATAGATTCCGTCACAATTAGGATACTCCAAGAATGAAACTGATTCTAACATATATTTCAAATTAGTTGATGGTGATATGATTATTCTTGTATTATATTGATGACTTACTAATAACAAGTGAAGAACATCTTATAGCAGAGTGTAAACAGGATCTGGCAGTTGAATTCGACATGAAAGATCTAGGAATTCTTCACTACTTCTTTTAGCCTAGAAGTATGGCAAAAGAAGAACTACATCTTACTAAATCAAGGAAAATACACTGTTGACATTTTGACGAAGTTTGGGATGATGGACTGCAAACGCATAACTACTCCAATAGATGCAAATCAGCACAAAGTGAAGAATGACGAATTTGAATTAGAACCTACAGATCCCACTTACTATAGGCAAATCATCGGATCATTGATGTACATGGTGAACACTTGCCCTGATATTTGATACACAACCAATGCCTTAAATGAATTCATGTTTGAATTGAAGAAGATCCATCTCATGGCAGCAAAGCACATTTTGCGATACTTGCATGATACGATTAGATTTGGTCTCAGGTATGAGCAAGTTGAGATCTAGCTTCATGGGTACTCTAATTCTGATTGGGCCAGCAACTTCATTGATCATAAGAGTACTACAGGGTGTTGTTTCAGTCTTGGTTCAGCAGAGAACAATTGTTAGTCACCTTAAATTCCACTGAGGAAGAATACATAGATTCTTCCATGGGAGCCAAAGAAGCAGTATGGTTAAGAAAATTGCTAGTTGGATTGTTCAAGAAACCCTTGAAGTCAACATTCATCCATCATGATAATCAAAGTTGCATCAAGTTGTTTGTGAATCCTGTTTTCCACAATCGATCTTAGCATATTGAAATCCCTTATCATTATGTTAGAGATATGGTAGATCGAGATGTTCTCAAGCTAAAATACATAAGCACAAATGAACAAACAACTGATATACTCACTAAACCTCTATTCAAGCCCAAATTGGAGTATTTTAGAGGTAAAGTTGGAATAATTCATTTATGATTGTAAATACTAAAACTAGATCTTTGTTTTGAAATATATATATATATATATATATATATATATAGATTTAAATGTTATTGTCTTATAGTTACATATGATATGCAATAAAAGGTGACGATCTTTCATTGACATATATGGTTAGAAGGTAACCATTGTAAGGTGGTGATCTTATAAATGGTAGATCTGTTATCATCACAGACTTCATTAAGTTGTTGTTCCAGAGAGCTGAAAGTCATAATCTATTATAATCAGACTTCATTAAGTTGTTGTCCCAAAGTGCTGGATGTCATAATACTTGTCATGATAGAGTTCATGACATTGTGTATCTTGTTATTTGATAAGACCACTTTAAGGTGTTGTCCCAAAGAGTCAGAAATCAGATAACCCATTCTCTTGAAAGGCATTAATGAGATTGATGCCAGTGCACATATCAAAAAAATACGAGAAATTTTTGATGACTCACTTCTCCCTTACTAAGAGGGAGTGTTAAGGATATTAGCATCAGTCGAACTGAGTTATCCTCCGAGTATTCTGTATATGTAATTGTATTGGGATATATATTTATGCACACACACATATATATACATATATATAAATATACACACACATATATATCCATATATATAACCTATTTATATGTTACAAGAGATCTTCATATATATATATATATATATATATATATATACAATTACATATTTAAATTAAAAATATAGTTGAGCATTTAAAATTGATCGGGTAGTATTAATACTACCGATGCTTGAATAAATAAATCATTAATCATGCCACATAGGGACATGACCCTATAGAGTAATGTCTCTATGTGACATGACTTTTGATTATGATATATAATTCCTGATTGCCGATGAGAAAAGGAATCAATACAAACGGCAAATTCAAAGTATTATCTGCAATTCAAAGCACATCCGCAGATCACCAAAGAAAGAATATATTAGTAGCAGCAACAGATCAAAAGCATTGAAATTTGTATAGTATTAGATGGTACTATAGTTCTGAATATATATTGTTTGCTGCATTATCATATCTTCTTAGTTATTGAAATGGATTTTTTTTGGACAACCAATATTGGAAAGTTTTGAAGTGGATAATTAAATGGACTAGTTGATGGATTGAATAGGAAGAGGAATTTGTTTTTTTACAACAAATGTGAGAATAAAAGTACTTGGGTTTGATGAATTGAAAACATTGCATAAGAGAAACTTCGATTTTGCAAAAGCATGGAAGGCTTATAAAGAATCTATTGTAGTTAACTAAAGCAAGTGGTTGGATTATTGCATGTAGAATGACATGTTTAAATGAGTTTGGTTATGCATTTATAGAGAGGATCAATGAGGGATAATTTGATTAAGGAGGAATAAAGTGGAGGGGCTTGTTGGACACTTTGACAAGACAATAAGTTTAGTGAGTGAAATATTATTCGCCACAAATTTATAAGTATGTAAGGAAATTTGTTCAAATTTGCAGAATTTGTGGAGTTGCTAAGGGTAATAGTAAGAATGTGGGTTTGTATACATGTTTTCCTATACCTAGTAGACCTTAGGAGGGCACTAGCATGGATTTTGTTTTGGGATTTTTGAAGAGACAAAGAGGTCATGATTCCATATTTGTGGTGGTGGTTATATTTTCTAAAGTTTCGCATTTCGTTCCTTGTAAGAAGATATCAGATGTAGTACATGTAGCTCACTTGCTCTTTAAAGAGATTGTAAGATTGCATGAATTATCGAGGAGTATAGTTTTAGACAAGGATAATAAATTTGTTGGGTATTTCTGGAGGACATTTTGGAGGAAGCTAAATACTAATTTGAAGTTTAGTTCTATTTTTCATCCACAAACTGATGTACAAACATTTGTTGTTTAACAAATTTGTTGAGGAGTTTGGTTGGAGGTAAGCTTGGTAATTGGGCTTTGGTTTTAGCACAAGCATAGTTTGCATATAACAGTTCGATGAATAGGAGCACAAGAAAGACAATATTTGAAGTAGCAACCTCTTTCATTGTTCTTTGCTTTATTTTTCATCAAATTCCATGATATTATCTCGATCGTTTTCTTCTACATTATATATCTTATAGTTTGAAGGGTTACATCCTTTTGATTATATATATATATATAATTTTATTATTAATATTATTCCATATAAAACTAATGCCTTATTTAATATTATGGTAGTAATTAATAATATGATTTATATTATAACTTGTTTTAATATGTTTAATTTATGAATAGTTATTTAATATGTATAGATAAATATTAATATTTTATATCATATTTGATAATAGTTGTATCGGACTTAATAGAGTGTATGTATCTAAATATTATTATTCACACTAAATAGGATTCATGACAAGTCTGCAGCTCTCAAATTTGCTTGTCCTCAAGCAAATGATTTTATCTTAATTAATTCATAGCTTGTAAAAATACACCTATTAGTATATAATGGCCTATGAAAGAACATATGACAATGTTTTAATATTAAGTAACTAGATGGATTTTTCTTGGTCCTTTTCCAATTTCAATAGTGAATAGTAGAATTACTGTGCTTAGGTAGAAACAGGTTCCAAGAGGCTCCCTCATTAACAAAGCCCATTTTGGGAATCTTCTCCTCACTATGCCCAAATTACTCTACCTTTCACAAATTGCTTCTTGTGGCAAAGAAGGCAGTGGTAGGTAAGCCTCAACTAGATGAATGTGGGGGAAAGGGTGGAGAAGATTGAGCAAATTGAGCGATGAAAGGATTTGCAACCCTCATTGAACTATTGATTCATAGGGCAAGTGCTCTTGCGCTTAGGGCTACGGAGGATGGAGGAGGTGCGACGGGGAATAGATAGGGAAGATTCCACAACACGACTGCAAGCGAATCAAACATGGAGGGAGTGCTCCAAGAATTAGAGGAGTTTTGGGGGAGGAGCCACATAAGGTGGTGGACAAAGAGATCAAGGTCACTAGCTGTGAAGCAAAAGGAGTTATGAGTGGGGTGAGGGATTGCCTTAGGAAGGGTTGAGTGGATGGAGGGAGGGGATGCCTTGAGTATAAGGCTAAGGAGGGCGTGATTGGCCAAGGGTAGATGAGAAATGGTAAAGCGAGTGATTGAGGGGATGAAAGATGCATCAGAGAGAGCTTAGTCAACAACACTCGCGTTGCCTTGCAACCAACAATTGAAAAGACCTGAACTCGAAAAGCAGAATAGCTCATTTAGGATCTCCAAGACCGATGGCTTGCATAGCTGCAGTAGATGGAACTTGTACTTAGTGAGTGTGACTGGCTCTTTAGAAGAATGCTGGAAGTTGAGAACACCCAAGTCCAATTTAGTTGTGCACATCGGATCATACCTACAATTATGGAGGGGTTTCTAAAGGTCTCTGGTCCATGGATTAAAGTCCCCCCAGAATAATGATGTCTTTCATTGTTGAAAACTTGGTAATGTACTCATTCAGGTCCTTAAGGGTCTTTGCTCTCCATTTTGTGGCAGAAAATAACAAACTGCGATGAAGATGTCTTTGAGATGTGGTGTCGTTTGACCAACATAGATCCAAATAGCACTTGTTGAACTATTAGAATGAGCCACTTGAATACTCGAGCTCATCTCTAAAAGCAGACAACCATCAATAGCTAGAGGTGCCAAGAAGAGGAAGGGCAAGGCTCTCATGAGTCTTTGAAACAAGGAGAGTGTTTGCGGACCCAAAAGCATCTTGAAAATGACCTAGCAAGGACCATAAAGTACCATTGCTGTTCCAAGAGTTGACACGCATTAGAGGCAATGTGCAATTGTTTCATCAACAATATCTCTTATCTCATTTTGAAATGCCTTATCAAATGGATCTGTCTTGCAGGTGGTGGTTTGTGGTTTGTCTACATCTTCACCTCCCTAGAAGGCATAGGCAAGAAGGGAGGCCTAGAGGTTGGTTGAGAGGGTGGTGCTATTGTTTTTTGTTTCTTGGAACTATAGCCACCTTGTTTTCCATTTGCAACCGATTTGTCTGTGTCTTCTTGTTCTTTTATCAATGCTTCTATTTGCCTAGCTTACATTCCCTTCTTATTTGGCTCTGGGCCCTCACACATGTTAATCCCTTTACCCCGAAGGCTAAAAAAATGAATCTTGAGTTTGGAGTAGGAGCTTCTTTATTGTATGTCGCAAAAATTACATTTCGAAATGAACCCCCCACCTCTAGGAAGTTGAGAAATTCTTTGAAACTTCAAAACTTCGTCATAAACTTGAATTTGTTTGTAAAATGTGAAACAATCTATCAAAAAACCAAAGAAAATGGTGGAACTGCATACCTTGCCCACTCAAATTTGCTTTGCGGATGGTGGTATTTGGCACTCCACAATCAGTCTCCTTCAAATATAATTACCTCAGTTCAAACTAGTAAACTAGCAAAAGGAGAGAGCAAATGTGAAATGAAATGTGCTTGGAGGCTTCATATGGGGCTGTTTTTAGGGTTAGCAAGGAAAAAGAAATAAAAAAATCACTTTTCTATGTCTTTTTGGGCCCACTTTACTTTTTGGCCTGTCAATCTTGAGGGTCTACGACAGTCTGCGTTGGACCCTCCTAGGTCTGGGCTGGGTCTGTGCCCGGACCTGTGGGTCTGCACTTGGACCTGTGGGTCCACATGGGTCCTTGAGTGTGAGGAATCAGGCTGACTAACAGGTCTGGGAAGGGACCTCGCATGGACCCAGCTGGGACCCTTGCGTGAGCTTGGACCTGGTTTAGACATGGTCCTGGTTCGAGGGTCCAGGGTGCAAATCAGGCAACCTAGTCAAATACCACCAAGTGAACATTTTCTCTATCATTGTAGGTATTCTTTCTTGCAAGTTTGTCTGTTTGGCTCTAGAATCTAGATCATTGGTACTGCTTGTGTCAACTTTGACTTGCAAATGAGCTTATTGCGAGTTACTTATCCTTCAAATAGGGTTGTATATTATTTTCTGAAGGGTGATAGTGGGAAAAGTGTTTCCTGTAAAGGCAATGTTGAGAATGTAAGGATTGCAATGATATAGTATATGGTAAACCCTTTAATAAAAATTAACAAAATTAATTTCCAATCTAAAGTTTAACCATTGTTCGTTAATATAATTCTTTATCATACAGGAGGTGGGAGTGGACATGAACCTGCACATGCAGGTTTTGTAGGTGCTGGCATGTTAACAGCTGCAGTTTGTGGAGACATCTTTACTTCTCCTCCGGCACATTCGATCTTAGCTGTGAGTAAATTTCATTAAAGTTTGTATTTTGTTGGGCTGTGTATGATAGGTGATAGAAGTTATGATACTTCCATGGTGGAGCTAATATTAATGAGTTGTACAGGGAATTCGGGCTGTTACTGGGCCTCAAGGTTGCCTTTTAATTGTTATGGTATATCAGCTGTTCTCAGATCTTCAAAGATATGGTAGAATGATTTTCGTTTTATTTTATTTAATGATATAATGTGGTTTTTTAAAAGAGAACTGAGATGTAAATATAATTGTTGGAATAGGTCTACAGGAGTTTGATGCACTGGGACATGAATATGATTTCCTGCTAGTACATCTATGGAATTGTTTTATATGGTCTAGAAATTTGGCTAACGTCCTGGTCTGTAACAGAATTACACTGGTGACCGCTTGAATTTCGGTCTAGCAGCTGAGCAAGCTAAGTCTGAAGGATACAAAGTTGAGGTATGGAGTCTATGCAAGAGGTTATGTAGTGTTGATTTCTTAACATTTTTGTTAGCTACCTGGCCTCTATTGTCTGATTGATTCCAGTAAATGAATAAGATACCTTGTATTGTGTTGAATAATGATACATATTTGCAGATAGTCATTGTTGGAGAAGATTGTGCTCTTCCTCCTCCTCGAGGTATAGCTGGTCGCAGAGGACTTGCGGGCACCATTCTTGTTAACAAGGTGATTTTTTTGTAGTAATCTGCCATCATCAATTGGACTTCATTAACTATGCAGTTGCTGTATATTCCACTTTTTTTAATTTAGTCCTTGTTTATTTGTTGATTTTGAGTCAGAAAATATTAATTGATAATTTTATATGGTTATGTTTATCTAATTATCTAACTTTTAATATATTGACACATGTTCAAGAAAGGATTTGCGTAAAAGCAGATTAAATTTCTTTTAGATTTGATCTTTTTGTCTTTTCTATTTTCAAAATATAATTCTTACAGTCAATGTCTATTCTGCAGATTATAATCAGAGTATTGAACTTGATATGAGTTGAAGGTGAAGTCTAATCAATATTTAGAAATACTGATTACGAATTTTTGGTCTGAATGATATTTGATCTAGAAGAGCAGAGCATTAATTGATTATTATTGTTGCTCTCTAGACCAATCGGGTATGGATATAAATTCAGATTGTAGAGGCGTGTCAATGAATAGATATGCCTCCACATGAGTGGAAACACGTCCATTCATTGACACGTCTTTCCATTTAACAGATGTATTATATTACCTTTAACACTGCCTATTTAATTAGGCATTACAAACCCTAACTAAGGTAAATGATCAGTGATATTAACAGACTTGGATCTGTCATAAATAAGCAATAGTTTCTTTCATATCAATTTGCAGTCAATACCTATAATCAATAAAATAAATTGATCAGAATAGATCGATAGAATAAGTATTATACTTGGAGATAAAGATCAGATTTAGTGGACGATAATATATTTATTTCGATTCCAATGTGTATGTGTATGTATTAATATAAGCAAAGTATATTTGTATGTTAAATACAGATCAAATAGTTATATTATCATCCATCTTTATCTGAACAAAGCTATTAAATCAACAATTTGACTAATATTTTGAGGTTGATTTTGTAATGGATTAATCATGATTAAGTTCTTGTTTCTCCGATTGGGCAATTGATTGTATGGGTTTAGGTGTCACATTAATGAGCATTACACTTATATTATGTATATGGTGGAGTTATATAAATTGTATGGACATGAGCTACTACTTACTATGAAGTACTTAAATCAAGCTACCAGGGTGCTTTGAGTTAGTGAAAGGTCTAGAGTCACACTCTTGTGAGAGATTCAATGGTTACTGGATAAGAAGCATGGTTCAAAAATTTGTGCTTCACATTAACTCAACAGTCAAAAACTTTTTCTCAGATTGGAGATGTGGCAATGGCTTGATGTATTAAGAGTTCATGCTTAAATATGTAAAATATTGAATTTTAAAGAAATCATAGTTACTTTCTCAAATAGTTGTCAACATAAAAAAGAGTACAATGGATATCATGATGTGATAAATATTGTGACTGATCAGTTATCATAATCATAGAAAATTAGAAATCAATAAAATATTTTACGAATTGCTCTTGTTTAATGCTCCTCATTATTTGGTCTCATGAATTGGATAATAAGGATTCTTCCCTAGGAACAGTAGGGCATTTAAGCATATCATGAGTATCGTATACAGCAAACTCTCTCTATGCCTCAATGCATGCTTTTGTTTTTTGAGTCAAAATTAGTGATATTCTCTATGGTAAGTATTAACTCCATATTCACCGCAATCCAATTCGATATGGATTGGTATCATGCAAGTCGATTGTATCTTGAGTCTTTCCCTTCCACCTTTCTGATTTGAAGGCAAATGATGTCCTCAACAAAATTAGGTTATTGAGACTTGTTTTGCTCAACTTGGCACAAAATGGGAATGTCAAAAGTTTTTACTCTAACAATTCCTTCACAATTCTGCAAATAGAACATTTGTAGCTTTGTAAGAAAACTAAAGTTATGCTTAATAGTTATAGGGAGTCATGATTTAACTTTTGGATTAGGTCATTGATATTTGAATACCTAGAGGTGAAGAATTTTTTATTGCTTCATTGACGTTCAAATACATAGAGGTGAAGAAAAACACATTTATATCTTTGTAAATAAATTAGAATTGCACTTCTTGAACAAGTATATGAAATTATGACTTGGTTTTGGAAGGAATTAGTATTTTTTTAACTTTGACTTTTTCGCAATTCTCCTTCAAATGCCTAGAGATGAGGAATCACTTTCTCCTCTACACCTTTATAGAATATACATGTTCTAGAAAAGTATCTATAAGGGAATTGTCAACCATCACCAGTAGTATGCATGTGTTGAGGGCATCCACAACCTAAGGAATATGATAAGAAGATCTTGTGAGTAAAGTGGTAGGCAATTTCATGTGCATGTTGTTGGAGCTTCTTTTTTTGCTCTGATCCATTTTGTATCAAATTTTGCTTATTTTCATTTTTTCCTATAGGAATGTTAGATGACCACAGTTTTTGTCATCCGAAACATAATTTTATGGATTTTAATTTTTAAAAATTAAAAAAATATTGAATGCCAAACCTAACAATTTTTTCCCGTTTTAAGTCATGAAAAAGACTCTTTCCCATTAAGATAAGATTTTTTTTGTATAGAGAGCTGACTGCATCTCTATTGTTTTGTATTTCTGCAATTTTACGTGTTTCAGAGACTCCACAAAATTGGAGGACTTGGTCGCCATGATGTGAAAAGGATTGGGATATCAGAATTTATGGTTTCAAATGAGGAACATGACAAAACACCAAGATTCTCCAGGTTGTGTCTTTCAACAATGTAGAGAATGTTGCCAATAAGGGATTTCGTGCTCACAAACCTTGAGCTGAACCAATTCCAAAAGTAGAACTGCATGAGGCTTTCCCAAAGAAAAATGTCAGAAATAATAAACTCAACATACCAAATGAGCTCTCAAAACCCCTTTTTATGAGCCTTTTAGAGAACTTTTCTGAAACCTCCTTAATCATTTTAATAGTTAAGACTTATAACTACCAAAAGTGATGTAATTTTCTTTTAAAATATTCTTTTGGCACTTAAAGTAACCTTTAAGCATACCATCATTTAAAACTTTCCATCCTCTTTACAACGAGCTATAATACTGAGATGTCCAATAAATATATGTAATTAAGATGACAACATTAGTGAAATTAATTATATATAGCTCAATAAGACGCCTAATTAGTGAGAATGGTTGAAATGCATTGAAATTGATATCTGACAGCATAGGAGTGATCCCCAGGATATAATGGATCTGACTGGTTGACTAAATGCTCCCTCCATGAATTTTGCAGCCCAAAATAAAAGTCAATAACATCTGGAAGCGTCAAATAACACCTCTAAACCCTTTTAGCTCACCAATAACATCAAATTCCCCCTCTGAACAAGTTGACACAAGAGATAATTGTACTGCTAAAGAACCTTAAAATGGGGATATCACAAAATTTAATGTCAGTCTGGGCCAACCAAATTTGATGAAGGAAGAAACATAGTTGTGCGAAAGTAACTCACTGCTTTAAGTGTTTGATAATTTTGTTTTAATTTCTGAAGGGTTGTTTGTCATTATTTGCCCTTTGTATGGACCAATTAGACTTTTACAAGCCTTCCCAGTGGCATTTAGAGCTGTTTGATAATTGGGACAAATTATATGTGTGTTGCCCATATAATTAGTGAGCTCAGTAAGCATATTTTCATCCTACGATTGTCGTGTTATGCTCTTCAAGTAGAGCCTTTGTTTGTAATCTTGGGTTTAGGTGATTGGAATGGTGGTACGGCTCCATCTTTGTTGGCATTTTTGCCATAGTGAGTTGCTTCATAATTGAGTTGTGTCCATGGTTATGTGTTTTCTGTTATTCAGTTTTTTGTTCATGGTCATTATGCAATGCTATCTATGCTGATTTTGTTTGCAGCACTAAAGTAAGCAAATTAGCTCAATTTTAATTTTGATTTTTGTATGCAAAACACCTTGAAGTTGCCTTGGTTTTTTATTTGAAGCACATTCATCTTCTTAATGGAAGTAAGCAATATAATCTTACTTTGCCCTGATAAGGAGACTAAATGCTAGCACTGCCTCTACATATCTTAACCAAATTTGATTCTTTCTATGAAATGCAGCCTTTATTGTAAAAAATTAAAAAGGCATCTGGCATCATACTTATATTCCACAACTTAATAATTTATTTCTATTCATCATTTTATTTTCTTCAACAATATACATTGTGAGTGGACCTAATGGGGATATGGGTAAGAATCTGGAATGTGGTGGGGTATGAACACAGCACATTCTATTGGTAGTAGAGAAAAATAATAATACGTTACTCTAAAAAGCAGATTAAATGCCACCAAAGCCTTATCACACTTATAACCCTCAATTGTTGTAACAAGGAGACCAAATGCAATGGCATTTACTTAGCTTCATTATTTTTTATTCTTTCTTTGAAATGCAGACTATATGCAAAAAATGCATCCACAATTCCTCTTCTCAATGGAAGTAAGGTTTAAATTAAAAAAAAAAAACTTTGCCTTAAGAAGTAGACCAGGTGCTAGCACTGCTTATACTTATCTCAATCAAATTTTATTCTTTTTATGAAATGCAGACTATATTGCTAAAAATGCATTTGCATCACACTGATAAGCCAAAACTATATAATTTCTTAATATTTGTCCTTTGCCATAACAAGTAGACCAGGTGCTAGCACTGCTTATACTTATCTCAATCAAATTTTATTCTTTTTATGAAATGCAGACTATATTGCAAAAAATGCATTTGCATCACACTGATAAGCCAAAACTATATAATCTCTTAATATTCATCAAATTTTATTTTCCAACCATATACAGTATGAGTGGGCCTAATGGTCAATTGGTGTACACTTCATAAAAGGGGATATGGACAAGAATCAGGAAGGGGATGGGTTATGTACTCGACACACTTTATTTGACAAGATATAATGTAAATGGAAACACAATCTCTATGTGGGGCTTCTCAATTGGGCTCCCGTACATCAAATAGGTGCTTTTTTGTTGGTCACCTATAGAATGAGTGCCAATATTTATATCAGTTGATCAACACTGTCTTTTGAGTTTCTTAGACTGCAGGGCTGTTGATGATTTACAAGATGGACGAAGTTTTTGACAGGCCCTCATAAGATATGTCAGGGCAAGAAAAAACTATGACTTCTTACCAGATTCTTTTTAACTGGAATGCATTTCCTGTTTAATTAAACAATGTTGATTATTTTAATCTGTGTCATGCTCTTATCAATCTTTTTAAACCATTTGGGCTATGTATGGTGTTACCGTTTACGTGAAATAGTACTCTTTTAGTATGGAAGACATTAACAATTTGTGGACCTGTCTGGTGCTGTAAATACCATGGACAGATTATATATAGATGTGAATGTGCACAACACAGGAGATGGGAGCAATTTATGTCTGGTAAATGCTTTGTCCTCTTAAGTAGCAGTCTCTGAATCTTGTTTTTGCCAAGGCCTGTCAGATTTGCAATGTTTTAATTCCTGCTTCCAGCGTTTATTGTCCTGTATGTAATGTATTAATTATGACATATGGATATTTAATATTAGACGCCATGATAGATACCCTTTGGGCTTTGATATGGATACTATAGGATTGACAAATTTTGAGAATCTTTTGATGATGTCTTCGTTACCATTTTTTAAATTTTTAGCTGTGGAGTTGATTAATGCTTGTGATGGAGAGAAGTCCAGATAATATGAGAGAAGTGGGATTTGAAGTTTTAAATGAGAAGTGCTTTATTGTTTCTTCTGTGAAGAAAGGGGGTGGTTATGTAATAGCCTATTTGGATGGTCCAGTGATACCCTACTTTCTTATTAAGGAATGAGAGGTTCAACAATGGTTGAGCTGTACTATTAATAGTGACATGGACAAGGAATGGAGTCATATATGTCACTTTATGGTCCTGCAGACATAAGGTAAAATAGAACCACAGACTTTATTGTCACTGGTTGTTGACTGCAGTAAGAAAGATATGATTGTTTTGTTTGAGATGACTGTGTATTAAGTCAATCACAGTTTCAAGACTTGGACTCAGACTCGTCTCAGCAGCCGAAAATTTTGTCTCGGACTAGGGACTCAGGACAGGCTCTGTGAAAAAAAATTATTATTTCATATAGATTTGACTATGAATTAGTCACCATCCAAACATGTCATGAATTTCAAACTCTATAAATTTCAAACACTGTAATACAATAAAGTAATAAATAATAAATGTGTAACAGCATTATAACTATGTAGTATTTACATATGATGATATGTCAAAATGAAGAGGAATCAAATGCAATTGACATCTTTGTCGTTCCCCTCAGCATAACCTAATTTTTCAAGCCTTGAACTGCAAGATAAGTCAGTACCAAAATGATGATAGATTATTTCTTCAACGTTTTGTCATTCTCCTCCATTGCATCTGATTCTGTTGCTTCTGTTTGATGATTTGATCAATGTTGGATCCTTACAAATTTGCTTCTCAAATCATCTTCTTGTTATGTTGATGCTTTATTGGGGGACATGAGAAAACAAGACAAAAAGGCTCAGACAAGTACTCTTCGAGGCCAGAATTGTTGCAGGAGTTTGGTTGAGTGGGTTCAGCCAGTTCAAGGACTCCAGAGTTCAAACTGCAGTGCCAATGACTCAATTAATAGTTAATTTCTTTTGCATCAGCAATAGATGAGTTGAAACTACATAAATGATTTTTAATGCAAGGGAATGCATGGATGTGTTCTAATCAATATATAGCAGATTTGAAATTTTGAATAAAAGAATATTTTCAGGTCTCACCTTTAGCCAGTATGTATGCTTGGTGTAAGGGACCTTCCTTGTGGTAATGGATGGAATCTCACTGTACTTTGTAATATTTCAATTTCTTCTCATATCAGGTTTTTTCCCCATGGAAAAGCTTGGAAGCAAACCAGAAAACCTTGGCAATCTTCCTACACTCTTAGATGTGCGTGCATATATCTAGTCTGTTGAAAACCTTAACAAAATAAGGATCACCTTATATATATCAAACTAATATCATAGAGATTAAAAGTTTTTAAAAGCAATACCGTATATTTAGGTGATATAGTTGGCAACTGGTAAGGTATGCTATGCAAGAATTTGTACAATCTTTGGATAAGTAATTTTAATTTTATTGGTCAACTTGTTTTGATAGAGTTGTTTGTTGAAAATCAGCTTATTTTTGTTTTCTAAAGTCAGCAACTATAAAATTTTTATTGACCAGTCAATGGGGACCCTGCAACTCTTCATATTTCTGATTGATTTATAAAGTAATCTTTTTGTGAGGCAAGGAAAAACCCTGAGACCAGTTACTTTGCAGATTGCAGGGGCAGCAGCTGAAGCTGGTCTCTGTCTTGCTGATGTTGCTGCAGAGGCAAGTCGTGCAGCTCAAATGGTTGGAACAATGGGTGTGGCTTTGTCAGTGTGTACCATACCAGGTCAGGTCACATCAGATAGGTTAGGTCCTGGGAAAATGGAGCTTGGCCTTGGAATAGTAAGTCATGTTTGGTGATTGATATTCTATTTTCTTTCTCTATCAAAGTGATTTATATTATAGTGCAATAGTATTTATGATGAAATACTGGGTTGGCAATAGTCTTTATGCTTCATGGAGATATATCTTGTAGTTGATCTGTGTTCAATTATACATTTGATAAATTCCAAAATCCCTTGGATTGGTATTAGCATGAGCCCCCCTATAACAGTTGTGGGCGGTTTCTTTCATGCTGATGCCACTTTACCTTCTGCAGGATGTACCTGTGTTTCAAGTATTGGCACTCCCTTTCTGAGCTAATGAGCTAAGACATCTCGTCTACATTTGCAGCATGGTGAACCTGGAGCTGCTGTGGCTGATTTACAACCAGTTGAAGTCATTGTGTCCCATGTTCTTAAACAGATTTTAACCAAGGTATGCATGTATCTTTCTCCTAAGGTACTACATGGTTTCGTAGATAATATCAGTTTATGAAATTTCTAGATTTCTTGATCTTGGGTTTAGGAACTTAAGATGATGTCAAAAGTACAATGGAATATGATTTATGGTATAGGATAATAAAGCATTATCCATCGCAAGTTCTATTTAATTTATAATTATTTTCAAAACTCTGATTTTATTGTATAGTAACAGAAAAGATTATATAATGTATAATGTACATCACAAAGAATAGGTGAAGTCAATGCCTTCTTGTATGGATTTATTAGTCATGGCATGGGTCCACCTTTTGCCTCGAGATAGTCCTCCTGAAGAGGTGAAGTCAACGCCTTCGTTTTATGGCTTTAATAATCATGGATAAGGCACCCAGCTTCTCCAGTTATAATGAGCTCTAAAATATTTCTTATGTTTACTTTGATAATTCAGGAAGCAATACAAGTCCGAGGAATAACAATAGATTCACATAGTTAGTGTCATGCAATTATAGGTTAATGTTGAGCTTCACTTGGGGCCAACCACGTGAAGGTGGAAGCTCATTTGCTCCTCCCCATATTATATAAATTCCCTGTTAACATCTAAAATTCATTTATTTCATTAATAAATGCCTCGTTAACATTATACCATTTGATTTGATAAACTTGTGAATGCCACTCTGAATCAAGAATGCATATGCAACTGTGTTCTTTATGCATGGACAATAGGGGGAGCTGAAAAAACCCATCACGTTTACATTTATTTAATATGTCTATGCAAACCTCTAACAAAAATGCAAACCTGTTGGGTTTTTTGAGCTCCACCTGATGTCGTATGTATATGAATTGAGATTGCATATTGAACTATGGTGTCCTTTTGCATTGCCTAAAACCAAGAGATTCACATAGTTAGTGGTCATGCAATCATAAGTTAATGTTGAGCTTCAGTTGGTTTTGAGAATAGTTTACTATTCTCTACTAATCAGGGCCAACTACGTGAAGGTGGAAGCTCATTTGGCCCCACCCCCCCTAGCATCTAGATTCTTTGTTAACATCTAAAATCTTTAAGACAGGATCAATCTTTAAAGTACTTGGAATGTCCTCATCACCTCCTACCACTCTCAGGAAAAGTTTACATTTATTGCTCATGAGTAATTCGTAACAATTCTTTAGTGATTCTTGTACATCTAAGACGGGTACATCTAGGAATGTCCTCATCGCGTCCTGCATAAAATGAATCCAATATTACAAAATGCCCCCTAAGAAATAATAGTTCAAGTGAAATAAACACATGAGAAATGAGAGAAAAAGAGGAATCTATTTACCAATAGCCGTTGCCATTGCATCTATGGCCATGGTACGTGTTGAGTGAGTTTTATTGTTTTTCTGTTGTGCCAAGATCTCTCTATTTATATACATACATACATGCATGGACACACATGTGCGTGTATCTTTGTATATATATGCATATACATACATACATACATATATAGATATCACAAGGGCATGGCAACGAGATGCAGAGATCACAAGGGTACGGCAATGAAATGCAGCGATCACAAGGGTAGGACAGCGAAATCCTAGATCTCCACAATACATGCATAGACACACACATATAAACACACACACACACACACACATATACATATACACACATATATACACGCACATATACACACACACACACACACACACACACACACACATATATATATACATATACACATATACACACATACATACATACATACATACATCTGCATATGCAATTTTATCACCTTGAAATATTGTATTTGATCCTGCTAGCTGGGAACAATTGATTGTTCCTGCTATGATATGTTGTTGTAAAATTTCTTGCAAACTCTGCCCATTTTTCCTAGTTTGCATTATTTTTGTGTAGGATCTTGAGGTAAGTCACTTAGCACGTGTTGAGTGACTTTTATTGTTTTATTATTTGGATTCTGGAATATGTATGTAGCTGGATCAATTTTTCTATTGTGCCAAGATCTCTTTGTATATATACATATGTATATATGTATATACATACATACATATACATAAATAATAGTAATATATGTATTGCATTTGCATTTGCTTTGCCATTGCTTATAAGAGTGTTTCACCATTGGGAACCACTTCAACATCCTTTGCATGGTTTAGAGGTAATGTCATTGTGTCAGTGAGAATAACTTAAGTGAAGAGTTGAGTGTAAGCAGTTACTACCTTGAACCTATGCTACAAATTCTTGGGAGCCAAGGGACCCTAAACCTATGCTATGTTTTCTGGAGACATGGGAGAAGTTACTACGGGCTTCAGTACTTCATAACATTCTGGATCATATAGTGATGCCCAAAGTAACAACAGCAGTAGATACTTGGGATCCTTAGAGGAATTTGTAATCAACCCAGCTAATCAACAACTAGACCAATTTAATTGGGTTATGGCTCGGGCATGTGCTATTCCCATTTATCATATGGTTGCAATGTTGGAGGCAACATTTTTTCCAATGTGGCAGTAGGTTTTGTATCACTGGCTTTGTTCAAGTCCTGATTTTAACGAAGTAACAAAGTGGTTTTTAGGGTGGAAAGGACTATTTCGTCTCGAGCTTCTTACTAATGAGAGGATAAGAAGTCAGCTAAATGTAGCCCTTGAAATGATAAATCAAGCTGTAGAGGGTACGAATATGGAACAACCCGGGGCTAGAGAGAATGTAAGCTATCTTAGGGTGACGGAGCAGCGCCAATTTGAGGCACTTCAGCAGTAACCAGCAGCAATATATGCTTAACAACAAGCCTTAGCTTCCATGGGCAGTGGGATTCACCCAAATAATTCCATGGGTGCACCTCAGTTGAGTTTGAAGGAAGTGATTGAAATATATGCACAAGAACACGACATCCAATTTTTCTCTAAAGTGGGACGCACACATGATGGTCGTCAAGTTTATGGCTTTGGAACTCTCAGTATCTATCTAGAGGCACTTCAGTAGTAACCAGCAGCAACATATGCTTAACAACAAGCCTTAGCTTCCATGGGCAGTGGGATTCACCCGAATAATTCCATGGGTGCACCTTAGTTGAGTTTGAAGGAAGTGATTGAAATATATGCACAAGAACACGACATCCAATTTTTCTCTAAAGTGGGACGCACACATGATGGTCGTCAAGTTTATGGCTTTGGAACTCTCAATATCTATCTAGATTCTGTAAAACAACAAGTGCTTGCATAATCTGGAGATAGATGGGTGATTGCATTATTGGAGCAGCTAGTTGAGATGCATTGTAATTGGACTAGAGGAAATCATTGATAAAACAAACATATAATGAAGAGGAAACTTGAAAACTTGAAAGCTAAAATGCTGAAATGAAAGCTATTGAGGATCAAACACCTATCCCAGAGTTACAACACAATGTGAAGTTGATTTTAGATATAAAGCTATAAACCAAAAAAAGAAAACACAAGTCATTCCCCATTTGTTTTGATTTTGGAGAGCTGGACGCGAAAGAGGGTGGAGAGCTCTGAACATTGGTGGAAACTTCATTGTGGTGCCCTTGTGATTGTTGCATTTCGTTGTTGTGCCCTTATGATCTCTGCATTTCATCGCTGTGCCCTTGTGGTCGTTGCATTTCATTGTCGTGCCCTTGATCTGCGATTTTGTTGCTGTGCCATGCCCTTGTGATCTCTATCCCCTTGCTCTGCGATTTTCTTCAAGGGGAGAAGAGGTACCTATGTAAATATTCTTTTCTTTTCATTCTAAACATGTATCGCTTTATATTTCCCCTAGCAAGTGATTAGAGAAACTTCTCTTTATGTATATGTACATGTATATATACATGCCCACACACGTGTGTGTCTATGTATGTATGTATGTAGATATAGAGAAGCTTCTCTTGATGTATATGTATGTATATATATATACATACATACACACATGTGTGTCTATGTATGCATGTATATATACAAATATCTCTTTGTATGCATACATACATAGACACACTGTATATATACATACATACATTACATACATAGACATACACATGTGTGTATGTATGTATATATACACATACACACACATATACATATGTATATATGTACATACATACATATAGTGATCACAAGGGCACGACAACAAGATGCAGGGTTCACAATGGCCCGTCAACAACATGCAGAGATGCATAGATACATACATACATTTGCATATGCAATTTTATTACTTTAGATACCCAATTACGAAGGCTTTTTGTTCTAACAAAAAGCTTTTACTTTCCTTCCGGATTAGATGATAAGGTTTTTGCACTCTAAAAGATTACTCTGTTTGAGTGTATAGACATTGACGCTTTAATCTTACGTAAAAGCTTACCTTCGTACATTTTATGCCATGTTTGAAGGGGCAACAACTTTTCTACACAAAATTCTCCTTGGACCAAGTCTTTCCTCTCTACTAATTTTTGATAGTGGAGGGTGACTGCCACATAATAGTAATGTATAGATCATATTCATAATAATAGTGTACAAATTTGATTCATAGTTCAGAGAATTTGCTCAAGTATGCAGATTGCATTGTCTGCTCATGCAAACTAAGTTTGATGTTGGGGAGCAATTTACTAGTACATTCTCAAAGTGGGCCCTTGCTAGACGTTTGTGGAGAGTCTGGCAGAGTTTATATGATGTTCACAATGTCAATACAAGTTGAGACTAACACTCATATTCAGAATTTGTAATAGCTTTTTTTGTACCAAAGATTGGCATGACATTTCCATTCTTTCTTCCAACAGTCCATGCTAAAAAAATATACACTAAAGAGGCCGCATAACATTTAAAAAGATTTTCATTCTACTAAAGGGCTGGCTATGAACATGTAAGCACATATTTTTGCATACTTAGTTTGGTATGAATTGTATGAATAGTTTCGATTGATTTCGTCTAAGGAGAGTGAGTCTACTCATGATGATAATGACTCTGTGTATTGGGTCTTTAGAGTAGAGAGACTTACAGAAGATTAGATGTTGTTTCTAGCTCACATGTTCGCAATTGTTCACAACTCAAATGCTCTCCCATGGCCTGAGCTAAAACCCTCATTATTGCATCCAAAATTAAGGAATAAAATACTATTATGTCCCCGACGGAGAATTGAAATGCAATTTTTTCAGATTCCACTTAGCATTGTGTCGATAAATTCAAGAAATTCTACTACCATGGAAATTAACTTACATTGATTTTGAAGCTTAGGCCCGAACAACAGTCTAAAGGTAAATTGTTGTCAAAGAATGTGCTAAAACCAAGCAAGAGTACATATTTAGAATGAACATAGATATTGGCAACAATGAAGAAACATATAATCCTCTTATACATAATTAGAATTATGTCAGAGATGAACTCAAGAAATTGAGCAATTTAGTAATCCAAATCTGACCTTTCAATTACCACACTTTGTCCATCATTATCATTTTATCAAACTGCATAGCAGTTCTAGAGATTTATCCAAATAATAAATTACACTCATACAGAAAGCTCATACCGTGTTTAAATAAAATAATATACAGTCTAATTTTAAGAAAAATAATAGTCTTAAATGTATATGATTGAATAAAATAAACAAGAGTACTAGCTGTTGCTGTATAATTCTAGTATTGCTGATTATGTTAAACAAAATGTTCAATAAAACAAGTATGAAGTAACATGAATGGATCATCTACTCAATCCTATTATGACTTAATGTGAATGCATTTGATCATTACCTGGATGATATTATGCACAAGATCTTTACTCAATCACCAAGAGATAATATAATCTGTAAGTATAGATTTCTGCATATTTAGTCTGGTATGAATAGTTTTGATTGAATGCAAGGATAATTGCTTGTGTGAATTCAAGACATGAATGATTAATTTATTTTAGCACAAGTATTATGCAAGTGTGTATGTATGCATGTAAAACAATTCACATAGTGAACTGATATACATACATACATGCACATATGCATACAACCATCATAATTAGTTATTCTTGCATCGATCATACAAGGGCATGACACGACAACGAAATGCAGCGATCACAAGGGAACGACAACAAAATCGTAGATCTCCACTGATCTCCACCAACGTTTAGAGCTCTCCACCCTCATTTGGAGCTCTAACCCTCTTTCACGCACAACTCCCCACAATCAATCAAAACAAATGGGGAATGATTTATGTCGTGTTTTTTTTTGTTTATAATTCATAATCCACAATCCACAAGATCTCTCTGTATATATACATACATACATACATAGACATAGATATGTGTTTGTATGTATGTATTTGTACACATACATATAATATGTATATATATGTATGTATATACAATGTACATACATACATACATAAATACAAAGATACATATATACATACATACATACATACACATATATATACATACATACGTGAAAACAAAAATGCACTTTCCAAGAGTTTACAATTGTTCAACAAAATTAATGTTTTATAAGAAAATTCACCTGAAGAATTGTTAGCTCAGAAGCAAGAACATGGTGTTGAAACAATACAAAAAGTGCTTGACATGAGAAGTCCGCAAGTTAGGGTGTTGACCAATCTTGAAAACTTGAATTCTGAAATGAAAGCTATCGAAGATTAAACACCTATGCCAGAGTTACAACATAATGTGAAGTTGATTTTAGATATGGTAGAGGGAGATATTTGAAAGTTTGATAATCAAAATTTAAGGCATGAGAGTGAAGGAGGAGGAGCGGCTTTAGAAAGAGAAGTAGAAGGAGCGGCTTTAGAAAGATACTGCACGACATAAACAACAACTAGACAACATAGAAGATATTATGGTAGCCACTGGATAAAACCTAGGAAAGTGTATTTGCAGTAGGTACTATGACATTGGAATCACTTGCAAGTGTCTTGCAGAATTTACGGTCCAAATATCAGGAGGACTACAAGTTGTGCAATTTGTCATCTATTGCATCTGCATTTGCTTATAAGAGTGTTTCAAATATTGACAACAGTCTCCCTGCGATGATCCCGAGTATCAAATGCTTATAAGAGTGTTTCAAAGTTGGGAACCACTTCAACATCCTTTGCATGGTTTAGAGGTAATGTCATTGTGGCAGAGGCTTTTGCAAGGGAATGAGCCTTGTGATTATGACATTTACACAGAAGTAGAACTTGCTTTTTCAACTCCTTACACTCAACTCTTCATTGAAGTTATTCTTCAATTCCTTGCATATGCAATTTTATCACCTTCGAAAATTGTATTTGATCCTGCTAATTGGGAACAACAGATTGTTCGTTTTATTGTACCTAATCTGATGACAGTTCTATAGGAATTTGTAATCAACCCAGCTAATCAACATCTAGACCCATTTAACTGTGTTATGGCTAGTTTCTTTCTAAAAAATCTGCTATGATATCTTTTTGTAAATTTTTTTGCGAACTCTACCCATTTTTCCTGGTCTGCATTATTTTTGTGCAGGATCTTGAGGTAAGTCACTTAGCATGGGTTGAGTGAGTTTTATTGTTTTATTATTTGCATTTTGGATTATCTATGCAACTGGATCAATTTTTCTGTTGTGCTAAGATGTAATAACAACCTTAAAAATGATCTCTATGATATACATGTTTAGAAGGAAATATAAGGAGATACCTGTTTAGAAGGAAAAGAAACGAACATTTACATAGCCCTTGAAGAAAATCACAGAGCAAGGGCACGACAACGAAATCGTAGAGCAAGGGCACGAAGATCACAAGGGCACGATATGGCAACGAAACTGTAGAGCAAGGGCATGACAATGATATGCAGAGATCACCAGGGCATGCCACCGAAATCATAGAGCAAGGACACGACCACGAAATGCAAAGATCATAGCAACGAAATCACAGAGGAAGGACATGACAATGAAGTGTAGAGATCACAACAACGAAATGCACTGATCACAGGGGTACGACAACGTTCAAAGCTCTCCACCCTTGTTTGGAGATCTCCACCCTCTTTCTTGCGCAACTCTCCACAATCAAAACAAATGGGGAATGATTTATGTCGTGTTTTTTTCTTGTTTTGTTTACAATATGCGGACGTCGCAATTACGACGCCAACGTCGGTATTGTGATGACGACGGGGACAATTGCAAAAAATAAACCATGAAATTCACCACAAACTACACTGTCGTCGCAAATTGTCGTCACTATTTGACCCCAAATGTTGTAGTGAGGGGTTTGGATGTTTTTAATGTAACTCAATAAACTATGCCATATTTGGAGAGTAATGTTTTACATTTGTTTGAAGAAACTTAGTGAGGGTTTTCTGTTGATGTTTATTAGAAATGTGGTATTTGAATAAGTAGACGTGATTGGCTTTATATTTTTCTTGATAATTTAGTAAGTTGCAATATCATTATTTAGTGCTGTATATGTGTTAATCATTTCACTCCAAATCTTATCCAAGCAATTGCAAACTCAAATGAAACCTAAAAGTAGAATATTAAAAAAATTGTTGTCACCAAGGAAATCCTATTACAAAAATTGCATTCCCATGAGGAATGTTGATGGCTGGAAGCAAAATAGTAGATAGTTTTTGTTAAACTAAAGGTAAATACATCTTTACATTTACATCTTCCTCTTCTTAGATCTAGTAAAAACTATGGGAGAGGTAGAACTAGAGGGTTTGGTCCTAAAAGGTTGCATTGGGCTTGACTTTGCTTCCTCTCTCGGTATCTTTGATGATGTTTGTGGCTCGTCCTCCATCCTGGATGTAGCTCCTCATGACAGTGCCAATGACTCTCTATAGGAGTCATCCTTCTCAATGTCATCTGGTGTGAAACCAAGTCCACGTCCCTCCTCCATAGCCTCCCTATCCAAATCAGTGACATCAGCCTTTATAAACAATGAAGGCTGCTCCTCTAATGTCCAATCATTTTATAAGGATCTCTATTGTCCAAATAAATTGGACTAGCTACTGTGTCTTGTGCCTTTCTTATGTGCAACCAAAGATTATATTACACAAAGACAAGATATTTAAGGCCGTTTTTGAGCTAAGTTATTCCTCTTCTTCGTGTGGATGGCTTCAAACAAGCTTCAATGATACTGACAATTGGACGAACTACAAGGATGACATAAGATTATGAGGTCATTTTTTTGAGATTTGGGGTATTTTCATCCTAACTTTACCACCAAGCATTTGCAATATAAAATGGTGAAAAGTTAGAAAGAAAAGAGAAAAACATAAGCATATTTTATCAATTTATCAATTATTTTAGACCCCAACACCCAAATGGAAAATGTTGTACCTAGGGTTTGAGCAACTCTTCCTCTCTTTGCCATCTCTGAAGAGAATAGATTTGTTGGTATGTTTGCTGTTGTGCCAAAAGCTTGAGGTATCAACGAACATCACAAACACTAGACTTACCTAGATCCACGAGAGGTGGTTAAGTCATGTCGCGAACCGTGAAGGAGGTGCTTACCACCAAGTCAACAATCTCCCCCTCAACACCAACTGAGGGTTCCGCACTCACAGAATGAAGGAGACCTCCCAAGATTTGAACCCGTGACCCAAGGCTTTGATACTAGTTGTTGGTATGTTTTCCGTTGTGCCAAAAGCTCGAGCTATTAATGAATGTCACAAACACCAGACGTACCCAGATCCACGAGAGGTAGTTAAGCCATGTTGCGAACCCCGAAGGAGGCACTGACCACCAAGTCAACAAGATTGCCCTTTTCTTACTCATAGTTTTGGAGTTTAGCCATGACGAGGTTTCTCTCCTCAACCTCGGGCTTCATCTTTTGAATGCATACAGCGAGGCCTTCCATGACCTCTCCATCAGTATTTGAATAAGAATCATCGAACTTAAAACAAGGCTAGATGAACTACTATGTTGCGTGAATGGGCTGGTAGAGCTAATTGTTCCACCTATCAATAATTTCCCAAATGGGATCAAACTTGAGTCTATCCCCCTTGTAGTAATTTTTTTAATAGTCTCCTTGTCCTATCTATGGCCTCATAAAGATACCCCATTTTAGTTTGATCCCCATTTACCAAGCACATAACTCAAACCAAGGGCTCAAACACCTACAATTGAAAAATATGTATTACAAAAGGATTAATTAATGAAGGTAATAAGTTACAAGTTAATAATGAGAGACTTGAATGAAGAATACTTATAAAATTCAAGTTTTGAAGTTACCTTCACAATCTCTGAAACCTTTTGTACAAAATGGTTGTCAAAGACTATGCATACTTAAACCTTTCCTTCAACCTTCTTTAAACAAGGTGATTCTAGCTGTTTTTGAAATACAAACGTTTGTTTCAAAGAAGTCAATGCACTAATAATGCTTTGCAATATGAAGAAAATCATTGCAAAACTTTTCACATCAGATCATACAAAATCTTTCTCATGATGTGCTCTCTCATCAAGTGTAGAACCCAAGTGTGATTGTAGATATATTTTGTGATCTGCCTTGCATCTTCCATAACCAAAATCTCACAAAATGTTTTTTTGAAAAAAATATTAAAAGCCTACAAAATTTCTTTAAAGGGAAAAACTATGAAAACCCAATAGCTAATTTTTGAGTAAAAAATTATTAAAGCCAAACAAATAAATTATTGAGTAAACATTTATTAAGACCCTCAAGGAAATCTTACCCAGACCAAAACTTGCTTTGATAGCATGAAAAAAAATGAAATTGATTGTATTAACAATACACTATCTTGAATAGAGTTAATAGACGCTATACAAATTGTTAATTAAAAAGCAAAGTTGTCTAAACAAAGATGTCTAAAAATAGAATTGATTACGAGAACTCAAAAAAGGGCCTAAATGACCATTGACTAAGATTCTATTACGAGAATAGATATGCTTCTATTAGTAGTTAATGGTTATCTATTTGTAATCTATTGTAAATATTAGAATGTTTCTAATATTTAGTTAGCTGTAGTTATTTGTTAGCTTTCTTTAGCTTTCTTTTAGCTAGAATATAATATTTCTATTCTTTACGATGGTTTCCTAAGGAAACATTGCTTTATTCCATTGTATATATAGAGCTCTCGGTCTCTGTTGATAATAAGCAATTATTTTACCATATTATGTACTTCGTAATATGGTATCAGAGCCAATACTTAAATACTTTTGGAAAAAGAAAAATTTCTTTTGAAATTATTTGCTAAGATTTTTCGGAATTATTTTTGAGATCTTTTTCTCAATCTTGTCTAGGGTTTCCATTTTCTTGAGAAATTCATCTATACACACTTGGTTCTTGGCTAGGGTTTGAGGATCTAGAGTTTTAGTTTTCTTGAGAAATTCATCTATACATACTTAGTTCTTGGCTAGGGTTTGAGGATCTACAACTCACGTTTGCAAAATCACGTCTACAACTCACGTCTGCAAAATCGCGTCTAAAACTCGCGTTTGCAAAACCACGTCTACAATTTGCCTCTGCAAATCACGATTTCTTTGGGTGTTTTCTTGCCACTCACATCTGTAAAGAGCTCGTTTTACTAGTCCATGATTGTTTCTCTTTTGCTTGCTACTAGAAACCACTGCATTTACCCAAAAAAGGGTTGTTTTTGACCTTTTATGAGAAGATGGCTTTCACGACCTACAACTTGTAGTCTCTGTCGTTTGTGGAGTTAAATCTCCAATCTTCAGTGCGGTCTCTGCCTCTAGTCGAGCTTTGAAACAAAAGTCGGCCATTTCTTTCCAAGAAATCGCCCTTTTTTTGCAAACTCTTACTTCCATAGCTGTCAACTAGGGCTTTGCTCGAAAACCCTACTTTTTGGGCTCAATTATTTTTTCTAATTCCAAGTTCCTGGTGGATTTTTTGAGAGCTCAACTGGGTTGTCATTATATTTTTCTGGGTGCCTCAATTGTTGAGCCAACAAATCTTGAAATCGACAAATTCTTTTTGGGTTTTTCGAGCTCTCTTTTGGGTCACCTTTCAAATTTTTTGGGTCTTCCATTTTTCCCCTCAAAGTAAATGCCTTTGTAGATTTTCATGTCTTTTCATTGGAAAACGTCCTGTGGCATCTTTGACAAATAATCTGCTTGAGAGCAATTCAAAATTCAATGGTCGGAATTATGGCACTTGGAAGCAACGAATAATAGCAATTTTTGAATAATAGAATACTGATCAGATTGTTCTAGGTGTTACACAGTGTCCGACTGCCTTGTTATTGATCAGGATACATGGGATCTGAATAATCGAGAGGCTGTGATGCTTCTCAAATTATCCGTAGCTGATGATCAACTCTCTCAGATTCCATCCAGAAAAGCAATTTCTAATATATGAGAACAACTCAAAATCCTTAATGAGACTTTTGACAAAAGTAGAGCTTTCTTCTTCAAGAACACTTTCTTTTCTATTATCATGGATGAGCAAACATTGTTCCAGGCTCACATGAATAGGATTCATGAAATCCGTGATCAGTTTCTTGCCATTGTTGCAAGATGGAGGAAGAGGACATTGTGGTTATCACTCTCTGGAGTTTATCCTACAAGCATTTTATTGAGACTCAACATCATGTCTTTTGATGTTGATATGAAGTTTACGGATCTTTGCACACTTCTGCTTCAACAAGATCGGTGGAAACAACAGTTCGATAGCAGTTCCAGCTCCACCTCCACAAAGCAAGCCTTTGCTGCTAAATCCTTTTAGAAGGATAAAGGCAAGACTCAATAGTCTTTTGAGCAGAAGTCCTTTGCTCTAGCTTTAGAAGGCCCCTGAAAGAACATTCAATGCAACTACTGCCACAAGTTTGGTTGCATGAAGGTTGAATGTCAGAAATGCTTAGCTGTCTAATCTAAGCAATCAGGTTCCCAACCCAATTCAAACAGTGTAGAGCACACTGAGCAGACATAATCTGGCTTTTATGCCTTCATGGCTAAAAGACCTACAGATCATGTGAAGTCGTCTGCCTAGTACATTGATTCAAGTGCCTGTCGTCATTTCACCCACTATAGAGATTGGTTTACTGACTATCAACCTTATTTAGATTCTGTTATTTTTGGTGGCAGAGAAGAGTACACTGTTGTCAGTAAAGGCAACATTCAACTTCAATCTGCTTAGAGGAATCTCATTTTCCTTGATGTGTACTATGTTCTAGGGAAGGAACTAAATCTACTTTCAGTTAATGAGTTGTTGTGACATTCTCCACACTTGGATGACACCTTTAGTTTACATCAGTGTACCATCATTGACAGGGCGACTTAGTTTATTGTTGTAGTAGGTCTTGAGGATCATGATCTTTTTCAACTTACTGATTCTGGTGATTCTCTGGACTTAGCTATTGGTGCTGGACGGTCTTTTGTTGGCATAGTTTGTCATTAGCGATATGGGCACTTAAATGTGCATTATCTCTCTTAACTTGCTCGGGAAGAGCTTGTCCTTGGTTTGCCAGAGATTTAGACTCAACAACTTGGAGTTTGTGATGCATACGAAGTTGGGAAGCAACATTGCTTACATTTTTCCAGTGGTGATTCATGGAGAGCTTCTCAGGTACTTTAGCTTGTTCATGTCGATATTTGTGGCCCTATGGCCACTTCTTTTGTTCTTGGGTCCAAGTATTTTCTATTGTTTATTAATGATTTCAGTAGAAAATTGTGGGTGTATTTTCTTAAAAAGAAATCAAATGCATTTCCTATATTTTAGAAGTTTAGACTTTTAGTTGAAAAAGAGTTTGGGAATCTATTATTACTCTTCGATCAGACAACGGGGGGGAGGAATTTTGTTCTAATGACTTCTCTAGCTTCTTGGATACTCATGGCATCAAATGAAAGTTAACTACACCCCACACACCACAACATTGGAGTAGCTCAATCCATGCTCGAACATAGACATGTTTCGAAGAAGTTCTGGGAAAAAGCAATCAACACTGTAGTTTATCTTTTGAACTAGTCACCCACAGTGGCTATCAAAGGTATAACTTTGGAAGAGGACTGGGTAGGTCGCACGTCCATAATTAATCACCTGAAAGTTTTTGGCTCCCTTACTTTTGTTTGGATCCCTGATGCGTCACGCACCAAGTTGGATGCCAAGAGTTGAAAACTCATACTTGTTGGATATAATAGTCTTCACAAAACCTACCGCTTGATTGACACTGGAACATCTCCAACTTGTTAGGCTTCCATTAGGTCCACCTGATGGGAGGGCTCTAGTAGCTCCTGCAACTCCAACTATACCAATGATTCTTGTACAGACACCTCCACCTTCTCTCACAGGATCAACTCGCTTTGTAGATGCTTCACCTGAGTTTGATCCAGATTCTTCTGATGAGGAACCTGATCACTAAGCATTTCTTGATACTAATGTTGGTTGTTCTTCTCTCCAGTCGAAGTGGTGAGCTAAGACATTTGCTGATCTTCGTGATGATGAACTCATTGATGGGAGAACTGCTCAGAAAAAGAGAAAACCAACAAAGTCTATTAACTTTGCTCTCATGGCCAACATATACAGTGTGTTTGAACCTCAAACGTAGTCCGAGGCTAAAGGAATTCTAGAGTGTGAACAGGCCACACTATTTGAACACCAAAGCCTGCTGAAGAATAACACTTGGCTCCTTTCTGACCTTCCACCAGAGAAGAAACCCATTAGCTGCAAATGGGTTTACAAAATCAAATACAAATCTGATGGTACTTTGGATAAGTACAAAGCTCATTTAGTCACGAAGGGCTTTTCTTAGTGTCAGGGCATTGATTATGAGGAGACCTTTTGCTCCTACTGCAAAGATGAGCACAATTAGATTAATCCTAGACATGGCGGCACAATTTGGCTGGAAGGTCCAATTGTCCATTAGATGGACGTCAAGAGTGCTTTCCTTAATGGTGATATACATGATGCAACCTTCTTGTTTCAAGATTGTTGGTAAAGGCCACTAGGCTCTTAGGTTGGTGAAAGCTCTCTATGGCTTGAAGTAGGCCCTTAGGGCATGGTAGATAAAAATTGATAAGTACCTCACTGATCAATGCTTCTAGAGGAGCTCTTCAGACCCAAATTTGGACATCAAGACTATTGAGAATGACATCATCCTTCTGGTTATTTTTGTGGATGATATGATCATCACTTACAGTTTGAAATCTTTGATTTAGGGAGTCAAACAAATTTTATACATGTCTTTTGATATGACGGATCTTGGGCTCATGCATTATTGCCTAGGTGTTGAGGTTTGGCAATAGTCTTCTGGTATATTCATCTCTAGTTCAAATATGCCAGGGCTCTGTTAGACAAATTTTGTATGCAGGATTGCAAGCTTGCATCTATACCCATTGAGAAAGGTCTCAAGTTATCCGCCAAGTTTGATTCTCCTCCCGTTGATGATACTACATACAGGCAACTAGTAGGTAGCCTCGTCTTACCTCTCTGTTACTAGGCCCGATATAAGCTTCGCATCCAACTACATCTCGCACTTTATGATAGCTTCCAAGGTTGATCATTAGATGGTAACAAAGTGTGTGCTTCATTATGTGAAGGGCACTTCAGATTATGGACTTTTGTAGTCGCGAAGTTCTAATTCTAGACTCAGTGGGTTCATAAATTCAGATTTGGCAAGCTTTGGTAATGATAAAAAGTCAACTTTTGGATATTTTTCAGTTTGGGATCAGGTGTTGTCACATGGACTAGTAAGAAGCAACGTGCTATTTCTCTCTCCTCTACAGAGGGATAGTCAAGGCAAGTTGTGAAGTTGTTTGGGTTCGTCGGATGCTTGGGGATATGTAGATGTCACCAGCAGGACCAACCACTTTGATTGTTGATAATGCATGCATTATCCAGTTAGCACGAAATCCAGTCTTCCATGAACGAACCAAGCATGTGGATGTTTACTATCACTACATACGACAACTGGTTAAAGACATGACAATAGACTTGGTGTATGTTCATACCATATATCATATTGCCAACATTCTCACCAAGCCTCTTGGTCTTGATAAGTTTGTCGAATTCGGAGGACAACTTGGTGTTGTGGATAGATTAACCATTAAGAGAGGGTATTGCAATAATAGATAAGCTTTTATTATTAGTTAATGGTTATTTGTTTGTAATCTACTTTATATATTAGAATGTTTTTAATATTTAGTTAGTTGTAGTTATCTGTTAGCTTTCTTTAGCTCTCTTTTAGCTAGAATAGAATATTTCTATTCTTTACGATCCTTTCCCTAAGGAAACATCGCTTTAATCTTTTGTATATATTGAACTCCCAGTCTCTGTTAATAATAAGCAAGTATTTTACCAATTACTTCATAATAGATTCTAGAATAATGAGCTAAAAATAGCAAGATTGTTGCAGAATAAAAGAATTTTAATACTCAAGTGTTGCTTCTTCTTCAATGTCAATTGGGGCATCTTGAGATCATATACATTTTCCCTCATAGTTAGTTTTGCCCTCTCCCTTTGCAATTTTATCTTTTCCTCAGTCGCAAGTATGGCATTAACCTATCCTTTCATCTCTTCTATAGTTTCGCAATTTTTTCTTTTCCCTAGTCACAAGTATGCCTTTAACCTATCGTTTCATCTCTTCTATGGTTATATCACATTTCCTAGTATCATGCTTGTCAATGCTTGCAAAGTGGTATTTGAGGCGGTTTATGCCTCTATGAATTACTTGCTCACATTTTATGCAAATCACCATCCCATGCTTCGGCCCTTCATAGGTATACCTCTATGTCTCATCTATAGCAGCTTTAGGACGAGTGCTTATATATCCAAATGGGCATGGTTCTAGTGGCCAATCATTCCTTGAAGCTACCATGCTAAATTAATGTTTAGTACAAAGTGAAAAGGCAAAATCAATATTCTAGCTAAACAATAATGCAAACTATCTAAATTAGTTTCAATAATTTTAGACATCATTCAAAGTTAAAAATATCTACTAGGGTTTGATATTGTCATGTCCCCATTTTGGAGGCAATTTGATTTAATTAATTAGGTTGTCCAAAATAATGAATATTTTATGAGGATGACTAATTAATTATTTTAATTAAATAAATAAGTGGTATTAAGTTAATTATTTATAAAGTTATCAAATAAATAAATATTAAAAGGTAACTTTATATTTAATTAATTTAATAAAGTGACTTGAATTATAAAATATTTTATAAAGTCACTTTATAAAAAAAATCAAGAGTTCCCCTTTTGAGTACATACATGGACTTTGTAAAAGGAAAAAAAGAAGTAATATTAAAACTCATGTATTATCCCACATTGGCAAGACGGAAACGTGGAGCAAGTGAGGAAGGGATTAAAAGAAAGAGGATAGCTCTCATTTAAGCATGGTTGGAAATATCAAAGAAATTGGGAAATTTTGTGGAGATTATGTCTCAATAGTTTGAAGGACGAAATCCCTTCAAGCTGGAAATCTTGACGCCATTGAAAGATATGGTCTTGAGATTCAACATGGTAGCAGTCTGAAAAAAGCAGATATGAAAAAACAGTCCGAAAAAAGCGGAACCAAAAAAGTAGGCCGAAAAAGCAATTCGTAAAAAGCAGTTCAAAAAGTGGATCCGAAAAAGCAGTCGAAAAAGCAAATCGGAAAAAGCAAAGTAGAAGGGGCAGTGATGGGGACACAACCCAAGAACAGAATGGACACAACAGAAAAGGGAAATTGTATTAACTGAAAAAATAAGCTAGTACATTAAGTACAGAGAAAATAAACTTCAAATCATGCCCTAAGGGCTTACAATAGCATAAATGTGGAGATAATTTCTCCTTTCAGTACCTCCTCTCAAACTCCACTCCGAACTGCCTTTTACAATGCCAGAAATCTCTTTAAATAGACCTTGAAGGGTTAAGGACTAGGAGTACATTCTAGAATGTGCTAGTAGGCATCCACCGACCAAATAGAAGGTTCCAGAAGCTGCGTTAGAAGTCGACGCAAATCTAGAAGAATCCAGAAATGGTAACCGAACTTTTGGGAGGCATAACTTTTGAACCGTAGCTCCGATTGACGAACCGTTTACATTTTTGGAAAGCTCTCGAAGTGCTCTATAGCCCTATGGACCAGCTTCACTCGTCCCCCATTTTTCGGCCCTTTTCGAGGTCATTTAATGCCCCTAACCTGACTTTGAAGCATTCTTAGGAGATCTCCACAACCTGAAAAACTGCAATAACTTTCAAACCGTGGGGCCTTTTGACTTGATTGTTTTTTTGGAATGCTCTAAATTATAACTACATTCATCTAGCCAATTTACACCTCCTAGTTCCCCAAAATGATGGCTAAATTACATACTCCTATTTTTTCGGAATTTACACGAACACTGATAGCGGAACTGTGAGAGTTCGAACCTTTATTTGAGCCAAATGGGTATCCAAAAATGAAAACACATGAAACAGAAACTAAGTCTAAGTATATTTTTTGGGTGACACAGGATTGCCCTTATACCTCTGGATGCTCTTGCATCAGACACCCAGGGTAGATTGAAAAGTGACCTTGTCACTTTATGAATGGTAGACGAAATCCCAAATGGGAAACCTCAGCTGCTGAAATCCAAGTTGAGTCTTCGATCGGTCATCCTTTCCATTTGACCAAATACTCTTCATACTACCTGTTTCTGGTACTCCTACCCACACGATGATCTAGAATGTCTTCTATCTCCTCCTTCTTAGAAGTAGGAATTGGACATTGCTCTAACACCAGCTCCTCATTTGCACCATCATCATGATACTTTGTTAAATTTGCAATGTTGAAAATGGGAGAAATGTGAATACCATCTGGCAGCCCCACCTCATATGCATTTCCTGAGTCATGTTTCTTCAAAATTTTGCAGGGGCCAAATTTCTTCATTTTCAGCTTGTTGTAAGTACCGGCTAGAAATCTTTCTTTTTGTAAGTGCACCATGACTAGATCCCCTACTTGGAATTCCTTATGTCTTCTCCTTTGATCAGCCCTAGCTTTATACTCTTGATTCATCTTGGTAATGTGTGCTTGAACCTCCTCATGTAGATGCTTGATATGTTCAGCAAATTCTTCCGCTTCAGCACTTGTCCTCTCCCCTTGCTCTATCTTCCTCAATTCTGGTGCAGTCCTTGGGCTATTCCCATATACAATTTGGAATGATGATTTTCCAGTACTCCTATTTATAGAGTTATTGTAAGCAAACTCTGCTTGTGGTAGAATCAAATCCCATCCTTTGGGCTTATCCCCAACTAAACATCTCAGCAAATTGCCCAGACTTCTGTTTACCACTTCTCTTTGGCCGTCAGTTTGTGAGTGATGCGTGGAACTGAATTTCAAGTCTGTTCTCAACTTTTTCCACAATGTCCTCCAGAAATACCCCACAAATTTAGTATCTCAGAAACTATACTCCTTGGAAGACCATGTAGTCTTACCACCTCTTTGAAAAACAAGTCTGCAATATGGACAGCATCATGAGTTTTGTGGCATGGAATGGAATGTGCCATTTTGGAGAACCTATCAACCACCACGAATACTGAGTCATTACACCGTTTTGTCCTTGGCAATCCAAGAACAAAATCCATACTTATGTCCTCCCATGGCCTTGATGGAACAGGCAATGGCTGATATAGGCCAGTATTGTGACTAAACCCCTTGGCAACTTGACAAACCTGGCAACTTGACAAACCTGGCAACTTTGTACAAACTTCTTCACATCCTGTGAAATTTGAGGCCAAAAATAATGTTCTCTAAGAATGGCAATGGTCTTATCTCGACCAAAATGTCCTGCCATCCCTCCACTGTGTTTCTCCTTAATCGGATTTTTCCTCATGGAACTCCTTGGAATGCACAATTGACTACCCTTGAACAACATGCCATCCTGAATCAAATAGTCTAACCACTTGGTTCTATCTACAACAATAGGTTCTTTACAAGCTTTCCATGCTTCAGCAAAATCAGGATCCTCGAGGTACAAATTCTTGAGTGCATCAAACCCAACTACTTCAACCTGCATTATTGTAAGCAACAACTGTCTCCTACTTAGTGCATCTGCAACCCTGTTAGATTTTCCACTTCTATGCTTCAACACAAATGTATAACTCTGCAAGAATTCTACCCACTTCATATGCCTTTGATTCAATTTATCTTGGCTATTTAGGTACTGTAATGCCTGATGATTAGTATACAAAACAAATTCTTTTGGCAGTAAATAATGCCTCCATTTCTTTAAGGCCTGAACTATTGCATAGAAGTCTTGATCATAAACAGAATACTTCTTCTTTGTATCATTTAATTTTTCACTAAAATATGCAATAGGCTTACCTTCTTGGCTTAATACAGCCCCAATAGCACTGCCACTAGCATCACAATCCACCTGGAAAACCTTTCTAAAATCTGGAAGTGCCAACACAGGTTGTTCTGTTACCTTCTTCTTTAGCAATTCAAAACTTCTCGCAGCTACTGTAGTCCATTTGAACTCTTTTCTATCCCCTCTTATTGTATCAGTTAGGGGTGCACATATGCCATTGAAGTTCTTAATAAACTTCTTGTAAAAACTAACAAAACCATGAAATGTTCTTACCTCAGTAGCAGACCTTGGAGTAGGCCATTCCAAGATGGCTTTTACCTTCTCCGGATCCATTTTGAGACCTTCGGGTGATATAACAAACCCCAAATAGACTAACACTCTTTTTGCAAAGATACACTTCTTTAGATTAATTAACAGTTTCTCTTCCCTTAGCCTATCAAGGACACTACGAATATGCATTAAATGTTCTTCCAAAGTCTTGCTGAAAATTAAAATATCATCCAAATAGACAATAACAAATTTTCCCAAGAACTTCTTAAGTACCTCATTCATGAGCCGCATGAAGGTGCTTGGGGCGTTCGTCAATCCAGAGGGCATGACTAACCACTCATAAAGACCCTCCTTGGTCTTGAAGGCTGTTTTCCACTCATCTCCTTCTTGAATCCGTATCTGATGATAGCTACTCTTGAGATCTATCTTTGTGAAGTACTGATCTCCACTCAAGCAGTCCATAAGATCATCCATCCTTGGCAAAGGAAACCGGTACTTGATGGTTATCCTATTTATAGCTCGAGAATCTGTACACATCCTCCACTCCCCATCCTTCTTTGGTGCGAGTACTGCAGGTACTGCACATGGACTCAGGCTCTCTCAAATCAAGCCCTTCCTCAACAGCTCCTGAACCTGTCTATTTAGCTCCTTTGTTTCAGTAGGAGTCATCCTGTGAGCAGCCTTGTTAGGAAAACTAGCTCCTGGAATTAGATCTATCTGATGACTGATTTGCCTTACTGGTGGCAATCCATCTTGAACATTATCAGAGATAATATCTCCAAATTCCCCTAGTAAATCTGAAACTTCAAGTGGTATTTCACTACTACCTTCTTTATCTTTCCTAGGAATCAAAGCATAGCACATATGCTGATGTTTCATGCCATCTAAAAACATCCCTCTATCAACAAAACAAATCCTAGCACTGCTACATACCTTTTCACCTTCCTTTTTCATGGGCTTCAATTTGTGGCGAACTCCATCCTTTGTCAGAGAGTATGTGTTTGCATGCCCATCATGTACTGCATGTCTATCAAATTGCCATGGTCTACCCAGATGGCAAACATCCTTCGAAATAACATCATAGAGAACTTCATCATAGTAACTCCCAATTTTGAATTTCACTAAACATTGTTCACTTACCAAGACCTTATGATCATCTTTTACCCAAGCAATCCGATAGGGCTGGGGATGTTTCTCCCTCTTGAGCTTCAGCGTAGAGACCATCTCTTCTGATACCAAGTTATCAGTGCTACCACCATCAATGATCACGTCACAACATTTATTCTCACACTTGCATCTTGTACGGAACAAACTCCTTCGTTGTCCTGGTTCAATCTCACCACGTAGTAGGACTCTTTCATTTACCAAGGTCTCTCCTCTTTCTGCATCCTCTGAATGTGATGATTGTGCATCCTCATCCACATGAGCAACCCTAGCTTGGCCCTCAGCTCTACTATCTGTCATTCCTTGTCGTTGAGGGCATTCAAAAGCACGATGACCTTCTTCATTGCAATGGAAACAGGTACCACGGAAGCCACCTCTTCCTTGTCCACGTCCTCTACCTCTTCCTCTCTGATTTCCAAAGTCTTGATCATGGGAGCGGTTGAAACCCTCATTCTTCTGGTTCCTGCTAGTACCCACATCTTCATTTTTCTTTTGGGTTTCATTGCAGCCTCTAGATGATCTACCGCTTCCCCTTCCTCCTTGACCGCGCCCTCTTTGTCTTCTTTCAAACCTTTTATTCAGCTTCTCTTCAACTCGTAGGGCAAACTGGTATGCCTCTTCAATGCTGGTCATTCTTACTAGACTTAATTTCTCCTGGATGCTAGGTCGCAACCTATTGATATAACGAGCAACCTTCTCCTTATTTGCTTTTGCATGCCCCGCTCTAATCAAGAGTCGGTAAAATTCTTCTGTATATTCTTGGACTGATCTTCCTGCTTGCTTTAACCCATGAATCTTATTAAACAAATCAAGCTCGTAGTCCACAAGAATGAACTGCTTCTTCAATTTGTCCACCATGCGATCCCATCTTGTGATCTTCTCCTTTCCTCTTCTGTTTCTTTCCAATTGAACCTCTTGCCACCAGATTTTGGCATGGCCTTTGCAAACTTAACCCTATTTGGGTCCCTGATATCCTCATACTCAAAGTATTCATCCAGTTCATTGATCCAATCGATCAACTCATCTGGTTTCAGATTTCTTGAAAATACACCCACTTCAATTGTAGGTCTTTTCCCAAACTTAGTAATGGCCCTAAAAAGCCTTTCCTCTGCATGATTCAGAACTTCCCTGTCAAATTCTCCTTCTGGTCCCATTTCTTCTTCTTCATTGTCATCCTCACTGTCGTCACCTACGGCAACATTTGTTCCTCTACGGAGCTCCTCTTGCAATGCCTGTACCTGCCTTTGGAGGGCTCTAACCTCCTCAGGATTAATAGCTCTGGCCCTTCCGCCACGCTCTCTTCGTGGAGGCATCTTCTAACTCGAACCCACAACCACACAGTCGGCGCTCTGTCTACACACTCAAAAAAATCGGCTCTAATACCACTTGATGGGTACGCAACCCAAGAACAGAATGGACACGACAGAAAAGGGAAATTGTATTAACTGAAAAAATAAGCTAGTACTTTAAGTACAGAGAAAATAAACTTCAAAATATGCCCTAAGGGCTTACAATAGCATAAATGTGGAGATAATTTCTCCTTTCAGTACCTCCTCTCAAATTGCACTCCGAACTGCCTTTTACAATGCCAAAAATCTCTTTAAATAGACCTCGGAGGGTTAAGGACTAGGAGTACATTCTAGAAAGTGTTAGCAGGCATCCACCGACCAAATAGAAGGTTTTAGAAGCTGCGTTAGAAGTCGACGCAAATCTAGAAGAAACTAGAAATTGTAACCGAACTTCCGGGGGGCATAACTTTTGAACCATAGCTCCGATTGACGAACCGTTTACATTTTCGGAAAGCTCTCGAAGCGCTCTATAGCCCTGTGGACCAGCTCCGCTCGTCCCCCATTTTTCGGCCCTTTTCGAGGTTATTTTAATGCCCCTAACCTGACTTTGAAGCATTCTTAGGAGGTCTCCACAACTCGAAAAACTGCAATAACTTTCAAACCGTGAGGCCTTTTGACTTGATTCTTTTTCTGAAATGCTCTAAATTACAATTACATTCATCTAGCCAATTTACACCTCCTAGTTCCCCAAAATGATGGCTAAATTACATGCTCTTATTTTTTCGGATTTACACGAACACTGATAGTGGAACTGTGAGAGTTCGAACCTTTATTTGACCCAAATGGGTATCCAAAAATGAAAACACATGAAACAAAAACTAAGTCTAAGTATATTTTTTGGGTGACACAGGATTGCCCTTATACCTCTGGATGCTCCTGCATCAGGCAACATTGTAAAAAATTATTACAGCCATCTACAATCAGGTTCTTCATTTCTCATTTGGCATATTTTCTGAGAAATGTAGGTTTTTAGTTGAGTACAAAATATAGCTTCAGCACTTCACTATTTTCATATTGTACTTGTCTTTGTTTGCCATTTGGCATTATTGGTATCAAAGGAAGGCTAGGATTTTGCAATTGAAAGAGCATTGTTATTTTTAGACTATCTATATTGCAAACTTAGAGTTTGATGATCAACTTATTAGTTTGCATGCCAATTGTTTGACAAAATGTCAATTGGCTGTAAGTTCGCATTTTGGCATAAACAATGTCATAATTTTGCATACTAAGTGTTTATATTAATGCCACTTGGTTGTAAGTGCATTAATGCCATCTTAGGTTGCATCCGAAGTATTTGTCATAATCACTAGTTGCTGTAGCTGCATATTGTAAGTAGTTTAAGTCACATATTTGTATTGAATATTGCCAAAATTAGTTGCACATTCATGTTAGGTCATTGTTTAGACAATCTGGAGTCTTTTGTAAACATTCTCTTTGATGCAAATCGAAACAAGAGTTGTTGCAACAATCTGAAAAGTTATATCAGTCATATGATCACTTGTATGCAAAGTGTTTGATAAAATTCCTTGAGCTTTCATCAACATTTTTGAGAGCAGATTTAAGGAGGGTTATTACAGTGGTATCAGAGCTTGCTTGCAAAGTGTTTGACGAAATGTCAAACAACTGAAGTATAAAGATTTTTGGTGTTTGAAGCAGTTATAACCTGTTGGGGTCATTACAGTGGTATCAGAGCTATTAGTCCTGCCATCCTGTGGAGTTCTTATAGGGAATTTGGAACAGTGAGATAAAGGGAAAGAGTTTGACAAAATGTATACCAGTCCAGATCAGGGAGAGGAAAGATTCTTACAGTTATTAAACACCTTAGCACAGGGACAGCGATGAGCAGAGTAGAGAGCACAGGAACAAAGTCAGAGATTGGAGCTTATGATGCAGATGATGGCTCGTCAAATGGAGTTGAATGCTAATGTGGGTGGAGGAAATAATCAGAATGGTAATAATCAAGATGGGACACATAATGGAGGCGAACAAGTTGGGAACAATTTCGGTCATGCACCCCAACAAACTACGACAGTGAGTTCGAGGCTCATTATTCCCACATTTCCTCCTAGAGCTCCAGAGCAGCCCGTACCAGAGCGCCAAATCACTGATACACAGGACCAGCTGAGGAGAGTTTGGGAAGCCGGAGGTCCAGATTTTATTGCTGCAATTACCTTTAGGGAGTATATAGATGTGCGGATGAAGCATATGCCACGTGGACATGACAGGAACCAGAGCTATGAGCTACGGAAGAAAGTAGGGAAACTTCAGTTACCATATTATGATGGCTCGGGGAAGTCTACAGCAAGAGCTTGGGTTCAAAGGCTTGACACATACTTTCAAATGAACCCTATGCCTGAGGAAGAAGCTATTAAGTATGCAGCAACTCACTTAGATGGGTTAGCACACGAGTGGTGGCATCATGGTATGGTCACTATGGGTCATGCACACATTACCTCATATGTGGAGTTTAAGGAGAGACTGATTGAACGTTTTGATAGGCCTAAGGATCGTACTTTCCCTATGACAGGCGGAAACTTGTATGAGGAGTTTAATAGACATGCTGATTCGATATAGGGAGACATTAGCACATCTTCAGGTAATGGTTTATCTGCATCATCTTCACAGGCATAAGGGGTTACAGATGTTGTGCAGGTTGAGCCAGTTGCATCAGAAGGTGATATCACAGGCACACCGGATTGTGTGATTGACACAGATAGTGATTCCAGTACAGTTGGGCTGGATGAAGTTACAGCAGTTGAGGATACTATCATGTCTGAGGATAGTACAGTTGATTAGAAAGTGAGCATTTAGGACTTTGCAGAAAGTGAGTATCAGGCACAGTTGGATGCTTCTTCACATGAGATAGAGGCTAGTAGCTCTTTACTTGGTTTGGCAAGCCAGCTGAAGACAAGGGACAAGAATATTGTCATGGCTTTATTCCATCATGATAGGATACATGGATTGATTGAGAATCACATTTGGATGATTCAACTGCAAGAGAGACAGAAAGGAGCCACAACAGGTTCTTCTTGTGACGACTTACAACAGATCAAGGAAGGCATGGAGGCAATGAAGTTGGCTCTCCAGGATTCTGAAAGACATCTGGACGAGTGTTGTCTTGAGGTGAGTTCAGTTTGAGAGTTAGCGCATATAGCAGGGGCTTAGTTTTTTTTTGTAGTCGGGTCACATGTTGATGATGATATGAGTATGTCTAGCATTCACACTCCGGATTCAGAGACTGTAGACAGGTTCGTGAAATCAGTGGTATTGTTCACATTACTCAGGTGAGAAGTTTACTTGAATTGCCAGTTGGTTTTTGTTCATGGATTAGATGTTGGGATCCTTATCTTATTACTTGGGATCGTTTTGACCGGAGATATTTATCATTCTTTGGTAGTAGTATCTGTTGCACCATCATGGACTTGATTAGTAATTTGCCAAGTGTAGTTCTCATCCATGCCAACAGCTTGTTTGATGCTGGAATTAGTTTTTACACACCTTTGTTGGGCATTATTCATGTATCTAGTCGACCATTCTTGTTGGAATGGGTTGATGATTTCTCAGATATGACAAAGTTTACAGAAGAGTCCCAGGATCTGATTAATACAGATGACACCCAGGGGGATGTCGTGGACAATTTTGAGGACTTAGTCTCCTCAACAGTTTCCTTTGATACGAAGGTTTATGTTGATGCTTCAGTCACTCCGTTTGATGATACAAGTTTAGCAGTTGGACTGCAGAATTTGGATGGCAGTATTACAGACGATAGCCATTATGAGGTTACTCCTTTGGACACTCTACCAGGGGTAGAGTATCGGAGTTTGACCAGCCAGCACAATCATGTGTCTAGTCAGCTGAGAGTTAGTGAGCGAGACATTGCTATCGTTTGCGAGCATTTTGATGCTACTCGTCAGTTGTTAGCAGTTTATGGATGGGGTTCTCCTACTAGTAATGAGCAGGGAGGCAGTTATCTTTCCTTGACGGAGATCCACTCTTTATGGGAGGCTATTCAGATTCAGAGACAGAATTATATGCAGTTGGTAGCCGACAGAGATTATCTTATGGAGTGGGGGAGTACAGCATACGAAGCATTATTGGCCAAGGAAGATGAGGTGAGTGAGCTTACTCAGCAGCTCGAGGTGACTTCTGAGATTCTTGAGAGTACACAGTTGGCTTTCGAGGAGTCATAGTTTCATTTGGCTAAGGTGACCATGGAGTTAGAGTGACTGCAGTCTTTACCAGATTCTGTACAGTCACAAGTTGTGGTGTCTGGTGATCCGAGGATGTCCATGGTTGAGATTGTCAGAGACAGTGGAGATGGGGATGCATCCAACCTTGATACTAACATTTGCATTTCGGGTTCGTTCTCACTAGAGTCAGGTTTAGTTGAGTTGGGTGTTGCAACAGATTGTTGTGGTATGCCTGACATGGTGGTGGCCTCTAGTACTGATGGCACAGAGACTAGAGATGTTGTATCAAAGATTATGTGTGATGTTGGTGAGCCGGTAGTTGGCATGGCTCCTACTAGTGGCACTACTCCCTTGGCGATGTCTTCGAAGGTAGTAGTCAGTTCCAGCTTGGTTAGTGATCGATTGCAGTTAGTTTCATCTGGGTTGCAGTCTGAGCCACTGACTAAGATTGGCGCATTCTACCGGCATTACACTGTGAGGTATGCTCATCAATTTACCTTTGATGACCATGTTGATGAGATGATGATACAAAGATATACTTTGATTCCTAGTGCTTGTCATCAAATATGGGATGGTTTGACGCCATAGGATGAGAGTTGTGATGGGCATGACATGGCGATAGGTTCTGCGGTTGACAGTTTGATAATACATGACTTAGAGCAGGAGTTTGGGAGTGATGCTTCAGCGGTTGTTGTTATTGATTCTACTGCTTTGGCTATGACATCTCCTGACTTAGTTGGTGATCACTCACAGTGGGTTGTATCACTTGTTCATGGTGAGCTGTTGACTGAGGTTGGTTCTTTTTATCAGCATTATACTGCAGGGTATGTACATCAGTTAGCATTTGATCCTTGTGTTGAGGAGTTGATGGCAAGCAAATTTGGTTTGGGTTCCATTTCTTGCTGTTTATCTTGTGATGTCTTTTCACCATTAGCGGTGCATGGGAGTTATGGTTATGAGACATTGGCCGGTGATCTGCAGAGTTGTGTTGACTGCAGGAGTTGTATAGTGTGTGGATTCTCCATACTTGGTACAGTTTCATTCGGGAGCGTTCACCATTGTTGCAAAGTTGGATTATACATTCCGTATAGGCCAGTGGGATGCGTTGATGGTATTTACTGTGTTGGCAGCTTGATTTGCCCACTTTTCTTGGGTTCTGATGTTCTAAGAGTTTGTGTCTCGTGGGTTTCTGACTGTGGCAGTTGTGATTTTGGAGTTTGGTTGAGCTGTAATTGTCAGTTTGATTATGGATTCCTCTTGGTTATATTGCAGAGGATATTGCAGGAGCCTATGTTAATTAACAGTGGTATAGTTCATGACTACATTTGGGATCCAGGCGGATTGATTGGTTTATTGTTCAGCCATTCCTTGGGGACAAGCAATTTCAGGAAGGGCGGACTGTCATGTCCCCATTTTGGAGGCAATTTGATTTAATTAATTAGGTTGTCCAAAATAATGAATATTTTATGAGGATGACTAATTAATTATTTTAATTAAATAAATAAGTGGTATTAAGTTAATTATTTATAAAGTTATCAAATAAATAAATATTAAAAGGTAACTTTATATTTAATTAATTTAATAAATTGACTTGAATTATAAAATATTTTATAAAGTCACTTTATAAAAAAAATCAAGAGTTCCCCTTTTGAGTACATACATGGACTTTGTAAAAGGAAAAAAAGAAGTAATATTAAAACTCATGTATTATCCCACATTGGCAAGATGGAAACGTGGAGCAAGTGAGGAAGGGATTAAAAGAAAGAGGAATAAAGTGACTTGAATTATAAAATATTTTATAAAGTCACTTTATAAAAAAAATCAAGAGTTCCCCTTTTGAGTACATACATGGACTTTGTAAAAGGAAAAAAAGAAGTAATATTAAAACTCATGTATTATCCCACATTGGCAAGACGGAAACGTGGAGCAAGTGAGGAAGGGATTAAAAGAAAGAGGATAGCTCTCATTTAAGCATGGTTGGAAATATCAAAGAAATTGGGAAATTTTGTGGAGATTATGTCTCAATAGTTTGAAGGACAAAATCCCTTCAAGCTGGAAATCTTGACGCCATTGAAAGATATGGTCTTGAGATTCAACATGGTAGCAGTCTGAAAAAAGCAGATACGAAAAAGCAGCCCGAAAAAAGCGGAACCGAAAAAGCAGGCGGAAAAAGCAATCCGTAAAAGCAATTCAAAAAGCGGATCCGAAAAAAGAGTCGAAAAAGCAAATCGGAAAAAACAAAGCAGAAGGGGCAGCATTGTAGAAAATTATTACAGCCATCTACAATCAGGTTCTTCACTTCTCATTTGGCATATTTTCTGAGAAATGTAGGTTTTCAGCTGAGTACAAAATATAGCTTCAGCACTTCACTATTTTCATATTGTACTTGTCTTTGTTTGCCATTTGGCATTATTGGTATCAAAGGAAGGCTAGGATTTTGCAATTGAAAGAGCATTGTAATTTTTAGACTATCTATATTGCAAACCTAGAGTTTGATGATCAACGTATTAGTTTGCATGCCAATTGTTTGACAAAATGTCAATTGGCGGTAAGTTCTCTTTTTGGCATAAACAATGTCATAATTTTGCATACTAAGTGTTTATATTAATGCCACTTGGTTGTAAGTGCATTAATGCCATCTTAGGTTGCATCCAAAGTATTTGTCATAATCACTAGTTGCTGTAGCTGCATATTGTAAGTAGTTTAAGTCACATATTTGTATTGAATATTGCCAAAATTAGTTGCACATTCATGTTAGGTCATTGTTTAGACAATCTGGAGTCTTTTGTAAACATTCTCTTTGATGCAAATCGAAACAAGAGTTATTGCAACAATTTGAAAAGTTATATCAGTCATATGACCCCTTGTATGCAAAGTGTTTGATAAAATTCCTTGAGCTTTCATCAACATTTTTAAGAGCAAATTTAAGGAGGGTTATTACAGTGGTATCAGAGCTTGGTTGCAAAGTGTTTGACGAAATGTCAAACAACTGAAGTATAAAGATTTTTAGTGTTTGAAGCAGTTATAACCTGTTGGGGTCATTACAGATATTTTAAAAAAAACTAGAGATTCTTCAAAAAATTAGAGAAAGATTCAACAAAACTTGTTAAAAATAGTGTTAGATCTTGTTCTAATGACCCAATAGTCTCAAAATCATTTTTAACTACTTAGGAATGATTTTCTATTCATCTAGATGCAACAGAAAGTAAATAGAATTAAAAACGTAGAAAGAAAACCAGAAACCCTGCTTGTGGATATGATTTTTCTTCAAAAAACTACTTGAAATCCTTTTATAATCAATTGAAATCAGTTAACAAGGACTTGAAAGACCAACTCAACCAAATATAAGCACTCAAAGCTTACAAATAATGTTAGGTGGGCCATTTGTTTTTTCTTTAACATTATTGTGCAAACACGAGTGTACTTTTTTACCAGACTCCGTGAATTTTTGCGAAAAACTCAATGAGTACTTGCGTCGAGTCTTGACTTGCAAATAGAAGTCATTAAAACTTGCAAAGCATAAAAACTCGACAAGTTTCAAAAGCTCATAGAGTGCATTGTGAGTCTTCAAACTATGGATCAAAGCAGATGTCAAAATTGACAAGAGAGAGAAAAGTTGAAAGATGATAATTTTATGCATTGTCCTTAGGATTGATAGATTTACTAAGATGAGCTTTGAGGGGCCTTCAAGATGTTCTTTATGTGAAAGTGAATCTGAGACAACTAAGCACTCGTATTCCAATGCCCATTTGCTAGAAAATGTTGGGAATGGTTGTCAAAAGCTTAATTGGCTAACAACTTTTGCCATCGACATTAGGAATTTTCTAAATAGTTGGCCCAAACATGGGAATTCCAGGGTCTATAGTAATTTATGAAAAATTGCTCCTTCCAAACTTATATGGGAAATATGGAAGGAGAGGACTAGAAAAATTATTGCTAACAAAAGTCTGGATTTAACCTCGTTTTTCAGTAAAGTGGAAACATGCATCATAGAGGTAGAAAATAATAACCTCATAAATTCTTATAAGGTAGAAGGTTCTTTCTCCAAGTGGGATGCATAATTGCGAAAAAATTGGTTAAAGCTTATTAAGCCACTGTTGATATATATAAAAGAAAATAAACAAGCTAGGGTGGATTGCAAATGGGAACCCCCTCCAGTATGTCAAGCAAAACTTAATTTTGATGGGGCCTCAAGTGGCAATCTAGGTCCTGTTGGATTAGGATGTATTATACATTTTGACAAAGGTTCTTGGATTATTAAATGTGCCAAGCACTTAGGGGTGCTCTCTAATAATCTAGTAGAATTAGAGGCCTTATCCAATGAATAAACCTTAGCTTAGAAATGGACATTAGAAAGTTAGTCATTTAAGGAGATTCACAAATTATTCTAAACACACTAAGGAAAAGTATTACTAATTCGATTTTACATAGTCGATAAATTTGAAGAAATTAGTATTACACATATATATCGAGAATGAAATAAAGAAGTAGATACATTAGCCAACAAAGGCGCAGATGGTGAGATATCTCTCCTAAAGAATAATTAAGTCATCTAATCCTAAACTTTTAACCTTAAAATAGTAATCAAAGAGAAATAATTTTATTATAATACAGTTATACAAATCATTAGGTCATACTAACACATGGATTGCCATTCAATAGGTTTATTAATAGTACCATTAGAAAGAAGGATAGGAACTTGAAGGTATTACCCAATGCTCGGAGAATCCATCAATGGCTAAAATTTTGTTAAACATTAATTCAGTTCAATTCGTTATAATGATGAAGGGGCAATTACAAATGATACTATGGAAATTAGGCAGGATATATTACAATTGAAAAAAAAAAGAGAATGACATGTATGATGGAGTAAGCTATTAATAGGATGAATAACACTTAAGAATATTATATTTCATAAATTGTATTTATTAGCTTGAATGCAACACTTAAGTATAGAAATTAACAATATGATTAATCATGAGAATCTCCAATTAAGAAAACTTATTGGTGGTAATATGTGATAAACCATACATGTTTACAATGGGTTTATGATATAATGTAAGCATTGCAACTTGATTATGAGGGCAAGGTCCAGATCAAAATAATTAGCCATCAAAATGGAAACATACAGGAAGATTTATCTTTGAAGTAAATAATTAGGTTAACCTTTCGATGCATTTAGACTAAATTTCCTTTATCATTTAGACTAAGATTCACGTGTCAGATGAATAACTTACATTAATTCAGATAAATATAATAAGACCTTTTATTGATTTCTTCTAACAACAATCTTGGTCAAGAGGAAAGTATATGCAGGCAAAAAGCGGACAATCAAATATAAAGTCAATGCAGCTACTAAAAAAGAAACTGCAGAGAGAAACATACAAAGAAAAATCTCAAATTGAGTAAATTGAGGAATCGTGTATAAACTGTATAAATTAATAATAAAAAAGTTTTAGCTTTGGCCTTTTACTGATAAAAAAAAGAACACAACATTGTTATTGCATATTTGGACTATTATACTTCCAACAGAAACATTGTAGATTATACTCAATGAAAAAAACAACCTTATTGCATATTTGGATTCCTTTGAAATCTTTAAAATGAACAACACTTGGTTTGAGGTTTTATACAAAAGCTATGGCCTGTACAAGTCACTCCATTTGGTGAAGCGAACAATAGGTGGGCAGTTTTGATTTTTGAATTGTTGAAGTATAGAGGTTTTCTTTCGTAAAACCAACATTTTATTGTTAAACCTGATAGCCATGTAATGTGGCAGTTTCTTTTTTATCAATTTTGGGGCAGTTTCTTTTTTATCAATTTGTTAATGCATCTAGCTGTCTCTTCAGTTTTGAGACTCTGAGGAGTCCTTCGGTTTGTTAAGGGATACTTTCAGCATAATAAAGATGACGAGACAGAGAACGAATAAAGTAGTGTAATTGTGGATAAGTAAATTGGCAATGAATGACAGAGTAACCGAATGTTCTTTTAGGTGACAATACTCTATTGTGCAAGTTATTTAATCATAGGAACATCATCCATCGAGGGTTTGGTAACAAGACCTATACATGAAAATATGCTTTTAATCGGGCCAAACAATAGAAGTTTCAATGGTGAAGGACCTCAGGTCTCCCTAAAATGAGCCTAGAGAAGATAAATTTCTTTCTTTCACGACTCTTGGAGGACCTCAAGATAGTTATAAATCAACATCACCTAGTAGATGAAAGACACTAGGAGAAGGAGGTAACAAGGCATGACAACAGTTAACAAGGTATCACCTCAAAAGTATGAAGAAGTGTTTCCAAAGAAGAGGATATCTTCGAAGGCAAAACTGGAGCAAAGGGAGAAATACTGTATCATGCAAATGCAGAGTAGAAATGTGGAGAATATGTCCCACCAACTTCAACATTTTGTAGTCCAAGAGAGTTGGCTAGAAAGCATCAAGTTCTTTAAGAAAGGTATGTGCAAGACATAACTACAAGAACTTTCCATCCATGCACTTGATTGGTTAGTGTAGTAGTATAGTGAGGATGTGCAAGAAGCAACAAATAAATTCTGGAGGTTCCAATATCTTGAAGAAAGAAGGATGAAAAATGAATTAGTGTTTATGAAACGAGCAAGTTCAAGGTGAATTCACTCCATAAGGAGGTGTGTGATCACTTGATTTGTGCATGTGTAATCTAATACCTCTTGTAAACATTTAAAATCTCTTGTTTTGTGCATTCTTTATATATAAACTCCAATCACATCTTTGTCCAAATATCATAAAATGATAGCATATATGGCCAAGCTAAAATTTGGAAAAAGAACCTACAACAATACAAGTGTTGAGGAGTGAACAACTCTTACATATAATCATCATCCCCATTGCAAGCATGTAGTGGTAAGGAAATTTCAGCTGACTATCTAATTAAACATTTATATGTATGGCTAGTAAGAAACACATCAAAGGTTCTTCATATTGATTAATGATACCAATTATCGTTCGAGAAAGAAAGTTGGTCAACTTCATTTAATGAGCAAGAAAGCAAGAAACCTACTCATCAAGCATGAGAAAAGGATAGCAGGCAAACTTTAGAACTAGAAAGGACAACAAAAAATATCACTTTGGTAGAATCAAGTAGGGCTTAAAATCATTCAAATAATGAAAAAAGGCAACAAATTTGATTGCTCAAGAACAAGAAGAAACAATAGACAAGACCTGTTGATTTTCTGAGCCTAAATGTTTCATTGGTAAGAGGAACATGACAAGTGGAAGGTAATAACTCCTTCATTATGGAGGATTGTAAGATTTGGCTGCGGAGATAGCCACCCAAGATCTAAAGGCGTAATGTAAAGTAGAATACCTATGCAGAATCAATATGTCACAAATAAACTACATCCTCATCAGGAATACAATAGAAATAGATCAAATTAACTGAATTGATATTACAAAGAAAACCTCTTGGTTATTTAGATATTTTAATCGCTTTGAAGAAGCTTTAAATGATTAGTGGAGAACATGAAAAGAAACTGCAAACATAACATTTGTGTTTATTTCTGGGTGGGATAAAAGGGACCAATAAGCTCTTACATTTATTTGTCTCGTTTGTTTTGGATAGTTCAAATCTACCTTTTCCATTGAATAGAAGCTTCACATAAAGCCTAGATGAGTTTGTAGGGAATGGATTCTTCAAAGTAGAAGATGAGGATTTTATTGACATCACTTAGAATGATGCTCATGAAGGCAATCACATTTTTGTAATGAGTATATATGCCACATGGAGATGAAATAACTAACTCTTCATTTGAAGAGTTGGTAGGTTTCTCCTTGCTTGAAGAGAAAACAACAGGAGTTTTTAAGAGCTTTAATGGTAGGATTAGTGTAGAATCTACATCACAAGCTAAAAGGAACAATAAGTTCACTATTAAAGTGGCAAAGCAATCTACATAAGAACATATTTATTATTAAGAAACAAATTGGCTTTGAAATGGAACAAATCAATCACTTGTGCACTTGTAATTATTGCACTAAAGAAGGTCATGAAGAGTAGATCTGGTGGCCAAAAACATCTGGAAAGAAAAGTTAGGCTGAAGGTAGGGATACCAGTCAAGTTGACAAGGTGGTTAAGCTTTTGTGCCAATGACTCAGCATGTAGCTTTTGTGACATGTGGATTATTGAGTCAGGATCATCTCAGAATGTAACATACTGTAAAGAATGGTTAGCTTGCGCTAAGCGTTGACAATTATTTTGCACCTGTGGGAGTTGTTGATGATTGCTCTTAAAAGGTTGTTGGTAAAGACAATTTTATCATGACCCTTCCTAGTTGTGGCAAATGCAATTAATGATCTGTATCTACTTTCATTTACACATAGTTTACATTCAGTAAGATAACTAAAACTAGGAGCTGATGTTCAATGAAGAAACTTGTCATAAAAAAAAATTGGAATATAATTTGGCATGCTATATGGTGGTATAATATGGCATGATTAAGCACTTCAATTGGCTCTTTGTGTGTGTGTCTCTCTTGAGCAGAGTCATTTTATTATGATTTAGTATGTTAATCTGGTGCCAAGGTTAATAGAATAACCTGGGAGGTATTTAGACCAGTAGCAGTATCAGAACAATAATGGTAAGGCATAATCTTTTCTTTTTTATTAATATTGTTATACTTATCAATGACAATCTGTTGCCAAGGATAATAGGAGAACCTGGGATGTGATTGGACTAGTATTAGATCTAGAACTACAGTGGAAGGGTATAGTGTCTTCAAGGAATGTACTTGCAACATAGGATACAGTTGAATGAAATCATATTATAATCAGATGTGATCACCATGTTTGGTTCAAGTATGAGTACTAAAATGCATCAGTATCACAAAAAACCATTTTAATAGTTAATGGATAGGTTAGTGTTAAGATTTGAAGGACCGAGGGAAGAAATATACATGATGGCTAGTAGTGAGCGTACCAATAAGTCCAAGAAGATACTACTGTTGGATATAATGGAGGTAAAGGAACAACAAGAAAAATAAAAAAAATAAAACAAGTGCACTGTGCTTTGATGAAGACAATGTTTAGCTTGGAAAGTAGCAAAATATCACGAGTATAGTTTTGTTATTTTGATAGAATTGTGTTTGCGATTGCATTTTTCATCCATTTTCTCTTTACCTGTGTGATTTTATCTGCCTAGTTGGAATCTCTGTGTTTCTAATGACAAAGTATGAGCAAGTTGATTTAATGGAGCATATTAAGTGCTTATTTTTTAAGATTTTATTTTTATTTGGTTTACTTTCTTCAACCTTCCATTTTTTTAATATATTAAGATAGTTAAAAAGATCAAATACGTCCTTGTTCAGTCTAAGATTTTTCTCAAAACAAAACCGATAAGAAGTGTACTATCAGCTATCAGCTTGATGTCCTATGCTATCATCACCATGACCTGCCTTGTATACAATTACAAAGTGAAGGCATAGCCATCAGACCTTCTGTTGTTTTAGATAAATTCCATTGTGTAATATCCAGCATTCATGTTGACCTTTTATTATCTGTAGTAAGTTGGAAACCTTCGATTTACGTGCTTTCAAACAAAATTCTTGCACTCTTATTTCCTTGATGCATTGGGGACATTACTTGTCTCTGTTTCATTTCTATATAAGTAACATTATCCAATAACATTAAATAATATTATGCATAATGTCATTTCTTTTTAATGTGTTCTGTTTCTAGCTTTGTTTGTACTAGATATAAATCTGCTGATCAAGGTATATTTAAGTTAGTGCATTCTTAACTGTACATGGATCTTCTCTCTACATGGTTCCGATTTAATTGTTTGGAAATAAATAGATTTTTCACTGAAGTGATTTGTTGGGTGGTTGCAGGAACCGCAATATATTCCGACCAAACGTGGAAGTAGGGTTGCATTACTGGTGAATGGGTATGCATGTATTACAAAAGTATTTGAAAAGAATTTCATCTGTTGAATATGTTGGGAAATTCTTTTAACTTAGGAAACAAAGGTGGATGTAAAAAATGTAAACTGTTCCCTGGGTTTTCTGACATATTAGTTTTATGATAACATTCAGTTATCTCAATTTAGTCTAACTACATAAACTATGATGCTATGTATGATTTGTTTAATTGTTATTAGTTAATGGACACGCTACTTAATATTTTTTACATCTTAGTTCTAAAAAAAATCGTGATAATCAAATTGATCACAAGTCCACAATCTGATGACTTTACTTCCATTATTGAGAATTAGAACATGTTCAAATCATATGTAATGCAGAAAATGCTGTCTTTTAACAGTAAAACTTCTAATTGAGAACTATAACACCTTAATTCTTTTCAATGCAATAAATGCTGTATTCTACAATACCTAGTTTCATTATAACAATGTCTCATCAGGCACTGTTTGTTGGAAATATTGTTGTCGTTGATGTCAAAAGGGAGAACACGATTGCTGTCATTATATTTCTGCTGTTGAAGCAGGGTCAAATTAGATGATGTTTGCACTGGTTGTATGTTATGTGCAGCCTTCACCAACCTCCATGGTGGTTCAGTGCTATTCTTTGGCATCTAATTTTTTTATCACTTCTCCTTGAGTTTGGCATTCACATTCCTATGAAAGTTAAAATAAATAAAATTATTATTTTTGTAGGACTTTATGGGCTGGGTCACCAAGCATGATGAGTTGACTGTTTTGGGGTTATTGACATCCATTTTTTGCAGTGTTCCACAGGGACGTGTCCCCTATGGTTTTGGGGTCGTACCTGTACGAGGGACGAAATGGGGATGCGAGGACGGATTTTGGCCGTACCTTGAGTCGTCCCCTTTTTTGCAAATTCGGAAACATCCCCTGAAACGGCCAATTTTTTTTGGTTGGAAACTTGGGGATAGCAAGCAGTACCGGGTATGGTTTTGCTGTCCCCTATCTGTCTCCGAAATCGTTGGCCGTCCCCTTTTTTCCAGCCAATCTGGTAAAGGCAAAACACACCCAAGAAATCATTTTTTTTTTCTCTAATTTTTGCTGTCCTCGTGGTCCCTACTCATCTTAAAGACATAATAAAAATATGCAACCCATATTTAGTCAATTAAACACTAACTCTTCTACTCATTTTTAGATTTGACATACTTGCTAAGAGGAAGAAAAAAACATCAGAGCATTAGCAGCAGTGAAGAAAGATTATGTTTAGTATTTACTAACTATTTTAGTTGGACTTATCTTTATTTCATTATGATTTCAGCATGATACTTGGAGCCTTTGGGCATTTTGATTTTATCTATATATGTATGTGATATTGTTATAATGAAAGTACTTAGTATTTGCCATTTGAAATATTTCATGTATTGATCTTCTAAAATGTCCATGGTGAATGGTTTATCAATGTTATGATACACATATTTGAATTTTGTCTCTATATATTAAAAACCCCCTATGTTTTTAATCGCCATCTCCTGAGGTCTTGTCCCCTAAATTTTGGCCTTGACCCATACCCGTACCGAAAACACGTCCTTGTCTAGGAAACTCTGTGGAGCATGGATTTTTTGCACTCAAATGGGCTGACCTCCGAAGCACAATGACACATCTTGGGGAAATAAAACAAACTTGTTTATGCTCATCTGTGGCCGACCCCTTTTGATGAGTCACCCCTCTTGTGTGAGAGATGCATTTGTGTGGTATAAAAGATGTTTGTGGTGGAAGAATAAGGGAAGCACTTTAGAGGAACATTTTAGTATATCAAAACACTTTTGAAGCAAAATTTGAGCAAATTGATTTGAAGAGTTAGAGCAGATTTATGGCAGATTCGTTTAAGCAGAATTTCTCAAGAAGACTAAGATTTTGTTGTGCTAAAGGTTGATGCCTCTCAAGAGAAGAGATTAGTATCTCTATTAAAGTAATATTGTCACATTTAGCTTATAATGGTCACTTAAATTGATTGGTTAGTTTTTGGTAACTTTCTTATATGTCCCTAGTTCTCGATTATTTCCATTATGGAAAGATCTTTTGGATCGCCTATTTAAAGAGTCTTCCTCTCCTTTGTAATATATCGATTATCTTGATCATTTTACGGTACCAGAGTATAGGTGTTTTATGGTTTTTGTTGGTTTGAGTTCGAGTTCAGATTTGGGTTTGCGAACCCAGTTTCTTGGTTGGCAAACTGTTGAAATGGGGTTGGGTTCATTAGTACAAAAACTTTTTAAAGTAATGCTAACTTTCAATCTCACCGAACTTGTCCGATCCTTGGCCCAACTCCACGGTACACTTTCTTCACCAAGCACATGACACTTTACCTACTAATTTAATAATTTATTTGTAGATAGGAGAGGTGGCTACTACCCAGATATGCCCCACCCTCACCCCCCAATTGATTGGGTCCGATCCCTTGTTGGGTATACGATGGGCAAAAATGTTGGTTCATGAACAATAACCAGGGCCCCACTTTGTTTCTGTAATGTCCCCTTTCTAGCATTCATAGCATGATGTTGTCGTTAGCCTATTTCCCCACAGTCCCGTAGGCTAACTAGGACATTAAAGGGGCTTAGAGGCCATTTGGCCTAGATAGTTTCAGTTGCAGGTCTTTCTGAGGGGTTCTAAGGCAACTTTGGGCATACTTACTATTTATAGTAAGTCATCTTGGACATGGCCGGACATTCAGTCACAGTGATATGTCGATGGTAATTGTTTAAAATCGACAGTAAGACTTATTTATCATTGATAAGATTTGTTATGCATTGATAAAGCCATTTTATACAGTTAAATTTAAATATTTAACTTTATTAATGCATAGACTATAGTTTGTGGGAAATATTTAAATTAAAAGAGTTCCCTTTATTTTTATAACACATTGGAAACATAAGGTACATAAAGGGAGTTATGTTTTATCCCACATTGAGAAAACGAAGGATTGAGCTCTTGTGAGAACACTATAAAAGAAATGGAAGAGCTTTTTTTGTTGTATGCTTGGATGAAGATTAATGTTATGTTGCTGGATATCTGATTATCGGGCTTGGAGGACGGAATCCCTCTTTGCTAGCATTCTCTTCGCTGTTGGAAGACACAGTCAGGAGGATCAAGGGTGTTTTCACTTCAGGGAACACACTGGGTTTCATTTGGGGCGTTTGCATAAAGAAATTTACAAGGGTTTGAGGTGCAGATCTGAAGTTAGTTATTGCTATAGTGCCGCATGAACAGTATTTTGCTACAGTCGGCATGAACAGTATTTTGCTACAGTACGGCGTGAACAGTGTTGGTATCAAGTTTACTTGTTTTTCCGGCTGATTAGAAGTTTGGAGGGCTGGCGACTACATCTGCAAAATACTACGGCAACTAATTCCAGGTTTCTTCTGTCAAATTTTGATATTTTGCATAATAATTGTTGAATACAAGTCTGAATAGTTGTTGCGGCCTTTAAGGCAGTTGTAAGTGCACATCTACATTTAAAAATCACCCTTTATTAGCAGATTGAAAGAGTTTCCAGATTTTTCATATACTATTGAATGTGTGCCAAGTGTTTGTGAAAATGTTATGATGTGTATTATGCATTTTAATGTTACTTCATAGTTGTTCGTAAATCTACTCATTGGAAAGCAATTTATTGAGGAAATCAGCTTTATGAGTTTGCATACAAAGTGTTTGACAATATTCCTTAAGTTAAATTTTTGCAAGTCAAAGTTCAAATCAAGGGAGGATATTACAGTGGTATCAGAGCTATAAGTCCTGCCATCCTGTGGAGGTCTTATAGGAAATTTGGAACTGGCGGATAGAGGGGAAAGTGTTTGATGAAATGTCAAAACACTAAAATCAGAGCATTTATGTTTGAGCATGCGACAGGGGACTTATAATTTCCGCAATACCAGAGCAAGACAAAGTAAGAGTTCAGACCTGCAAAGCAAACAGTCTAGTTCATCCGTACAGGGGGGTATAGAATCCAATCATACAGACACAGCGGAGGTATTCTTTGATCAAGACAGCAATATGGGTGACCGAGATGACAGGAATACAAGATTAGGTGGAGGCGGGAATGCCGGTCCAGAGCCTGGAGAGGAAAGATTCTTACAGTTATTAGAGACCTTGGTACAGGGTCAGCGAGTAGCAGAACAAAGGGCACAAGAACAGAATCAGAGATTGGATCTTATGATGCAGATGATGGCTCGTCAAATGGGGTTGAATGCTAACATGGATGGAGGAAATAATCAGAATGGTAACAATCAGAATGGAAATGATTAGGATGGGACACATAATGGAGATGAACAAGTTGGGAACAATTTCGGTCATGCACCCCAGCGAGCTAGGACAGTGAGTTCAAGGCCCATGATTCCTACATTTCCTCCTAGAGCTCCAGAGCAGCTCGTACCAGAGCCCCAGATTACTGATATACAGGACTAGTTGAGAAGAGATTGGGAAGCCGGAGGGCCAGATTTTACTGCTGCAATTACCTTTAGGGAGTATAGGGATGTGTGGATGAAACATATGCCACGTGGACATGACAGGAACCAGAGCTATGAGCTACGGAAGAAAGTAGGGAGACTTGAGTTACCATATTATGATGGCTAAGGAAAGTCTACAGCAAGAGCTTGGGTTCAAAAGCTTGACACATACTTTCAATTGAACCCTATGCCCGAGGAAGAAGCTATTAAGTATGCAGCAATTCATCTGGATGGGTTAGCACACGAGTGGTGACATCATGGTATGGTCACTATGGGACATGCACACATTACCTCATATGTGGAGTTTACAGAGAGGCTGATTGAACGTTTTGATAGGAAGGATCCAGAACTCCATTTCAAGGAGTTAGCTCAGCTTAAACAGTGGGGATCATTGGAAACATACATTTCAGAGTTTCAGAAACTTGCAGTGTTAGTAACAGATGTATCTGAATGGAGGATACTAGTTCTATTTATGGATGGGTTAGCTGATCCGTTGAGAGGGTGGATTAAAGCTCTCAACCCTCCCAGTTTGCAAGAAGCCATTAAGAAAGCTCGTGACATGGATTCCTCTTCATCTTCAAAAAATAAATTCCAGGCAAAGAGTTTCCCTTCAAGGAAAGATAAGGACAGGAAACCTTTTCATCAAGAGGTTCAGCCAACTAAGGAGGAAAGTAAGAGGTTGGACAATGAAACACTTAATGATTTCAGGAAAAAGAAGCTTTGTTTTCATTGCAGGGAGCCTTGGGATTTGTCACGTAAGTGTCCATTGAAAGCAAAAGCTAAGCAGATGGAGTACTTTTCAGCCGAAGAGTCAGTAGATGGAGATTCAGAGCAGTCATCCTAATCAGATGGAGATGATGATAGTTCTTCACAGGAGGAAGCACGCGGTGATAGCATGATAGCTCAGGTGTCAAGTATATAGGAGGCCGTCACTTTCAGAGTTAGGGGAACCTTGGATGGACAGAGAGTTGTGGCACTCATTGATACAGGGGCGACACATAACTTCATTGATGAGAAGTTTGTGACACGCAGAGGGCTACATACAGAGGAGCATAGGGGATTTAAGGTGATGGTTGCCGATGGCTTCAAAATTGAATGTACCAAGAAAATCTCCAACTTGCAGCTTCGTTTGGGAGATTATGACATGACAGGAGATTTCTTTGTGGTCAACATTGGTGATCAGGATATGGTGCTTGGGATGAACTGGATGAAGTCTCTGGTAGAGTTTACATTTAACCTTGAGAAAATGGAAATGAGGTTTGAGGCAAATGGTAAGAAGATAGTGCTCAGGGGTTTGTCAGATGGGAGACTTCGAGTGGTGTCACTCAAGCGGATGCAGAGTTTCTTTAGACATGATCAGGTGCAGTGGGCAGCAGAGTTTAGAGTAATGCCTGAGATGACAGAGCAGCATAAACAAGAGTATCCACCTGATGTACAAAAAATAATAACCAAACATGCTAAGGTGTTTGGTGAGATACCTCCAGGGAGACCCCCGGATAGGGGAATCGAGCATGTTATTGAATTAGAGGAAGGGGCTAAGCCAGTTATCATCACACCTTACCGCCATCCAAAGAGATATAAGGATGAAATAGAAAAGGCAATTAAGGAGTTGATTGACATGGGACACATACGGCCAAGCAAAAGTCTTTTCGCTTCTTCAGTAGTATTGTTGAAGAAGAAGGATGGTACAATGAGGATGTGCATTGATTATAGGGAGCTAAACAAGAAGACAATCAAGAACCGATACCCTATCCTACGCATCGATGAGCTTATTGATGAATTGCATGGTGCATGCTACTTCTCCAAGATTGATTTGAGATCCGGCTACCATTAGATACGGGTTAAAGAGGTGGATGTGGAGAAGACAACTTTTAGATGCCACTATGGACATTTTGAGTTCTTAGTCATGCCCTTTGGGTTGACAAATGCCTCTGCCACTTTCCAGTCCTGTATGAATAGAGTGTTCAGAGATCAGTTGAGGAAGTTTGTGTTGATATTTTTTGATGATATACTGATATACAACCCTACTTGGGAGGAACATTTGAAGCATATTGATACAGTGCTCAGTATTCTAGAGAGGGAGTCATTATATGCTAAGATGAGTAAATGTGAGTTTGGGATGATAGAGTTGCTCTATCTAGGGCATATTATTAGTGCAGGAAGTGTTCGGGTTGACCCAGACAAGATCAGGGCCATTCTGGATTGGCCACCACCGAGGAACACTTCACAACTCAAGGGATTTCTCGGGCTTTGTGGGTTCTATCGCAGATTTGTGAAGGGATTTTCACAAATAGCAGCACCACTTACAGATTTGACACGGAAAGATAGTTTCAAGTGGTCAGAGAGGGCTCAGGATTGTTTTGACAGGTTTAAGGAGCTGATGAGTACATGTCCTGTTTTAGCCACTCCAGATTTCACCAGGCCTTTTGAGCTGCAGTGTGATGCCTTGGGAGAGGGCATAGGAGCTGTTCTCATGCAAGACAAACATCCCATCGCATATGAGAGTAGAAAATTACAAGGTGTGGAGAGAACCTACAGCATCTACGACAAAGAGATGCTAGCAATCATGCACGCGCTAGCTAAGTTCAGGCAGTACTTAGTGGGAAGCCGATTCACAGTAAAAACAGATCATAATAGCTTGAAACATTTCCTTGGACAGAAGGACTTTAATGACAGGCAACAGAAATGGGTGAGTAAATTACAGGCCTATGATTTCGACATAGCCTATGTCAAAGGGAAGAAAAATATTGTTGCAGATGCTTTATCTAGAAGGCCTCATTTGCTTGCTGTTGGGATAGTCATGGATGATTGGAGAGAGATGATCTTGGCAGAATATGCTAAGGATAGTTGGGCATCTAGCATTATTGAGGGAGCTATTTAAGATAGTCGATACACTGTCGTAAATGATCTGATCATCTACAAGGAAAGGATTTATTTAGTACCCGGGTCTGCTATGAAGCAGAAGATTTTGAGGGCATTTCATGATTCACCAATGGCAGGACATCCCAGATTCTTTAAGACATTGCCAGGTGAGAGAGCGCTTCACTTGGAAAGGACTCAAATCAGAGGTGCTTCAGTTTGTTAGGGAATGCCTTGTGTGTCAGCAGAACAAACAGGAACATTCTTTTCCGGGTGGTTTACTACAGCCCCTACCCATACCAGAGAAGAAGTGGGATAGCATTTCCATGGATTTTATCACAGGCCTCCCCAAGGCACAGGGTCGGGATTGCATCTTTGTTGTGGTAGACAAATTGACGAAATTTGCACATTTCTTTGCAATTTCGTCTACACATTCAGCAACACAAACAGCAGAACTATTTTTTCGAGAGGTATTCAGACTACATGGGATACCACGGAGCATAGTCAGTGACAGAGACAACAGATTTATGAGCCACTTTTGGTAGGAGTTGTTTAGGTTATGTGGAACAGAGCTCACTCCGAGTACCAGCTACCACCCCCAAACTGATGGGCAGACAGAGATAGTGAACAAATCGGTTGAAAGGTACCTTCGAAACTACATTGCAGGAGAGCAGAAGGCTTGGGTGAAGTGGCTACATCTAGGGGAGTACTGCTATAATACCTCTTTCCATATGTCCATTCAAATGTCCCCTTTTATGGCACTGTACGGGTATGATGCTCCTAATTTTTTGGATTTGTTATTTGGGGACAACAGGGTGCTTAAGGCCAAGGATACTTTGTAGGAGTGTCAGGACATTATGCGATCCTTGAAGGAAAATTTGCAAAAGGCACAAAATCAGCAGAAGCAATATGCTGATCAGCACAGGGTTGAGAGGTCTTTTGAGGTGGGAGATATGGTGTACCTCATGTTACAGCCGTATAGACAGTCCTCTCTCAAGAAGAGTGGAGCAGAAAAATTGAAACCACGCTACTATGGACCGTTCAAAGTAATCAGGAGAGTGGGCGAAGTAGCTTATGAGTTGGAGTTGCCTGCAGACAGTAAAGTGCATAATGTGTTCCATGTGTGACGCCTTAAGAAGGCATTGGGTCACAATGTGGTGCCTTCAGTAGTATTGCCACCTCTTGATGATGAGGGAAAGCTTATCTTGGTTCCCGAGGCCATACTTGACTCTAGGGAGAGGGTGCTTCGTAGGAGGACTATTAGGGAGTATCTAGTGAAGTGGAGGAACCTACTTGTCGAGGATGCTACTTGGGAAAATGAGTAGATATTGCAGCATCCAGAGCTGAAATTGCTTGAGGACAAACAATTTTGGGAAGGGCGGACTGTAATGTCCCCTTTCTAGCATTCATAGCATGATGTTGTCGTTAGCCTATTTCCCCACAGTCCCGTAGGCTAACTAGGACATTAAAGGGGCTTAGAGGCCATTTGGCCTAGACAGTTTCAGTTGCAGGTCTTTTTGAGGGGTTCTGAGGCAACTTTGGGCATACTTACTATTTATAGTAAGTCATCTTGGACATGGCCGGACATTCAGTCACAGTGGTATGTGGATGGTAATTGTTTAAAATCAACAGGAAGACTTATTTATCATTGATAATATTTGTTATGCATTGATAAAACCATTTTATAAAGTTAAATTTAAATATTTAACTTTATTAATGCATAGACTATAGTTTGTGGGAAATATTTAAATTAAAAGAGTTCCCTTTATTTTTATAACACATTGGAGACATAAGGTACATAAAGGGAGTTATGTTTTATCCCACATTGAGAAAACGAAGGATTGAGCTCTTGTGAGAATACTATAAAAGAAATGGAAGATCTTTTTTTGTTGTATGCTTGGATGAAGATTAATGGTATGTTGCTGGATATCTGATTATCGGGCTTGGAGGACGGAATCCCTCTTTGCTAGCATTCTCTTCGCTGTTGGAAGACACAGTCAGGAGGATCAAGGGTGTTTTCACTTCAGGGAACACACTGGGTTTCATTTGGTGCGTTTGCATAAAGAAATTTACAAGGGTTTGAGGTGCAGATCTGAAGTTAGTTATTGCTATAGTGCCGCATGAACAGTACTTTGCTACAGTCGGCATGAACAGTATTTTGCTATAGTACGGTGTGAACAGTGTTGGTATCAAGTTTACTTGTTTTTCCGGCTGATTAGAAGTTTGGAGGGCTGGCCGACTACATCTGCAAAATACTACGGCAACTAATTCCAGGTTTCTTCTGTCAAATTTTGATATTTTGCATAATAATTGTTGAATACAAGTCTGAATAGTTGTTGCAGCCTTTAAGGCAGTTGTAAGTGCACATCTACATTTAAAAATCACCCTTTATTAGCAGATTGAAAGAGTTTCCAGATTTTTCATATACTATTGAATGTGTGCCAAGTGTTTGTGAAAATGTTATGATGTGTATTATGCATTTTAATGTCACTTCATAGTTGTTCGTAAATCTACTCATTGGAAAGCAATTTATTGAGGAAATCAGCTTTATGAGTTTGCATACAAAGTGTTTGACAATATTCCTTAAGTTAAATTTCTGCAAGTCAAAGTTCAAATCAGGGGAGGATATTACAGTTTCCCAACTATAGCCTCCCACCCATGTTAGGTATAGAATTGAAAAACACTTAAGACCATTTAGCTATTCTAAGGGTGGGACTTAGTGTGCTTTCTCAGAGGGCGGTTACTCAATGAACTTTTGTTTCATGTGATGTCTTCTATTATCTATGTGGTGGTTGCACTTTCTAATGTGGCTTGGATCACATCACATGGGCTATAGGAATACCTATGTAGGTACAGGTTCACTAGATGTCGAAAAGTCCACTACCCCTACTTCTTTTGCTTCTTCCTGAACAAGTGAAGATCAGAGGTGGTTGAGCAAATATAGTTCTAGGGTTGGTCTAGTCAATAAGTACATGAATTGATATGTAGGTCCCCAGGTGAATAAGTTTCATAGCTGAGATGACTCACCCACAAGAAAAGATATAGATTTTACCCCACCTAGTCTCCTCGTTATCCAAGCCATCTTTGAGTACACGCTTTGTTCTACCCACAGATTTTTGTGCAATGTCATCCCCATTTTGTACTTTAGCTTCTAGACAATCCTCTCTTTCTTTTACTCTGTTAACGGGAATAGGTCAAGGTGTTAGTATTTTTCCTTGATGTGTGTATGCATGGGCTGGCATCTTTTGTGGTGGTGTTCATGCATGCTAGGTGTCAACCTTTAGTTGTGCTATCATGTATTTTTCTTCCACTAGGTGTGTTTCTTTCATTGGCCACATAGACGACTTGAAGCTGCTTATATTGGGCGATGTTCAAATGTCAAACTTGTTTTGTGTAAGAGACCTGGTGGTTACCGTCAGCGCTGAAGTCGCCATCTATATTTGACTGGGCAATTACTCTTGTGCTCAGGTTGGTGTTGGGTTGATAGTCCCTCGAATATGCTGTCAATGTTTTGTGTTTGTAACATCTTTTGTATATATGTCTGCTTTGAAGGCGTTTTGTATGAAATATGTATTCCTCTTTGTATTTTCAATTGATGTCTCTAACTACCGAAATAAGCTATGGTTATTGGAGGACGATGTGTTCTTTTCCTATGCTTGCAGAGGCATTTTTATTGATATCGCATATGTGTAGCTACCAAGAAATTTGTAGTTTGCTTGATAGCTTTGCAAAACTCAGTTGATATAGTAATAGTAGTAAGGACGTTGCACAATGCCAAAAAATGCATCAAGTTTTCTTAAAACTCTGGAAGAGTAGAATCATCATAATTGTAAAACAATGTATTATTGGCGTCCTTGTGGCATATTCTCGGCAGGTTGAAGACGATAGGATGGAACTCCTAGATAGATAGTAGTTGGTTATTTTAGGGTGGTGCATGCATAAATGTGGAAGGGGCTGCAAGTTTTTCTTTCTCGCATTAGACCAAAAACAACAGCTGGTTGAATATTACGATATGACATATTCTATCTGTACGATAGATGAAAAAGTTTGGCTATAGAAGAAGTCTTGGAGGGAGCAGTTTTTCTTTTTGTGGGGGAACAAATGTATTGTGGAGGTGAGGTGAGTTAAAAAAAAAAGGTGTATATTATTCATCTAAACAGAAGCAACTCGTGTAAAGTTTCTGCAAATTCTGCTACTAAATCAGATTGAGATAATAGCTTCTTTGTAGAGCTTTCTGTAGATGATCTTCTATAACCAAGCTTGAATGAAGTGATAGCAATAATATAACTATTATTCTGGAAACGTTTTATCTCTGCAAGTGTTCATCTAGGGCAGTATTATTAAAGGAGCAGACTATATGTTTATTGTGTGTCCTTTATTTACAACCGCACCTTGTATATATACGGCAACCAAAGGGCATGTTCCTTGAAGGGACATGACCCTAGCTAGGTCGGCCCTTAATAGATTTCCCATAATCGGCACCAATGGAGAATAGGTTTTGTAATCACATTAACTAAGATTAGTTAAGTTCACACAACACTTATTATCTCAAACAAGATGCCGATCATGCCTATGAAGGGACAATTATATATAAGCTTTCATTAGTAAAGAATTTCATGCAAGATAAGATCTGTGCGATTTGCCCAATCAGATTAGTATGGTAATCGAAGTTACAGATTTAACACTCCCTCTTAACTTGATAATCATACTTAGAGATAACATATCTAGCATCATCAATTACGGTGAATAAGCACAGTTTGATACTTTATATTTATCTGAATCTTCCAAGCATGTGGTATCATTGAACACATGATACTATGTCATATTACTATACCTGTGGTATGACTTATCTTTGATACTAGTGATAACAATATTTCAAAGCATACAATATATAGGATAAAATCCAAAGAATGATTAAATTCTTAATTTATCCAAGTTGTGACTCATAGGTACTGGCAGTCCTATATCACAGCATGATCCTGAGTTTAAGATCTACCAGAATATAGGATAAAATCCGGAGAATGATTAAATTCTTCATTTATTCAAATTGTGACTCATAGACATAGAAATGTCTACATCACAATATGATCTTAAACTCCTCTAGATTTGACAGTAGTTCTATACTGTTCAACACATTATCTAAGAGATCATTGTCTTTCATAATGTCTTTTATACAAGTGTTATTATCTCAGAGATTGTCACCTCTTAGTTAATGTTAACAAATGCTGAAGCCCATAACAGTCAATAGCTTGACAATAGAAATTATATTATTAATAATTTAAAGAATACAAATGTTTTATAATTCAACCGTACCAAGTCTTTTCCTGAAGTGATCTATCTTCACTCGAGAGAGAGTTTTGGTAAGAATATCTTCTGTTTGATTTGCAGTGCAAATGTACTCTAATTTTACTGTATTCCTGTCTACCATATCTCTTACATAATGGTAAGGAATTTCAATATGCTTGGACTTGTCATGGAAAACTGGATTCACAGAAAGCTTGATGGAACTCCGATTATCACAATGAATAATATTAGGATTCATGGGTTTACCGAATAATCTCACAATTAACTTTCTAAGCCAGATTGCTTCTCTAGAGGCCATTGTTGCTGCAATGTATTCAGCTTCTATGGAACTCTGTGCTATTGATGATTTCTTTTTGCATATCCATGATATCATTGTTGATCCTAAACTGAAACATCATCCTGAAGTGCTTTTTCTATCATTAACACTTCAACCCCAATCTGCGTCTCTGAATCCATGTAAGTCCAAGTCAACCTTCTCATATTTGAGCCCAAGGTTAAGAGTGCCTTGTAAGTATCTCATAATGTGTTTAACTACAACTAGGTGAATCTCCTTTGGCTCACACATAAACTGACTTAAGGCATTAACAACATAGCAAATATCAGGTCTTGTATTTACCAAGTACATAAGAGACTCAATCATCTGTCTGTAAAGAGTGGAATCTATAGAGGGTGATTTTGCTGCTGCTTCCTTAAGTTTATGTAGATTAGTCTCCATTGGAGAAGACATAGGTCTGCAGTTCTACATTCCAAATCTCTTCAAGATGTCTAATGTATACTTTCCTTGATTAAGTATGATGTTGTCAGAATTTTGCCATATTTTCAGTCTTAGGAAGTAATGAAAGAATCCTAAATCTTTCATTTCAAATTCTCTGATTAGATCTTTCTTGCATTGATATATAAGAGGATCATCACCTGTAATTAGTAAGTCATCAATATATAGTATCAATATTATCATATCATCTTTATCTTTTTTATAATAGAGATTTGGATCAGCTTCATTCTTTGAGAATCCTAAACTAGTGAGATACTAATCAATTCTTTCATACTAAGCCCTTGGAGCCTGTTTAAGCCCATAGAGAGCTTTCTTGAGCCTGCAAACAAAAACTTTAGGGTTATGAGTTTCAAATCCTTCAGGTTGTTCCAAATATACCTCTTCTGTAATCTTTCCATTCAGAAATGTTGTTTTTACATCTATTTGATGTACTTTCCATCCCTTCGATGCTGCAATAGCTAGGATTGCTCTAATAGAAGTGCATCTGGTAATAGGAGCAAAGGTTTCTTGATAAACAATTCCCTCTTTCTAAGAGAATCCCTTGGCTACAAATCTAGCTTTATATGTTTCAATGCTACCGTTAAAAGCATGCTTGATTTTAAATATCCACTTAGAAGAAACAACAAATTTTCCTTCAGGTCTTGGAAGAATTTGCCAAACATCATTCTTAATAATGGATTGGTATTCTTCCGTCATAGCATCCTTCCAAGCTGTATGCTTAATAGCATCTGAAACATTGGTTGGTTCTGATTTAGATAAATCACTCATGTTTGCTGCATAACCAGAAAATATTTTGCGTCTTTTGCATTCTCTGAATGTTCCAGATGGTGCAGTGTAATCTTGTGCTTCCTCTACTGCCTTAATGGCCCAAAGTGGTTTTTTCTTTGGATTTTGAGTTTCCTCAAGATTAAGATTTTGAATTTCATCTTCAATTTCTTCAATGTTCTTCCTCTGAAACTCAGATTCAGTATTTTCTTTAGAACTAGTTAAGGAAGAGGTTTCTCTAGAACTTGGGGCTTTTTTGAATGCTAAATTTTCTTCAAATATTACATCCCTACTAAGTTCAATGTTTTTCTGACCAAGTATGAAAATCCTAAATGCTTTAGATGTTTCACTATACTTGACAAAAATACCTTTCTTTCCGGAGGGTTCTAACTTAGTTCTCTTTTCTTTTGGAACATGTATATATACTAGGCACCCAAATATCCTAAGATGGCTTATATTAGGTTTAACCTTAGTAAAGACTTTTTTAGGAGTTTTATTTCTAAGGTAGGAGTGAGGACTTCTTCTTTGGATATATACAGTAATACAACAGGCTTTTACTAAAAAATAATATTCTAAATTTTGATCAAATATCATAGCTCTTGCTGCTTCTATAATTGGTCTATTCTTCCTTTCTGCTACCTTGTTTGGCTGCGGGTTATAAGGAACAATATATTCTCTCTTAATTCCTACTTCTTTACAAAACTCTTTGAACAAATCTGAAGTATATTCCCCTTTGTTATCAGTCCTAAGAGTTTTAATTTTGTGTCCTGATAATTTTTCATTTAAGGTTTTGAATTCTTTAAATCTAGGTTTTCTTTTGATTCTTTACACTTTAAGAAGTAAATTCAAGTTTTCCTAGAGAAGTCATCTATAAAAAGTATATAGTACCAGAATCATCCAAGAGAAGGAACAAACATAGGTCCACATAAATCTGAGTCGATTAATTCCAAGACATTATTAGTTTTTCTAGTGCTATCATGAAATGGACTTTTGGTGTTCGTACCCAGTGCGCATCCTTTGCATATGCTTGAGTGATCTTTATTCATCTTAGGTAAACCAGTTACAATCTTCTCCATAGTTGATAAGGTTTTGAAATTTAGATGTCTTAACCGTCTGTGCCATATTTCATTTATATTAGCAGCTTCATGAATCAAGGCTTGAATAGGTTGACAAGGTTTTGTATTTAATTCATACAAGTATCTCTTTCTTTGACCAATCAACTTTGATTTCTTAAATGAAGAGTTCTTAGGCTAGGTCATTACTTTATTGTACATGAATACAACATTATGTCCATCATCTTCAAGTGCTGTAACTGAGATTAGATTCCTTTTTATTCTTGGTACATAGAGTACTCCTTTGAGATGTAGAGAACTACTCAAGTTCAGTTTCAAGGTGCAATTCTCAATTCCTTTGACTGAGTGAGCTGAATTGTCATCGATGGTAACTTCCCCATCAACTTCTTCTGATATAGAGTCTAATGCTTCTTTGTATTTTGTAATGTGTCAGGATGATCCACTATCAATCACCCATGCTTTGCTTGATACTTCATTTGATAGTGCAGAATACAATACACAATTCTCAGGATCATAGTTATCTTCTTTCCTCGTAACATTTGTACAATTTACTCGCTACTTTGTAATCTCGGGACAACTAGATCTGTAGTGTCCAAATTTTTCACATTTGAAGTATTTTATTTTGGATAGACCTTTCTTAGGTTTGTCATTCTTTTGAGTACCTTTCTTCTTCTTGAAGTGCTTCTTCTTACCTTTATAGGAATTTGTGTTGAGTACATGAAGTTCTTCATCTCAATTTTCAATCTTCCTCCTTTCTTAAGCTTCTTGGATTCTTCTTGCAGGCAATCTCCTTTAAGTCTATTAAACTCTGGAAGATTGTCTCTAGCACTTACTCCTTGTGAGAATGTTTCCCATGAATCTGGTAACCCATTTATAGCCATAAGTGTTAGTTTCTCGTCTTCAATTATGGTCCCTATACTTGCAATTTTGTCTCTTAAACGAGCCACCCTTAGGAAGTAAGAGTTCATAGATTCTCCCTTCTTTATCTGTATATGATTTAGTTGTCTTTTTAGTGCAAGTGTTCTAGTCACATTGTTAACCTCATATGCATTTAATAATGCATTTATCATATAAAATGCTGTTCGATGTTTCATTAGCATAAGCACTTTCATTTTTCAATCCATCTAATATGATCTGCATGGCTTTTGTGTTTCCTTTACTCCATATAGTTTTATTAGGTTCAACATTAGGTTGCTTGGACATTGCATCAACAAACTGTTTCACATCATTGTCTTGAAGAATCATCATAATTCTAAATTTCCAAGCAACAAAATGTTCTTTTCTATCATACCTGTACTTGGGTCTAATTGTGCTTGCCATTGAAGATAGAAGGATGTTGCTAGATATATAAAGTCTGATTGTCAATTTGTAGAGCCTAGGTTCAACTACCAGAGCTCTGATACTATGTAAAGTTTTTGCAAATTTTGTTACTAAATCAAATTGAGATAATACCTTCTTTGTAGAGCTTTCTATAGATAATCTTCTATAACCAGACTTGAATGAAGTGATAACAATAATACAAATATTATTCTGGAAATGTTTCATCTTTGAACTATTTGTCTAGGGCAGTATTATTAAAGGAACAGACTATATGTTTGTTGTGTGTCCTTTATCTACAACCACACCCTATATATACGACAACCAAAGGGCATGTCCCTTGAAGGGACATGGTTCTATATAGGTTGAACCTTAAAAGATTTCCCATAATCGGCACCAAAGGAGAATAGGTTTTGTAATCACATTAACTAAGATTAGTTAAGTTCACACTCAACAACTGTTATCTCAAATGAGATGCCGATCATGCCTATGAAGAGACAATTACATATAAGCCTTCATTAGTAAGGCATTTCATGCAAGATAAGATCTGTGCAATTTGCACAATTAGATTAGTATGGTAATTGAAGTTACAGATTTAACAACTTGTACTTAGAGGGAGTTTTGGAATAATCCAGTGATCTATGAAGTGGATTGGATAGACACTTGTGTGTGTTTTTGAGATACAATGGACACGATCGGGTACTAGAGTCCATCTCATTGGTGTTGGATGAATATAAGTTGAAGGTATCGATTTTGTTTTTGGGTTCACTTACTTTGAAGTGAACATGATATTTAAATGTATGTCAAAAGCCTATGTTGTAAAAATATGATGTTCTTAAATTGGTGCTCATAGAGGTTGCAACATCTATTTTTCGAGTGGATGCTTTCATGAGAGTTGGAGTTCTCTAATGTAACTGGATTGGTGTCTTTTGAGTAGCGGTACTGTGGTTTTGCTCGGAAGGGTTATTGCGAGATACATTTTTGTCTCTGTCTAATTTGTCCTATTGAAGTTTAAAAATGCTGATTCACTCCCTCCCCCTGTCAGTATTTTGTGTGTTTTCACAAGGTTTATATCAAAAATAATTGGTAAGGATGGATAGGGTAGTAGGGAGAGAAAATAGAGAAAGTAGGGCTATTCGGGCGAGATAACTGTCAAATGAACTCATTGCATCATGTGAAAATAAATAATTTCTTAGAAGCGTCAACTCCAATTATCTCTTTGGGCAATCTTCCTCCCTTCTCACCTTGTATACCTTGTTCGACGCGAGGTTGAAGCACTATAAGCAAATAAATATCCTCCAAGGCTAGCCACCATTTGTTTGGAAGGATCAAACAAGGGTTTTAGTGAAGTGTAGGCTTATAGTTAATTGAATAGTCTTTCTTTTCGTGCACTGTAGAGACCCAAAAGTGAGTGAATGTAAAGAACTAGATGTTAATTGTACTCGATTCCCTACCTAGATAGGCGGTCTTATTGGCCTACATCTATTCCTTGTTGACCTACAGACATATGATAGAGGGATAAGGAAGTTGGGCCCCTACTCTTGTAAAAGATGGGCTTAGGGATGAGGTTGGCCTTGTTAATTAGGGCTGGGATTTCTAGTTCTCCCTCCCGCCAACTCCTGCCCCGTAATATTTGAAGGGTAGGATTTGGCTTGTTATTGGTTGTAGAGGAGAAGGCCAATAGAGCCACTTTTCCAATGACAACATAATAGCAACACTTTGAGTGCATTGACCCTTTCAAATAGTAGGGTTTCCTAAGTATAGTCCATCTGGACACCTTAGAATGGTAGGGGCCTTGTTCAAGGTTTTGACATTCCAAGCCCTAGTTTCTAAGTCTTCACAACCTACAATAGAAATTAAATCTAAAATGATTAAAAAGTAAAGAGAAACTTTAAAGAAGTATATGCATTATACAATCAAATTATGAAAATCAGAAAATGTAAAATACTAATTTTCTGGATTCACAATTGTTACACTCATAACTTCTTTTCTAAGTATATTGAGTCTAGAATTAGTGTCAACAATTAAAAAAAAATCCACTTCTTGATTGCAAGTCTTATTTTCTATTTCAAAAGTAAAAATTTTTAACTCAAAAGAGAACGAGGACACATATACGATATGATTTGTGACCATTTATGTCTTTGTTTTGTTGAAATTTATAGATTAGATTTATTTAAATTCACTAATTCAAATATATGAAAGGGTTGTTAATCCTTTCATCAAAATAATAATTTGATATATAAAAATCTTATATTGATTTAAACTTTTGAAACACGTCTATCTAATATATCCTCCTTGCGGTATAGTGGCTCTTGTCTTGTGACTAACTTAATAGATGTACTTTTCTGATTTTTCGTGTCCATCGAAAGGGAGGTCTTACTTGTAATCTATACATCCCATAATAAGGGGATGTGACCCCACATATAACCCTGCACTCAAACATCACATCGTTCACATGCTAGGTTAGGTGAATAAAGTATTAATCATACCTGATCAATGCTGGTTAGACATAATAGATATGTCACCTCATGTCAATGTGGCGAGACAAATGAGGATGAAGCCCCGAGCACATACGGGTGGGACTAGACTCTAGGGAAAATTAATATATCCAATATCTGCTAACACACGATGCTGCAATATGATAATCACATGCAGAGAAAACATAGTTAAGAACAAGCAAATAACATGTATGATCATCTAGAATCCATTTAGATGGACATGATAGCTATTTGAATGTGAAAGAAAAAAAACTTTCAATTTTAATATTTATCATATGATTCTAAATATATATTAGAGATCATTATATAAATATATAAAATATTATGAGATTATATATACACACACACACACACACACACACACACATACAATTAATAATATTGACCTTTATGTTTACATCTTTTGTTTTATCCGACATAAGCTATAAACATTAACACTTCCTCTTAGCTAGGGAGGATAATCATAAGAATAAATATTACATCAACTTAATATTACACAATTATTTTAAGAATATCTCATTTGATATTGCATTTGATATCATGAGTATTGGTCTTCCACAATATCAACACTTGGTATTCACCAAGTAGTACCCAATTAAGGTTTGATATCACATCTGATATCAAGAGTACCGGTCCCCCAGAATATTGACAAAAGATATTCACCAAATACTCAAAAGGTTTTGATAAGATAATGATATTAATGTCCAACAAGAGAACAACAAAGGGTCTAAGGGATTGGAAGATCCAACAGGGAAGAAAAACAACCCAACAAGGTAAGCTCCAAGACAACCAAGGGTCTGATTCCCTCTCTCAGAAACACTGGAGATAGGGTGTAGGTGTCTGGTGAATCCATGGCGAGGTCCAACAAATCTGGTGTGCTCGAAGAGAGATGTAACAAGCGACTACTTCATGTTCCTAGAGGGGGAGATGGGTGAGAAAAAAACAATGATGAGCCGATTGGAGGCTTGATTCTAAGGGAACATACACTGTGAAGTGAGATTACAGAGTTGTGAAGTCTCCTGGAGGTAAAGCTGTAGACATTGTTGGTCAGAATAACTGAAGAAGGCTGAAAGGGATTTGCAGTCTTTGAATAAATAGTGGAACCTGCCCCTGATCTCATAATAAATGGGGCATCGAATGATGAAGTGGATTTCAGTCTCCATCTTGGACAAAGTACAAAGGTGGCAAGTCTGGTCGTCCCTGGTCAAGTGGTGATCTATTTGGCAAAGAAGTTGGTGGGAACAGACTCTGAAAGACCTTAGGGAGATTTGGAGGGCGTGGCTCTAATGCCGACTCAAGTAGAAGGGATGTACAATAATCTTGTCACGCATCTCCAAGAAGTGTTCATAGTAGAATGCCATCCGCGGGCGCAGAGTCCCTTGGGGGTTGATCCATGTGGTGGTGATTTATTGTCTATATATGTCAAGTTTGACGTGTTCATTCAATTCTTGCAGCGAGGGGAGGAGATGGGCAGGAGCATCCATCCAAATTTGGTAAGGTGAGAGATGGTTAATGATAATTCCGATCGAGCTCAATAAGGTAGTGGCCTAGGCGTACCAGCAACAAGCCCTGGTCCTTAGATCGGATCTGGCAATATCAACTGAGTAGTAGTATGTGAGGTAGGTGTATATTTTTTGAGCATCAGCGAAGTACACAAAGCTCTTGAGTTAGTGAATGAACCAAATCAAATTGAAGATGACGGTAAGTCTAATAGGGTGATCCTTGAACTTGGCCTAGATAATACTATGCGAAGTGTACGGGTGACATTTGATAATTCGACGAAGGAGAAGGGTTTGAACCCGCTCAACGGAGGCCCAATCATAATCAAGAATAGAAGGTCCCCAAACAATAGAGCCATATCAAACAATCGGTCTAATCAATGAGTCCAAGAGGGATAACTTAGACTCAGTGTCTTGAAAGTGATAGAGAAACACTGTCTCCCAGAAGGGTGAGGGAACCCATTCCCTTAGCAACCTTGGGTAGGTGGGCAGGCCTCATTCTAAAGTGGGGATTAGAGAACTTGACCCCAAGATAAGTATACGAAGAGACAATCTTGATTGATCGACCTTGAAGCTAATGTGAAGATGCGAGGCCTTCAGATAGTTGAAGACCATAACTCGAGTCTTGCTCAGAGTCACAAAAAGAAAGCATCGGTCATAGAAAGAGGCCAACCCATCAATAAGCCTCTGGAGCAGATGAAGCTAAAAGAACCACATCATCAACAAAGAGGAGAATGGAGATTAGAATATGGTGTACGTAGCGACTATCCCTAGAGAGTGAAGCCTTACTGAGGAAGGCCTCGAGTTCATCAATATAGATACCAAATAAATTAAGCACTGCTTCACCCCTATGGTGCTCTAAATCGGATTGGAGAAACCCACATGAGTCCTAAATTTGCAACCACTGTCTCATAAAGTCTCATAATCGCAGCCATAAGAATATCTGAAATACTGATGTCTCTGAGCCTCTAGAAAAGGGCCCCTAGAGGAACGTAGTCAAAAGCCTTATGAAAGTCTACAAAATAACAATAGACTTTCTTAGCACGATGTCGAGCCTGCTCAATGATAGTCTACAATGTCAATATGTGATCCATAGTCTAAAAGTCAATACGGAACCCAACAAGCCCTCTAGCATGACACTGTCTCCTATCAAGCTATATGGAAAAAGTAGTATTCAAGACTGTGGCATAGAGCTTGGCAAAGATATTCCCAATCATAATAGTTGCGTAGTTGTCGGGGTCCTAAACAAACTCAGACTTCTAGATCGGATAAATTACATATCTCGACCATGAATCATCGAACCCAGTGCAAGCTACTCTATTGAAGAGCACTGGAAGAAAGGGGCATAGGATCATAATATTGAGCTTGAAAAGCTCTGCTTGGAATCCTTTCTCATTAGTTGTTCTGCTGCATCTCATGAATTTAATGGCCTCGCAAACAGTGGATGGAGTGCAAAGATGACAGTGTGTGAGGAGGGGGTGAGTAGGGTGAACGAGCAACTCGCTAGGGATATTGTAAAGAATGCATGCATGGGACACCGAAGAGTGCTAGTCAAGAGTGGAGGGCTGGGAAGAATGGCAATGGAATAAGTTACATTAGAAGGTTTTCGGGTCGCAAGCAGGCGTGTCACAGAGGGATTTACATTGTGAAGCCACAAACGATTACTTCTTGTGATGAAGGAGGTGATGGTACATGGAACACAACTAAGTATAGGAGGGGGAGTGAGTAACAAAGGAAAAATGCAAGGCATAGTGGAAAGACTTACAACAATCATGATACCACAAGTTCATGGGATAGGGCTTTTGAGTAGCAGGGCTAAGAGGAGAGGGAGGTACGGTGGGGGATGGAGAGGAGAACAAAGTCCCAAATACTAGCAGCCAAAAGATCAAACAAGGATGAAGCCTGGGAGGAATCTGAGAAGCGATAAGTGGGGAGAAGTCATTTGAGGTGGATGGTGAAGAGGTAGCAGTTGCACTTGGAGAAGAAGAAAGTAATGCCAGAGCCCTAGAGTAATGGCAGGGGGTGGAGCGGGGTAGGAGAAGGCTAGGGGGTGAAGTAGACAGTGAGGTTGAGGATGGAGTGGTCGACCAAAGGAAGGCGGGTGATGGTGATGGGGCTAACCAAAGGGATGAAGGAAGCCGATGCAAGAACACAGTTGACCACACTTGCACACCCACACTGGGGCCAACAAGTGAAAAGCTCACAACTTGGGAAGTAGGGGAGACCATTTAGGATCAATAGGTCAGAAGACTCGTAGAGTTGGAGGAAATGGCGATGATAACATGACAGAGGCCTAAGGCAATCCTGAGAGTGGCGTTGGAAACCAATACTGGCAGGATTTGTCTTTTGAGTACAAATCAAGTCAGAAATGCGGTCATGTAGAGGGGTCTCTTGGCGGTGCATTGAAGTCAACTAGAATGAAGATGTCACCCAAGCTCGGGAACTTGGAGATGCACTTGTATAGATCAGAGAAGGGATCTCCATCCATTGGACTATGTATGGCACACGAGGAAGTGGCTGACGGAAAATAACAGACTGCAATGAAGATGTCTCCTTGATAGTGACCAATATCACTGATTTGGATCCACATAAATCTAGCCTAGGTGTCCAAGTGAACCATAGTTGTGGCACTGATAAGGTCGTCTTTGATCAAACAAGCCACCCCACTAGAACCACAGACACTACTCGACGCTCGAATCTCCTCTTTGCAAACAAATAGCCACAAATATCCAAAAAATCCCAGTAGAGGGTAGACTGAGCTCTCACAAGTCTTTGTGATAACCAAAATATCCGCAAAACCAATTGCATCAAAAAGCGGGCCAGGTAATGCCTAAAGAATGCTATTACCGTTCCAACAGTTGACATGTAGGGAGTCGAAGGAAGGTTCTCTAACATGTGACTGCTAGGGCGACCATCTCTTCCCACTAACTAGGAGGGGAGTCCTAAATAATAGCTCTGAGGTTGATGGAGAAACAACACAAGCAAGTGCAGAGATTCAAAACCCAGAGAAAGAAATATTATGGAAAATGGTGGTTGTGCGACATTGTTGATGTAGAGATCAAAACCCAGAGAAAGAACACCGGAAAAGATAGGGAAGTGAGGAAAAAGCGCACGAAGGTCAGCAGTCAAGGCTCATTTCGAGCAAACACATCAGAACGAAAATGGGTTACAGGAATGAGCAGGAAAGAATAGAGAGTTGGCAGCACAAAACCCTTGTGGTAGAGTCCAGAGCAAGAAAAAAAATCAGCCCAGTTATCCAAAAGAATCGACTTGCGAGCATGAAGCCAAATCAAGGATCTACCAAGAAGCCATGGTCATGAGAGTCATTACGGGGAAAGTGTCGATAGTATTTGTGTTAGGTAGTTCACATGTGGAGTCATTGCATAGGAGTTAGCGTGTATATAAGTGTGTTTAGTTTGAAGTAATTCCAAAATCCTCCACGAATGGTATGTCACATCTGATATCAATAGTATTGGTCTCTAAGAAAGATATTCAGCAAATACTCTTTGAGTAATGGCCTTCTAGACAAGTTATACATTTTTGTACATGTTTTTGTATGTCTCTTTTTAATCCTTTCCATGAATATCTTTCTGTCATGTGTTTATATGTTTTGTAATACCCAAGGTGACTTGCTAAAAGGTTTTCATGATATTCCTTCATAACTATATCTTTTATTTTGGATTTTGGGGTCAAGTAGATCCTCCTTTTGTAGAAGATGATGTCATTTGAGACTTTGAAATCTTCGTTAGGTACCTTCCCTTCCAATACTTCGGTTGCAAATTGATCTTTAGCATAATTTGCTATTATCTCATCTTTCCAATCTCCAAAGATGCACAAAATAGTGTTGATGTGGGGCCTCCTTGATAAGGCGTCCACTACTCTATTATTCATGCCTTCTATATATTCTATGTCAAAATCATAGGCTTGAATTTTTCTTGCTCATTTCTGCTGTCTGCCATTTAGTTCCCTCTGATTTAGGAAGAAGCGTAGACTATAATGATTTGTTTTGACTATGAATTTTCCACAAACTTGATATTAACAAAATTTTGCCAAGGCATGCATTATCACCAACATCACTTTGTCATAAATGGAATAATGTTTTGAGCTCTTGTGAGTTTGCGACTTTTGAAAGGTATAGGATATTTCCTTCGCATTAGCACAACCCTTGTGCCTTCTCGTGAGACATCACATTGTAATTCAAAGGGTATATAGAGAAATCTGGTATGGCTAATACTGGGCATGAGCTCATAACTTCTTTTAGTTGCTCAAAGGCTTGTTGTGCTCTTTCGTCCCAAGTAAAAGCTCCTTTCTTGTTTAATTCTGTAAGAGGGGCTGCAATTTTTGAGAACCCTTTAACAAACCTTAGATAGTAACTACATAATCCCACAAGTCCTTTGAGTTGTGCAAGTGTTTTGGGTTTTGGCCATTCTTTAGTAGCTTTGATCTTTTCTCCATCGACACTTACCCCTTCTATATTGATTTTGTGTCCAAGATAAAGTATTTCCTCAAGTTCGAATTCACACTTCAAAATTTTAGTAAATAAAGATTCTCTCTCTAGAATACATAGAACTTCCTCGATCTTCCCATGTCCTGCTATAAATAAGAATGTTGTCAAAAAAAATGAGAAGGAATTTTCGTAATTGTTGTCTAAAGGTATGGCTCATGCAAGATTGGAAAGTTGTCGGCGCATTTGTGAGCCCAAAGGGAAGTACAAAGAACTTGAAGTGTCCATAATGCCATCTGAATGCTGTTTTTTGTGTACAAACCCCTGTCAGTTATAGTTCAAACGAACTCCCATTCAAAACTAAATTGGGTTTGACATTTTGTCAAACACTTCGCGAACAATCTCTAAAAACAAGTCTTTCATGCAATTGAATTTATTTCATTGCATTTTAAACTCATAGACTGTATTTCAGAATATTGGAACTAATTATTTCATTGCAAAATAACACAACTCTCAGAATTTATAGAATTTTATTTGCCACAGGAAAATAGCTAGAATGATAATGTTTGCATAAAACTTATTCGATTTCCAAATCAATAGAACCTGATCATGATCACAGTACATAGCTTGGCAATCCCAATAGCTCCAATTGTACTGGCCTGGAAATGAAGAATTCAGCTTAGCCCAAAATTGCAGGTCCTCTGATTTGCAAAAACCACTCACCAATCTGATTGCCATTCCCAACCACGGTGAACATTGTGTTTGATATAAATCGTAGGGTATTAACAATAAACCGCAGGCCCAGAAAATAATTAACGCAGGGCTGGAAATGGGAATTGGGCCTAAGGAAAGTTTAAAATCTTCAAAATGCAGACCACAAGTGTTGGAGATGTGACGTCCAACATCTACAGCAGCAAACTGAACCACAAATCCCCACATGGACTGCCAAATGATCACTCAGCATAAATTGCAAAACACCAATTTTAGAATTCTCAGAAACTTCTCAAACCCTCAGCCAGATGCTCAATAAATTTCAGTATAATAATAAAGATTATTCTCCTTAGCCACAACAAATACAGTAGGAGATGTTGGCTAGTTGTATACTTCTACACAATTGCCTAGAACTTCTCAGAATCTCAGACTCAACCCTTATACTTTGGCAAGTGTGACAAAAATCAGAACCTCAAAAAAAGCCACAAAGACGACAAAAGTAAACAAATATCCAAGTGCGCTTTCCTCAATAAATGGGTTTGTATTTGTAACCTCTAGATGCCTTTTTTGTTGCCAAAATGTAATTTCACGCAAGAAGCTTCACCACACAACATTAATTAGAAACTTCTATTAGATTCTTTCACTTGACTTGGCTTAACTAATTAATAATTGACTCTTTCCAATGATAACTCTCAACTTAAGTGAAATTATAAAGTTAAATTATAACTTTACAATAAACCATTTAATGATTAATAATAATTTGGCCACTAAAAATATAATAACTCCCAAAATAATCATCATTTAAATATGTTGTTTGAAATAGGAGTCATACCTATTATTTCTTTGTGTGACCAAATGCACTTTCCAAAAATAGAAAGGGTCCTTCTTTAACAACACACAACTTACCGCAAATAGTAAGTACACAAAACTAAGCTCAAATGAAGTCCAATCTGAGCCACACGAAGACCAATCTGTAGCTTACTGAATTGTGGACAAGACAAGACCCTCCCAAGCCAAGCCATTGCCTCAGAAGACCCTCTATCCACAATAATTAGCTAATTCCTAAAACTTTGATGCTGGCAAAATAGGGACATTACATTTTGGTACATCCTCTTCTTTCGTCTTGATTTGGTGATATCTTGATCTTAGATCAATTTTGGAGGAATAGCATGCTTTGTGTAATTCATCCATTAGCCAATGAATTCTATGGATGGGGTATCTATTTTTAATAGTTTTCTTGTTTAATGATCGATTATCGATGCACATTCCCATTGTCCCATCTTTCTTCTTGACAAGTACTACTGATGATGTGAATGGGCTGCTACTAGGTTGTATATACCCCATTTCTTAGAGTTCTTTGATAGCTTTCTCTATTTCTTCTTTATATTTGTGGGGATGTCTACAAGGTGTAGTGATTACAGGTTTTGCTCCTTCCAATTGTATGGTGTGTTCGAAACCTATCTTGGGGGATAGTCTTGGAGGAATCTCTACATGGAATGTTTGCCCTTTAGTGGGATTTTTATCTAGGATTATACATAGGACTATCATTTCTCATTGGTCATGTTTTATTATTTTCTCCATTTTATTATATGATACTACCTTAGTTGCTCCATCAGGTATCCCCCTTCTACTTATTTCTTTGCCTTCATGTTTGAAACATATTTCAAGATTTGGTCCATACATGATGAAACGTCCTAGGAAGTTTATCCATGGTATCCCTAAGATGACATCATTTTGTATGTTCGCCACAAAAAAAGTTTCTTTGAATTATATGTTCGCCGATGGGAACTTCTGCTTGTGTAACCATCTTTGTACAATGATCTATGGATCCATTTGCCAACTTGACCCTAAAACCTTCAAAGTCTTGCACTTTTAGCCTCCTTTTTGCTACCAAGTGTTTGTTGATAAAGTCATGAGAAGCTCCTGTATCTACTATTGCAATTACGTTTTGACCCTTAAGTATGCCTTTAATCTTGAATGACCTATTCTCGTGTTGTGAGATAACTGCTAGTGTTCCTTGTTGTGATTCCTCCACTTTTGCCTTTTTATTTGTTTCTTCACTTTGATTTACTTGCCCTCTTTTACATCAGTGGCCTCACTCCGAAGGTTGCTTATATTTGAAGCATATGTATTTTTGGATAAATTCTTCTCTTTGTTGACATCTATGTCCAATGCTCCATGGTTTTTTGCGCAAGTACCATGGTTTATTTTGGTTATCCCTTCCTGTCCCTTCATTCCGGTGGAAAGTTTTAGAAATGACGTTTTGAGCTTTTTCCTTATTATTAGACTCCCCCATTTTTGCTTTTCTTATAACTTCTAGAATTTTGTGGCTCATGGGGTTTCACCATGGTTTCTATGGATTCTTTAAGACCTATGAACATACACATGAGTCTCCTTTGGGAGAGATCAGGAATCATGACTAAAAATTCTTGGAATTTTATAACATATTCAAGCAATGATCTTGTTTGCTTAAGGTGTGTTAACTCTTGAAAGTACAACTCGACATCTTTTTTATTGAATCCGTTCATGAGTTTTTGAGATAACTCTTCATAGGATTTTACATCTTTATGCCCTAATCAGATATGTCCCTGGGACCACCAATCATGTGGTGCTCCACTAAGATGTATTATGGCAAATTGGATTGCGTCTTCCTCTGTCATGGGGTTTAGGATAAAAAATGTGTTTAGTTTTTCTAACCATTGATGGGCTGAAATCTCCCTTGATCCAAATAAAAACTGGAATTGGTACATTGCTTACTTTGCGTTTGAGTTCTTCATTCATATACCCTCTAAGGGATCTCTCTTTTATCCTCACAAAATTCCCTAAATGAGACGGCTTCTCTAATGTGAGGTTCTAGAGCTGCATATGCCCTTGCAGTGTCTTCAATGCTAGTCAAGGGTTGCTCTACCCCTTCCTTCTCTCTTAGGTTTACTCCTCTAGGTAAGAATGTGGGTTGGGGAAGGCTGGAACTTGAAGTTATATTGTTATTTTCAGAATGGATTGAACTACTTTTTCTCCCTAGGTTAGGGTGACTTCTTAAATTATTGATTGAGTCTCCCATGTTTTGTAAGGCTTGCCGGAGGTCCTGATTTGATTTTTCCATTTGATTCAATATAGTTTGGTTCGTTTTCTCCTTATATGATCTCACTTCATTTGCTAAGTCGTTCATTGTTGTTTTCTTTGTTCTCCTTTCGTAAGGTTGCATAAACCTTTACTCATTGGGCGACATGATTATGCTCTGATACCACTGTAATGTCCCCTCTTTAGGATTAAGAAACGAATGCTAGAACCTGCAAGAAATCGTTAGTATAATATAGAAAAAAGTACATTAAACATTTTAGGAATATTATAGGTTGCACGGGTACCTCCCCCCTCCAGACCAAGTTAAGTTCGAACTAGTTCGAAGTTTGTGTTTGGTTCGAACTTGGTTTGACTAGGGTCCTTTTTTTCACACCTCGTTCGATTGGGTTCAGCGAACCACCTTAAAAAAATCGAACTAAGTTCGAACCCAGTTCGAACCTGCAGAGATGGACGACTGGAAAGTGTTTAGTTAGCAATTTTTTATAATTTTTTGGCATCCATAAAACTTAAAAAGGTGTTATTAATTGGTTTTGTTCCTTCTCATTGTCATTTTATGTTTCTGAATAGGTTATTTTGTCTTAAGGGAGAGCACATAAGTTTTTGAGCAAGCATCCGATTGTGCAAGGAGGAGTTTGAAGATTGATTTGTTGGTGTTCTTCAAGTGTTTGTGCATCATTCATACACATTTGCAAGCTTGCAATGGCTGGAAAAGGTAAGATCTTATTCATTTTTTCATTTCTCTTTTAATTTTCATATGTTCTTGAATCTTTTCCATTATTCCAAAATTTGTAATTTTCTTGCATATAAATTATGAACATGTATCTAATTTTTTGCCATAGGGAAAGGAATGTCATCTACCTCTTCATCAATAGGCAACAGGGAGCAAAGAATGGAACCCAACTCTGATTTTCCTCTATGGAAGTATGTAGACATTATAAAACCCTTTCCAGGAGGTGGTGCATTCTGTTAGAGATGTCGGGGATGTGGTGTAGAAAGAAATAGTTCTTATTATCGTGTGGAAGGTCATTTATGTGGTTACACTGGAAGAGGAGTCAAGAAATGCCTTGCCAAAAAAGCTGCCCCTACACCAAAGCAAACTGTGTTAAAATATATTGAAGAGCATGAGGCTGTAAAAGAGAGGGAAGGACACAGGGCAACAGAACTTAGTAGCAATAAAAGTAAAAGAGCAAAGGGAATGCAGTTCCCCTCAGATGTTATAGTACAAGACCACCCCTTCTTTAGTAACGCAACAGACACTGACACTGAATCTGTCCCTGTTGTACACAAAAGAAAGGGGCCACTAGAAATTGCTGACATTAAGGTGGGAAGATGCTTGTATGCAAATGGTTTGTCCTTTAATGTTGTCCGCTCTCCATTTTGGAAGGACACGTTGAGGGGTGCCAATGAAACTCCAAAAGGGTATTGTGGCCCTTGTTGGATGACGAGGTCCAACGGATTGAAAATCAATTGAAGCCCATAAGGAACTCATGGGTTGAGACATGGGTGACAATTGTTTCAGATGGCTGGAAGGATGCCAGGAACTGTCTCCTGATCAATGTCCTTGTGGTGTTCTCTAAAGGGGCAATGTTTGTGAAAGCGGTGGATTGTGAGGGCAAAGTAAAATATGGGCCATTTATTGCTGATATTGTAATTGGGGCCATTGAACAAGTGGGTGCAAGAAACATTGTCCAAGTCATAACAGACAACACAAAATTGTAGAGCAACAGGTTTGTTGGTTGAATCATGATATCAACATATCATTTGGAAACCTTGTGTAGTCCATTCACTCAATCTTATGCTACAAAAGATTGGGAACCAAATTGAGTGGATCAAAACAGTGTATGAAGAGGTTGAGGACATACAAGTTTGTCACAAACCACTACATGACTCAATGTCTTTTTAGGTATGAACTTGAACTGAATTTGAATTTAGTAATTTAATTTTTAATATTTGACAATTTCTGATTTTTCATATTTTACTTGTGCAATGTGTATACTTTTCTCTAAAATATATATCTAATAGTTCTTGTTTTTTGCTCTAATTTATGTCACAGGTTGCTGAGACCCACTTTGCATCACATATAATCGTCTTAAGACGACTTGTGAAGTGAAAGATGCACTTCAAGGTATGGTAATCAGCCACATTTGGGGTGTATGGAAACAAAAGAACACTGAAAGGGCAAACAAAATAAAGGACAGGCTATTGGTTGAATCATGGTGGGAACATGTGGAATATCTCCTTAAGATCACCAAGCCCCATTATGAGCATGCTTAGGTACATAGACATGGATAGGGCTTGCCTTGGAGAGATCTATGATGGCATAGACTCAATGATTGAGAAGATCAGGAAAGTTATAAATGAGGAGCAAGATCTACAAGAGATATTTTTCAAACAAGTGCAAAAAATTATTGATGAAAGATGGAACAAAATGACCACTCCATTACATTTGCTTGCCTATGCCTTGACTATCAAATACTATAGCTCACAATATTGTGATCTACCAGGAAGGTTGCCAGCATATAGAGATATGGAAGTGTTTGACAGGTACTAGGCAGCATTTAGAAGAATATTTCCTGATGATGATATGAGAGATGTAATCCTGGATGAGTTCATAGAGTTTGTCAATGCTCGAGGTCTATGTAATGATTCTCTTTGTCATTGGTTCAAGAAGGATGCTCATGGTTGGTGGTACCCCCATGGCCAAAAATTCCAAACATTGCAGCCCCTTGCAATCAAAGTTATATCACAAGTAAGTTTTATTTTAAAAAAATTAACTCACTTTATCTTCTTTTAGAATCATGACTAGAGAGTGATTTTAAATTTTTTATAAGATTGAATTAATTCTTTTTTAATTGCTTACCCTATGTTGTCTTTATAGGTTGCTAGTTCTTCTGCATTAGAAAGAAATTGGAGCACCTATTCTTTCATCCACTCAATGTAGTGCAATAGGTTGCAATAAAAAAAATTAGAGAACCTTGTATTTGTGCATAGCAACTTGCGCCTTCTTTTACACAAGAGTCAAGAATACAAAGAAGTGAGATGAAGGTGCAGAGATTGCGGACTTGGATGCTTCCACTGCTCGGCTTACAATTGGTGATTTTGATGACTTTGATGTCAATACCATTGTTGGTTAAGCTGCTGATCCCATTGGCCTTAGTGCAAGTAATACCGGAGGCGGAGAAGAAGAAGATGAAGAAAAAGAAGATGAATATGAAGAAGAAGATGAAGATTGAAGAACTTAGAACTAAGAATATTAATAGATTTTCATTCCATTAGTTAAACAATGAACGTGAAACAATGATACTTGAACTTGATATTTTAAATGTTTTGAATCTTTGATATTGAAGTTGATTGAACTATGTTACTATATGATGGTATGATCACTATGATATGTTACTGTTTATGGTGTTTTAAAGTTTTTGTTGTTTAAATGTGTTTATGCTACTATGCTACATTCTAATTTTAACTCATGCTTCATGAAAATGTATATATATTTTCTAAAAAATAATTTTTACTTGTTTTTGTGCTAACAAACCTAAACAAACCTAAACCCCTTTCCAAAATTTCGTCGAACTTGCGAACCGGTTCTCGAACTTCAAACTTGGAAACGAATTTGAACCGGCAACTTAGGAAATATTGAACTAATTAAGTATTGGTCTAAATACTACCCTTTCTAACCCCTCCTAATCCCTTGGAAGAAACTCTTCTCAAATTAGCTAACCCTCTGGTGAGAATTACTTCTCGATTAGGCAGTCATGATATGAAGTGTGTCTTCCTAAGGCCTCTTTGGGATCTCTGATTATACACTTTATAACACTACCTGGCAGAGATCCCACCTCTAACCAAGTCTTTTATCTCTAACATATGCATATGTTTGATCACTGCAATATATATTACCACTACAATATATTGTCCCTAAGAGATTCTTCTGCAAATCTCTTACGTGGATTCAATTCCGAATCTAACATTCAATTTGTGAATATTCTCTAATCTTAGAGTCTTCACTAGGAGAGACTCAACATTGCTAATGAATCTTCCCTAGGAGAGACTTAACATTGCTAATGAATGTTCTCTGTCCAAGCTCTATTGGACCTCTAAGAAAGTTCTGAATTTTCTTGTGTATACAATTATTTACACATAATGTCTCAGTTCTCAACTATTATGCATTTCATTACTCAAATCTTCTCATAGTTTATAGTTATGTTAGTGTCTTTCGTACAATTCTCCATCCATAGTCTACTGTAATTCACTTGGATCCTGTGGTCTCTCCTTACACATTTGTTACTTTATTGGAGATTTTGACTATATGCTTCTTGTTGTTTTGTTTACCCACGTTATTTCATACCTCAAATCTTCTCGGAATCTGTAGTTATGTCAGTGTCTTCTGTACAATTTTCTATCTATAGTCTACTGTAATTCACTTGGATCCTGCGGGCTCTCCTTACTTATGCCTTTGTTACTTTATTTTAGATTTGTACTATACACTTCTTGTTGTTTTGTTTACCCACGTATGTAGTGGTGTTTGCCATTGGGTGACTCCTTACTTAGGCGTGTTCCCGCTGTAGTGGCATTGAACAACAATGGTGTAAAAATAACATCTAGTTCGATCGCTCGATGGCGTGTGTGTTAATAACACTGGGGGGAGTCTTTCATTTTTCCTTTGAGTTGATGCTTCTATTTCTGTGCTATGATGATAATCTGATTTGCTAGTTGACTAATGGAACTCTGACTGTAATTTGTCTTCTACGACAGTGTGACTATTGCCTCCTATTTCCTTTCACCTTGCATGACGTCTTTTATGATATTTGTTTTATTGGTCATGTCTTTGAATGATTTAAGATCTTCTCAAATGTTTTTCTTGGATTTTTCCTTTGACGGTGGCTGTTTTGATGCCTATTCATTCGATCCAACACTCATATATATAGACGCTCAACCTTGACCAGTCGTTTCTCTTGATTAGGTGAATATTAGCTTATATCAGGAGTTAATTGCAATATTTTAGTTTGATAATTATAGAATGTATTATGAAAATAGATTTGTGCATGAGTTAAATTTTTTTATTTATTAATTGTTTATAATAATTTCATTATTTATTACTATTAATTTTCTTAAACATTGATGATAATCTCTAAGGTAAGATTTCATATATTATATACATATTTCAAATACATATGAATTTCTTATTTAGGAAATTACATACATTACTTGGAACTTATTCCGGGGTTATCACATAGATACATTACTTGGAACTTATTTCGGGGTTATCACATAGAAATATCTTCTCAAACCCTCCTGTATTGCTCTCTATTTTAGAGATCTTTGTTAGTTTTAAACACGAAAAAATTAAAAATTAAAAAAAAAAGTAAAAGAAATTTAAAAAAAAAAAAATGGAAGGTTGAAAAATTGAAATCTTGAATAATCATGTAAGTCCCTTCGAGATATTTGGAATTACAGAAAGTATTGAATAAGAATAAATACGATTTGGAAATACAGAAAGTATTAAATTTTTTAATGCATTCCATAAATACTCTTTAGTATATCATGACTACTATTTGGAATTATAGACTAAAAACTCTTTGACATTCCATGAATACTATTTGGAATTACAGAAAGTATTAAATAAGAATAAATTGGAATTGCAAAAAGCATTGGATGAATGCTATTTCAGCAAATCAGCCTACTACGAGAGTCTATCCAGAACAGCGAAAAACCACACATTTGGAAACCTTGGACTCGTCTTTGTGATCACACAGTTTGTTTGTTTAGCACATTAGAGGATTTTGTTCAAGAGAGGATTGCGTATGCTCATGGTATTTTATTCTGTGTTATGTGTGTCATATAACACACACCAACACTCCCTTGTGGGGTGACCTGGAGTGTTGTAAAAATGATCTCTTAAGGAAGAGAAGTATCAATTTTTCACCCATGTCTTTTCACAGGATATCTTGATGGATTGGGTCACTTTTAGGAGGTTGTAAAGATGAACAATGTGATGGATATACTGTCTATATTTCCTTTGTTTCAAGATCTATTGCTGCAGTCCAGAGGTGTAAAACTTATCTCAGTACGCTAAAAAAATATTAAGTGTTACTGAGAATAATCACTTGCAAAAAATTGAAGTTCTACTGTACCCTGGGCCTTCAATTTGGAATGAGTTCATTTTCTCATGCAGTTCATCAAGGGCTATGAAAGAATTTGCAGAGAAAGGCTTTGGAATTATTTTGTGAACAGACCTTTATAGACAGTCTTCTTCAAGATTGACTACTGAATCTTTTACAGGAGCAGCCAAGAAAATGCCTCAGATGACTTCAGCAGATAATGATTTAAGCTGTGAATTTTGGCAGAGTAAAGGGTAATTAAGATGTTACCAAAAGTGGATACTTACTTTTTGGTATACTGCTAATGGATGATAGCCTTTGATTTTCAAGACAACTTATAGGCCATCATAAATTTCTGTGGATAATATAGGCAGGAGATACAGCATTTATTGAGAACTGTATTCTTACAGTTTAGGGATCAGTGTAAATATGCTAACTTAGGGATTGTTGCGAAGCACTTGAGAAGTGCAAACCACCTTACTGTTTTTATGCAGAAAATATGTCTGTTTTGTAATGTATTTGAAAACCATATATATATGGTTAAGTTTTGTACAGATAATACTTGCTGTTTTATTGATATTCATACTTGATTGCATGCATTTGGATTTCACTTCTCTAATATTTTTGAAGCTTCATGCAGACTGGGTGCTACACCATTAATGGAACTAATGATTGTAGCTGGAAAAGCAGTTGCTCAACTACAACTAGACCATGGTCTTGCTGTGGAACGGGTTTATACAGGTTCCTTTATGACTTCTCTTGATATGGCAGGTTTGTGCGAGCTACTACATTATTAATCAAGAATCTGATTTTTTATGCTTTAAGCATTTGAGTTCACGAGAACCTTAAATTACCATTTTGGTTTCTGATATGCAGGTTTTTCATTATCTGTTATGAAGGTCGATTCAACAATTTTGCCACGGTTAGATGCTCATACAAAGGCAGCTTCCTGGCCTGTTGGCGTTGATGGTAACCATATTTAATATTTATCATCAATACACAACATACCCTCTGTAGAAGAATCAAAATAAAATTTGATTTTGTATTCAGAGGTTGAATAAATGGATATGTTTTTCATTATTGTCACTGAAGTATGTCTGTCATCCTTTTTGTAGCTTTTTGCTTTCAAAAAGCTTGAAATTTTTATGGTGTAAAAAACTTAATGGCAAACCCATGAGTAATTTTCTTTGACACAAATTTCCTTTATCTAACATATGGCCGTGACTTGTATGTAAAGGACCTCGTCCAGCAACAACAATACCTGTTCCTATGCCTACTCATCCTGTGGAATCAAAGGAGGTAAATGTTGCCACAAGATTTTGTGCTTGATATTTTTTCCAACTTTCCTAATGGGTTGTTTTTTTGTGCAAAATAAGATATTGTGTGTTTAAGATGGATTCAGTAATTTTGTAGCATCCTCAAAGAGAAAAACATGACTCTACCTGTTTGAGATGTACTTGCACTGAATCACAGGAGAAGTGGAACCCACCCAACATACAAAAATTGGTTTTTAAAATTTAAATAAAAATTCAAAAAGGTAAAAAGTAAAAATCAGAAGACACTAATTGATCCATAAGGATCAGGAAAATAAAACTTGAAAAATAATGTGGATTTAAGAATCAAATATAAGAAAACCATGTTAACAGAAAGCTGTGATGTCCCCTTCCTGAGAGAGAACTTAATGAATAATGATAAATAAAAAATAATAATTGATAATTGATAATGAACAATAATAATAATAATTATAGTATACTAATATTAACTATAATACTGATCTAAGCTCTACTGATTCTGGTTCTGCGCGGATGCACGATTATTTTTTTGGATATTGGGTGTGTTTGGAATCTGGATGCGTTGACACCCACACGTACACACTATAATTTATATATGCAAAGAGATGCAAGAAATATACAAAACTAAGCCATTCCATAGCATGATACTTCACCATTGATAGTTCAACTTCAAACGTCACAAACACAAAGTGACAAATATACAAATTGAAGTAACTAATTAGTAAATTGCTCAAGTTCAAGATTCCAATGCGGTTTGAATTACAAAATCAAAACTTAGGTCAATGTTGATCAATCGAGAATCGAGACTCAAGATTCACTACTCAAATTCAGTGATTCAGAATCATAAGGATTCTCAAAAAAATCAACATTCTCAACATCTCCTTCTACTGCAAGACTTGGAAGTTTCATTTGAATCAAACATGGTTCCACTTGTGCTAGATGCACGATTCATGATGCTATCAACATCATCATCTGTGATTATAGTAAGATCTTGTAATGTTGCATCCAAGTTTGCACATTCATAGGCTACACCCCAAAGTTTGGTTGACCCTTCATTGTATCCATCCTCCTTACGTGACAAAAGACGCAAGTTGGTATGTATATAAACGAAGTGCTCAGCTTTCTTTGAGGCCAACCAGTTGTGCTTCACTAAATGGATATAGGATTATGTACTCCAATTCTGTTCAGCAGTAGAAGAACTTGCAGCTTGGATGGTGTTCATAAAATTAAACATACAAATGAAAAAAGCAAATTAAAGAATGTTAAACACTAAATTATAGAATATTAGACAAAAATTTTAAAAAAATTTACAAGAAAATCTTGATTGCAAGAGGTTGTAGATGGTTGAATGGTTGACCATACATGTACTGCCATGTGCTAGCTCCCATGTCATTTTGGTCGTTTATTGCATGTGGAGGTAGTTTTGATCTCAAAAAAAAAAGCCAAATTCTAGCCTCACCTTGTTGTGACTTTGGGTGTCCAAAAAGGTCATATTGGTGCGGGTGCCCTCCAGGTGCCCCCAGTAGCTCTCAAGGTGCTTTCTAGGTGTGCTTGCAAGCATCACAGGCACACTCACAGTGGCTGCACAAGATTCCTGGGCGCACCAATGCAACACCCTAAAGCACGGACGCACCCAAAAGCACCAGCAGCTACACGTGTCAATTCCCTAGAGGCACAGGTATCTTAGATACTAATCAAATGATTATAACAATATAAATTTAAAATATTTTATAATATAAAAAGTGAAGTATATTATATGTATATATACATGTGTATATGTGTATCAAATGTCACTATTAAAATATATACTACATATATGTTATCAAATGTTATTATATAAATATAAATCTGAAGATATACACATAACACACAAACCCTATATATTAAACATTGATGCCATACATGTTATATATAAACTATACTATAGACTTAAAACATTTAGTATTGTCCACATATCCCACGATGAATAGCTGTGACTTTTTCTGAATGGTCATCTGTATTCTCTCCTCACACAGTGTATTAAGGAGTATCACAAGAATTAAAGACAAGACTTAAAAAACAAAAACTCTAGTCAGTGATTAAACAATAGTCAGAAAAAAATTAGTCCAGTTGTCAATTAAAGAGTATAATATGAAGGAAACCTTAGGAGATCAATATATAACAGAATAAGAGAAGAAGAGGATATATGAGATACAGATTGAGGTAATCACAACATGACTGAAAACTGAACTACATAGAACAGAGACAGAAGAAACTTGGAGATCGAACAGCACCAAAATCCTAATCAGAAAAAAGTCATATCTGCTCAGTAGAGCAATAGCCATGTACGCACAAAGGAAAAATATCTCTCCAGCACACAGACACAGACACAGACACAGACACGCACACGCACACACACATGCACACACACACACACACACATATCTGGATACACCTTCACACCAGACATACTCACCAAATCAATAAGTAAGCCAATTAGTGCAATAGAGGTGTGCTCAGTCTGCACTAACAAGATTCATCATACGACAGCTATCAACCAATTAGAATACAAGTGTGGCATGGGTGACAATATATTTAAAAGATTCATCATCATATTAATGGGGACCGATGCTTTGGAAATCATGTTCTCCCATTTAACTAAGAATCTCATTACCATTTCACAGGAAAGAAATGTGAAGTTGCAAAAAATCAACATTTATTTAAGACACATCAGAAAATAGCATGCAACTCAGATCGGTATATCTTGGAATCAATGTAGTCTTATAATTAATCAATATATTATATGGACTTCTCTCGTACTTACATATTGATCAATTTTTAGATAAAGACAATCTCCACGCATCTGCTAGTAGCGAATAAGATCTCTTCACATATCCACAACATTCTAAAACGTTCGATTTCATTCATAATCAGATAGACCTTATTGTCTAAGGAATTGGGCACGATTTAGACTTCGTCTTTTATTATGTTAATAATGGGATAAAAAACATTTAGAATAAAGGATACTATTACTCCACAAGTTCCTTATTGGCAAACTTAAGAATAGAGTATAAGTTCTAAATAGATAATATAAGATCAGATAAATATACTAATGTCCAACAAGAGATCAGCATGGGTCTAAGGGACTGAAAGTTTATAAAGAATGGAAACCACCCGCAGCAGGAACACCAAATGGTGCCTACGAAAGAGTAAAGTAACAAAGCGACAAGGCAACAAAGAGGCAAAGGAAGATGCCAAAGACTAGGGGTTCTTCCTTGGCTGGAAGAAGTCCACCAGAAAAGGATAAGGAACAGGGGGACCAAGGGTCCCAGTAAGTCTCCAAATATGTCAGATGAGGAGGGTCACTTTCTGGTGAGTCCAGAATAGGGTCTCACTGATCTGATGTGGCTGGGAGCAAGAGTGCAGAGTTGCCACTTCATGCCCCTGGTAGGGGACATGGACACATAAAAGACGGTGATATGCTGATCCAATGCCTAGTGCCAAGGAAAAAGAAGTGGCAAAGTATTGTCTCGAATTTGAGTGGCCTCTGGAAGACAGAGTGCCAAACAATGCTAGTCAATGTGGCTGGAAAATGTCGATGTAGGAAATCTTGCATTTTATTAGTACAACATTATCTCCAACAAGCAACATGCTTTTTGTGACACTCCCTACCATCAGACCAACAGAATCGCCTTCTAATTTTTTTGCATTTTATTAAGTTGATATTCTGCAAAGAACCAAGTAGATGCATAGTATGTCGTGTAGGATGATAGAATCTTTTGGCACAGAGTTTTCCCTGCCATTGGCAGGAATTCCTTTGGTTAAGGTTTATAGCTGTGATAGATATCGGTGTACCTGTGACTTGCTCTGTTTCTTCTGTCAAAGCTCTGCAGTCATCTATCTTCCTTGCTCAACTTTCTTCAGATCTCAGGTTGCAATTTCATTTCAGTTAGCTTCATTTTGTGACAGTTCATTTAATTCCTGTTGTTTACTGGGAGTAAGTTCAACAATGACTTGGCGCTGTATATATTTTGGCATCATGTATCGAAAACCCTTTTTAATAATTGTTGGCTTCGTGTGTTCACATATCCATGCTGGCTTGGCAGCACACGTGTCATTACATATGCTGGCAGTTTTCTTACTTGGATGGGCTTGTGCTAGTTGTCGCCAATTCTCTTATGGACAACAGTTCATTTTTGGTCCTGCTGAAATTCAAAAACCTGTGTTATTGCTCCTTACGTGGCTTCTGTGGCAGTCCATTTACCTTAGATGTCACCATTTGCGCATCTGAAGGTCATCGGGAGGGCTAGTGTTGAGACTTGGTATTGTATCTTCATACAATCTTTGGTTTCCATTAATGAGCATGTTTTTACCGGCGTCGCGACTGAAGCTGTTAAAAGGCTAATGTTGTTGTAGAATCTATTGGGTGCATATTATTCTGCATATGCCATCATTGCATGAGACAATCTGTAGATTTTAGTTCATGTATCTGGGAGATGGTTACGAGTTTTCTGTATACTTATGGTTGTGTTTGTGATGATTGTGTGAAGGGGTCGAATTTGATATTTTTTAGAGGTTCTACATCTAGAACATGTGCATAGTCTGATATATTGTGTGTATTCAAGTTCCAGTTTTCTGTTGTTACTCCGAGTGATCAGCAGCGCATGGTTACATTTATTCTTCTAGGTATGTTAAGGTGATCTGAGTCAATTTCATTGTAAGGAGAAAACATGGGTGGAGTTCTTTTGGGGTGAGCAGTTTAAGGTTCGAGCTTTGTATCCAAACTATTATTATTACTATTATAATAAAGGAAATCTTGTTGGTGTGGCTGGGTTTTTCTCTTGAGTAGGAGGATTTTCCCAGGGTATCTCTGGTGTATTCCAACTGACACAATTGATTTTTAGGGGAAGAGTCAGATCTGTTATTCATGCACAAATTATTGAAATTTGAAACAATCAGGAAGTTCACTCCCTTTACCTTTCATTCCATCCTTGACTTCACTGTTTGTCCTACTTATAGTTTTTCACTTCCTTCTCCTTCTTCCTGATACATTTCTTTTAGACACTTCTTCATCTTTTCCAAGGGATTTGTTACAGTTCTGTTTGGCTGTTCACAATTCTTGTCTACCAGAACCTATGTTTATCTGTTCTGTTGTAAGGTCCCCTATTGAAACTTTACTTGATTTACCCTAAAATTTCCAACTAGGGTTTGGATTGCACTTGGAAATGGCAATTTACTTAGTTTTTGTAATATTCACTACTAGGAGGCTGCCAATTTCAAATGTTCAACATACATCACTATACATCTAAATCAAATTGAATTGAAAAGCAATGATTGATTCATAACACTTTTGACAACTAACATACTTTAGCCCAATTTCTTACTTCTTTCCTGAACATGTCAATTGTAATAACGGAGTTGTGGGACGTCAAGTAGTGGATGTGGATTTGAGTACTCATGTCTGGAAATCGAATCTTCCAGATTGGTTACCAGTCTAATCAGAATTCACACACGCAAAGAAGCTCCTGTGTTAGGTACCTTTCCTACACGCATAATAGGTTGAGTGATTTAGTGCTAATAAGCTAAGCATAGTTGCAACCCCTTGATATAATTACACGATGTTATTGTGATGGTAAATAATATTTGAATTGTCCATCCTTCTGTAATTTTGTCTCTTCAAAGACTTAACAAAAATGAGATATTTAGTTTTTTTGTAACTTGGTTTAGTAATGGGGATGACATGCCCCCCCATTGCCAACCAACTGTATTTTATTACAAAATGAAAGTCAATATCCTAACTTTAGTTACAATGAGTGATTGAAGTCACTTTTCCATTGGGTAATTACAGATATGCAATAGGGAAGACCAAATTATTAACTTTGCCAAGGTAGCCTTCCACCTATGCTTGCTTTGTCTTTGACAACTTTGGAAATCTTCTTGACACTGAGTACTATTTGTCTTTGTTTTCTTAATTAGCACTTGCAGCTTTGTTCCACCATCTTGATCATCAACATATGTAAACTTCCACTCCTCACCAACTTGAACTTTGATTGCATGATTGTAAATTGCATTTGTGGGGCATCATTCTCTCCCTATAAGTAAACTGTTCCTTTAAATGATGAAGAAGTTCATATGGAGTATGCTCAATTTTTGTGTACTTAATCACTTTTCATGCATAGATCATGTAGGCTAGCATCTTGAATTAGATGCAAATTTCATTCTACTACCACATAGTATGCCCTTCACCAAAATAACTAATGAATATTTTGAATGGCACTCATTTTCAAGTGTTTGTGCCATCGTGCACATTTGGAGTTATCAGAGCATGATTCTAATTATATCACATGTTTCCCTTGTGGTACTACTAGTTCTTTTAGTAACTGTAACATAAGCTTAATTGCATCCTGATCTATGCCTCAAATGCTTGCTACTAGCTCTTCATCGTGTTCAATAGCATAGGTTGTCCATTGCACCTAAATTCCTAAAAGATATGTGCTTGCAGAAACTAATAAGGATTGATTCATCATCAACTGGTGGAGCCCTCTTATAAACATGTACTTATAAACATGTTCTATTAATAAAACTGTTGAGCTACCATTCAAATGGTGGGATATAGATCTGTTCCAAAAACTGTATCCATTAACATCAGGTGAATGCTGATGTATAGTGTCTTGAGATTCTGAAAATAAATCTAGGCACAATGTGGTAATCTAAACATACTCAGTTGCTGATAGTTCTAGTACTTGTCATATGGATCATATTTAATCTAATTAAATTTGATTATTGACTTTTTACTACGGTGGTAGCTACATATTCTAGTTTTATTCTCTTCCTTAGTAATGAGTAATTGTACTGAATAGCTTCCTCATGATTATTTTTATGTGTACATTTTGCCTTCACGTAACCTTTGATGTGCTGATGTAAACTACTACATTGGTGCAGTCAGGGAAGACAAGGATAGAAGTTGTCGAGTTTGGTTTCGTGCCTATCCATTCTGCTTTCTTTAAAAGTTTCTAAAGCCTTTTCAACAAATCTATTTTTGTGTTTCCTCTGCTTTAAGGCTCCCAATTTGACACAGGTAGGACAACTGCGCAGCGCATTAGCTTGGAATTTTCTAAAACGTTTTCAACTAGTCCATCTTATATGTTTCCTACAATCCATTAGATGACATCACTTTGGGCATTTTGTCAAACAATTATCCAGCCCTTTGTTTGAAGCATATGATCATTACATTCCACAAAACGTCATTTCTTTACAGACATTATGTCAGTCAAGTCACTGTCATCTCTATGTCTCCACAATTCACATACATGTCTAAGAGAATAGTGGCATCTACAACGTCTGACAACATTCCAACATCCCTTATAATTTTATGGATGTCCATACCTTATTAGAAAAGCTTCCATTATGACACGAGCAGGTAGGGTGTGTGCAAGGTCATGGCATCTTACTTTTACCAGCCAATTACATTTATTCAAAAGTTTCTAAAGCCTTAGCAACAAATCGATTTGGTGAATATCCTGCAATCATTACATTCCATGTGACAACATGTCTTTGAGGCACTCTATCAAACAATTAAGGTTTGTTGTCTATGATTCCACACTTGGCATGCACGACAACAGAGCATTTCATGAGATGACATGTCTCTGTGACATTCTGTCAAATAGTTATCATGTATTGCCACCAAGGTTATGGGAAACGTAACCCCCAACCTTTGACACGCGTATTGCCGTATCTAATACGGATAGGGAGACGAAACAGAGCAAAGACGAGGGAAAATCGTTTCCGCCTGTTTTTGGAAAGATGACATTTTTTAACCTGTGCCAGGAACAGTGAGAGCAGATTTCGGGAAAATTTGAGCCGAATTTCTTCAGTCGTTTGGAAAAAAAACTCCAGTTAACTATGATTTAAAAGGAAATATAAAATAGGATGCTGTTTTGTCATGTCGAATCAAAGAAATTTCCACACCAGACTGCCGTTAGATTGCTGTAATCGTTAGGAAAAATAAAAAATACGCAGTTATAAATAAAACCCTCCCGTGATTGACAGATCAAACATCCAAACGACATTCTGAATATGGGCGTTTTACGTCTGCTCCAGCCTTGATTTGAGTTTTGTGTCTGCTTCTGCTCTTGCGTGTGGAATTCGAAGTCGTCTTCTCTAGTGCTGTTTTGCGTTTTGCAATTTGCAATCCATCTAGGAATCCATCGCGTGGTGTTAAAGTTCGATTTTTTAAATTTTTGTAACTTTGTTTATATCAATTGTTTTACGTTCGATCTTTTCAATTTTTGTTTATATCAATATGTTAATGATTTTTATTTTATATAGTTTAAATTTAATTTACAGATTACATTTCTAAGTTTCAGTTTTAAAAATATCGATATAAAATTTAATAGTTTAACTTTAATAAATTAATATTATTTAGTTTTCAAATTAAAATAAAATAAAAATAAAAATTACAATTATAATTATTAAAATTTAAACTAGTTTTATATTTATATATATATATATATTTTTTAAATTTAAACTTTGTAAAAATTAATAATATAAAATAGTATTATTAATTATAGTTATAATATTTAATAATTCATAAAGCCTAATAATTGTTTTAGACAATTACCATTAGAATATTAAATCTATATTTTGACGAAATTAATTAATATTATGAGGATATTTAATTTATTTTTAATTAATAAATAATTTAGATTTACGTTTCAAAGTAATATTCGTGTAAAATTAAATTTGAAATAAAAATTATTGCACATATATTTGATTTAATCATTTTATAAATTATTATTATAATTTTAAGTTTGTGGTTTATAGTTTAATGTAAATTTATTTTGATTTCATAATTTTACTATTTTTTAATTTTTTTCAGGAACCTAATCATGGTGTCATCATCAGTAGATGTTAGAGCATCAGAAAATGACAAGTGGATCAAACCAAATGCTAAATATCCATTATGGAAACATGTAACCATCATTGAGAAATTTCAAGGCAGTGGAGGGTTTAAATGGAGGTGTCATGAGTGTCTGATTGATTATAACGGTTCTTATACCAAGGTTTGTGGACACCTCTGTCACATAAAAGGTACAGGATGTGAAGTGTGCCCTGGTCAAAAGGTTGATGGTCAACCAGGGAAGGGATTGTCACATGAGAAGATTGCAAAGTACCAAAAAGAAGAGGATGAAGCTAATAGCCAAGTTCTAAAGTCAACATAAAGGTCAAGTCTCAATAAACCTCCTTTGCACCCAACTTCAGAAACATCTGCTGGTGACAAGAGGTGTAATTTAGGACCTTTTGAAAAGGCATTTAATTTGCAAAGTCGAGAGGATACAGATCAGAGTATTGCACGTTCTCTACATGCGAATGGAATTTCATTTAATGTGGTTCGCTCACCATATTGGCAAGAGATGGTTAGGTCTATTAATGAAGCTCCAAAAGGATACAAAAGCCCAGGGTATGAGAAGGTTCGTACTACTCTTTTGATTAAAGAAAAAGATATTATTGATAGACAGTTGCAAGTGATTCGAGATTCATGGAAAATTTCAGGAGTTTCCATCATTTGTGATGGATGGAAGGATGCTAGAAATAGGCCACTAATCAATGTGGTTGCAATGAGGCCAAAGGGGGCAATGTTTTTGAGAGTAGTGGAATGCAAGGCTGAAGAGAAAGATACACAATTTATTGCCAACATTCTAATTGAAGCAATTGAATTTGTGGGGCCAGAAAATGTTTTTCAAGTGATCGCAGATAATGCAAAAGTATGCAGAGCTGCTGGGTTGGTCATGGAGACAAGATATCCAAAAATTTGGTGGACTCCTTGTGTAGTTCATTCTTTGAATTTGATGCTACAAAAAATTGGCAAAATTCAATGGATACAAAAGATTTATGAAGAAGCCAAAGAGATTCAGATGTTTATTTGTAATCATCACATGTCACATGCCATTTATAGGCAATTCGCTAAGCTAGAGTTGTTAAGGGTAAATGTCTTGTCTCAAAAATATTCATTTTGTTTTTTTATTGAAATGCATTTAAGATTTATATGGTTTTAAGATGTTTTTATTTTTATTTTTATTGAAGGTGGCTGAGACAGCTTTGCCACACACTCCATTGTTCTCAAAAGGCTTGTTGATGTCAAACAAGCTTTGAAAAGTATGGTGATTAGTGACATTTGGGTAGTATGGAGACAATCACAAACATATAGAGCAAATAATGTTAGGAAGTTAATTCTTGATGAGGATTGGTGGGCTCAAATAGAATATTTACTATCTTTCATTGGGCCAATATACACCTTGATCCGTCGATGTGATATTGATAAGCCAATATGAGGTGACATCTATGATTGCATAGATACAATGGTGGAGCAAGTTAGAGATATTATTATAGAAAAAGAGCAAGATCCCTTTGAATTTTTTTATAAGCAAATATATGATGTAATAGAAAAAAGATGGGATAAAATGACAACTCCATTGCAACTTTTGGCCTATGCTTTAAACCCTAAGTACTACCATGCTGATATGTTAGCATTGCCAAATAGGACAGCACCAAATAGGGATGTTGAGCTTGTTGAAGGATATAAAAAAGCTTTCAAGAAAATGTTTACAAATCCTAGAGTTGTTGCGGAGATTCGAGATGAATTTGGGACATTTGCTTCCTCTAATGGAACTTATGCGGATGATGATGCAATGGCAGATAAAAAGAAATGGATCCTATAAAGTGGTGGAACTTCCATGGTGCCATGACTACACATTTGCAAAAGCTAGCAATCAAGCTTCTATCACAGGTTTGATTTTATACTAATTATTCTAATAAGAATTATTTCTTATTTCAAATGTTTTTGATTGTTTGTGTCTTTGTAATTGTAACTTATAAATTATAATATAAAACTCTTTTATTTCAGGTTTCTAGTTCTTCTGCATTTGAGAGGAATTGGAGTACGTATGGCTTTATCCATTCTGTGAAACGAAATAGGTTGGCAGCTAGCAAAGCAGAGGACCTTCTCTATGTGCACTCTAATCTTCGTCTATTGTCACATTCCTCCACAGACTACATCAAAGGACCTAATAGACTTTGGGATGTACAACCTAAGATAAGTGACATTGATGTATCCATAAATGCATTGACACATCTCAACCTCAATGTGGAGAATTCTGACATGGTTAGAGAACCCTTTGTTGAATCGTCAATGGGTTCTAAGAGTCTAGGTGGTGGTCGTACTCAATCCAGCGATCCTAACTCTTTAGAGAATCTTGATGATCTAGATCTCGAGTTTCAAGAGAACAGTGATGATATTTTTGATAGCATGTGATTCTACCAAACTATTTCTGTATTTGAATTTTGTTTTAATAATAAAACTATATCTAACTATAGTATTTTAGAATATGTTGCAATTATGTGTTCATATTGCTTTCATTATAATGAAAAACTTCTTTAATGACTCTGAAAATTTGTTTATATATATATATATATATATATATATATATATATATGTTTTAAGAATGCTGTATTTGCCATTCCCAAATAAGAGGTCTCAAAAACTGCCCGTACTCGTATCCGATACCATACCTGTGTCCATGCAACTTTGATTGACACAATTGCATATTTTGTAATCATGACTACTGGAACATTTTCAACCAATCTTCGACCAAAATCTGCATTGTCTATACTTTGATGAACATTTCTTTACCGCTCCAAGGCTCCCATTTTGGTGTAGGCAGGGACTATGATTACTAAAGTTGTTGAATTTGGCTTTACATGAGCAGATTGCATTTGCTTCCAAATTCCTAAAACCTTTATGATAAACTGAATTTTGCACATCTTTCGAACCGTTTCATCTCACTCCAAGCTGATATAATAATCAGGCAATCTGTCAACCAATTGATCGACATATGATTCCATGCTTTACACATTTGTCTACCAAAAGAACTTTGTGTTGATTTGGGAGACTTGTAAATGCTTTTCAACAAAATGACTTGTGGTCATTTCACGCTCATTGCCTTTATTAAAATTGAGTGCTTTGTTTATTCTTTCATGGATGGTATCCGGAACAGGAAGTCGCAAATGATCGGCATTAGCACGAAGGTTTGAAGAACGCCTTTCTTCAATTCATATGTGCACAACTTGCAGCACAGTTCCATTTCATTCATTAAGATGACGTTTAGAACATTCTATTCAAACAACTCAAGATTTATCAATAATACTGCAAATGCATGCTTATTGGAGAATCTGCAATGTAATATCTCTATGAAGACCTTTCTGCTGATACCACGCCTTTGAAGTTCTCATTCTATACATTTGTTTGTACACTTGTAATTTCAGTTAGACACCATTTACATATAATATCTAGTAAAGAGGAATGCTAAGAAATATTGTGGAATTTGGTTTTTCCAACCACCGTTGGTATCTGTTTGAAAGTTTTAATAACTAAATCAAAATTCTTTTGAAAGCACTACATTCTCTAGGAAGTTATCTCTTTGATCTATACAAATAGATTTCAACTCCTTGCTTGAGATTCATTTTTGCTATTGAAGCTTACACATTTTGCATGTGTATTAGTTAGGGTGCTACTCAACAATGTTTCCAAACTTCTATTTTGTACCTGTTATCTGCATTTTATTCAAAATTACTGCAAGGTGGTTATTGGCTTTTTGAAACAGAGATTTCAAGACCAAAATGGTTAAGAAGTTAAAATTTGGAGTTAGGAAATTCAAAAAGTTGGGGATTTGACAAAAAAGTTGCATAAGTTACTGATTTGACCAAAAAGAAGTGAAAGTTGGAGTTCAGGGTTTAAAGAAGAAAAAAGTCCAAGCCGGGGTTTGTGAAAACGGAAAAATTTGTGTTTTGGCCATTCTTGTTTAAAGGTTAAGATGTTGACCAAAAAGATGCAAAAGTTTGTGTTTAGGTTTAGAAATTGGGAAAAGTTAATGTTTTGAATAGTACAAAAGTTAGGATTTGGATTTGAAAACGTGTAAAGGTTCGTGTTGAGACTCCAAACATGTGGAAGTTAGGACTTCAAAATACTTTTACATATAATAAGGAAAAGACTTGAAGAATAAGGGCAACATTTCTTACACATCTTTCCATGACTATTATTTCAACTACTTTATGCGTAGTATATAGTAAATATTGTATTGCTTCCCTACTGCTGTACCGTTGCTATCCCCAAACTTAGTCCCTTTTTCCATCATATTAGAAACTTGTTCTGATGTCCCCTTGTCTCTAATGGGCAATTGGACACTACATTTGTTTCCAACATTTGTAGTGTCAAGAAATTTATTGTCTATTCTTTTTTTTTCTTTGCTTTTCTTTCCTTAGTGCTTTGAGATTTTGGAAAACTATTTTGTTGTGTATTCTTCTTTCTAGCCTTGTTCATTTTAACATTTTGATTAGAGGAATCAACTTTACTAGCATCTTCTTTGTTAAGAGTAGTAGTTTCCACAATTCATAAATTTTGAGGGTAGTGTTTCTAAATTCCACTTTTCACAAAATCAAGTTTCAAAAGGACCACTCTCATGTTCTTTATTATTTTCATCTTGTACAACTCCCTTGTTTGCAATACTAGGTGTAACAACAACTACCATCCCAAGAATGCTTGGTCCATAGTTTGCCAGTTTGTCTTCTGTGTGTTACTCTAAAGGGGTGGAAGGATTAATGTTTATAAATTCATATGATTTAATACCATTATCAACCACTCTCCTAGCAATATTTTTAGAATGGAGGGCTTGTTATGACCCCAATTCGATTCAATGATAACTCTAGTTAGAAACCATGAGACTTACGATTTCTTTCATATCCCCATTCATGATCTTAAGGAAGCATGAATCGATATACCATTTAAGAATTTTAATTAAAGATTGAAACTTATAACCATCCAACACAAGTAAAGCACAAGTAGAATAGAGTCATGAGGACGTAATACCGACAACATAGATCATGACCTGACATAACTCAATAGTAATTACAACCACACGTATATGATAATATAGTAACTTCTTAAAATTATGATATTGTGAGTTGATGTGTTATATATTGCCTTCAAACATAAATATCCAGGGAGATTAACTGAACCAAACATCATTTGAAGTCCCATGGATACTCACAAAGGTACAATTTCAGATCAAGAACACATTCAACATTGGCTATATGATTGTTAAATTGATCACGTAGATATTTACTATTGTGTGCTATAGATAAGAAAGCATAAACAATCAACATCAATGGAAGGTCATCATATTGTTTCTTAGGGCTGCCACAAGACAAGTGACATGCTTTGATAGAGAGGAAATGGGTAAACATCCGACTCAGAATCTAAAAGATTGTCATAAGAGTATTTATTATGAATAGCTTCCGATCTTCGGGAATACACTTTGCCAAATCCAAACATTAGATAGTAGTGTTGATTGTGTGATGATTATTACAGATTTCATCATTGTGAAATCACTAAGGATTATAGCTATCCCAGCAGATTTTAAAATGTTAATCAACGATTATCGTATGATAGCAACTAATTTACATTAGGGATTTAGATGAAATAACATTTAATCATGGAAAGGTGCCATTTGACTAATGATGTCGATTTGTAGAAAGGACATTTTCCTTAATACCCTCAAAAGATGCAGCGATTTGGATTGCAAGATATATATGAAAAAGATTCCTTTTTGACAAAAGAACAAAATAATTCAGGATTTTGATTCCTTGGTATGTGTATCATCTGATATGTTTATTGGATAATAAGTATTTTTGACAACTACTATCTCTTTGGAATCTATATGCAAGTTAGTGATATTTTCATTAGTTTTAAGTGACTTCTCATACGTAGACATGTCTACAAACTCATATGGATGTGCATACAAATCGTCTAATAAGCACTTAATTGGTGACTCATAAATGTTGTTATATGGGATTTTGTGTGATATATCATGTATGTTTGGTTTAGCAACAAAAAAGTATGGTAAGGGAAAATGAGGTAGTCAAAGGAGGGAAAATGGTGATGAGGTCATCTTCTAAGCACGCCACCCAATGCTATGTGATTAAGGAGTCCGATGGGGCCAAAGGGAGACAATGGATTTTTTTTGGGCTTAGGAAGAGGAACTTTTTCGGCACCTTGCAGGGAATGATCCTCACGATCTCTATCATGGTGAACCAATGCATATGGCTACTCAACTAGTGGAGGTGAGGTAGAAGTAACAAGGATGAGAAGAATAGTAATAGGATGTACACTAGTTATGCTACCTCGTTTATATGGCAAGGGCCAAATGAGGTAGGCCTAGGGTAGGGGTATATCTTGGCCACCTCATAAAACCACCGTACCTTGTTTCTAATTTAAGAATGTCTCATCATGAATTATGATTTTGATGTTTCTAACTTGTTTGTATGATCTCAATCAAACCAAAAAGGTACCCTGATTTCATAATTGAGGTGATGGAGCTTTGGGTTTTAGAGTCTCCACTTATGCATATAAATAATGAGCCCATGGTGATGGAATGAAGCACATCCCAATTACTCAAAGTAGTTCACATTGTAATCTTTTGTCACAACACCAATTATTAGACTTTTGCAACAAATTTGTCACAAACAGTTGGCAAATATTCAAGTGTGTTGCAAACAATGAAGAAAGAAGAACATAATCTGCTGTTCTAGAGTTCAAATCACAAATTTCTAAATGTTTATTTCACCAACCTGTTGTCCTCAATTTTAACATTACAAAATTGAGGCAACCCTACATTCTCATGGATTCGTAGGCGAACACTCGATTTTTGGTAAACTTTCCTGTCTTTTCTTTGTTTTTCTTTGTCTTGTAAATAGTTTTTGGTCTTATTTTTGCGTTAGGTGAATAGCGCCTAGAATTTCGCTTGACTCAAGCTAACTTAGGTCCAAATTGGAGTTGTCTAGCTCACGTTATAAGGGAAAAACTGGAGCTTTTCAGGTCAACTGTATATTTTTATTAAAAACCTTATAAAGTGGGCTTTTTGTTGGCAATTGCACGATATATAAATATATTTTATATTTAAAGTAGATTTTATGGTCCATTTTCAAATTTCAACTTATTCTAATTTGTTTTGACCATAGTTTTTAATGTTTTACGAAAATAGACAATATTTAGACTTTGTGCCTTACCGGTTATTCTACTTGAATCTTTATTCGAGACAAGTGGAGGAGACTTTGGGTTCTTGTTTTTGTTTCACAAAACATAAAAAGTTAATTGTTGCCCCTTGTGTTGTTCTTGCTTCAATTCCAGGGTCACTGATATTATCATAGCAATAAGACACTTTTTGTTAAGTTGGAAAGTTACAGTTGTATGCAAATCACTCCTGAAAAAAGAGGAATTTGATCAAGAGAACCATCCTTTTTGTAATTTCAATTAAGTTCCTATTGAAGCCACCTATTGTAAGAAGGGAGCCTCTTTTATTGTTGAGAGGAGAGAGAAATCTCATGAAATGTTACCTTAAGTCACAATTTTGTAAGTCGTAGTTAGCGATGTACAAAATTTTTAGCCAACAATTTTTGGCGACTCTGTTGAGGGCACAATGCGCATTTGTGAGCCTCGCGCTTTCATTTGAAGCATACTTGTGTCCTTCATTGTAAATATTCATTGTAATTTTATTTCCTGTAGTTGTGTCAAGCTTTTACCAAGGACATGTAAATGGCTCAAGGTCCTTGGGGAAATGCTTTTGGTCCACTGAATTTAGCTCTACTTCTATATGCTCTTCCTGATGGCTCATGAAAGAATTTTCTCAAGTTTTTCAGTGATGGACAACATCCTGATGAACATATTTTGCTGCTTTCTACATCGCATGTGGTGTTTATAGTGTTGAATATGAGTACGTGTCTGTAAGCTTGTTCGTGGAAACTCTACAAGGTGTGCCTGTTGATTGGTTTTACCATTTACTGCCATGTACTATCGGAAGTTGGACTACTTTCATAGCCAAGTTTGAAGAAAGATTTAAACCTTCTAAAGATGCTCATGCACTATTGGCTCAATTCACTTAGTTAGAGAAGTCATCTCACGTGCCTATGCGTGAATTTGTTGCTTATTTCAACAAACTAACATGATGAATTCCAATTGTTGATCAAACTACAGCTGCAAATTCAAAGTGTTTCTTTGTCAATGCTCAAATTCATAAAGTTCATTTTCTATTAAGAAGAGCAAACTTAGCCACTCTTGCAGCTGCACAAACATTGGCGATTGAGATTGAAGATGGTCTTATTCTTGTTGGGAAGATAAGCATTGAGGCAAGTGGGTTTGAGGAAAGCTATCTTCCTTCTAATTTATTTTCTTCCATCACAAGGATGGATCCCACAGTGAAGAGATTAGCAAATGAGTTACCTTCCCTCAAAAAGAAAACAGCTCAAGGCATGTTCTTTGTTCCTCACAAAGATGTACAAAGGAGGCCTCTTCCAACAGTTTCTCGTAGTTCTATTGTTGGGAATATACAAAAGTTAGTTTCACCACTGAAAAAGCATGCAATTGAGGCACCATCAGTAAAGGTAGCAACATAGCATCCTGTATCTAAAGCTACTGATGTTGCTATTCTCTTTCAAGAAAAGGAAGAGGACATAGCTGGCAACTCTCATATTTGGTTCACACAGTTTCAGAAGCTTGGTAATGAAAAGTTGAGGAAGGAAAATTTTTCTTCCAATATTCAAGATAATCATGTTATAAAAGAGGACATGCAAGCAAGTCTTTATCAAGCTGAAAATGATGTATTTGTGCCTAAGGTAATGAACTTGGGTGTACTTTTGCATGAATGCCTACCCCACAGCTTGAAAATGATTTTCTCATCCACAATAAAGACTTTTCCAAGTCAGAAGTTTGTGAACAACATGCTGAAGTGTGTAACGCAGTTATGTCATTATGAGAAATACACGAGCATGTTTTATCCAATCAGCTTGAGGTACAAGTGATTAATGAACCAGTCTATAAAGTTGCAGTTGGCACGGAGAATCCAAAGTTTGTTCAATCAAGGGGATGTCCAATAAGACATTAAGCTTGGTTGGAGGCCAACGAAAATCTAGATATTCCATATATACTTGAACATGAAGATAAAATTGACGAAGAAGCCAAAGAAGCATGTTTGGATCAACAAGAGCACTTTAAATTCATGGACCTATCTTGGAGCAGCAATACATATTATTCGTCTCAAAAAGGTGAATTGGTTCATCATCAAGCATTGACATCATTGCTCCAGTTGTTTGTGTTCCATCTCTATGAAGTTGGCTGTGAATTTGCTAGGTACTGCAAGGTGCTGAAAAAAGGTAGCTATTTTGTTGAACCAATAAATGCTTTCATCTAAAAAGTTTTTGTTAGGAAGGTTTTTTTTTTTGTTTTTAATAAGTGTGCTTGCACAAGTTTGTTTTAAAATAGGTTTGCTTTGCGTTAGTCGCGTTTGAGTCATTTTGTTTTTAATCGCTTGACTCTATAGCCCAATGGAGTAGATAAAGGCACTTAGAGGTTTGGATTCTACATCCCTCATGGTTTCTAAAAACAAACGAGGTATGTTCCCCAGTTAGAGCCAACTGTTGTCCTCAATTTTGACATTACAAAATTGAGGCAACCCTATAGAATTTTCTCAGGGATTTGTAGGTGCATCCTTTTTGTTTTAACTCATTGATAACGCATCATGAAAACAATTCATTATCGCTAAATTGTTCTTTGTGCAGTCTTATCTATGTGTTCTTTTGAATGTTTTCCATTCAGATTATCCCCAATTGTTTATTGGTTGGGTTTTTCTTCTCGCACTGCATACACTTGATTTTTGGTAAAATTTCACATCTTTTCTTTGTCTTGTAAATAGTTTTTGGTTTTATTTTTGCCTTTGGTGAATAGCCCTTGGAATTTCGCTCAATTCAAGCTAACTTAGGTTCAAACCAGAGTTGTCTAGCTCAAGTTATAAGGGAAAAAGGTGGGTTTTCAGGTCAGCTACATATTTTTATTAAAAACCTCATAAGGGTGGGCTTTTTGTTGGCAATTGCACGATATAAAATTATGTTTAATATTTAAAGTGAATTTTGTGGTTCATTTTAAAAATTCTAATAATTTTGAATTGATTTGACCATAGTTTTTTATGTTTTATGAAAATTGCCCATTTCTAGACTATTTTTCATGTTACTTTATTAAAAACTCTAGTTAAATATTAAATATAAATACATGAGACAACTTAAGTGCATAAAAGTGGGGTTTTTATTACACATTGCATACTCAACATGCAAATCATTATGTGAAAAACCACTTCCAATAAATTATAAGTCCCAACATTAAATTGAATGGACTTTTTATATGCAATAACATGTTTTAATGTGTGAAGTGGGTTTTAAATATGTATTTACATATTTTAAACTTATTTAATTAATACAAATGAGAAATTCTAACCCATTTACATATGTTGCATATATAAGTTTATTTGAACTATATTAATGCATTTAAATGGGGGTTTTTTAACCCATTACATTTACATCTTTTTAAATTGCTACATAATGGACTTTTAAAGTTAAAATACATGTTTTAATAACACGTAAAGCCACTAGATGGTGATTTTGAACCCATTTGCATGTGTATGTAATATTTAAAAATCCATTTCACTTAGCCTAAGCCAAAGTGACATTTTTTGGTCCAACTACATGCATTTTAAAATGTGTTTTCATGTTTTAAAACCCCACCAAGGCAAAGTGGCGGTCTTTTGCCCAATTGCATGTCTTTCAAAAACATGTAAATGGTCTCCAAATGTGCATTTTGCACTAAGTCTTTAATGAAAATGACAATGGTGATTTTGGAGCACATTGTATGCATTATAAAATATGCATTTGCACAAGGAAATCCCATTTTAACTTGCTCCTTGCATTTGGAGAGTTTTTGGGCACATTTTTGACATGTAGATGCAACCAAAAAGTGTGTTTTTACTTCATAACATGAGATCTTTTGATCAAACAACTAAAAGTGGCAATTCTTAGCCCAAAAACACATGTTTTTGGTTCTTAAAACTTCACTTTTTTGGGCGTTTTTCTCCAAAAACGGGTTCACATTTCCCAATTTGAATTGCATGGTTCATGGTGAACCAATTGTTCAAATGCCCATATAACTTGAGCAATTTCTTGGTCGTTTTTGATGATTTAAGGGTCGTTTTTGCATAAAATCACCCAAAGAACACATTGGGCTACTAAAAAATGGAGTTTGTTGAGTGTTTTCTTCATTTCTCAACCCATCTAGGGCATGTTTTTGCAAAAAAAAGCCCTAGTTTTGAGCAATTTGCACCATTAAAACAAGCGATTGGATCAAGGTAAGTTTGAAAGCATTTCTTATCCTTCCTAGCTTGCATTCAAGTCTTCAAAATCGCTTGATATGCTTTGGAGGCCATTTTCCAAATTCTTTGCATGTTGCACATTGCTTGGTCAAAACTTTTGCTAAAATGATACAATTGTTTACTCTATCTTCTTACACTTGGCAAGCTATGAATTTTGACTCATCTCTTGCAAGGATCAAGTGAAAATTTGAAGTCTATTTAACACTTCATCTTGTAATCTTTTTAAATCCAAGAAATCTCTTTGATTGCATTTTTAGATTCTTCATAAGAGTTTAAAACGACTTTTTCTATTGCCTCTTGATAAAAAGGTATGATTCCTTGTTATTTTTCATATGGTTTTTGTTGTATATATTTGTTGTGTTGTGTATGCAAGTCTCATCATTTCCATTTTCAGATTTGTATGTTTTTGTATATATATTGTCACTTCTATTCTTCCGTCTACTTCTCTAAGTTGCATATGCGAGGTCTCATTTGCTTGCATATGCAGTCCGAGATAAAATGCCGTTCTAATATGGAAGCAAATCCGTCTTTTCCCATCATGAGAATGCAAGTGCAAGTCCCACCAATATGATTCCATGAACCTCCATATGGCTGCCCTATGGGTGAAAAAGAATTTCCCACATGCTTGTCGGCTACATAGCATGACTTCTACCTATTAAAGCATGATATATTTCCATTTTATTACACTTTACTCCTCATTTGCACATTTTAGAGTTGCCGTCCGCATATCCAATCCACTCCAAAAAAATCCGTTATTGGCTGTTTTAGCTATTTTTGAGCCATTCTGAGCTTGAGCCATTTGTTCATTAGCTGTTTTTAGTCATCTTCTCTATTCTCCCAATCCATACCTTGCCTAAAATCTGTGTTTATACATCAAAAGCCTATCATGGACCCCTCACATGATGATGTTCATACACTATGGAACTTTCATGTGACAATTGTTGCGTAGGCACACCATTTGACAATGTCAGGAGAAGTTACACCAACAAAAGGGGAAGAGACTACTGTTGGATTGAATGACCATCTCAAGTCACTCAATCATCAACTCAAGTTGTTGGACGAAATTTTGGTGTCTAGAATAACATGATGGAGATTGATTTGGACGTCTTGTGTGAGTATGAAGTCATCACGTCTGTTAAAATGTACCATGATCACACACATGTGATGACCAACAAAGAGAAAGTTCTACAAGGACTTGTAAAAGATGCAAAGGCAATAGTAGCTGGGATAACTAATCAAGAAAGCATGATCAAAGAGGCCTTCTGAGAGCTATCATGCAAAATCATTAGTGAAGATAACAAACTCAAGAATCAAGAAGATGTTCTCACAGAGTTCAAAGATGCCATCTGCTTACAGCTTGAAGTAGATGACTTCAACATCAATGCAATGGATACATTTGCAAGTTGGAAGTACTCTTTGAAGAGATATTTGGAGAAACAAGCATACTTTGGAAGGTTACAATGATCTCGCAATATATTGGTGAACCAAATGCTGCAATTGTAGGCAAGTCCCTGCGGAAGGTTGGAGAAATGGTTGATACCATTTGAATACTTCAAATCAGATTTTCATATGCTTTATGTAGATAGCAGTAAGAAAGATACATATAAAGAGCATGTATGTTGTAAGTATAGGATAACATGCACCTGTACAACCAACTCATGTAATTAAGTTGCAATTGGATTAGGCATGCAATTTTCAATAAAGTCAAAGTAGTTAGTTAGAGATAAGTCAAGGTGGTTGAGGTTGTTCCAATTTTTCCTCCACCTTTTTCTCTTCTATTTTTCTATATAAAGGCGTGAGGTCATTGTAAATAATCATCTTTTGGCAAGGCAACAAAATTTTGCCAATTTATTTGTACACTCTTAAGACTTTGTGCTTGGATGTAAATCTAAATTGCTATCAATAAAAGAGGCAACATCCTTTCGAACTTTGTGTTGATTCAAGGTGTTATGTGACGACATTTTCTGGATATTGATTGTGACTTTTGGAGGTTTGATCAAGAGGTATTTGAAATTAATCATGTAGACTATGAGCTGCCTATTACATTTAGAGCCAATTTGAACTTTTGAAGACTTTGTGCTGTAGGAAGACAAATTGTAATAGATAGTAGTGGCTGTAATCGCTTAGATTTGAAAACTTTGGGCTTCAATGTAAGTGTTTTTATTGAATTTGAGGGTATCCGGTAAGAGACTTTGTGCCTTATTGGTTATTTTGCTTGAATCTTCATTCGACACAAGTGCAAGAGACTTTTGGTTGCTGCTTTTGTTTCACAAACTATAAAAAGTTAACTGTTGCCCCTTGTGTTGTTCTTACGTCAATTGTAGGGCCATCGGTATTATTGTAGCAATAAGACACTTTTTGTTATGTTGGAAAGTTATAGTTGTATGCAAATCATTACTAAAAAAAGAGGAATTTGATCAAGAGAACTATCATTTTTGTAATTTCAGTTAAGTTCCTATTGAAGCCACCTACGATAAGAGGGGAGCCTCCACTATTGTTGAGAGGAGGGAGAAATCTCATGAAATGTTGCTTAAAGTCACCATCATTCTTCTACAACAGACTTGCACATACTTGCAATGATACGTTTCAAGGTATTTAGATGCAATCATATTGAAAGTATTCCTTGTTCAAGAAATTGGTGAACATCGATTGGTAGCAAAACAAGCTGGTTATTTTAGAGTCAGTGGAGACTTCCCCAATCTAGTACCCATATGAAGATTGTGATAAATGAATGTCCAATAAACATGCATGAAATATACACCCAACAAGAGATATTGTGACTACTTTTTGGAACAAGCGCATGGTCAAAACATAATGATGCCCACTAAGCTTCAATAACTCCTTCAAGTGATGCAAGATGATTGAAATATATATTCCAAGAACAAGTGACATGCCTCATGCCTTCATAACAGCCTATGGACGTTAACCAACAAATTATCTTAGGTTCAGATCATAAGAGATCCGACAACAATAGCCACAACTCAAACAGTGTCTCCAAACCAAAGAATGAACTCGTATACGAAAGCTTGAACGGATCCTAGCAAGGGAGGGTTCATAACAATATACATAGAAGCATTGATTGAGGAACGCTATTCAAGGATTTCATTTGATTATTGACATAAAGTAGGGTTTGATAAACAAATAATAAAAACAAAGGAGTTGTGAAGAATAAAAATGAATGCATGAAGAATAAGTCGATCGCATATGGACTTGCATTCCAATTAATGTTATTCAAGGAACCATCAGGAATCCACATTATATAGCAGAGATTATCTTTGACAATGATCCATGACTCAAACTTTGTGTGATCTTGCACTTCATTTTGAAGAAGGCAATGAAGACTCTATGTCACGACTGTTTGAGATATCTCTTTTGATTGCAGGCAAGTCATGGATTGAGTCGTTGAGTTTATACAACAAGCACCATTGCTCATTAAAGGAAATTGGTATATGTGAAACATGATGAAGATGCTGATGTGACAAATACATCTGCGATGGCAAGAGAAACGTTTCAAAGTATACACAGAAGTAACAAATTTGGAGAGGATGAAGCATGCTTGGATTAAGTGCTAACCGATTTGGCATTGCTTTCCCATTTACAAAAACGTTTAAGGAGAAGAGGCAATATAGTTTCAAAAAAATATTTAGATCTTGTAAGGAGAGATAATGAGCAAAAGACATGGCTTTTTAATAAAAATTATATATTATATTTTAATGATAAATACAAGCCTTTTTTGTTTTATGTTTATTTAAAATGCGAAGAGATTAAAATTATGATTTTGATTCGTCCTTCATGATCAATAAGAGGATTATTCAATTATTCTGCCAAAGCTTCTGCATTGGGTATTCTGTACATTCTATGTTCAATAAATAGGGATGTTGTGAACTATACATACGTTTCCTCGTCTCTGGCTAATCCGACTTCCCACCTAAGAAGTTAAATTCCTTTTGGCTAACATAGAATTGCATATTGAATTTATCTCTTGCATAACACAAGAGTAATTGATGGTATTTAATATTGTCTCATAAAGTTGAACGTAATAATCATTGTTGTTGTTGACTATGTTGTGCGGATAAGCAAAGAAACTGGTCTTTTAAAATCATTGAAATATAGTTATTGGATTTATAATTGAAGTCAGAAATTTATATACTTCCTTCTTGAAATCATCTAATCAATTATTGATAACCCTATAGAAACATTCAACCATTTCAAGCAATTACATAACTTTATATTGGTTGAGTTCAAAGACCTTGCCAGCCTAAAAACTCACCAATTCTAAATTCTCTATATAATAGCTTTGTACAAGGTGATCAAGTTCGAGGTGAAGGTTTACTTGCCTAAGTGTAGCAAAGCTTGAAGTACAGGGGAATTTGGATTATTCCCATTCATTGGCCAGAACTGATTGAGGAATCCTATGTGGCAAAGCTCTTGGATTTCCAATCTATGGTTTTGAGAACCAACAAATTGGCGTCTTTGTTGGGGAAAGCTGCTCACAATTTGTTTTGTGAAGTTACTCAAAATTTCAGATTTCACAAATCAAGATCAGAAAATAGTTGTATCAATTTGTTTGAAAGTGTACTCTATTGGAAGCAAGAACCTTGAAGATCAACAAATCACTACATTCCTTGAAAGAGGTGGTGACTCTATGCAATAAGATTTCAGTTGGTAGCTCTGTTGAGGGAGAAGACTTAGAAGGAAATGATTTGATTACCTAACAAGAAATAAAAGAGAAGAATATGTATTATGAACAGGAAAAACATACTCTGTTGGGAGCGAGAATCTCGAAGATCAACAAATCAATACATTCCTCAAAGGAGATGGCGACTCTATGCAATAAGATCTTAGTTGGTAGCTCTGCTGAGGGAGAAGACTTGGAAGAAAATGATTTGATTTCCTAATGAGAAATAAAAGAGATAAGATAATAATATTAATGTCCAACAAAAAACCACAAGGGTTTATGGGACTGAGCATACAAACAAAAGAGCCAGCCAAAGCAGGAGCACTAAATGATCACTGAGAAGAAACAAAACAAGACACGAAACTAGAAAAACCAAGTTAAGGACTAAGGATCCTTCCTTGGTACAAAGAAATAAGTCTCAGAGGGATATAACTGTGGACAATTCGGATTATTAGATCGTTGCCTGAGGAGTGTCGCTACCTGGAAAGACTACGTATTACGAATAGGAAGGGGATCAATGTTGAGGGATAACTTTAGTGGCAAATATTTGCCAAATGGTAAATTTCCCTCATTGGGGAGCCTGAATTTGGTGAAAAAATTTGCACTTTTGGGGTGGCCGTGTTGCCCACACTTTATGAAAATTAGGTCCCATGCTTAGACCATTCGCCAATAATAATACACAATTATTTTTATTTTGGCAATGACTTCACCAATGGAATTTAATCTTTCCATATGGTAAATCAAATATTTGAGTCTACAATTTTCGAGGCTTGTCTTATTCGATGGACATATTCACCAATATGTGTTAAATCTTTAAGTTAGATTATATATTTTAAGTATACATACTTTCCATGTCTCTCTATTCCAAAGACTTTCCAAGTAAGTTTTTATCCTTTTAGTCTTTGGTCTGAAATAGATTTGATTGTGGACAAGTGTCATTATTCCTGTGACTTTCTCTATAACTTGTCCTTTAACATTTTTGCCCAAAATAGGATTTATACCGTTGATTTAGGATCATCTAATGGTTATTAAAAAGGTTTATTGTGTTTTAGATGATATAAAGTTATGGTTTCTAGGTATTTGTACTTCTGGTCCCGATTTTCTTCAATAATTAAAGATTTGCCAAGGTTTTACGGAATTTTCATATGGCGGAGTCAAAATCAGCAATTGAAATTAAAATTTTCCCCCTAAAATAATGTTGGATTCACCATGATTTTATACTTTTTTTCCAAAGGGGGGGGTTCTTAATGTTATCCTTGTCAATGTGACACCATGGAGGAAGCACACATATGTCCCTTGGATTCATCTTTCAATTTGTAAAGATATGAAGGTGAGCCCACAACACATTCGTTCATATTGATGGTGAATATTTACCGGGAAGTACCTTCAGACATCATGCCTCCATGCAAGGAATTCATAAGAAGATTTCATGTTTTGGGAATCTTGCCAGATAACCCTGATTTAAAGCTTCTCTTTCAAATATTAGAAGAAGATGATAAAAAGTCCAAGTTATATATATCCCTTTCGATGCATTTTTGAACTTAGTAAAACAAGAAGAAGAATCTGCAGTACAATTCTTCATGAAGATGTTTAATCCCTATAAAGAAAAATCTTCAGAATGCAGACCTCCATCCTTTGTTCAATTCAACAGAATGCTAGAACTAGGTCTCTTACATGATCATCGGTTCCTTATCTTTCTCAAACATATGAATGTTGAACTGACTGCAGAGGAGAATGAATGCAGGACTGAAGTAATATATGAGTCAAGTGAGGTTTCAGATTTGAATGGAGAAGACTTATTTGGACAGTCTGAGGAAAGATCTATCCATGATGATACTTGTATGACGTCAAATATCAGTGAATGTTAAAATGAGGAAGATAATTATCTTAGCATAGAAGAAATTTCAGACTTGCGATTTCATCCTGAGTTTTTTCCAAAAATCGTTGACAACTGACCGAATTTCCAATTTTTTGGTGAAAAAGTAGGTACCGGCACCAATGACTGATTAATAAGGTATAATTGGGTTATTTTTGCAGATTTCTGCTTCTATGAAATTTTAAATATTCTTATAATTTTCTAATTTTTGTCTGTCTATGTTTGGATGTACCATAACTGCCCTACACATCCCCATGTGAAAAAGAAATTTAAAAAATGCTCTACCAGCATACCATACCTATATACCTGTTCTTGAGCACAATTCTAATACTGATTTGGTAAACGTTGAAAATAGAATCAAGCCTTTTTGGTGTTCTAAAGTTTTTGTGGTACCTAAGTTTTCTGGACTGTTCAATAGTTTTGTCAAAAGAAGTTTTAAGATTAATGAACCCTCCATAGAGGAAAAAAAACACAGACTGTTTAAATATGTTTTAGTGCAAAACTCATCTCATTGTTTGTTTTTGTAATAAACTTGTTTAAGTATAAAGCTCCGTGTCTGTGAATATATTTTGTTTCATTAATTTATTTTGAGAACCAAAGAAGCTGTAGCAAATTAAGTTGTAACAAATTGCTACTTTCATGTGGAGGAAAGAAAAATAAAATGTATAAATATACATTCTGAGATTGGTATGCTATATTATGCATTAGATGTACAAAATCAATGTAATGTTAGAATGAATAGCTGTCTATTTCTTGCTGTGAATTTGATGGCAAAATATTTAGAGAGGATTACATGACAAGCTATGTAGTTCTTACCATAAACTAGAATAAGTGAATTTAAAAAGAGAGTCTAACTTGAAATGTTACTCTCTACATCAGGCTCCTTGTCGGCCACAAGAATTGACCGTGCAAGGGGAAATTCTAGAAGTTTCCATCAAGGCTGGGGCTGAGAAGCTGATTCAGCTCAAGGACACTTTAAATGAGTGGGATGGGAAAGTTGGAGATGGAGATTGTGGGACTACAGTAAGAATATATGTTCTTTGAACACCTTTAAATTGCTTTTTTGTGTAGATTGTGGAGCCACACATTTAGAAAATATATTACTAACTGCTACAGAGCGCACATACACACATTTTCATAACTTTAACTGTAATACTAACTGATTGAGGTCACTGCAGATGTCCAAAGGAGCAAGTGCAATTCTTGAGGATATGAAAACAATGTAAGCTCTTGCAATTCCACTTTTCATATTGGGAATACACAGTGGCTATTGCTAGAATCCTTAAAACTTTCATTTAAGTTGATTGATTGGAAGAAAAAATGGGGATTTGACAAATTTACCGTAGTCTGTGGTGTAAAATGAAATTTATATGAAAAATGTATTTTGGTAGCAATTTGGGAAGGCATTTCACATTGCCATCAAATCTATGGCTAAGGCTCTTGAATGTTAAATGAATGCCAGGTCCCTTGAGATCCCTTAATATTATGAAACATCTCAAATTCTAAGCTCTCTCTCTCTCTCTGTCTCTCTCTGCCCACCCTTCTGTTATATGATTTTTCTGACTGTTTGTTTTAAATGATTATGTAATGCTGCTTAAAGGCTAATGCATATCAAGCTTTTTGAGGTTCCTAAATGTTATTGAAACGTACTAGCTATCCATTTTTTTAGTTTTTGTTATTCTATGTTTTCCAGTGTTATTATGCTTACTCACCAGCATTTGATTTCTATTATTAACCCAAAATGCGGTCTACTCATGAATTGAATTTAGAGTCAAATAACTTTCATTCATGAACACCCAAGCATGATTAGAATTTAAGAGACCTTAGGGCATTGTTGGGAAATATTGCAAAGAAATATGGTAAATTATGTGCTAGTAATTTTGTGAATGGATGACTACATTTAATATTATAAAGGGATGCTAGTATTAGAATCAAGAATAAATATATTTAAATGATGAAAGGATAACCATGAATTAACATGCCTGGATGCTACAACAAATATTTTTTATTTTCTATCTATGACATGCATGGAAATGCAATTACTGACATAAGATTACTGTCTGTTTAGATTGTTTTACTAGAGTAAGCTACTGTTAAAATAGGCAAAGTCCATTTTTCCAGGCTTGTGTACAAGGAAGAAAGGACTTATTGAAACAACTTAAGGATTCAGTATAACATATATTTTATGAAGAAAGTGTGATCTTATCCTTTGTTATAGTTTGTGAGAATTGATGCTTTCTCTGGGAGCATGATTGTTTGGACCCATTTTAGAATATATAGCCTTCTAATAAAAGTTAATTCTTACTACAATCACTCCGAAAGGAAAAATCAAATTCCCATTTTCTTTGTTTTAGAATCATATGGTAGACATCTTTTTTGGACTGTGAAGAAAATTTCCATGTCTTATGTACCAAGCTAAATTTTTCTCAAGCTATATAAATTGAGGCTGTTCTATAATTTATTTGCTCTTCTTTGAATAAAATGATATTATACTTGGTGGACTGAGCATATTAAATTTACAAATTCCACAAAGCTTTTTTATCTTAATGTCGTAGAATAGGCATAGGATCATTGACATTTTTTATAGTCCATATTTTATTCTGTAAGATCAATTAGTACCTTGAGTTCTTAGTTAATGACATATCTGGTCGCAGGCCAAGTAAATGTTGGAAGATCATTTGACTAGATGCTATTTGAGTACTAGGCCGATGCTAGTTTGACATTGGGTGGGTGTTGAGAAGATGTTTGCCAGACTTCCATGGTTTCTAGTAAGAAACTAGGTAATCTTATGCAATGTCCCCTTTTTGTGACATTAGCAAATTTAAGGACATATTCATATAATATTAAAATTGACTATGAGAGTGTGAATTAAAATTATAAAAGGTCAATTTAATATTATAAAGTGGGCTAAAGGTGACAAGGAGGGATAAGACGAAAGGACAGTAAGGGAGCCGAAGAGTCAACTTTGTGGACTAAAAGGAGAGAGACTCATTCATTTGGAATAAACTTGGTTTTATGATTCAGATTTCAGTTTCTCTTGCGAGAGTTAATCGGAAAGCTTCAATTTTCATCCAACGGGAGGACATAAACCCTCGCGCCAGTAGACAGTGGACGCAAACGTGTTGTCCCGTGGAGATGTCACATCAGCTGTCTCGTGTGTGCTTATGGGTTCTTTCCTAGTATTCCAATCTAATTGTAAAACTGTGTTTATGATTGGAAATATTTTAAGATGAGAGGAAATATTTGGAGTTTACGAGATTGAATTCTGGGCATACATTTGTTGGGTCCATCTACTTAGAATATTGGAAAACCATTACAAATGGTGCAGATGGAGATTTTATAATGTTCTGCAAAGTGGGGGAATGTTTCAAATTATCAATTTGTCGTAAATGTTTGGAAAACAAATATTGGGAAAGAAAATATTGGTGCCATACATCATATGACCTATTGTCGGGTTGTTTATGAGTACAAAGATAAAATCTCTAAGTTTTGATCTTCTTATGGTTTATGTTATTAACTTGGCATTAACTACAACCTCGATTGGAGGCAATTCATAGGTGCCGAGTTGGGATATTATTAAGTTGGGCTCTTAATGTTCATGAAAGTGCAACCATATATAGAGTATGTGTGATTATATCTCTCTCCGGATGAAATTGTAATAGCTTTTGTTTCTTGGCTCTGATGTTTCCTGCAAATTTTATGGCTGTGCTAGGAGACAATCATGGCATTTTGGGACATTATCGAGTGAATTTGTAAGGGGCTGAAGATTTATATAAATTTTCAGAAGGCTATATGGCTTGAGCGATATCATATATCTCTACATGCTTGACTATAGTCCATCCTTAATTATTGAGGGGACTATTGATGTCGTGTTTTATTATATTTGCTTCGAGGAGGTTGAAATATCATATAAATTAATTTGTCCGTGTTTGAGAATTCATTTGTGAGAATTATTGAAGCCCCCTTTGGTTCAAATGATTGGCAAAGTTACTTTGCCTGAATTTGTTGTTGTTGTGAAAATATTTTGGGAGGACATTAGGTATTGTATGCATCACCAGGAGCGTTTTGGTTGCCAAGACTATATATATGTTGAATGCCTTAAAGAAATAATGACAGGCAATGCTAAGCATCTCTTTCCATGATGGAGTTTAATGATAGCAAACAACCTACACTTTTCAGAGGGTTTGAGCTCTTGCAAAGGAAAAGTCACACAAAAATTGAATGTTTGAGCCATTTTTAGAACCATTGACGGACAAAAATTGCCATTACAAACTTGGCCAGAATCAAAGAAAGAAAACAACACCTAATAAAAAAAAATCAAAACTGTTTCTTTTTGTGCAATGTGTGGAGTTTGAGGAATTGAGAAGTTTGCAAAAGAATAGAGAAATGATGAAAACAATATTTTACTCGACTGATATTATTGTTGAACGGAAAAAAAATCTTATGATAGTGTATATGGTAGTTGTGGGATTCGTATTGCATTTGATTTTTCTCTTAATTAAATTGGTCGGTGCCTTCTAATTTTCCTTGCTGTGAGTTTGGTATGACAAAAATTCATAACAATATTATTTCTTGGAGCTGTCTGTCATGGTGACAAATTGAAGCAAGGAAAAAATTGCATGCAGAGAGCATTGTCAGGAGTTGTCAGTTTGCATGAGGTCAAAAATTGATAGCATTTACAGAAAATTATTGACATGTGTGACTATGGAGTAGGCTTAAGTCGGCAATTGAATGGTTCTATTATACCTTTACAATGGCCAAATCATATGATGATGGAGGGATACTGGTATGGAACCCTCTTGGTATAGCCGGTGTTATTACTGCTTTCAACTTTCCAGCTGTTGTATTTGGGTGGAATGCATGCATCGCTTTGGTGTGTGGTAAATGCATTGTTTGGAAAGGTGCTCCGATTACACCATTGATTAGTGTGGCAATAACTAAAATAATTACTGAGGTGCTTGAGCGAAATGGTTTTCCTAGTGCTATTTTCACCTACATCTTTGGTGGGGTAGACATTGGGCAATGAGTCTCATTTATTGGAAGTATTAAGGTTGGACAAATTGTTCAAAGGACAGTCCATACTAGATTTGGGAAATGTTTACTTTTGCTCAGTGGTGACAATGCCATTATAGTGATGAATGATGCAAACCTAGCACTAGCTGTTAGTTGCCTTGTTGCAGCAGTTGGTACAGCAGGGCAGCGGTGCACCACTTGCCGATGACTATTGCTACATGAAAAGATATACCAGCAAGTGATCGAGCGGTTGGTTGATGCATACAAGCAAGTTAAAATAGGAGACCCTTTGAACAAAGATACATTGTTAGGACCATTGCTTACCCAAACCTCAAAGATGAATTTTGAGAAAGGCATTCAAATGATAAAATCTTAGGGTGGGCATATTTTTATAGGTGGTTTAGTTGTAGGATGAAGGTTGATGGTTTTTGAAAACCTGATGGAAGAATGAAGGTGGGCAATACCTTTAGTGTTTTAGTCATTGCTAGACTACAGTTGGATAGATACTATTAGGTTTGAGAAGTTGGGATCTGTCTGGATATAAAGGCAATCATTAGAAATAGATCAAATTGCCGTGATTATAAACTTGAACATGAATTAAGAAGCATACTATCAGCATACCTGACCATTGTTTGACAATTTTCAGCAAAGTTGTATTGGGGAAAAGATTGACTTTTTACTCTGCTTGAGTTGCCAATTAGTGGTTAGAAATTTACATCTGGAGTGCTTACACAGATTATAGATCCGACTTTTTGCAAACAAATAAACATTCACAATCTTAGAGGTAAGGAAAGCTTTTTGATTTTCTTCACATGAAAGGAAATTTTAGAGGCAAACAAGGGCAATACCCTTAGGGGTCAATCTCAGAAAGTCAGAAATAGAAAATATTAGCTTTGCATAGCTGCTCCCAACAAATCTTCTCAAAAATGGAAAATATGAAACATAGAGTTTTCTCAAAAGAATCCAATGACATCTTTAATGGTGAACAACTAAGAAACTTGTAGAAAGAAAAACGATTGGGTCGTTTATATGTCCTTGGGTTGCAACTAGAATACATGGAATCCTCAGATGAGGCTCTCTCCAAATTGGAAGAGATAGAAACTTATTTGACCAATGTAGAGCAGGCAGATTGTAGACTCCTAAATTGGGCTTTACAACCTTCAATGGTGACCTTGGTCCAGCCTAGGTTTATGGAGCATCCAGAGAAACGGGTTAGGCTTGTGGTTGCTTCTTTTCTCAGTGAGATTATGCGAATAACATCTCCCACAACAATCTACAATGATGTGGTGTTGAAGAAAGTTTTGCAGCTGATAATGAAGAACTTTCAAGGGTTTATAAGTTAAAGGGTTTTGCTTGACATGTGAGGACACTAGTACACTCGGTCTTGTTTGTGAGAGTCGTAATAACGAAGAAGAGGCAAAAGAAATTCAGACCAGCGTAGGGAAAAATGTAGATAAGATGATTTCAGCTGTGGATAAGGAACATACAAGTTTCTATGTTGGTGATTTGGAGGTTAGCTTTGACAAACATGTTGATGAGGCCGGTTGTACTTGAAGTAATAGCATGCTGGAATCTTTGTGTGATGAAACATATGTTTCTTATACACATGATATAAATTTAGAGGAACAATCCAAGATGACATTGCAAGATGATGAGCCACTTCAACATGACAATAATGAGATGCATGCCTTAAAGAACCAACTGAAGGTTAGTGAAGACATGGTTGTGGCATCTTTGGTACGTTATGACAACACTCACAGGTTGGTTGAGGATCTCTATAGGAAGGCCCAAAAGGGAGTGGAGGGAGATTGGCTTGTGGATGATTTGCGGGTAGTCAAAACAGCCCTCGAATCTATGAAATCAGATTATTTATGCTTGCTTTCCAACAGGGATTATATTCTTAAGGTTGCTGGTATATATGTTGATTAGTTGAGTAAAGGAAATAATAAGATTATGGAGGACAACAGGGAGCTTAAGTACGCTCATATGACATTGGATGATACACAAATTGCTTTTCAGAAAGTAGAAAATCAGGTTAAGATCACAAATCATTCTCAAGAGCATGAGAGTAAAGAGACGCAGGAGTTTATCCAAGAAGTAATTAATGAACTTGATAGCATTCAGCAGAATTATGACTTGAATAGTTGCCCCAAAGGACCAATTACCAAAACTTTAGATCACGTTCAGCTTGTTGACAACCCTTTGTTTGAAGCATATGCTGATTGGATAATGGAGAACCTGCTATTCAAGTCCGATGATGGTACACTCATTGATTTGGATTGGGAGTTCCAGATTGACAATTCTTGCAACCAAGAGGTTGCTGCTGTGATAGAGGTACATAATGCTGATTACAAATCAGCCTTGGATAGAGATATTGCAAGCATTATAGCTAGAGTGCATAGACTAAGAGGAGCAATGTTGTGGCAGTCGAGCAACTGGAGTACTCCACCCAGTATGGACACAAAGCAACAATATAGTACAAATAGTTGGGAAGATGGATGGTCCTTTTGTTGTGGGATCCATGAGGAATATTCCCATGGCTTGTAATGTCTCCAAGAGTTGATTGGCACACAGTTGAGTTCCCACAATTATTTGACTATAGTGGTGCTTGTGATCTGAATTGGAGTAAGATTCTCAGTCGGATTGGAAATCTTCTTGTATGTGATGGTAGCAAACGTCGGGTTGTTCTGGTTGAACATGCACATGGGATGGTTTGGGATCCAAGTGTTGACTGTATGTATCTATGGCATTTTCAAGATTTTGATGTAGTTCTTCACAGTTTGAGATTGGATGCAATGATGATCAGCATTGTATGATCTATATATGCAACGATACTTCATAGATTAAAATAGGATCCAGGGATCTAGTTGATGGAAGGTTGCATTTTGACACCTTGCTTTGTAATGTGGCAGGATTTTTTTTCAGATTGGGCTCTAGAGCTACCTACAGATTTATATGGGATCTTGGTACTAATTGCTTGAGGACAAGCAATCTCGAGGAGGGAAGATTTGTAATGTCTCCTTTTTGGGACATTAGGAAATTTAAAGACATATTCATAGAATATTAAAATTGCCTATGAGAGGCTGAATTAAAATTATGAAAGGTCAATTTAATTTTATAAAGTGGGCTAAAGGTGACAAGGAGGGATAAGACGAAAGGATAGGAAAGGAGCTGGAGAGTCACAACTTTGAGGATTAAAAGGAGAGAGACTATTTCATTTGGAATATGCTTGGTTTTATGATTAAGAGTTCAGTTTTTCTCTTGCAAGAGTTATTTGGAAAGCTTCAACTTTCATCCAGTGGGAGGACACAAACCTCGTGCCGGTAGACAGTGGACGCAAACCCATTGTCCGTGGAGACGTCACATTAGGTGTCTCGCGTGTGCTTATAGGTTCTTTCCTAGTATTCCAATCTGACTGTAAAACTGTGTTTAAGATTGGACTTTTGAATGCTGGTTATTGTATTGCTGATGTATGATGCAATAGCACATTTCAAGGTATTTTTTGAGAATCTGCAGTTTTATATTATTGGTTTATAGTGCAACTTCATATGTTCTGAATATTATTTTAAGGAAGAAATTGGGTAAATATCTATTGGGGATATGTCATCTTAGTCATCATGTCAGACAAGGGCTGTGGAGTTCTTGGCAGAATGTGAGGAGAATAATTGGAACATGTCTTGGTGCATTAAGTGGTTTACATTAGGTGGTTGTTAGTCAGTGTTGGGTGAATATTGATCAAATGTTGGGAAGACTCCAGTCAGGAGCCCCTCAGAGTTAACTGTTGTTGACAGAAAAACCTAGATAAAAATTTAAGGTTTAATATTCTGTTGTATGTAGTAAGCCTTGGCACGATGCGATAAAAAAAGAAACATATATATGCAATAAATATAAACTACATTAGAATAAATTATATTCATAACAGATATCCTTCACAGTTCCTTTTTTCAAAGGCAATTTGCTACCAGTGGGGGTAGTTCCCATTTCATTAAAACAGAAATAAATTAACATCATGGACCTAGCAAGACCTAGCAACAAAATGAGAAAATCAGAACATGGATGGGCTCAATGATTTCTGGAGTTTTATATATGCTACAGATATCTTAACACTTTCTTTTTTGAAGGCAAATTGCTACTAGTGGGGGTTAGCTCCCACTTCATCATAACAGAAATAAATTTACATCATGGACCTAGCAACAGAAAGGAAAAATCAGGACGGGGATGCTCTCAATGACTTCTTTAGTTCTCTTGATCTTGTGCAAGGGTCAGCAAGTTTTGATGAAATCTCATAAAATAATCATTGCTTGAAATATTGTTTCTAGACAACGCATCTTTCAGAAGAGTGATGGATTCACACAACAACTTGTTCTTCAAAGCCAATTCTATATCTATCAGTGCATCACATCCCCAACCAGTCCTTTGGTTGATATCTTCAAATTCCTGTGAGCTGTGGATGCAGGATCCTAGAAAGCTGGTTTAAACTCAATAGCCATCTCTGCTTAGTTGTACTTCTCAGACATGTGAACAATCCTATAGGTGAGTCTTTCCAATTCACCATAATGTGTGCGCCCAAGCCAGGATTTAATTCTCACTGGAGACCTCTATTATTTGATCAGTTACTGAACAAAATTGCAATTTTATTCACAATCACAATGGGAAGGTACTCTTCTTGCTGGAGAAAGTCCCCACGAACAAGCTTGCTAGAGTAGTTTTTGTGCTTTTCCTAGGGTTCTTCCTTCAATTTAAAACTATCTTGGTATCCATGTCGTAGGAGTTGACCTTCTGAACATACTGTAACTGGCAGGAAGATTGGACATTTGATGTAAAAGCACTGACAAATTTTCCTTTCAACTGCACGAGATGTTGTCTAAACAGTATTGTCCACACCTGAGCCATACGGAATAAGATTTGCAATATCTCTTCCTTGTTATCTGCAATGTTCATCTAATTGTCTAATATAAAACCTAGCAAGGCAGGAGCAAGCCTCGATGCATTGGTTGTCACAACCAGTTAATTCATCATGGCAAGGTTTTGGAGATTGTTTTAAGCTTCCAAAATGCATGTTGAATGGCCTCTGTTGAAGCAGTCAACAGCAAGCCATTGAGATGTCCCTTTCAATGAACAACTCTGAGATCCTGTCAATCCTCAATGGATTCTGCGATGACTTTTGCTGGTGTCTGATCAATGGCAGAATTTCAGTGAAAATCTGAAACAACTTTGGTTTCATGATACACATGAAAGGTTAAAATTGTTCATTGGATACAGTTACATATTGATCCTTTTGATCCATGTGGATTTCCAGCTTCGAGCAGACTGTTTTGCTATGGTGTTGATACCAATCATTGAGTCACCTTCCACATCAATTTATCTGATATTCCTATCCCAACAGAATATAATGTGGGCATGGAGTGCAGCAAACTGATGAAAGTATTGTCATTAATGTCAAAGGATTTCATGAGAATGAATAAAACTACCAGTATCAACAATGTCAAAGGCACTTGGAAGAGTGTAAAATATTATCATTAGTATCTAACATGTGAGAAGTCAACACTGCTCAAGATGTCGAGAATAAACAAGATTGGGTAATCATCAGCAATGTCACAGGACCAAAGCATGTGTGTACAAGAATCATCAAGAGCGATGGAGCAACACTAATAAATAGTGGATTGTGTCATTGAACATTTTGGAGTTAACGAGATCCAGTCTGTTTGTTTGATAAAATATGGAGTTGTATCAAGATCTTGGAAGACTAACATGCAGCAAGTGAGATATTACATGCAAGCCCAATATAATTAAAGAAAAAGATATATGAAGAATGATATATCATCAATTTGAATTGAGCAGCATATTTAGCATTTGACCCTGTTCATGACATATCACTCTTGGCAAGAAATACCTGCCAAGTTTTTTCAAGACAACGAATCATAGTTATATATGAGGTGGTGTCAAGAGTTTCAGGCAACATATGGAGTTTTATGGCAGATCAGAGATTGACTATGGTAGAAACAATAAAGACAATAGCCGATACCTTGGGTTCTAGTTTTAAATGAAATAAATGAGAGCTACTCTTTATGTCAATACAGAGTACTGTCAAGAGTCTTCAGTAATTGATTTTGATGGAGCATAGACATTCTTGATGACTGATGGAGTGTGGCACATAGCAACCATAAATGTCACATCTTGAAATACGTGGGATATAAATAAGGAGTATTTTATGCAGTAAGAAAAGAAGGCAAGTCAGCGGTGAAGGAAACATGTAACAAGTGAAGTGAAGTGTGTAGAAGTGCGCTGGAGTATGAGGAGAAGATTCAAAATGAAGAAACCTTGAAGACGGTGCCAAATCATACACGTCCAAATCAGCAATTAAGGGAAATATAATCCCACAGCAGCGACAAGGTTACAGACTTCTGTTTGAAACATCAATAATTAAGTCAGCAGCATATCATGACTGAATTGACGGCAACAAAACTACAACCAATTGCAATAGAATGCTAACATATTAGATACAAGATAACAATCTGCAAAGATTATTGACGAGATGCCATTAAGAAGATGATTCCATTATACAACTTTAAGACAAAGGAGCATGATACACACTATGTAGAACTGTTCAAAGATGTTGAATCTGCATCAGTGTAACCCGGGTGTGCGCCTTGGGTCAAAAACTTGAACCACCCGGTGCGCGTATGCACATGAGTACCCCCGCTGGCCGAAAATGCACCACCACACCTCGGCCATTTATGTCGAGCACCCGGGTGGTTCGCGGGTGCTCGGGTGCTCCCAAGGTGCTCCTAGGGTGCTCGCGGGGTGTGGCCAGCTGAATGGCCCAAATAGTTTTAAATTTTTTTTAAATTTTCTTTTTAAATTTGTTTTTTATGCATGCTTAGAGAGCACTTGGGATGATTCCATTCTCATTATTGACATTTTGTCATTTTGTTGATTGTATTCACTTTGATATGGCTACGATACATTATTTCATTTCACTGTTTCATGCTACGCAACTCATTGTCATCATGAGCATCTTTATGATATATCATATATGATATTCATATTTGAACAATGAATTTTGAATCTTACATCTTGAACTAAGTTAATTTGTTAAATGGTTTTTGAACAAGACCAATATATTCAAATTATATAATGTTTTCTAAAGTGCTGTCATCGAGGAGGTTAGAAGGCAGGAAGTACACAATAAAAATCATTCCTAGACATATTAGAAATGCTGAACAGGTGAAGCCTGAAGATTTACGACAAATACAAAAAAGAAGTCATCAATAATAATAATATTTATCGTTAGGATGAATTTTATCAAATGAGTTTGCCACATCACTGCAGTTCGAGAAGATGTATCGAGTGCCCATAAGACCAACATTCTAAAGTAGTGATAAGATAAAGTCACATAATCAGCAAGCAATCATAATAATGGAGTTACACAAAGATAGAAGATAGATGCCCAATTTAAAAGAAAATAATTAAAATAAAGGGTTGTGAGATTTGTTAAATAAACAATGAAATTAGGAATAAGAATCATTTAAAGAAATGACTTGTCATTTAATTTGATAGGTCACATGTTTTCAAATTATAAGATAAAAAAGAAGAATATATCATTTAAAAATGGGGTGTAAAGAAAATAGAGCATCCATGAGGGAACGGGTAGAGCAATGAAGAAAATATTATATTCAGATTGATATATCAAAAACTCGAAGCATCTGGTGCGTGCATGCACCTGTTGTCGGTGCGTCACGCACCCGAGTCGACACACTTCAACCACACCGGTTGAGCACCCGGGTGGGACGTGGTGCTCGGGTGCATGGCGGTTGCTCGGGTGCTGTGCGCTAGATGGCCGAAAAAGTTAAAAAGAAATTTTTTTTTTGCATTTAAAAAAAAACAATTGTTTTTTAGGCATGCTAACCCTAATTGGGTGTGGGTCCCATGTGGTCTATTTGAAGGTTTAATAAGACCAATAGACCTCATTTTCATTTCACCATTTCATTTCATTGTTTTGGAGCAACAAGGAGCTAAGTGAGCGAAAGAGATTGGTGGAGTTTGTGAGAGCTTGGTGGTTGATTTTGCAAGGGATTGCAAGATCAAGAGGAGCAAGAGGGGCAAGGAGATTTGATTTGGCAAGTGTCTCCTTAAGTTCAAGGTAGGTATTTTTATTTTACAACTTTTTTGGGTTTTAGAAATCAATTTATAATTTTTTAATTTAGTATTTAGTTTTACTTTCAAGTTTCAACTTAATTTTTTGAATGTTTCATTCTTGAATCTTTTTGATAGTAGATAGTTCATAGTTCTATGATTTTTATTATCTATATTAATTTTTTCATTGTTCTTAAAATAAAAATATGGCAATATGGCATATGCTGAAACGTATTTAATATTTAGTATTTAACTTCCTTTTCTAATATTTTTAAATAGTAAATGCTAAAATTAAATAGTAAAGTTTTAACTTTTAAAGTTTTAAGTTTTAAGTAGGCTGAAACTAGTTTGTATAACTTATTTTTACTTTGGCTGAAATGTATCATGATCATTTTTATAATTTTATTTTCATTTTGTAAAATGCAATTTTATAAATGACATTTAGATCTGGCCAAAGTGTAGAAGACATAGAAATTAACGAGACAAGTGTATCTGATTATGAGCTTGAGCTCGAAGGAAGTGATCATGGGACTGATGTAGATGGTCAATCTGAGGAAGAGCCTCCTTATTTTGCACTAGGGGTGCCTTCTATTGATTGCCTTGCCCTTCAAAGATTTTGACAAAGTATGCTAGGGGTCCTTATGATCCAAAGTCCTCTCTAAAATAGTTTGCTGTGAAAATTACACACCCTAAACCTTCAGGTGGTGACACACGTAAATGGAAGTCTAATATATGTGGTGCATAATGGTTTGGCAGCATTACAAGAGTTAATTCATATCTTTTTTGGAGTGGCTATGGCGTGAACCCAGGCATATTCTTGTCAAATCCTAAGAATGTGAAATACAGAATTGAAGTGAACAAACTATGGAGCATTCTTGATGATAGTGATGTTCTAGTGCCTAGATCTTTATCTGCTGGGCAACAAGTACATAATATACAGCAGTTACAGGGGCAACGAGATACATCTACTCATATCTTGCATCAGAGAGCAAGGACTATGTCACCTACACCATCATTTTCCTCACCTACACACAATTTAGCAAGGGATAGTGGTAGGGGGAAACAGAAAGAAACTACAAGTCGTAGTGGTAGTAACCCCATTGCTCTTTTATTTAACATGCACGCAAGGGATCGGTTAGATGATGTTGTTGGTGATTTCTTCTTTTCCAATGGCATTACTACACATGTGGTGCGATCTCCCTATTTTGTGAGGATGATGTCCATGGCAGTGAACGAGGGAGAGCCATCATATGTGCCACCAAGTGACCCTAGTGTTGGATAGAGCCTATGACAAGGTTGGGATCTTGATGGAGCAGTTGAAAGCATGTTGGATGGATTTAGGCTACAACATTATCATGGATGGGTGGACGAACATTAGTCATCGTCCACTCATCAACATTACGGTTACATGCACCGAGGGCCCATACTTTTTGAAGGCAGTTGATTGTTCAGGGCATCGTAAAGATGCTGATTTTTATTTTCATGTGCTTAGGGAAGCCATTGAGGAGGTTGGGCCACAAAATGTGGTCCAAGTTGTGATAGATGCAACACGTGTGCAAAGTTGCAGGGAGGCTTGTTGAGGCAGCCTATTAGCATATTTGGTGGACTCCATGTGCGCATGCCATGAACAATGCACTCAAAGACATGGCGAAAATAGAGTGGATTAGAAAGGTGGTTAATAATGGGAGAGGTGCAGATGTTTATTTTCAATCACCATCCATCACATGCACTTTTCAGGAGCTTCGCAAAGAAGCAATTCCTGAAACTAGTTGAGATGAGGTACACATCATATTATATTTTCTTGGAGAGAATGATTGAGTTGCAAGAGCCATTGCAACTCATAGTTATGACACAAGAATGGAGTCGATGGCCTGAGTCTAAAACAGAGTAGGGGAAGAGGGTAAAGTAGATAGTGAAGAGTGATCAGTTTTGGAGTGACGCAAAATACATAGTCTCCATCATTACTCCAATTTTTTAGGTGATCAAATATGGAGATGCAGATTCATCTAGCCTTGGAGAGGTTTATGAGTGCATTGATTCCATGCTTGGGTAGATGAGGGCTGCTGTTTGTGAGAGAGACCCCACTTTAGCATTCTATATGGAGCACATTGAGCCTATTATTCATCGTAGGTGGGAGAAGTTGAACACTCCTTTGCACATGGTTGCCTATGCATTGAACCTGAAGTGGTACATACCTAGGCTTGGTAGAGTCGCACCACTTCGGGATGATGAGGTGAAGAATGGGTTCTTTCGATGCATTGCTAAGATGTATGATATTGAGACTGCTAGTGAGATTTACATCGAGTGGTCCGAATTTGCTAGTCTTTCATGTAATCCTTAAATCTTGATTCAGTGCTCTAAACTCTTTATAATTATAAGATCTTTTAATAATTAATTGTTACTTATAACTTTATTCAAGTTATTTTAATAGTATGTTGTAAACTTGTAACTTGTAGGATACTCGAATATTGCAAAGGTGGATCTCAAAACCATGGCAGAAATTTTGTGGTGGAAATGTCATGGGTCACAAAAGTCAAAGATCACCTCACTAGCCATCTGATTGCTTTCTCAGGTTTGTAATACTAATTACTAATTCCAGCCATTTATAATCTTAACTTTAAGAGTTTTGCTTTAATGATCTTAATTTATGATTCATTGATTGAATAATCATTGATTTGCCATTTATCATTTGTTACAAATTGTATAAACATTTGTTTGTAACTTGTAAGTAGCAACTTCCAACTTTGTTATCTCAGGTGTCTAGCTCCTCAGCTGCAGAGAGGAACTGGTCCACCTATAGCTTCATTCACTTTGTTAAGAGGAACAAACTTACCTCTAAGAGAGCGGTGAAGTTGGTTGCTATACATGGTTACTTGTGGCTCAAAGATCGCAAGACACGTGAGTACAAGGAGAGCCTTGCAACACAATGAGATGTGGAGCCATAGGATCCAACTTAGAGTGATGAGGATGACGATGTAGCAGAAGCCAATGTAGGGCTAGTTGGTGTTCCTTTAGAGGATCAGGATCTTACCCACAAGGAGTCTAGTAGTTCCAGTGATGAGGACTTTGGTATAGGGGATGATTAGAGAGCGCTTAAGATGATTCCATTCTCATTATTGACATTTTGTCATTTTGTTGATTGTACTCACTTTGATATGGCTATGATACATTATTATTATTTCACTGTCATGCTATTCGGCTCATTGTTATCATGAGCATCTTTATGATATATGATATTCATAGAATCATATTTGAACAATGAATTTTGAATCTTGCATCTTTAACTAAGTTAAATTGTTAAATGGTCACTGGTAATGGTTATGAAGTTTCAAGTTTCAAGTTTGAACTTACGGTTTGTGAATCGCATTTCAATTTTTTCCATTCAACTGTATTGGGTATGTTATATAATATATTGAAGTATCATACATAATTAGCATTTTCAATCATATATATTATATATATAACATGCAACCCCCTCTCCCCACTCCACCCCCCGTTGTCCCTAGATTGAGGCCCTTTTTTTCCCGCACCCAAAACTTGCCCCGACGTCCCCCCGCACCCCTATGCCGGGGTAACACTATATATATATATATATAGTGAGGATATAAAGAAGGATATTTTCAGTTGTAATTGTGAAAAATTCTGTACTCAAACTAAAATAATATTGCAGAGTTGCGAAGACTATAAGAAGATTATGTTTACAGATTGGTGAAAGAAATATAATAGATTCAATGAAGAGATTTATAAAGTATCCATCATTAGTTGAGTAAGAAACATCACTAAGGTGGAAAAGAAGTGTAGTGGATCGGTGATTTCAGTAGGTTGGTGCCTATGAAGTGGGGGAGTTCAAGCTTCCAATGAGTCGGTGCTCATAAACATAGGCGTTGTAGCCTCTAGTAGGTTGTAGCCTACAACTCTTTGTAAAAGAACAAGTTTATATAAAATCAATTATTTTGTCGTGGATTTCTCCAGCATTGGGTTTCCACGTAAATCTAATGTCATTGTGTTCATGTGCATAATTATTGATTTCGACGTTTAAAGTTAAAAAACAGTTATTTGGATATTGTTTTTTTTAAATTGGGAAAGTTGTTATTATACTGATTCACCCCCCCTTCAGTGTAATCGTATGCTCTTCACAAACTTGGTCTCATTATTTGTGCCTTCCAAAAGTTTGATTGCACCAGCCCACAACATTGCACCTTGATTATAATAGAGAAGGAATTCGGCCCCCAATAAACTTGGATTGGCTTGTGAGGCCCTGTCAAAGTTTAGCTTGAGTCTTCCCAATGGCAGTAGTTTCCATTGGGCACCATCTCGCATTGATGTGGTTTAACAAAGTCACCTTTTTGCTTGATGTGATGGGGCCAACTCTTAAATATCTTATTATCCCATGAGGATAAAAATCTGCACTGTCTTTGTGTTAAGATCTTTGCATATTCATGTTTCAGTTTTGTTAATAACTCTACACCTCTTCCACTTGAATATTCTCTTGTTGCAGTCCCTTCATAATTGTCCCATAGAGCTCCTTTAAATATGCATGGCCAAGAAGTGAAGGCACTCATTGGTTCATTTTGGAGTGGTCCAAGCTTAATAAAGAAACGAGTTCATCATTGCAGAACCATCTTGCATTGTGTAATGTCCCCTTCTCCACGCTAGCATTAATGGCGTCTAGTTGGTCTATCTTTCTAATCGGATAGGCTAATGACATGTGATTTAGGATGCCAGCTAGTCACAGGAGTTTTGGTTTCAGTTGAGGAGATTTTTAAATGGGACATCCTAAGGTTAGAATCACTTTATTTTATTGAGTTGAAGTATAAAGTACTTTATTGTTTAAAGTCACTTCAGGAAAAAATGACTTAAATGACTAAAAGATAATAGTCTTTTATCCCACATTGCTAAGAGGTTTGTTTCTCTCCACACTTCGAGGTTATAAAAGAAAGCCTCTGCATTGGGATTGTCACCATAAAATGTTATGTTATTTCCAAAAATCCCAAGAGTTGCTTAAATGTGACTGGATACTTCCCAAGGATGAAAGCCCTTGAGGAAAAGAGTGAGGCTAGACGAAAACCTAGTGTTCACATTAGATGTTTCAGATGCAAGAGTTGAGTTGATGCTTTGATATTCAGATTGTTGGAACTCCATGGCAAGTAGCAGGTTTGGTTATCAAATTCTATAAGTATTGAGGACATACAGGATGTTTGATAGAGCTGGGTATTTACAGCAAACAAGGTTGGCCGACAATTCCATAGTGGAAAAGGAGCAGAGGTGGAGTGTCTTCCTTACAGTCGGGCAGGGTAGAGTTGTCAACATGAGCAAGACGCAGTGATAGTGTGTTTGGCAAAATGTCTAAGAACTGGTCAGTGTTTAATGAGACTGCACACAGCATTGAGGAAGGCTATTTATTTAACCCCAGGTCATGGGCGATTAGTCGGGTTGTAACCATATGAAGTCAGGCAGATTGCAAAGAAGAATCCAGCAACAGTCGTGTTAATGCATTTCATACAGTGATAGATGAGATATTGACTAAGCATTGGGAGTTGAAAACTAGACGAGTTCTCATTGCATATTTAGTTTTCCCTACCGGCTTTCATTATTATTCATGAGTTTGTTAATTTCTTGCTCATTCCACATTTCAGGTACTGCACATTGTTTCATTTCCAAAATAAGCAATGTCTCATTGTAAAACCAGTTTGAGTGTTATATTTCCATGAACTTCTTAACATCTGAGTTGGTTCCTTATGATGTTCCATCCATATAGAAATCTAATTGTATCTTGGTCCTTATAAAGCTTGTTGCATGATTACCTTGCTGTAACTTATCTTGAGATTTGATGTACCTAACATATCAATATTACGAACCTTGCAACATTAAATTAAATATGCTGGACAATGATGGTTTGATTGGATTATGATTATAAAACCCAACTACAGTGAGTCATTTAATTAACAACAGTCTCATGCATGCCAACTGTTTGGTAAAATTTCTTAGTCAGAAATTCAATTTCTTTCCTTAGATTGGAGGAGGAATATTACAGTGGTATCAGAGTGATAGGTCCTGCCATCTTGTGGGAAAATTTGCTGCATAACAGGTTGGAATAAACATGAAAAATGATAGCCGATATGAGGAAGAAACTTTATAAGTTTAGTCATCTCCAATCAGAATAGGTAGTCTTTAGATCGGATTGACATTAAAGAAAGTTATTCAGTTGACGAAGAATTGACTTTTGGAATAGGTGAACAGGTTGAACAGGCTACACAATTTGAACTGATTGAACAACTTGAACAGGTAAACAATGTTCAAATGGCTCATAATGAGACTGAATAGGAACGAGGAGTAAGGTAAACATTGTAGGCTATTAGGGATGGGCAAAATAACATTGCTAATGCACTTCAACAACTTGTAGGTACTATGCAGCAATTAACTCTGTTTAACAGGAGAGTCCTGAGGCATCATAATGGAGGTGGTAGTGTGGTAGGATCACCCTGAGCTGTTAGGGCTCCCACACGAAACACAAACAAGCCTTTGATGCTCGTGTTTAATGCAGAGGAAGAGGTAGCACCATCAACGACACCAAACTTACTGCCAAAAAATGTTATGGTAATGTATAATGAATGAGATTTGTTTCTTAATCCCATCAAATAGAATATGCCCTTTATCCAATACCTAAATCAGAAATTGGAAACAGAAAGAAAGAAGCAAAACAGGGGACCTAGAGCACCAAACAGGACTTAAAGCATGCAATGAACAAACTATCTCTCCCTACTTTTGATGGCAGCAATAAGACATCTGCGAGAGCTTGGATTCACAAGCTAGACACTTACCTAACACTTAAACGTATGTCAGAGATAGAAGCCATTCGATTTGCTACGATGCATTTAGAGGGGGCGGCATATGATTGGTGGCATCACGGGTTGGTTACCCAGGATCATGGTCTTATCACATTCTATGAGATCTTCAGCTCTAAGCTGATTACTCACTTTGACAGGAAAAATATCAAGGTCTATTACAGGGATTTGGCATAGTTATGATAGGGTGGATCTTTGGATGATTTCATTTACGAGTTTTAGTGGGTCTCGGTGATGGTCCCAGATATGTTAGAACAGCGTAAGGTAATGCTGTTCATCGAGGGTTTACAAGTTAGGTACAGAGGCTTGGTCAAGGTACTTAAACCAAACACATTGGATGATGCAATTAATATCGTACACGATCTAGAGTCACCCTCTTTGATATTACAGCCTCCCGTGAAAACATATAAGGGGTCCACTTCATTCTAAAAGAAGAAAAACCAACAAAAGGCTACACCTTCTAGGATGGACTTCAAGACACAGAATGAACTCAGGAGGAAGAAACTATGCTTCACTTGCAGAGAGGCATGGACTCCAGATCATAGATGCATTATGTAGAGTTACTTTATAGGAGGAGGATGAGCAGTCGGAGGGCAACGATGTTGATGGCAGTGATGAGGAAGAGAACGAGTACTAGAGAGAGGAAGAAGGAAGACACCCAAGGACAACCTCCTATCATAGCATCACTTTCTAGCGATCCTACGAGACATCCCTTTTGTTTGAAAGGAATTGTTAGAGGACATCGTATTATATGTCTCTTGGATATAGGTGCCTCACATAGCTTCATAAGCTCATGATGGGTTACCCAGAGGAAGTTACAAATTGATGACATACTCGAGTTTGAGGTTAGAGTGGCAGGAGGTGAGAGATTGAGATGTGTAGGGAAGCTGTCAGGGCGTCCGATTCATTTTGAGGATTTTTCTCCTTAGGTAGATTTTTATTTGGTTGATCTGGATGGGTTAGATGCCATGTTGGGTAGACAGTGGTTGCAGACTATTGGCAGGTACACAGTTGATCATGATAAGATGCATTGGAATTCTTACAGGATGGCAAGAGACTTTACTCCACTTATGATAAGGAGATGTTGGCTAATATGCATGGTTTAGCCAAGTTTAAACAGTTCCTAGTGGGGGGCAAATGCACAGTTAGGACGGATCACAATAGTTTGCGCTACTTCCTAGAACATAAGAATCTTAATGAGAGAACAAAAGTGGGTCAGCAAGATTTAGGCCTATGATCTTGACATTGAGTATGTCAAACACAAGAACAATGTAGGTGCGGATGCACTTTCTAGGAGACCTTCAGTAGCGGAATGTTGTGCTATATCTGGGATTTCAGTAGATTGGAAGTCTTAGTTGTTGGTTGAGTATTCAAGCATGTTAGATTATGGATGGACAACTTTAGGACAGCAGGTACAAGGTAATAGATGATGTGATTTTCTATAAGGATCATAGTTACCTCGTACCAGGATCAAAACTCAATGGAAAGATTATGGAAACTCTACATGATGCACCATTAGCAAGACACCCAAGATTCTTCAAAACCTATAGACAGGTTAGGGAAAGATTTTCATGGAAAGGGCCTCAAAGACGATGTCCTCTAGCATATCAGGGAGTGTTAGACTTGTTAGCAAAACAAATCAGAGCATGAGTTTCTAGCCGTGTTATTACAACCTCTCCCCATTCTTGCGCAGAAATGGGAGAGTATTTCCATATATTTTATTATAGGGTTGCCTAGGGTGCAGGATAGGGATTATTTTTGTGGTGATGGATAGGTTGACGAAGTTCGCTCACTTCTTCATCATAGTAGCCTATTGGTCAGCGTCTCAAGTAGCCGAGTTATTCTTTCAGGAGGTTTTTCGCTTACATGGTCAAGGATAGCAAGTTCCTTAGCACCTTTTGACATGAATTGTTTAGATTGACTAGTACGGAGTTGACACCCAACACGAGTTATCACCCCCATACGGATGGATAGACTGAGGTAGTTAACAAATGGGTGGAAGGTTATCTCTAGAGCTATGTAGCAAGATTGAAGAAAGCTTGGGTCAAGTGGTTGTATCTAGGAGAGTATTGTTACAACTCCTACCACATGTCCATTCAAATGTCTCCATTTCGTACTCTCTATGGCAGAAAGGCCTTGTCATTCATAGACTTGGCTCTGCAGGACAACAGGGCACCACTAGTAGGGGATTGGATGCAGGATCGGCAGGATATCCTTAGATCTCTTTGGAGAACATTCTACGGGTCCAGAATCAGCAGAAGATGTATGCTGATCGTTGGCATACTGAGCGGAATTTTGACTTGGGTGATGTGGTTTATCTCTGTCTCCAACCATATAGACAGAGTTCTTTGAAGAAGAGTGAGTCTCAAAAACTTCAGCCCAAATTTTTTGGTTCGTATCACATTACTAGGAGGGTTGGTGAAGTAGCCTATGAGCTAGATTTACCTGATGACAACAAAATTCATAACGTGTTCCACGTTTCATGTCCCAAGAAAGCCATTGGCCAACATACAATACTTTCTATGGATTTACCTTATGACAACAAAATTCATAACGTGTTCCATGTTTCATGTCTCAAGAAAGGCATTGGCCAACATACAATACCTTCTATAGAGTTGCCCCTGCTCGATGAGGAAGGGAAGCTTATATTAGTTCCAACAGAGGTGATAGAGGTCAGAGAGAGGAAACTGCAGAATAAGTCCATCCAGGAATATTTGATTCGCTGGAAGGATTTACCTTATGAGGATACCACTTGGGAAAGCGTGCCAATCCTACAACATCCGACATTGAGATTGCTTGAAGGCAAGCAATCTCGGGAAGGGAGGACTGTAATGTCCCCTTCTCTGCGCTGGCATTAATGGTGCCTATTTGGTCTATCTTTCTATCCGCATAGGCTAACGACATGATTTAGGATGCCAGCTAGTCACAAGAGTTTTGGTTTCAGTTGAGGAGATTTTTAAATGGGAAATCCTAAGGTTAAAGTCACTTTATTTTATTGAGTTGACGTATAAAGTACTTTATTGTTTAAAGTCACTTCAGGACAAAATGCCTTAAGTGAGTAAAAGACGAAATAGTCTTTTATCCCACATTGCTAAGAGGTTTTTTTCTCCCCACACTTCGAGGTTATAAAAGAAAGCCTCTACATTGGGATTATCACCATGAAATGTTATGTTATTTCCAAAAATCCTAAGAGTTGCTTAAATGTGATTGGATATTTCCTAAGGACAAAACCCCTTGAGGAAAAGAGTAAGGCTAGATGAAAACCTAGTGTTCACATTATATGTTTAAGATACAAGAGTTGAGTTGATGCATTGATATTCAGATTGTTGGAAATTCCACGGCAAGTAGCAAGTTGTAATGAAATAACTTGCACAATAGAAGAAACAATATGAAATATTATATATATACTTAATAATAATTGAGAGTAATATGCCACTTCGAGGGGGCAACCTCCAAATATCTCCAATGAGAACACACTAAACACTATGATGTTGAATAAGACTCACAACCTCCTATATATACCTAATTATGATTAGGTTGAATAGACACAACCCTACATAACACCCAGACCAACCTACCTACCTAAATAATAATATAATAATAATAAAATGACTTAATTAAGGATTAAGATAGCCACAAGTTGACTATTCATAACCCTTAATACACCAATATTAAGGGCGTAGCATGCCCCCTCTCTTGAAAGAAGCATTTTCCTCAATGCTAACCAAGTGTGGATTCTTTTGAATGAACTTCTCATCCTTCGATGTGGCCTCTTCAACTAGTAAGTTCTTCCATTGGATGAGATACTGAGTTAGGGTTTTGTTGCTTAGCTTCTTCGTGTGTGTTTGAAAATGTTACTCTTGTTCCAAAATTATTCTTCTTTCTTCATCAAGTTTTAGTAGTATTGTTTGAGTAGGAATATTTTGCCCAATTGCCTTCTTCAAACAAGAAACATGAAAATCTGGATGTATCTTTGTTGTTGGTGGCAATTCAAGCTTGTAGGCAAGACTACCAATCTTTTGGATGATTTGGTATGGTCCATAATATCTTGGAGACAACTTATTATTCTTTTTTTGTTGCTTTATTGAGATTTGTTTATAATGTTGCAATCTCAAGAAGACCCAGTCCCCAACTTCAAAATTTCTTTCACTAAGATGTTTGTCCACTTGTTGTTTCATTCGATTTTGTGCCATAGCTAGATTCTCCTTGAGTCTTGAAAGTACCTGTTGTTGATGAAGCAAGTGGTCCTCTACTACTTGAACTCTTGGTGAGACCTTTAATGATGATGTGATGGAAGGAGGATGACATCCATAAAGTGCCAAAAAAGGAGACATTTTTAATGAGCTATGAAAAGAAGTATTGTACCACCATTCTGCAAGAGGTAGCTATCTACCCATTGAGATTGTTTTTCTGAAGTGAAACAACGTAGATATACTTCCAAACATTTATTAACAACCTCAGTTTGCCCATCTCATTAAGGATGGTATAAAGAACTATGAGCCAATTGAGTACCCAAATATGAGAATAAATCTTTCCAAAAGTGACTAGTAAAGGTAGGATCACAATCACTAACAATAACCTTAGGTGTACCATGTAGGTTTTGGATATTCTCCAAGAAAACTTTTGCCACTATACTTGTTGTAAAAGGATGTGATAATGTAATGAAATGTGCATATTTAGTGAGGCGATCAACTACTACCATGATGACGTTATGACCTCTAGATTTGGGAAGCCCTATGATGAAGTCCATGGATACCTCTTCCTAATGTTGGCTAAGAATAGATAAAGGCTGCAAGAGACCTGGTGTCTTAATTATTTCCCCCTTATTTCTTTGACAAACGAAACATTTAACCACAAATTTTTGAATTTCACCTTTTAGCCCTTCCTTAAAAAAATCTTGCTTGACTCGATATGTCTTCAAAAATCTTGGATGACCACCAATTGGGGACTCATGTAGTTCTTTGAGAATCTTGTGTTTAAGAGTGGAAGTTTTGCAGAGATACAGGCATTCTTTATACCAAAGAATACCCCCCTTTAAACAAAACTTATCTGAACTACTAGGGTCACTTGTTATTTGCCGGATGAGATTACTTGTTGCAACATCATTTTTCCACTCTTCTTTGGCGTCTACCACCCAATTCTCTTGTAATATTGAAAGGGCACACGATAAGGCTTCATCTTTTTCGTCCTTCTTGGAAAGTGCATCAGCCATAATATTTTCCTTCCCTTTCTTGTATACAAATTAAAAGTCATATCCCAACATCTCAGTGACCCAGTTTTGTTGCTCTTCTGAAGATAGTCTTTGTTCTAAAAAATATTTTAGGCTATCATAATCTATCTTAACCTTGAAGTGTCAACCCATTAAATAAGGCCTCTATTTTTTAACTGCATTAAAGATTGCTAGCATTTCCTTCTCATAAATAGGTTTGAGCTGATTTTTACCTTTTATTTGATGATTCTCAAAAGCAATTGGTCAACCTTCTTGCATTAGAACTGCTCCTATCCCATTTCCAGAAGCATCACATTCCACAATGAATTCCTTGGTGAAGTCCGAAGTGGCCAGCACTGGAGTTGTACACATAGCCTTCTTCAGTTGCTCAAATGCTACATTAGTGAATTCATTCGAATGAAAAGAATCCTTCAATAGAGTGGTAAGGTGTGTTGCTATACGACCATAATTCTTCACAAATCTTCTATAGTACCCTACTAATCCCAAGAAACCCCTCAACTTCTTCATGGTTTTTGGAATAGCGCATTCCATGATGGCCTTAATTATGTTAAGGACCACCTTTACTCCTTCATGTGAAACTGTGTGTCCCAAATACTCCACCTCCTTAAGACCAAAAACAGACTTGGATGGCTTAGCATAGAGTTGATGATCTTCGAGTAATTGTAATGCTTGATTTACATGCTGCAAATGTTCTTCCCAAGTCTTGCTATAAATTAATATATCATCAAAAAACAGTAACACAAACTCTCTCAAGAACTTCTTAAAAATGGATTCATCAAACTTTGGAATGTAGATGGTGCATTGGTAAGACCAAATGACATCACCAAAAATTCATAATGACCCTCATGAGTTCGAAATGCTGTCTTGCAAATATCTTCCTCCTTAATCTGAATTTGGTGATAACCCGATCTAAGATCTAACTTGGTAAAATACATAGCTTCATTTAATTCATTTAGAAGATCATCGATGACTGGAATTGGAAACTTATCTTTAATGGTTTACTTGTTGAGCACTCTATAATTTGGACACAAGGACCAAGTTTCATCCTTCTTACACACCATCACAACAGGTGAGGAGTAAGCACTTTGGTTGTGTCTGATATTTCCTACCTCTAGCATTTCCTCAACAATTTTTTCTATCTCAGTTTTTTGTATGTGTGGGTACCTATAAGGCTTGATGTTTGGTGGTTGGCTCCCTCGAACTAGTTGTATGGCATGGTCATGATCCCTTTTAGGAGGAAGTCCTTTAGGCATATCTCCAAGAATCATTGAGTGATGATCAATTATTGCATGTAAATCTGGATGAGTAAGAGCATTAGATTGAGGGACTTGTAATTAACATAGCTGGGCCACAAATCCATCTGCTCCTTTCGCAAGAAACTTTTGCATTTGATGTGAGCTTACCATCTGTGGGGATTTTGCCTTCAATCCCCTTAGCTCCACTACCTTTCCTTTTGATTGAAATTGCATGAATAGTTCTTGGAAGTTCATCTCAGTTGTTCCCAATGTAGTAAGCCATTGTACTCCCAAAACAATATCTACCACACCCATGGATATTGCATACATTGGGGTATCAAGTTGATAATCTCCCATGGATAATTTGATGCTATGACACTTCTTTGAACAACTAACTGTGCTTCCATCTGCAATCAAAACCTGAAACTCTGGGACTGGATATATAAAACAATTTAGAAGAGTTGCCAACTTTTTGTTGATGAAATTATGAGTACTACCTGAGTTGATCAACACTCTTACTTTTTGCTTCTTTAAGAAACTCACTACCTTGAGAGTTTGTGGTGTACTGAAACTTGAAAGTACTGAAACCTGAAAGTGCATGGCAAGAAATGATTGATTGAGAATCATGTGATTCCTCACCTGACTCCCTATCCTTCTCTGGTATGGGCTCATCCTCTTCTTCCTCACTTAGACCTTCAATACAGAACAATTTCTTTTCACTACATTTATGTCCTCGATTATATTTGCTATCACAATTGAAACACAATCCTTTTGCTCTTTTCTCCTCAATTTGCTGTGGAGTCAACCTAGTAGGTTGAGGAAGATAAGGTGTTGAATAACCTTTTTCTCTTGTCACATTAGCCACTTTCTTTCTAGGAATCAAGAACTTCTCCTCTACGTTGTGAGCCAGTATAAAAGATTCATTTACTGAGCTAAGACTAAACATGCATACCTCATGTTGAATGTGATCCGTAAGACCACCCAAGAATAAATCATTCAAGTTCTCTATAATTGTATCCACTCTTAAGGATAGATTTTGGAATTTTTGAATATAATTCATAACTGATCTTGTTTGTTGAAGCTTAGCAAGTTGGCTAAAGAAGTTTTCTGTAACACTATTGCTATATTGTGGTTGCGGTTCTTTTGTAAAAATTGACCATGATACGGTGAGACCCTTTTTCCTCCTATGAGTACAAAGCCAACGATATCAAATGAATTGATTTGGTTCTAGATATAAGAAAGCCATCGTGACCTTTTGTCCATATTTGATTTGGTGTTCCTCAAAAATTTTTTGTATTTGATTTATCCATGTTAGAGGATCCTTGCCAGTGAATTTGCGCATATCCAACTTTGGAAAAAAATCCCTAGATCCCATAGGAGTATTAAAATTTGTGTCATTATTAGTCATCTTGAAGGTTTCACCTTGATTGCTTGACAACTCCTTCCTTGTTTCATTCATGTAGGTGCTTAATATGCTTTGTATATCTGATATATCTCCTCGTAGGTCAGACATATCCCTCTTAAGTTCTTCCTTGAACTTACTTATTTCTTGATTGGGATTACTACCCTCTATTGTTTCCCAATCTTGATCAAAAGATTTCCCTGGTGTGGTAGCATTCTTTTTGCCTCTTGCTAGAGGCCCTGTCATGATGGAAACCAATATTTTTGAAATAAATCACACAAATGAAATATAAATTCTATAATTGTTTAATTTATTTTTTACTGTAACTTACTAGGGCTAAGACACCCTTAGGAAAAATCCAAAAAAATGGGCAAATTTGTTGCCTTGAAAGTGAATTTTCCTAATTTTGTAATAACTTGCTTATTTGCTCAAATAGTAATTCTGCAGTAATTTGCTCTAATTATTTTGAATTTTGGACTATAGCTTCTTTAATATAGTCTTTAAAAACCATTTAAAAATATTTGGAAAATTCGCTAAAATCTGAAAGTTATGCTCTTCCCAAGATAGCCCCAATGTTGAGAAAAAATCTTGCCTCTATGGTGCCAAGATCATGCTCTGATACCACTTTTAATGAAATAACTTGCACAATAGAAAAAATAATATGAAATATTATATATATACTTGATAATAACTGAGAGTAATATGCCACTTCAAGGGGGCAACGTCCAAATATCTCCAATGAGAACATACTTCACAATATGATGTTGAAATAAGACTCACAACCTCCTATATATACCTAAATATGCTTAGGTTGAATAGACACAACCCTACATAACACCTAGGCCAACCTACCTACCTAAATAATAATATAATAATGATAACATGACTTAATTAAGGATTAAGATGTTGTCGGTAAAATGTATAGTGTAGCCGACGGGTAGAGTAGTATCCGAACGGGCGCGTGACGCTTGAGTCACCCTTCGGAAAGGTATATGTACACGTCCGAGATGGACTTTGGAATCATCAGTTAGAAGCAGAGGTCATTGTAATCGGAGATCATTGTAGTCATTGTAATCTGCAAGTGCATACATGAATAAAGTACCTGTTCTGAATTGAATCGTGTTATACTTGTGTTGAACTTCTTATCCTATGCGGTAAACATTTGGTGCCGTTGCCAGACGAACTTGGAATGAAGGAATGATATGAAGATTGATGCCGAATTTGCCAAACAAAGATCGAAATAAGGTGAAAGATAAGAATGAACTAAGTACAGCAAAAGAAATTTTAATTTTAACATAGCAAGAAGAACGCAGACAGAGACTTCAGCAGATTGCCGAGGGGCATCGAAGGGGTGAAGAGGCACAGACGGAGGGAGTGCACTCACCTAGTAGGCTGAGGAGTGCCGAGGAATTGCTGGAAGAAACTCGACAACGCTTGAATTTGGTGGAGGAAACAAGGGAAGAATTCCTTAACCTGTATACGCCGAGGGGAGAGTGTCCGAACGGAAGGGAAGAAACTCGCACGGCTCGGAGTGCCGAGGGAGCACGAGCGTGGAGGGATCTCTTCGTTCCTGATACATCGGACGAATGGATACAGGTGGAGAATAGAACATCACTTGAAGACTTGTCAGCAGACAACGTGGTTGTTGGGAACAAGACTGTTGTCCAGAACAACGCGGAAGTCTAGAATAGCGTGGGAGTCCAAAACAACGCGAAAGCACAGAACAGTGCGGGAACTCAGAACAGTGCGGGTACACAAGTACCTCAGAATCAAAGACAAGTAACAATGGCTGGCCCTAAAGAAAAGTTACCCAATTTTCACGGTGATGGTTCAGCAGACCTTATCAAACATTGTAAAACGTGTGAAAACATATGGACGGAAAATGACGTGACGGATGAGGATGATTGGGTAAGACAATTTTCAGCAACCCTACGGGTTGTGGCGATAGATTGGTTTTCTGACACTAGTCCTTAGAAACTTAATACATGGGAAAATGTTAAAAAAGAATTTATCGCAGAATTCAGATTACTCCGAGATGATAATGAAATAGTGGTAGAAATTTACAACACAAAACGTTCTATATGCCACATTATGCTATTGGTCTGTTTTTGGATGCAACGATGCGGATGATCCCGAATGATGCACTGGAGGCAAAACCGAGACCACTCGCGCCTGGTGAACCACCTATAATGCAGTGGAAGCACTTGGATACTCGCGACACCAAAACAATAGGGTAAAAGCGACCAAGGCCGGATGGTGGCAACACAGATAGTGGCCGAGAGGAAACATCTTCAGAGGAGAACGGGTCTGAGGGGGAAGAGGAAGATGAAGAAGAGGTAGGAGTAATCACGACTACACCCTTGAGATTTCCACGGCCTGTGCTTTCGACTACAACACACTTGGTTTCGGTGGGTATACACAGTATCCCAGGGTTTGGATAGATCAGACAGCCGATAGTGATGACACCAGTCTCAGTTACGACGCAGCCTACCGTAGAGACACGAGCTGTAGCAAAGTCACATCCAGCACCGACAGATATAGTAGCCCCGATGGCACCGATGGAACCAGCTCATGAGACTCTACTAGATACAGGAGAGACTTTTGTACCTGACAGGGAGATGGAGATAGACACGGAGACAGGGGTGTTGGAGGTACCCGTAGGTGAGGAGTTGGGGGCATCAAGTGTCCTATTGGATGTAGCAGGATCTAATGCGGTGGTTGCAGAAGACACAACACAGTTGGCATCACTTGAGCAAGACAGCAAGAGAGAGGACCAGACACAAAGGGTGAGTGCTTTTCTGAGTACAAAGTTCCACCGAACTCCAGCACCTCGAGTGACATACTTGTCGACACCTACGCGGGAAGCAGTTTGGGAGAACCCACTACAGGAGGTTGTGCAGGCACAGAATGAGGGAGTAACGCGTAGCGTTGTTGAGCGTATGGCGGATGAAGTAGAGAAGGCTATGGGTACACAGCAGAACCCACTAGTGCAGGAGGCAATGAGGACAGAGGCAGTTTTTCTTGATGATGTCGCAGCTCTAGCATCTCGGGCTCGCCAGGTTATAGATTCGGCAAAGATGCAGGCGTTGGAGTTAGTAGGGAAGGAGCTGGAGGGAGTCATATCCTTCATGAGGATGGGATGCCCAGCTGCCTTTATCGTTTGTTTTTCAAGAGAGGGGATGGCCCGATGTGGAAACCACAGAGATGCGATAGGATTGGTCCATGACAAGGAAACTTGTGAGGGAGGGTCGGATTGAGATACTGATTTAGGAGATCGCAAGGTTACACGGAGATATATTACACCCTTTGGAGGAGTCAGGCGGACCAGCTAGCAGCTGCGAGAGCTCGGGAGGAGTCAGCTGCCAGGTTTGCTTCGGAGAAGGCAGCCTGGGAATCGGAGAGGGCGGCCTGGCAATCCGAGAGGACAACCCTGTTAACAGCAAAAGAACAGTTAGCAGTAGCAAATGAACAGTTGACGACAGAAAAAGAAAAGATGGCAGCAGAAAAGGAGAGGGAATTGGGAGAGGTCGGAGAGATGATGCAGTCAGCCCTAGAGCTCCAGTTGGAAGCAGAAGCTGAGCTGAAGATTATGAAGGAACAGGTCTACAAGCTAAGGGTAGAGGTGAACGAGTTGTAGACGCGAATGATCACTACGCCAGGGACGCATCCCTCTGTCTAGTACTTATGCATTGATGTATTGCGTTAGAAAATTTTGTTAATGAATTTTGTTGTATTGTCGTCCGGAGACGACCTTTCTTTTTTGGGGGGGGGATGATGTTGTCGGTAAAATGTATAGTGTAGCCAACGGGTAGAGTAGTATCCGAACGGGCGCGTGACGCTTGAGTCACCCCTTCGGAAAGGTATATGTACACGTCCGAGATGGACTTTGGAATCATTAGTTAGAAGGAGAGATCATTGTAGTCATTGTAATCTGCAAGTGCATACATGAATAAAGTACTGTTCTGAATTGAATCGTGTTATACTTGTGTTGAACTTCTTACCCTATGCGGTAAACATAAGACAGCCACAAGTTGACTATTCATGACCCTATATATACCAATATTAAGGGCGTAGCATTGGTTATCAAATTCTATGAGTATTGAGCACATACAGGATATTTGACAGAGCTGGATATTTACAGCAGACAAGGTTGGCCGACAGTTCCATAGTGGAAAAGGAGCAGAGGCGGAGTGTCTTCCTTATAGTCGGGCAGGGCAGAGTCATCAACAGGAGCAAGATGTAGTGATAGTGTGTTTGCAAAAATGTCTGAGAACTGGACAGTGTTTCACGGGATTGCACATGGCATTGAGGAAGGCTATTTCACTATCCCTAGGTCATGGGTGTTTAGTCGGGTTGTAACCATATGAAGTCAGGTAGATTGCGAAGGAGAGTCCAGCAACAGTCGGGTTAATGCTTTTCATACTGTGATAGACGGCAGGCTGACTAAAGGTTGGGAGTTGAAGATTGGACGAGTTCTCATTGCATATTCAGTTTTCCCTACCGGCTCTCATTATTATTCACATGTCTGTTAATTCCTTGCTCATTCCGCATTTTATGTACTGCACATTGTTTCATTTCCAAAATAAGCAGTGTCTCATTGTAAAACCAGTTTGAGTGTTATATTTCCATGAACTTCTTAATCTCTGAGTTGGTTCCTTATGATATTCCATGCATATAGAAATCTGACTCTATCTTGGTCCTTATAAAGCTTGTTGCATGATTACCTTGCTGTAACTTATCTTGAGATTTGATGTACCTAACATATCAATATAACGAGCCTTGCAAACATTAAATTAAATATGCTGGATGGTGATGTTTTGATTGGATTATGATTATAAAGCCCAACTACAGTGAGTCATTTAATTAACAGCAGTCTCATGCATGCCAACTGTTTGCTAAAATTCCTTAGTTAGAAATTCAATTTCTTTCTTCAGATTCGAGGAGGAATATTACACATTGCACCAACAAATGATTACTTATTTTCCCTCCTTTTTGCATAGGGTGCATATTTGGGGACCAGTGGCTCTATTTTCTATAACCTATCCCCAGTTATTATAATGTGGTAAGATGGCATCCATGTAAAGACCCCAACTTTTGGCAACACATTTTTTCCCCTACAAAGGACTTTAGGCCAAGTACCTTTAATTTTCTTCCGAGTTGGCAACAATGTAATCAAGTTTGACTGAGTAAGAAGTAGATTTGTCTCCTCACCATATAGTTTCTTCTAAGTTCTTATTTAATTCCTTTTTTGAATTCCCTATATGTAAGTCAAGTTTCTAAAATTCTTTCCACTTGGGAAATGGGATACCATTTAAATATCTGATCATATAGCAGTCACTTTCTTGCCATAGGTTTGAGTGGATGGATGGATGATATCAGGTAGTTCAGGTCTGTTGTTCAACGGACGATGTCCATTACATAATTTGTGCTGGGAGGATGCACACCATCTGTTTCTGATTATTTATTGAAATACCAACATCATTAGCTTTGATAAGTAGGAGATAATTTCCACAGCAAGTCAAATTGTGATATTGCTATCAGGATTTAACTGTGTGATTTTTGAGTCAAACTCATTGACCCATATTTCATGAGTAGTGATTCAACATGAATCCATCTCTCATGAGAATAATATGGAACACTTAGCACTCATTGGATCTAGGTGATGCTCACAGGGCTGAAGCACCGGGACTTCCCGGAGGTCACCCATCCTAGTACTACTCCAGCCTGAGCGCGCTTAACTACAGAGTTTCCTCCATGGTTAAACCCAAAGCTTGCAACCCCATTTGCAATATGGGTCAATGAGTTTGACTCAAAAATCACACGGTTAAATCCTGATAGCAATATCACATCAGTAGCTTTGTTTTAAAAGGGTTAATCTCTAGATAATCTGTGAAAAAATTCCAGGATTTTTAGTTCAAGTACAATTGTAGATTTGACTTTTATTGGCATGCAAGATTATGATGGTGAAATTGGCCTGAACTGGGAATGCTATCATTAATGTTTTGGGTAATCAAATAGTGGGCTTTTGGCTTTTTTCAACTTGTAAATGATTTTTGTGGATATTTCTGCAGCTATCCTTTGAATGATGCGACTGCGACTGTAAATGAAATTGGAGGCACTCTTAGAAGAGTTATGGGTGGCACTAGTGGTGTACTGTATGTTAGCCTTTACCTTGACTGGTTTTTTCCTTAATGTTGCGTACATTTTGCCAACTTTATCTCATGTCGTTCTCTTGGAAAAGAAATTCAATTGCTTCAAGTCTTCTTTGTGGTAGACATTTCTTTGTTGTACATTGGTAAGATTGTGTTACTGCATTTTATCACAGATATGATATATTCTGCAAAGCTGCATATGCCAAGTTGAAGGAAAGCACTGGATCTAGCATCCCAGCCACACAATGTGAGACAAAATATCCAATCTACTCTATAATCTTATCTCTGCGAGGGGTTTGGTTCCTCTTCTATGTCCTTAGTCGTTTTGCTAAATTAGGATATGTTATATGATACCAGGGGTGGCTGCATTAGATGCTGCAGTGGCTGCTGTGAGCAAGTATGGTGGTGCTGTAACGGGCTATCGGACAATGTTAGATGCTCTGTTTCCTGCATCTCTCATATTGCAAGAGGTACCTGAATCTTAATGGGATGTCTTGTTCTGTTGTTTTACTTTATGTTTTGTTTCTAGAGGCTAAGCCAAATTATTGTTATATAATGGTCCTGTAGAGGCTAGCTGTAGGAGATGATCCATTGACTGCTTTAATTGTTTCATCGGAGGCTGCTTCAGCTGGTGCTGAGTCCACAAAGAATATGGAAGCTCAGGTACAAAGATCTATTGAATTTGGTCTATTAAATGTAAATTATCCCTCTATGATGCACTGATTTTAGTTAGATAAACGCATGCTTCTTTAAGGCTTTCCATTTGATTTCCAGTACAGCTATGCAGCTAATAGGTTAAGTCCATCTTATTATGTTGAATAAGTTTGGCAGACAAATACCATCATTATTTAGAAATATTATTTTCAAAGGAATCCAACTAATGGTTGCATTTTGATGGTAATGATGTTTAGCCTGCTATCTTGAACTTGTTATATGTAAATTTCAAAGGAATCCAACTAATGGTTGCATTTTGATGGTAATGATGTTTAGCCTGCTATCTTGAACTTGTTATATGTAAATCACTCAATGAATGAGAGCACAAAGAACAAAAATATCTTTAATGCAGACTAAGAAAATAATTTTTTCTTGTGAAGTGCGAAGGTAAAAAATATGTTAATAACAGGAAACCAGCATCTAGAACAACTATGAAATAGATTTCAGGTACAAAGAGAAAAAATTAAGTTATAACCGGAAAACCAGCACCTAGAACAAATATCATGTGAGAAAGTAGTATATAGAATACACTGAAACAATATGATTATTGACCCTAGTACAATGAAACAATAAAACAAATAATAGAGCATCAATTTAGAAGATGGTCACATTTCATAGCTAGTGAATAATAGAAAGAAGGGAAAGAATCTGTAATCATTGTTTATCAGAGAAAATAGCTGTGTCGCCATCCAGTAAAATATTATAGCGAATACAAAGAAAGTAGAGAGGATCAGGGCAACCACTGCCATGAAAAAATATTAGTTTTAACTCGCCATCAAAATAGAGTTGGATATGATAGATTGTGGGCTCTAGTTGTGGTATGCGTAGCATATCTGCATATCTAGGTCAATTGGAACACAGTTATAGAGCTGTATCTCAAAACAACACCTGGAGTGTAGTCTTTTCTTTTAGTTATGGGACAAGAGAATGCATGATGAAGGAGACAGAGTTGGGCAAAGTTCAGGTCTTACAACAACCTACCTTGAAATCCAAGGAAGAGACTATGCTGTGTATTTGGTCACTGGATTGACAGTTGAAACGAAGGGTACAAGGTGCACTCTCCATGTGACTTAAGTGGGCAGTTGCACTAGAATGCCATCACATCGGATAAATTAATATTGAAAGAGCAAAAAGTAATGACAAAAGTTTGGATGCATCTATTTTTAATTGGGTGGATAAATGAAATAAATCACATTCTCATCAACTTTTAGTGGTTTGAAATGATGAGATGTCATTTCTGAAGTCCATTGGCATATTAATAAAATAAATTAAAGAAATAATGAGCCCAACGCTAGAGGAAATTGTGTTAGAGGTGGGCATAAAAAGATTGGTGCAAGTTATAACTAGTAATGTAGCAATATGTGGGGATTAAGAGACTATTTAAGGACAGTATCCAACACTTTCTTGTACCATTACAGCAGTGGACAGATGGAAGGAATCACATTCTCATCAACCTTGCAGGGGCTTCAAACATTGAGGTAGTGTTTTTATTATCCATTGACAGTATAAATAAACTTAAGGATGCAAAAAACTTGAATTAAGAGTAAATGAATTTGTGTCAGGTGGGCATATAAGATGTGCAAGTTAAACATTGAGGTAGTGTTTTTATTATCCATTGACAGTATAAATAAACTTAAGGATGCAAAAATCTTGAATTAAGAGTAAATGAATTTGTGTCAGGTGGGCATATAAGATGTGCAAGTTGTAACTTGTAATGCAATGACGTACATAGTGCTACTAGGCTGACAAGTCTAAGATAAATATCGAACGCTTTTTATTACTTTGCAATTGTTTGCTGGCTTGAGTTTCTTTTGGAGGAGATAGTGTCATGTCCCATACTCAAAATAGGATTAAATAACAAATGAAAACAATTAAATAGAAAATGTAAAAGAATAAAATAAAAAATGAAATTAAAATCTAGTTAAACAAAATGTCAAAAAGCACAAATAGAAAAGTTGTCCTCCTCTAAAAGGGAGTGAAGAGAACTTCATTTGAGGGCAAAATATATGGAAGAAGAAAGGAATGTGAAGAAAATAAGGAAGTGACTCTTTTAAAAGATGAAGGGTTTTGACTATATTTCAAAAGGTGGTTATCGTGACAGGGCGTGACTATTGAAGAGGGCAGACATGCTGAAGATGTGTGACCATTCCTTGCAAAAGATATAAAGGGGAAAAGTCATCAAATGCAATGGAGGAAAGTGTAAAGTTTTATGATCGTTTATTGGTGGAGACTTGAACTGAAATAATGAATCTTATGTAAATGTTTCAGTTCTTTAATGATTATGATCTGAGTTATTTCTGTATATATGTGTGCAGATCTCAATATGCCCGAGAATGTATTGCCTTTGTTATTGATATATTTCAGTACGCACACACACACACACTATATATATATGTATATGTTTATGCAGGGTTGTGTCCCTATGTAACCATACCTCAATACATAATAGAAATAATATAACTTCCTTACTAATATTGAACAGATGCAAATCATTACATAACAAATGCATAAGTCTTAATTAAGACTTGTACCTGATAATGTATCGGTACATATTAATGACAAGTAACGAGCACATAACACTCATTATTATATGACTGTCATACCAAACATGATCGGAATATAGAATGAATGTATTTGATTGCATACTGAAGGGAATGTATTTGATCGGTATTCAAAGAATAAGGAAGGTGTGTGTGTGTGTGTGTGTGTGTGTATAAAATCAGGTTCAATATATGATTAGATATATAACAACACATATACATAATTTGCTTCAATTTCCATAAAGCTAATCTTCTTGACACTCGCTCTTTAGCAATGAGGGAATTGAAGAAAATATAATACAAGGTTATGCACCATTTAGAAAAATGGTTTAACAAAAATGTTTGGTGTCCAGCAAAATCCGGCCCGAAGAACAATGATAATGCATACTTCAACACTTTTGGTGTTAGAAGATAGATCAACTATAAATAAGGTCGTCACCTTACGATAGTGATCTTACACATAGGAAAGGTCGTCACCTTTCATAAAAAAAGTTTGCAAACATCTAATTTTATTTATGAATATAATAATAATTTACAATTGCATTTACAAATTTGTCATACCAAGTTTACTTTTGAAGTACACTATTTTCAACTTTGCAAGAGGCTTGGTGAAAATATAAGCATTTTGCTCATTTGTGCTGATATAAATCAGCTTGATAACATTTTTGTCAACCATGTCTTTGATGTAATGATAAGGAGTCTCGATGTGCTTCGATTGATTGTGGAAAACAGGATTTGCAGAAAGTTTGATGCAGCTCTGGTTATCACAACAAATCACTATAGGACTTAGTTGTTTTTCAAAGAGGCCGTGCTCCCCATGGAGGCTGCCATGTACTCAGCTTCAGTGGAACTCAATTCAATTGTAGGTTGTTTTCTACCGAACTAGGATATCATTGCTGATCCAAGATTGAAGCAACACCTTGTGGTACTTTTGCGGTTTATGAAACAACCAGCCCAATCAGAATCAGTATATCCTTCAAGTTTGATCTCTACATTTTTGTACTTCAAACCAAGACCAATAGTGCTACGTAGATATCTCAAGACATGTTTAGCAGCCATCAAATGAATCTTCTTTGGTTCACACATAAAATGACTTAAAACATTTGTGGCATAGCATATATCAGGCCTAATATTTACAAGATACATAAGAGATGCAATGATCTGTCTGTAAAGAATGGGATCAATAGATTCTGAATTCACAGCTTTTTTTAGTTTGTGTAGATTGGTTTCCATCAGAGTTGTTAGAGGTTTGCTATCCATCATTCCAAATCTAGTCAAGATGTTCTGAGTGTACTTCCCCTGATTTAGAAAAATATGATCTTTCTTTTGACAGACTTATAGGTCCAAGAAATAGTGTAGAAGGCATAGATCGTTCATTTCAAATTCAGCTATAAGATCTTGTTTGCATCTTTCAATCAAGCGATCATTACTTGTTATCAATATATCATCAACATATAAAACAAGTATTAACATGTCATTATTACAAATTTTGAAGTATATGTTTGGATTAGCTTCATTTATTGAGTATCCTAGTTTGGTGAGATAGCTATCTATCCTTTCATACCAAACTCGGGGTGCTTGTTTGAGGCTATAGAGAGCTTTCTTTAGTTTACATACATAATTATCCTTATCTTTTGTAGCAAAATGTTCAGGTTGTTCAATATATACTTCTTCATTTATGACACCATTCAGAAATGCGGTCTTGACATCCATTTTATGTATCTTCCATCCTTTGGATGGTACAATTGCAATAATTGTTCTTACAGAAGTGTAGTGTTTTGAGAAAACCTCGAGCAACAAACCTTGCTTTATGCTTTTTAACACCGTCGTCACAAGCATATTTGATTTTGTATAACCATTTTGATGAAACAACTGATTTTTCTTTTGGTTTAGGTACAATATCTTAAACATCATTTTGTAATATGGATTGATACTCCTCACCCATAGCATCTTTCCAAGCTTGACAAGTTAGGGCTTCTTTAACAGTTGACAGTTCAGACTTAGTAAACTCAGTTACTAATGCAGTGTAACAAGATTTGTTTTTGGTTTTTTTTGCTTTCCCTGGAAATTTCATTTGGCTCAACATTATTTTCTTCAATCATTTGCCTTGCCCATAATGGCCTTTTCTTGATATTAGTGGTGTCTCTATTCTCTGTATTTGGTAATGATTCATTTTCTTCTAATATGTTCTCCATCTGAATTTCAGTTTGTAGGTTTTCATCTAAGTCTGTGATGGGCTCATCTTATGTACTTGTAGATAGTTTTAAAGCGATGTTTTCTTCAAATATGACATCTCTACTTACTTCAATTGGTCTTTATTTACGTACATAGACTCTATATCCTTTGGAGTTCTCACTGTACCCAACAAATATTCCTTTCTTTCCGGATGGTTCTAATTTGGTTCTTCTTTCTTTAGGTATGTGAATGTAAACAAGAGAACCAAATATTCTAAGATGGCTTGAGTCAGGTTTAGATCCTGAAAAAACTTCTTTAGGAGTTATGTTTTCTAGTATAGAATGTTGACATTTGTTTTGAATGTATACAGCTCAGAGTAACGAGAATCACCCAAAAATCGCCTGAATTGACGATTCAGCGATTAGATTCATCGATGGCAATTTTTTTGGAGTCGGAAATCGCCATTGCTGATTTCATCAGGTGAATCGCCTGAATCGCCGATTTGGGTGATTCATCCAAAAAATCGCATGAATCGCCTGATAAAATCGCCATGAATCGCCCACGGCCAGTAAAGTATGGACTTGTAAAATTAAAAAAAATCACTTGTTTTTTTAACTTTATTTTTGACCTATTCTCTTTGTTATAACCATAAAGGGCCTTCTATTTGTTTCAAAGTAACGTGAATCAAAATCGTATCGGAATCGGCACGGCCAAATCGAATTGTGAATCGGGGGTGAATCGGCAAATTTGAAAAAACCCTTTAAATGTAAAGATTTTAACAATTTAAGACTTACTTCATGCACCCTTTATTGAATATAACATAAAAACACTATAACATCATCAAATAGAATCTAACATACATAAACATGAAACATAAAATCCATCACATACGTAACTATGTTATCATTATGTACTAAAATGTAAATTGTATGTTAGCTGAAGTAAATAAAAATCAAATGATCATAATGATTCAAATCATAGAATCAGTAAGATGAAATCATGAAGATCTATAAGACATCAAATCCTAAATGTATGTATAAATCTAAGATGAAGATCCATGAAAGTTTGAAACATATGTCTATCAGTGATTCAGTATCATTATCAATATCTATACAGTGTAAACAAAATATAAAAACAAGGCTCTAGCTCAAGTCTCATCATCCTCATCATCATCCTCTAGCTCTGCTGCAGCCTCAACCTCAGCCTCTGAGTATCCAATTTGCCTATGAGAAAGGCGTGTAAGGTAGGTCCTAGAGGACCGTCGAGCCATGTCCCCTGCATGGGCAATGGGCTCACGAATAACGTCGCTAGGGCCTGCGTCTGTGCGTGCGCATGCGCGTCTACCAATGCCTGAACGTGCTCTAGCTGCCTCCTCTGCCCTGGCCACAGCCTTAGCCTCTACATCCACCTGGTCAACCCACGCACAGCCTTCTTCAGCGAAGACTGGGTCCACAGTCTCTGTGATCCACTCTAATTCTGGATCAATCTCCTCCAGAATGATCGGAGAGGAGTCAGTGCCCAAAATCTGTATGATCCTAAGACGAAGGTTGTAATGAACAAAGACAAGATCATTCAACCTCTACACTGTCAACTTGTTTCTCCTCTTCGAGTGGATGTACTCAAACATGGACCAATTGCGCTCACATCCAGAAGCACTGCTCGGTTGACTCAGAATGCGGATGGCAATTTTTTGAAGGTTTGGGGTTGTGGCCCCAAACATTTGCCACCATCTATCTGAAATAAGGAAAAAACAAAAACAATTAGTCTCATTTACAAATTACAACTCTAAAATTAATGCATTATATAATCAACTTTAAGTTTAGAATTTGGATTCATGAACATTGAATATATTATTTAATTTTTACCTGGTTGTAGTGTTGTCTGAGCATTTATGGCCATCCTGCCAGAGAAAAGTGACCCCTCCTTATTGTTGAACTGGTCTAGCTCAATAATCGCAGCAACGCTATTTTCATCGCTACTCAATCTCTAAATCACTGTGTATAAGCCAGTGAGAACCTCCGCATTTGCCTTGAACTCAGGACAAAAACGAAATGCTGGATTCAGATAGTAAGCTGCTGCATGGATGGGTCGATGGAGCTGATTCTGCCATCTCCTATCGATGATGTCCCAAATAGGGCCATACCTCTCCTGCACTCCTACATATTGGGCTCTCATGGCCTCCTTGGCCCTATCCATGCCCTCATAAATGTAGCCCATAGAGGGCTTCTCCCCACCAGCAGTTCGTAGCAAAGCTATAAGGGGCTCAGTGACCTACATATAAAGTAAAACAAAATATTTGAGTCAAAACTTAAATATAAAATAATATAACTTAAAGTAAAAGCAAAATACTAAATGTTAAATTGCAATAAATTTACCTTAAGAATTTCTCTAGCGGGTTTCCAAAAACCATCCTCATCAAATATGCAATCCGCCACAACTAACCCTACAGTGGTCGTAGCATAGGAAGAGCAAATCCACTCTTGCCCAACAAACATGCTCCTCAATCCATCCCTTGATGTCAACAAGGATTGCAAGGTGATGAAATTCGAGGCAAACCTTGTGATACCTGGGCGAGCTAACTCCTTGCCTTTTGTGTACTTCCTCATTGTGCTAAGGACAAATGCATGATTATAAATGAATTTGCATATGTTTTTTGCCCTTTCCACACATGACTTGACAAACTCAAATTTGCCAATTTCCTCCAACATGAGGTCAATGCAGTGTGCCGCACAAAGGTACCAAAATATGGTGGGGTGCCTCTCCATCAAAAGTTTACCTACAACAATTTTAAGTCAATTAGAAACTCAAATTTCAAAATTCAAGTAAATTTATTTTCAAAACTTGAAAAGTTAAAAAGTTTACCTGCTGCAACATAATTTGCTGCATTATCTGTCACCACTTAGATCACATTTTGTTCCCCCACCTCTGCTATAACTTCCTAAATAGCCTCACATAAACATGTGGCATTTTTCACATGTGCCGAAGCATCGATGGATTTTATGAACATGGTATATCCTACAAGGAACAAAACAACGAATTATAATATTAAATGGGTCATTAACGAATTAGCATTCAACAAATCAAAATTTACAATTATGTATGTAGGAAAGTAGAATGATCAATCACCTCCACAAGATACAAGAAAATTGAGGAGTGTTCTATTCCTCCTAACAGTCCAACCATCAGTCATGATGGTGCAACCTTTTGCAATCCATTTCTTTCGGTTCTCTTTGAGGTGAACCCTCATGTCCTCTACCATCTCATCCAGGAGGTATCCGCTCAACTCAGCCTCAGTTGGGGCTTTAAACGCTGGACCACGAATAGCAACCGCATCTATCATATTCTGCCAATAAGGAGCCCTATCACAAATAAAAGTTTAGATGTCAAAGACTCAAATTATAAAACAAGTAGATATAATTAAAGTTTTACTTTTACTTTTAATTTTAACTTTAAAGAAAACAAAGAAAAAAGAATCAATTACCTGGCTGCAATAAATGGAATGTTGCAAAAGTACCAAAATTTGCATATCTCCTTTCTGACAGCATCGTGAATGTCCTTGTTCAAACCCATGCCCTCAAGCGTGGGTTGGGAACCAGGAGTAGTGCGGGGCACAAAGTAACTATCCATTCTGTTTTTCCGCACTCTAGGCTGCAATAGGTTGGTGTGGGACTCTGTCTCAGTATGTGACCGACTAGCACTAGCACTAGCACTAGCACGAGCAGAAGAACTAGGATAAAAATGAGCCTAGAAGAACCCTCTCCAACACAACCTACAGATGCGGAAGCTGATGCAGATGCAGATGTGGATGCGGTTGCGGATGCGAGAACATGGGAGCCAATACCCCTTAACCCTTCAACTTGCATTTTCCTATTTGCTTTGTCTTTTTCAATTTTTTCTAATGTCATTAAGCAAGTGCGTTTTGCCTCAGGAGTTTGGTGAGTGCAAACTGTAACATCGTGTCCAAGTATAGCAGCAATGTGGAATTTCAATCTATGAATACCCCCGGAAGTTATTTTTTCTTTACAAAACATGCATTTTGTTTGATATTTGGTTCTTCCAAGAAACTTTTCATTATATTTCCAACATTCATCTTTTTTAGCCATTGGAATTTGCGAAAAATGAGAGCAAAAGCTGCTGCAATAATTTTTTTAATATAAAATATCAAAGTTTGAAGCTAATAAAAATTAGAAAACAACAAACCCTAGCTTGCAACTTAGTAAAAATAAAGAATATTCAAGATTTACACTACAATTCTTGAAAACTATAGAAATTTAACAAAAAAACGCATAATACACTAAAAATTTAACAAAAAATGCATAATACACTAACATGCAAGAAAAAAATAAGCACTTACCTTTTGCAAATGAGTTGAGGAGTGTTGATATTGGCTCCCTAATGCTCCCAAAGCAATTGATGGGCTCCCCAAATGGCCTGTTGATCTCTTTAGTGTTCTTCCTTCTTGCCGGTTGGAAACCTATGGCTTTTCTTTTCTCTTCTTCTCTCACACTTTTCCTCTCTTCTACTCATGCTTAACAAATAGAAGGCCCTTTACGTTATAACAAAGAGAATAGGTCAAAAACAAAGTGAAAAAACAAGTGATTTAAAAAAAAATTTCAACTTCCTTTTTTACATGCCGCGGGCGATTCATACCCGATTTTTAAAGGCGATTTTGGCAATTTTTACATGAATCGCTTGAATCGGTGATTCCGAGGATTCATGGCCCAGAAATCGGCGATACCGATACACAATTCAAAAAAAATCGCACAGCATGAATCTGGTTGCGGAATCACCGATTCAGGCGATTTTTGGGCGATTCTCGTTACTATGATTTGTTTAACGTGAGTAGAAGAGAGGAAAACTGAGAGAGAAGAGAGAAAAGAAAAGCCATAGGTTTCTAACCGACAAGAAGAAAGAGCACAAAAGAGATCAACAATCCATTTGGGGAGGCCATCAATTGCATTGGGAGCATTAAGGAGCCAATCTCAACGCTCCTCAACTCATTTGCACGAGGTAAGTGCTCATTTTTTTTGCATGTTAGTGTATTATGCATTTTTTGTTAAATTTTTATAGCTTTCAAGATTTTTAGTTTAGATCGTGAATGTTTTTTATTTTTTCTAAGTTGCAAACTAGGGTTTGTTGTTTTGTAGCTTTTGTTAGCTTCAAACTTTGATATTTTACATAATTTTTTTTATTGCAGCAGCCTTTGCTTTCATTTTTCGCAAATTCGCAATGAGTAGAAAAGATGAATGTTGCAAATATAACGAAGAGTTTTTTGGAAGAACCAAATATCAAACAAAATGTATTTTTTGTAAAAGAAAAATAACTTCTGGGGGTATTTATAGATTGAAATATCACATTGCTGCTACACCTGGACACGATGTTACAATTTGCACTCACCAAACTCCTGAGGCAAAACGCACTTGCTTAGTGGCATTAAGAAAAATTGAAAAAGACAAAACCAATAGGAAAATGCAACTTGAAGGGTTAAGGGGTATTGGCTCCCATGTTCCCGCATCTGCATCCGCAGCCGCATCCACATCTGCATCTGCATCAGCTTTTGCATTCGTAGGTCTTGTTGGAGAGGGTTCTTCTAGGCCTCCTTTTTATCCTAGTTCTTTTGCTCGTGCTAGTGCTAGTGCTAGTGCTAGTCGGTCACATACTGAGACAGAGTCCCACACCAACCTATTGCAGCCTAGAGTGCGGAAAAACAGAATGGATAGTTACTTTGTGCCCCGTACTACTCCTGGTTCCCAACCCACGCTTGAGGGCATGGTTTTGAACAAGGAGATTCATGATGCTGCCAGAAAGGAGATATGCAAATTTTGGTACTTTTGCAACATTCCATTTATTGCAGCTAGGTAATTGATTCTTTTTTCTTTGTTTTCTTTAAAGTTAAAATTAAAAGTAAAAGTAAAACTTTAATTATATCTACTTGTTTTATAATTTGAGTCTTTGACATCTAAATTTTTATTTGCGATAGGGCTCCTTATTGGTAGAACATGATAGATGCGGTTGCTATTTGTGGTCCGGGGTTTAAAGCCCCAACTGAGGTTGAGTTGAGCGGATACCTCTTGGATGAGATGGTAGAGGACATGAGGGCTGAGCTCGAGGAGAACCGAAAGGAGTGGATTGCAAAGGGTTGCACCATCATGATTGATGGTTGGACAGATAGGAGGAATAGAACGCTCCTCAATTTTCTTGTATCTTGTGGAGGTGATTGATCATTCTACTTTCCTACATACATAATTGTAAATTTTGATTTGTTGAATGCTAATTTGTTGATGATCCATTTAATTTTAATACTCTAATTCGTTGTTTTGTTACTTGTAGGATATACCATGTTCATCAAATCCATCGATGCTTCCGCACATGTAAAAAATGCCACATACTTATGTGAGGCTATTGAGGAAGTCATAGCAGAGGTGGGAGAACAAAATGTGATCCAGGTCGTGACGGATAATGCAGCAAGTTATGTTGCTGCAGGTAAATTTTGAACTTTTCAAGTTTTGAAAATAAATTTATTTGAATTTTGAAATTGGAATTTCTAATTGACTTAAAATTGTTGTAGGTAAACTTTTGATGGAGAGGCACCCCACCATATTTTGGTCCCCTTGTGTGGCACACTGCATTGACCTCATGTTGGAGGAAATTGGCAAACTTGAGTTTGTCAAGTCGTGTGGAAAGGGCAAAAAACATATGCAAATTCATTTATAATCATGCATTTGTCCTTAGCACAATGAGGAAGTACACAGAAGGCAAGGAGTTAGCTCACCCAGGTATCACGAGGTTTGCCTCGAATTTCATCACCCTGTAGTCCTTGTTGACATCAAGGGATGAATTGAGGAGCATGTTTGTTGGGCGGGAGTGGATTTCCTCTTCTTATGCTACGACCACTGCAGGGATAGATGTAGTGGATTGCATATTTGATGAGGATGGTTTTTGGAAACCCGCTAGAGAAATCCTGCAGGTAAATTTATTGCAATTGAACATTTAGTATTTTACTTTTACTTTAAGTTATATTATTTTATATTTAAGTTTTGACTCAATTTTTTTGTTTTACTTTATATGTAGGTCACTGAGCCCCATGTAGCTTTGCTACGAACTGCTGATAGGGAGAAGCCCTATATGGGCTACATTTATGAGGGCATGGATAGGGCCAAGGAGGCCATGAGAGCCCAATATTCAGGAGTGCAGGAGAGGTATGGCCCTATTTGGGACATCATCGATAGGAGATGGCAGAATTAGCTTCATCGAACCATCCATGCAGCAGCTTACTTTTTGAATCCGGCATATCGTTTCCGTCCTGAGTTCAAGGCGGATGCGGAGGTTCTCACTGGCTTATACACAGTGATTTAGAGGTTGAGTAGCAATGAAGATAGCGCTGCTGCGATTGTTGAGCTAGACCAGTTCAACAATGAGGGGCCACTTTTCTCTGGCAGGATGGCCATAAATGCTCAGACAACACTACAACTAGGTAAAAATTAAATAATATATTCAATGTTCATGAATCTAGATTCTAAACTTAAAGTTGATTATGTAATTTTAGAGTTAACTTGTAATTTGTAAATGAGACTAATTGTTTCTATTTTCAATTTTTCCCTTATTGCAAATAGATGGTGGCAAATGTTTGGGGCCACAACCCCAAAACTTCAAAAAATTGCCATCCGTATTCTGAGTCAGCCAACTAGCGCTTCTGGATGTGAGCGCAGTTGGTCCATGTTCGAGCACATCCATTCGAAGAGGAGAAATAGGTTGACAGTGCAGAAGTTGAATGATATTGTCTTTGTTCATTACAATCTCCATCTTAGGATCAGATAGATTTTGGGCACCGAATCCTCTTGATCATTTTGGAGGAGATTGATCCACAACCAGAGTGGCTCACAGAGGTTGTGGATCCAATCTTCATTGAGAAAGACCGTGTGTGGGTTGACTAGGTGGATATAGAGGCCGAGGCAACTAGAGCACGTTCTTCAGGCATTGGTAGACACACACGTGCACGCACAGGCACAGGCCCTAGCGACGTTCGTGAGCCCATCTTACATGCGGGAGATATGGCTCGACAGTCCGCTAGGACCTACATTAGACGCGTTTCTACTAGGCAGACTGGATACTTAGAGGTTGAGGCTGAGGCTGCAACCGAGCTTCAGGATGATGTTGAGGATGATGATGATGACTATGAGTTTGAGGCTTGAGTTGGAGCCTTGTTTTTATATTTTGTTTACAGACATTGATACTAAATCATTGATAGACATGTTTCAAACTTTCATGAATCTTCATCTTAGATTCTTACATACATTTATGATTTGATGTCTTATGGATCATCTTACATACATTCTATGATTTAAATCATTATGATCATTTGATTTTTATTTACTTCAGCTAGCCTACAATTTACATTTTAGATAACATAGTTACGTATGTGATGGATTTTATGTTCTATGTTTATGTATGTTAAGTTTTAACTTCTATTTGATGATGTTATAGTGTGTTTAAGTTATATTCAATAAAGGGTGCATGAAATAAGTTTTAAATTGTTAAAATCTTTAAATTTAAAGGGTTTTTTCGAATTTGCCGATTCATCGCTGATTCATTGTCGATTCACAGTTCGATTCGGCCTTGTCGATTCCGATTCTTGTTACTTTGATACAGCTGTATTGGTGGCATCTGCCCAAAATGAGAAATGTAAATTTTGATCATGAAGCATAGCTTTTGCTGCTTTAACAATGGTTCTATTTTTTCTCTTTGGTTCCCCATTCGATCGAGGATTATAAGGTATTGTATACTCCCTCTTAATCCCAACAAAGGTACAACAAACTTTAAAGTTTTTAGAGGTATATTCTCCTCCATTGTTTAATCTTAACGTTTTAATCCTTTTTGATGTTTGATTTTCCACTATTTCTTTGAACTCTTTGAATTTTGATAGGATTTCATTTGATTCTTTGACTTTTAAGAAATAAATCCAGGTTTTCCTAGAGAAGTCATCAATGAATATAATGTAATAAGAGAATCCTCCTAGAGAAAGAGTTGGCATGGGTCCACATAAATTTGAGCGAACGAGTTCTAGAACTAATTTAGACTTATGTTCACTAGGAGGAAAATGTTTTTTTATGTTCTTTCCTAGGGCACATCCTTTACACGTGCCTATATGATTTGAATTTAGGCTAGGAGTTCTAGTTGTGGTTTTTTTCTATATTTGGAAGAGAACTGAATCCAATATGTCCGAGTCTTCTATGCCATACTTCATTAGAATTTGTCACTTCATGACATAAGGCCTGCTTTTGAATGTTGTATAGTTTATATAGAGTTTCGTTGATGCAGGATCATCTTGGGCTTGCTTGCAATCCTGCATGATTTGAGGGATTTTTGGGTTGTAGTTGGGGACTCGGTCAAAGAAGGAAGTGCAACTCGGTTAATGAAGGCATTTGGCAAAGCTTGGGGCACTCGACTGTAGTGTTGCACAAGTCAGCTCAATCGATGAAGGAGCTCAGTTGCTTCTGGAGGACTCGACACATTTTGTTGCTCGGCATGGTCTCGGAACTCAGCATGGTCTCGGAGCTCGATAATGCTTGGGAATTTGCTGATGCTTGGTTTGGTCTTTTTGACACTCAGTTTGGTGTTGGTTCCTGTTGGTGCTGAGTTGTTTGTGCACCGACTTTTAACATTTAATTTATGCATGGGTATTTAATTTGTGTTGTAGCCGACTTGTGACATATATTTAATATGAGGGATTTAATTTAGTTTGTAATGAACTAGGCTGACTTGTGGCTTACTTGGGTATAAGTAGGAGGTCTTGTAGAGCCTTTAGGGATGATTATTAAGAGGTTTCGTCTTGAGGAAGAGGATGCAAACTTTGAAGGGCTACAAGCTGCGACTTGAGAACCAGAGGATTGCTTGGTGGACCTGATTGATCTTGTGGAATCTTGCAGACCGATATTGTGATTGTTGTTTGTATTTGGCCCTAAGGATTGCTTGGTGGACTTGAGGGTACAACTGTGGATTCTTGTCGATGTACTTACCCAGTTGTGGATTTGGACTAGCTAGGATTGAGATTGTAAGTTGGATCTTGTGCGATCTTGCATAACTGGTATTGTGATTGCTATTTGTATTTGACCCTAATCCGAAAGGCCTTACAACTGGGCATATTCCATGTAATCAGTTATTTTATGAATAAAGAGTTGTGATTTGTTATCAGATCTTGCATTTGTGTTGCATTGTTGTTGTGTTTCCGCTATGTGGTTATTTGTCGGGGGCTTGGACATCTCCTTTGGGGATTCTCCTGCCTTGCACTACGTCAGGTGGTATTGGAGTGAAGGTTTTTCCTGAATGTGTGGACAGATTGCCGAAGTTGAGGCAGTTTACACTAGGATTTGAAGAGAAGGTTGCTCTAGTGGAGCTGATTGATCTTGTGGATTTGTGAATTTATTGCTTAGGGTTTACAAAATTTTTGGAAGATGCCTCTAAGAAGATTGGACCCTAGGGCAATTGATGATATTAGTGATGTTGTGGAAGAAAAGATCTCAGAGAAGATTAGGGCAGAATTCATATCTGTGATTGCATTGACGAAGAGTGACATGATTGCTGAAATTGTGAGTGCTTGAGGTGATGTACCTAGGCATGTGGGTATTGAAGGTAGCTATGAGGAAGTTGTTGAAGACTTTGAAGTTACTGGATCTAGTGGTGAGGACATAACTGATCGTGTGGAGAGACCTATTGGAACTAGGGCTAGTCAGTTTGCCAGATCTGGATCTTAGTTGAAGCTGAAGCATAAGATGGAGGTTCTTAATTTCTCAGGTACTTTGATTCCTGAAGACTTGATTGATTGGATCGGTGAACTGGAAGATTACTTTGAGCTTGCGGATATTGAGGATCCGCTTAGAGTGAGATTAGCACAAACTAAGTTGCAAGGACATGTTGCATCTTTGGTGGAAAGAATTGCAAAAAGATAGAGAAGAGGAAGGTGAAATGAAGATCGTTAGATGGAGATTGATGGTGACTAAGTTGAAGGCTAAGTTCATTCCTGCTGATTATGAGCTTGAGTTGTTTAAGAGGTTGTAGAATCTGAAGCAGAAAGATATGACTGTGAAGGATTATACCGATGAGTTCTACAAGTTGACTATTCGGTCTGGTCATAGAGAATTGTCAAAGAAAAAGGTAGATCGGTAAATTAATGGTTTGAGATTCAATATTCAAGATGAGGTTGGTATGTTGAATATTTCTTCAGTTGAGGATGCTTATTAGTATGCTCTGGAGGCAGAAGATAAGTTGAAGAGGAAAAGTCAAGGTAATGCTAGAGGAAAAGAGAAGCAAAATAACTTCGCACAAGCTAAACCAAGTGCAGAAGGTGAACCAAAACTTGTTGATCAGAAAAGGAGGACAAGTGGAGGTGGGTCCAGAGGTAATTGTTTCAAATGTGGGAAAGAAGGGCATAGATCTTTTGAATGTCCGCACGATAAGACATCTGCTATTGTGAATGAGGTTGTAGTCCAAGATAGTCAATTTGAGCAAGGAGAGAATTTACTGGCTCAACGAGTATTGATTAGTTAGAGGACAGTGGATTCTTGTTAGAAAGTTAGTTTGTTCAGGAGTTGTTGCAAGTCTGGTGGTAAAGTTTGCAAGGTGATTGTGGATGGTGGTAGTACTGATAACCTTGTTGCTGAGGAGATGGTTCATAAACTTGGTTTGAAGAGAGTGAGACATCCTTATCCTTATAGGATTGGCTGGTTGCAAGGTGAGCATGCTTTGGAAGTGAGGGAGCAATGCCTTGTTGATTTCTAGATTGGGCAGTATAATGATCAAGTGTTGTGTGATATTGTGGACATGAATAGTTGTCATGTGTTACTTTATAGACCTTGGCAGTATGATTGTAGGGTTGTGCATGATTGTGTCAAGAATGTGTTTACTGTTGAGAAAGGTGGCAAGAAGTTTTCTTTGATTCCTTTATAGAATGCTGAGTTCGTTAGGAGGAACCTGAGTATTGGTAGCCGAGTTAAGTTGGAAGATTCTGAGAGGGTTGGAGATCAGTATGAAAAACAGACTTGTAGCACACCTAGGATGGATGTGAAGAAGAAAAAGAAAAACGAGGGAAAGATTGTACAAGTTGAAGACTTGGAGGATATATATGTGAAGAACCAATCTGGGATTTATGTGTTGAATCCTAGAAGATGTTCTTACAGCTACTAAGAACATCTTTTCGAACTTGGGGTGTCTGATGCAAGAGCATCTTGGGCTTACTGGCAATCTTGCATGATTGGAGGGATTTTTGTCTTGGAGTTGGGGTTTCGGTCAAAGAAGGAAGTGTAACTTGGTTAATGAAGGCATTTGGCAAAGCTTGGGGCACTCGACTATAGTGTTGCATGAGTTAGCTTGGTCGATGAAGGAGCTCGGTTGCTTTTGGAGGACTCGACACATTTTGTTGCTCGACATGGTCTTGAAATGCGGCATGGTCTGGGAGCTCAACAATGCTTGGGGATTTGCTGATGCTCGGTTTGGTCTTTCTAACACTCGGTTTGGTCTTGGTTCTTGCTGGTGCTGAGTTGTTTGTGAGCCGATTTTTATCATTTAATTTATGTAGAGGTATTTAAGTTGTGTTGTAGCGACTTGTGGCTCAACATATATTTAATATGAGGGATTTAATTTAGTTTGTAATAAACTGGGCCGACTTGTGGCTTAGTTGGATATCAGTAGGAGGTCTTCTAGAGTATTCAGGTATGATTATTAAGAGGATCGGTCTTGAGGAAGAGGATGTGAACTTTGAAGGGCTAGAAGCTGCAGCTTGAAAACTAGAGGATTGCTTGGTGGACCTAAGGGTGCAAGTGTGGATTCTTCTTGGTGTTCTTATCCAGTTGTGGATCAAGACTAGCTAGGATTGAGATTGTAAGTTTGATCTTGTGGGATCTTGCAGAATTGATATTGTGATTGCAGTTTGTATTTGGCCCTAACTTGGAAGGCCTTACAGCTGGGCATATTGCATGTTATCAGTTATTTTATGAATAAAGAGTTGTGTTTTGGTATTAGATCTTTCATTTGTGTTGCATTGTTGTTGTGCTTCTGCTGTGTGGTTATTTGTCGGGGGCTTGGACATCTCCTTTGGGGATTCTCTTGCCTTGCATTGCGTCATCTATCCTCTAGTCCTTATGGTTGAGATTAGTGTTTTTAGGCCAGTACAATACTTTGTCTTCATCGAAGGTGACTTGGAAACCTTCATCTGCAAGTCCAGAGATCAATACTAGATTCTTTTTATGCTTGGTACAAAAAGAACAGTTTTCAATTTTTGTATAATCCCAGTTCTTAGTTGTATAGAACATGTCCCAATACTTTTTATTAGATATTTGGAATTGTGTCCAATCCTGACTCCTTCAGTGATATAATTTCCAAAACTTTCAAATTTATCTATGAATCTTGTTATGCATCTGGAAGCACGACTTTCTATTAGCCATACATTTTCGTTGGATTTCATCTCACTTGATAGAGTAGAATAAAATAACAAATTTTCATCCGTTTTTTGTTTCAGCTAAGGAAGCTAGGATTTTTTCCCTTTCCGGACAACTTTTGAAAGTATTTCTGAATTTCTCACACTTATAACATGGAACTTTGGAGAAATCATTTCTTTTGAAATTATTGTTCCCTTTTCTTTTGTGATGTTTCTTTCCTTTGAATATCCTTTTTTCTCACTGTTGTTAGAGACTGAGAAAAGAGCTTGATTTTTTCCCTCTTGATTTGAAATGATCCCTCTAGAAATTAGTCTTGATTCTTCTAAAGTGCAGTCATTTTTTAGTTGTTCAAAAGCTGGTATAGAGGGTCTTCTTACAACTTGGATGAATGCATCCCAAGATACAGGTAATCCTCTGAGTGCTATTATGGATAGTTCTTGATCCTTTTCTTTGCTTCCTATAGAAGATAAATGATTTTTTATTTTGGAAATTTTTCCAAAGTAGGATGAGATTGATTCTCTTTTATTCATTTTTGTTTTCATCAGTTGATTTTTTAATGTAATCAATCTACTTGAGTTGTTGATTTTAAATGTATCCTTAATTGTTTTGAATACTTCAAATGCCTTATTAGATTTGAAATAAATGGAAGAATATGATCTTTTACTGAATCAACAATTATTTTCCTAGTTTTGTTATTTCATCTTTTCTAGGTGGCTTTTTTTGCCTCATGTTCAGGCATTGATATATCTGATGCAATGAAGGAATCTCGTTCTAATTCTTCGAGAACTGTGTTACTCTTGTTTCAAGATTTTGAATTTGAAAAAGCCTCTCTACCAATTTGGCTTTGATACCATGTGAAGTATTATGATCGTTTATTGGTGGAGACTTGAACTGAAATAATGAATCTTATGTGAATGTTTCAGTTCTTTAATGATTATGATCTGATTTATTTCTGTATATATGTGTGTGTATCTGAATATGTCTGAGAATGTATTGCCTTTGTTATTGATATATTTCAGTATTCACAAACGCACACAATATATATATATATATATATATATATATATATATATATATATATACGTAACCATACCTCAATACATATTAGAAATAATATAACTTCCTTACTAATGCCGAACAGATGCAAATCGTTACATAACAAATGCATAAGTCTTAATTAAGACTTGTACCTGATAATGTATCAGTACATATTAATAACAATTAACGAGCACATAGCAGTCGTTATTATATGACTGTCATATAGAACATGATCGACATATAGAATGAATGTATTTGATCGCATACTGAAGGGAATGTATTTGATCGGTATTCAAAGAATAAGCAAGGTGTGTGTGTGTGTGTGTGTATAATCAGGTTCAATATACTGATTAGATATATAACAACACATATACACAATTTGCTTCAATTTCCATGAAGCTAATCTTCTTAACAGAAAGGAGAGTAGAGGAAACCTAGAGCAGATTTAGAGAAGAAGTGTAAGGAGGGATCCGAAGTAAGAATTGAGAAAGAAAGAAGAAAAAATAAGTAAATCTAGAAGAAGAGGATATGCAGATCTTAAATGTGTTATGTGCTGATTTTAAAAGCATCTAAGAAAGATTTGAGAAGTCAGAGATAGTTGAAGATCAAATAAGAAGTGAAAGAGGCAGCATTTGTTGTCAAAAAGATGTATCTTTCCATAGCCAAAGGGTGTGACTGTTAAAGTTGTAGCTTTAGTCGGATTGATTCGATCTGATACACATTATTGTTATTGGTAATCATGATTTCCTATATATACTTGTCCATGTTAATAATATTTATTATTGTATGTAATGCATATATATATATATATATATATATATTGTTATACATATTGTTATTCATGTTAATAGAATATTATTTAAATGATGTTTACACCATAGAGACATGTCTCCTCCTCTCATATTTATACGAGATCCAAATTTGCATTTGGAGATCATAAAAAACAATGGCTATAATTCTACATTTGCAGAAACGATCCTAGAAATTAACATGGTATCAGAGCGAGGCTGCAAATGTACGAGAAGTTACATTTTAGACAACAATAGAGAGAGTAATGTTGATAGTTGCAGACCTGTATAATTTAACATTGCACAAGAATCAAAACAGAAATAAGGTTTACTTCCAGCCAATGAGAATAGCAATTGGAAGCATCTTTGCATTCACAAATAACAACATTCATTCCCAAAAATTGAAGGCGAACAAAAGAAATGCTAAACGATCGATACATACGCTATTCATTTTTATATGGTTTTACTAATACTACCAATAGTTGAGAATGTATAGTCACTAATTAGGAAGATATATACCATTTACGATAAGCAGAGCTGTAGATACATTAAAAGCAGTGAATGAAATTAAGATCGAAAACAATCAGAAAAATTTACACCCGTTCATTACTTGACGAATTAGACGGGAGAATGTGTTCAACATTATTTGAAACTATCTTTTAGAGACTTAGCTTATATGAATACTCTCATCAAATTATTATTCTAACTATTCATCGAAAAAAATTGAGCGCTACATATATATATTAGCTATATTGGATAGGGAAATGAACTAGTAGAACATTGAAGGAGTATTATGATGTGACCTCCTTTAGATTCGATGAAAACTATTGATATTCCTTCATTCACTAAATAGGACAACACTAAATTCATTTTTGGGGAGTATGCATTATGATTTTATGGAATTCTGCATGCAACAGGGTCGTACAAATAATTCCCGATTCTACAGGATTGTAGAGTAATTTTTGGTTTTGGTATCAATCTCTGAGACATGCAACAAAGCTCCTCGGGCACGATCAATAAACTTCCTACGACAGAGGTGCACGCAATACTTGAAATATAATAAATATTTCAATTGAACCACAAAACAATGTTGAAATTGTGATGGTTATATTATGAACGGTGTCAAAAGCTTCTACACTAGACTCTGAGAAAATGGGAAGAATTTTGTTTGTGATCAAAATTTGGCGGCACAAAGTGGATGTTCAGAAGCACTGAAGGTGTTATTTTGCCCAAAAGATGTATTGCCAGTGTTATTGCGACATGTGATGTGACCTATGCAGCAACTAGTGCAAGTAACCCGAGCGTTAATAGTAACAAGGACTAGTGTAGATAATCCCTCATGACTAGCTAGTGTGGGGAATAAACACCACATCCTCTCCTCTAGTAAAACACAATGTAATCTATTTTCATATTCCAACCCAACTCAGTAAGCATTCCAACAATAGAGATACACATGAGTAGGAATGGACTTATCAGTGAGGCTCTCCAAGATGGTTGTCAATGAGAAAATTCAGGAGATGTTGCGTGCATCGCAAAGGTTTGAAATAAATGAAATATCACAGGGTAAGGCTAATTCATATATGAATATGAATCGGGATTGAATATGAATTGGGATGCATATAAGCCACGTTCCCACGTGGACCGAGTGAGGGGCAAAGGCAAATATTAAAAGAAACACAATGGATGAATGAAATCTATTCTCTAGAAATTAAATAAATACTCTCAATGAGGAATGCACTTGGGAAGTCAAATCCAAAGTTCGATTTGTCCAATAGGGTCTTCTTATTAACCAACGCTTTTCCACATTATTTCCTATGTTGGTTTTTGAGGATTGCTTAATTTATCGTATTATAAGTGGGGGCGTTACACTCTTTAATTCCCATGTGGTTGAATATGTGAGCCTAGCTCACCATCAAAAGTAGTCATAGGAGGTGCACAAGGGTCTGTAGGAAAGTATGAGTGGGCAAATTGAAACCCATATACTTATATTGTATGGTATTCAATGTTGGTTTCTTTGTCATCTTCTGAGCACATTGTGAGAGAGGATGATTCTTACATGGAGATTGTGCACTAATCTTAGCCCTAGAGATAGGCGTGGTATTGTTCAGAGAAATGTGCACTACAACTATGTGTACTGATAGGAGACCCATGTATCTGAAGAAGACACAGGATGAGAGATGGGGAAGGTGTTCAAATTAAAGCCATCCACGTGGCATCCATGTGATACATTATCTGATAGGGATACGAGTGATGAAAGGAGTTAAAAGGCACTATCACCGTATTTCACTTTAGAAGCAATGAGCAAATTATTATTGGTGAATTAGCCCCGAGTAAGTCAAATTGCAATTATAGTGATATCCTTGGGTACCCACCCTACACGGTAAGTATAAAGGTATGTTATAATTTCTTAAATATTAACCTTTATGAGATGATGTTTTTATAAATAATAGGAAGGTTTTAAATATATGTCATGAATATATTTATTATTGTTACATATAATGGAATTGGTAATATAAAATATGTTAAACAATATAATTCATTAGTATTATGTCTAGTTACTGACTTTGTTATTAAATATAATGAAATATGAAATATAATTATAAACAAGAAAATGATGAATAATTAATAAGATGTCATCTTGAATAGAGTAGCTATGCTATTTTGAAGGAATAATATTACACTATTATGATTATTGTGAATATCGTATTATTCCTAATATTATCATTATCCTTGAGTACTACAGTAGTCACGCTCTAACTTTTGTATTTGTATACGTATGATGAGAGCTATATGCTTTGATCTTTTCCTCTAAGAATGGTATTGCAGGCAGACAGAGATTAAGATTTAGAGGGAGCTTGATGTTTCATTATGGGTAACCTTGAAAGAGAGGGAGCGAGATAGATGATATGATTTAGTCAACTGATAGTGATTTTGATCATTGATTCGGAGGTAGTAAACAATGTTGAGATGGATTTCTCTAGTGATCAATAAATTGCCGCTGTCAACAGGATTGTGATTCATACATCGTGACCATGTGATTTTAATGGGCCTATCCCCTATGTAAATCATGAGGAAGTGACGACTTCTAAATGATGTCACTTGTATTTGCAAAAGTTATTGTAAGGAAATTTGAGTCGTTGTGAGACGTTAATGAAGTTTTTAAGAATTCATTTGAACCATCTATGACTCTCCTTGATGAATGAAACTTGACGTATGAGTTGTAGAGTCATTCATGTGGCACAATCATACTTAATCAAGATATTGGCTTATTGTGGATGAGTTTGATAAAATGGAAGGACATGTTCAGTTCTACTGTTAAACTAAATGAATGTTTGGACCTTCAGAGGACGAAAAGAGCAAGTTGGAACTTAGAAAGGAGTTGTCATATTGATACAAAATTGTTTAGCAATATAAGAATGAGTGGAAATTTTACATTGTCGGGGGACTAATATTTAATGTTCTGTTCCCACTTGAACCTTATTTAGAGGGGAGATGTTTGATTCTCAAATAATCAAAGAAGACAATTTTTGAATCTTCTTGCGCAGATAAGTATTTTTATCTTTTGTATTTGTAATTCTATACATACTATAAGGGTTATTTGCCTTGATCTTTTCCTTTGTGTTTGAGGATATTCGTATAGGAAAAGAATTTTGGTACTTTACATATGCTACCAAATATTGTGCAGAATCAATCTAATGTGATCAGGAGCATCGAGCTTGGATTTTGGTGGAGTTATGCTTTTCATGGTTAGGGATGTGTTGGAGACACATTGGGGAACCTTGTCTTATGTGGGTATAGAGATTGGAGTTATCATGTTAAAGTTCGTGTTGTTTTTACTTTGATGTTGGAACTGTGTTTTTTTGGTTTTTGGGTGCCTGTTGCGGGCCATGTAACTAATTTTTATAAGTTGGGAGATATGGCAACTCTCCTAGAGTATTGATTTTTGGCAGTTTGCGCGATAGGTTTTAGTGCATGACTTTCAGGATGGATGCACATGTATCCTTAATGAATCAGCCTTTGCAGATTTCAAGGGTTGTAGAGGACCTAAAGTACTACCTTCAGTTTGAAGCACGAGTTCTAATTCAATTGGAGCTAGGAGATATCATGATTTTTCTCGGGTATTGATTTTTGGACATTTAATTTTTGTTGGAGGCCGACTTTTGGCATTTAATTTATGTATGAGTATTTAATTTGTGTTGTGGCCGACTTGTGGCTTAGTTGGGTATAAGGGGTCTTGTGGAGTCTTTTATACATTCAAGGAGGGATGATTCATTCATTCAAAGGAGGATCGAGTGTGGAGAGTAGTAGAGTAAGAGAAGATTTCCAGAGTGTGTGTACAAAGTGTCGAATGTGAGGCAGTTTACATTTGGATCTTGGATAAAGTTTGAGAAGAGCTAGTAGCTGTGACTTGGAAAACAAGGAGATTGCTTGGTGAGTTTGCGAGCACAATTTGAAATCTTCCTCGGAGGTTTCTACCAGAGTGTGGATCTAGACTAGTTAGTGTTTGGGTTGGATCTTGTAGAACTGTTATTGTAATTGCTTTGTATTTGGCCATAACTGGGAAGGCCTTACAACCCGACACATTGCATGTAACAATTATTTAATGAATAAATTATTGTAATTTGGTATTAGATCTTGCATTGTTATTCTGTTTCCACTACGTGGTTATTTGCTGGGGGCTAGGACATCTCCTTTGGGGATTCTCCTGCCTTGCACCTCATCATAGTGATAGTAGCTCCAAAGACCTTGATGATCAAGATGGATAAAGTGAGGCTCTTGAAGCAAACATCTTTGATGATTGAGATTATGAGATTCTTCTATATTAAGAGGGAGTATGATACTTCTTCTAAGGCAATGTAGGAGCTTAGAAGATTGATACTTTGAGGGAATCTAGAAATACTTGTGTGTAATTGCATGGTATTGATGTGCCCACTGTTATGTATGAGGAAGTGATGACTTATCACCAAAAATTTAGATATCAGATTCATAGTAAGTCTGACGAGAATCCTTGGGGAAGAGAGTCTTTAAGGGAGTAACTACTGGACTTGACCTCCCAGGAACATTGTTTAGAGGGAGAATTTTTTTTGAGGTGCAATCCTTTGTGAATGATATCTTCTCTATGAGGAGAAGTTCTAAGTGAAACTCCTTGTAATGCATTCTTCTCCATGAGAGAAAATTAAGGTGAAAGCCTTTGTACCACTCTCTCATTGGGTTCATGGTGGTTACTATTTCACATATGATATGTAATGAAAGGTGATAATCTTTCATTGGCATATATAAATAGAAGGTAATCATTGTAAGATGATATCTTATAAATGGTAGATGCACTATCATGATTGACTTCATTAAATTGTTGTCCTAGAGTGTTGGAAGTCATGATAACGAACAGACAGAAGGTAACCATTGTAAGGTGGCGATCTTTTAAATGGTAGACTTGTTATCATGGTTCTTTGGGCTGGATTTTGTTGGGCACCATGATAGCCAACTCATCATGGTTCTTTGGGCTGGATTTTGCTGGACACCATGATAACCAACTTGTTTTGGTTCTTTGGGATGGATCTTGTCGGACACCATGACATAGTTACTATTATAGACCACACTTAAGTTGGTGCTTAAGCTTATATTAAATTATGGAATTTGTTATAGGTGAGATGATATCTCTTCATATACATTAAGAGCATAATGTATTCTATATCAATCCTCCCTAACTAAGAGGGAGTGTTAAAAGTTGTAGCTTTAGTTGGATTGATTCGATTTGATATACCTTATTGGTAATCATCATTTCCTATATATATATATATATATAATAGTATATTATATATATTGTTATACATATTATTATTCATGTTAATATAATATTATTATTTAAATGATGTTTACACCATAGAGACATGTCTCTACACGAGACATGTTTCCTCTCATATTTATATGAGATCCAAATCTGCATTTGGAGATCATGAATAGCAATGGGTATGATTCTACATTTGTAGAAACGATCCTAGAAATTAACAGTGACCCTTTCATAAGGGCACTAAAAAATGAAAGAGTGCGACTCCCTACACTCTAAGGAACTATAAAAGAGAATAATTTAATTTGAGAAGGGTATTTGATGGAGATCAACTCGGGAAATAATATATTATTCTCAAAGACAGTAAATGCAGTGTCTCAAATCCTATGTAAGTTGGTGACCCACCCACCAAGAAAGTATAAAGGAGTACTCATGCCAAGCATTAAAGGATCACCTATCAATTATCACTAGTCAATCAGCAAGATCAAGCAAACAATCATCAAATTCATATCAATCATCACTTCACTTTGGGATCAAGGAAGAAAATAATTTTGCAGTCAAGCATCAGTCTATTAACCCACAATCACCCAATTATCAGTCATTGACAATAAAGAAATTATTTCATTCAGTCATCAAATTGTAATGTGATACTTCTATTTAGTCTCTCATATATCAAAGAAAAGCAACAATACACTTCCATGATCCCAACCAAATGCTGATTAGAAATTGTCTCATGACATGTACAAGTTGTTAGGATGATGAGGTTGTCTTTGAAATTTTGGGGAAGGCACAACCCTCAAAAGGTTTGTATGCAAACTGAAGACTTGAAGTGAAGTGAAAATTTGAAGTCAACAATGAAGTGGGATATAAAATTCAAGTGCAAAGTAATGGTTGACAGCATGAATGAGTGCAAAAGGTGGAGTTAATATTAAGTGTGTTGAAGAAAGACTTGCTAGGCGGAGCCCAAGGAAGGGCAGAATTCCACCCTCTGTGGTGTCCGGGGCCCAAGCAAGGTCAGATTTCCACCTTTTGTCGGCTTCCATACCCAGCCAACTTTCAATTTTGCCCAGCCTTAGACTAGAATTAGAACATGATGAGACAATTATAAAGTATTATAAGGTGAGGTTTTGAGCCTTGAAAGTTGAATTTTGAGACTTGGAGGTCATACAAGCTGCTGCAAGTGAAGAAAATTCAGAAGTCTCATGTTCATTGTTGAAATTCTGAATAGGTAGTTTGAGCTGTTAGGGTTGATCAAAATGGAGGTGGAATTAGTGATAAAGTTGGGTATATAGACCAATTTAACATGTTTTTGAAGGCAATGAATGTGGGCAGTCCAAGGAAGGGTGGAGCTCCATCTTCCGTGGGCGTCTTGATACCAACTAAGGGCAGAATGCTACCTTCCAATGGGCTGCATGACTGCATTTCTAAATCCGCTCGACACTTGCACAATGATTAAATTTGAAACCAGCTGGAGGCATTTAAACCAAATTGGTGAGGGTTAACAAAAAGTCAGTTTTATGAGAACATTTGTCACAAGTTGATGGACATTGGTATGGCACTTCACTTGGTAAGAGCCTAAGCTTCTCAAGCCCAAGAAAGGTGGAATTTTGCCCTTCTTAGGGCTTGATGCCCATGAACTCCCCATTGAATTTTTTCCCCTTAGTGTGTTTATCAAACAAAATTTGAAGGTAGGGAGATCCAGATTCACACTTGAATGATTTGAATAAAGAGATTTTAAGTCCCAAAATTGAAAAATCTGAACATGATCACAAAATTAAATGACAAAGTCAACTTGTAAAATCTAATCATATGTTTAAAATTAAAATTTGGAAATTTGAGGCCAAGAGCATGAAAAGATGAAGACAATTAATGATACATTTGATACAAGCGAACACATCTTAGGCCCCAAGCCTATGAGAGTGGAATTCTGCCCTTTCTCTGGTTGAAAGTCTCTAATGCTGGGTGCAATTCTTGTTAACAAAATTCTGAAAAGGTAGTTTGAGCTGTTAGGGTTGATCAAAATGGAGGTTGCTCTTGTGATGCCTATTCATTGGAAGGATCTGTATCTTCCAAATCAACTGGACTAGCTACTAATTCTTGTGCCTTATGCGCAACATGTAATGGCCCTTGCCAATAGGCCACTAATAACCACTAATACTGAACTGTGAAATTTCGTCAAACACTTGACATGCAAACTAAATACACTGCTGAAAGTAAAATGCTGAATAAAAGAAATTGTTGTGCAACAAATCTACTCAAATAGTAGATGTAAAATAGTGCCAATATATTTATTCAATGATAACCAAATGCTTTTACATATGATATGCGATTTTCAATTCAAAGCATTACAACATGGCACATTACAAACAAACCCTCACTGGTTGAATGCAACTGAGAATTTCTTGCAACTACAAACTGAAACGAAAGAACCTGGATTGAGAAAATGCTGGAGACTGAATGCTGAAGATGAAATGATGAAAATGCAACTCCAACTTGCCCTCAAACTTGCTGACCATATGGCCTATAGGTACAGCAGTACATGTACGGACTGGTATGGCACCTGGTAAAAATAATTGCTGGGCTGAAAGGTGCCGAAAATGCTATGGAAATAATCGCCAAGCTCCAAGGAAAACTCTCTCAAAAAATAAAAATCAAACTCCCAGCCAACCGTGAGATATGAGCAAAAATGTATGTCCAGGCTGAAAATCGAACCCTGCTGGAAATGTCCAAATAAGCCCAACTTAAAGTAGCTGAATACCACTTCCAAAGTACAACCCTTCAAAGGATATTTCACCTCCTCAGTTATGCAAATCCTTAGGAGACTCCATTCCTAATGATCAAATGACAATTTGCAAACCAAGATGGCGCCACAAATGCTCAAAGAGAAAAGTAGTGTAAACTCAAGTCATAGGATGTCAAAATGAGAGGCCAAGCACTCTATTTATGCACTTTTCTAAGAAGCTACTAAGAACTTCTAGAATTATCCATAAAATATTCTTATGAAATTCCTTCATAATGCACTTTTATATAAAAAGTAGCTTTATAAGATAAAAAGTGCAACTCAACTGAAAATTATAATGTTTTGGCCTTGCATGACACAAAATAAAAATATAATAAACCCCATCTCTCCAAGAGCAAAATAGATCATCCAATCCCCAAATAATCATCAGAATGACTCTCACCAAAATCATCTGCCTACAAGAGTCCATGATAGGCAAATTCACTGAAAATGACATGTCACTAAAAAGGGGACACGACACAACAAAAGATTATATTGCACAAAGACAAGGACAGTGAGGTGGTTTTGAGCTATCTTGTTCTTCTTCCTCCTGTGGATGATCTCAAACAAGCTTTAATTGCAGTTACAATTGGATGAAATACGTGGATGACATAAGACTCTAAGGGCAACTTTTTTGAGATTTGGGGTACTTCCACCTCAACTTTACCAAGCATCTGCAAAATAAAATTTTGGAAAGTTAGAAAGCAAAGAAAGAAGACAAAACATATCTTATCAATTTGTTAATTACTTCAGTCCCCAACATCCAAATGGGAAATGTTATACTTGGGATTTGAGTAGTTCTTCCTCTTTTTGCCAGCTCTAAAAAGAATAGATTACCCTTTGTTCCCTCATAGTTTGGGAGTTAGGCCACAATGATGTCTCTCTCCTTAATCTCATGTATCACATCCTTTGAATGCATGCAATGAGCCCCTCAATTAGGATTTAAATAAGAATCACCGAACTTAAGTCATGGGTTGAGGAAGAATTTTGTTTGAGAAATGGGTTGGTGGAGCTGATCATTCCACCTCTATCAATAATTTTCCCAGTGGGATCAAATTTGAGTCTATCCCCCTTGTAATATTTTTTTATAGACTCCTTGGATCTCCCATTGTAATAATGTTTTTTAGAGTCCTTGGTCTTTGGTGTAGCCTCATACAGGTACCCCATTGGGGTTTTAACCTAATCTACCAAGTGCATAGCTCTAACTAGGTTCTTGGACACCTACAATTGAAAAATACATGTTACAAAAAGTTTAAGTAATGAAGCTAGTAAATTCAAATTAATAATGAGAGACTTGAATCAAGAACAATTAAAAATTCAAGTTTTGAACTTTCCTTTATGATCTTTGCAACCTTATCTACAAAATGGTTGTTGAAGACCATGCATGCGATAGGCTTTCCTTCAACCTTTTGGAATAAGGTGAGTCTAGGCATGCTTGACTCACAAATTTTTGTTTAAAAACAGCCAATGCACCAATGATGCTTTGCAATGTCAAGGACATGGTTGCAAACCTTGTTATACTAGATCTCACCAAATCTCTCCCATGAGTGTGCTCTCTCGTCAAATGCTGAACCCAAGGGTGATTGTAAATATATTTTGAGATCTGCCTTGCATCTTCTACAACTGGAGTCACCCAATCAAGTTTTCCTATATCCTCTCTTAGAAGGTCAAGGAGATGTGTTGCACAAGGTGTTGAAAAACAAGTAGGGTGCCTTTTCTTGGAGGATGAGACCTTCTGCCCCATATGCTGCTGCGTGATCTATGACGATTTACACCACATTTTATATTCTTACCTCCATGGCAATGTTCTCTAACTCTAATACCAATGTTTCTGCATTTTCACCTTATTGGAGGCATCAACTGATTTCAAGAACACCACATTGTCCTTGTAAGCAACAAAAAAAAATAATAATGATGTAGATTTTTGCCATCATGCATCAGAAAGAATAGTGAACCATATTTTTTTTGCTCTTATTTTGGACCACCACTTCTTTTTTCCTATCAATTGCATTTGTGAGAAACCTACAATAACAAAGTGAAATTAGGCCTTAGTACACAATTTTGATTTAATAAACAAGAAAAACAATTTTTTTTAAAAATGAAATCAGGTGGACTATTCATTGACTTCCCACCCAAATCTTTGCATAAGGGCCATTGTATCCTTTACTTGAAATTGTCATTGCGTTACCAAATTTAGCCGATAAGGACTCTTTTCCACATTCAATGAGATGTTGTTGAAGTACCATAAATGAGCACATACAATGTGTGTTTTCTCATGTGCCTCCCTATTGTATCTTGTGGCTTCTAATGATGAGTGTGTTTTAGGTTTGTTCCTTGGCACAAGATAACTGACTATAGGTTGCATCCTTGATGGTAATGTAGCAATAAACACTCTTAAGTGCCTTTCCTTCAATGCCAATTGAAGCACCTTGAGATTCAACTATGGTTGCCCTCATAGCTAATTTTGCTCTTTCTCTTTGCATTTTTTTTCATTTCCCCAGCTGCAAGTATGGCATTATCATCTTTTTTTCTCTCTCATGTAGTTTTATCACATTTCTTAGTATCATGCTTGTCAATACCTGCAAGGTGGTATTTGAGGTGGTTTATACCTCCATGAATTACTTGCTCACATTTATGCAAATCATTTTCCCATGCTTTGGTCCTTCATAGGCATACCTCCATGTTCTATCGCTACCACCTTTAGGACGGGTGCCTATAATCCATATGGGCATGGTTCTAGTGGGCAATTGTTCCTTGAAGCTGCAACACTTAATTATTGGTGAACGGTTGACCTACAAATACGAAGTGAAAAGATACTTAATATATTAGTTAAACAATTAACCAAACTATCTTAAATTAGTTTCAATAAATTTAGACATCATTCAAATTTTATTTTTTACTTATAAAACTGCTAGAATTTGATTATTCTAAAAAAACTTGAGATTCAACAAAGTTTGTCAAAAATGGTGTTAAATCTTGTTCTAATGACTCAAAATCATTTTTAACTACTTAGGAATGATTTTCTATTCATCTAGATGCAACAAAAAATAAATAAAATATTATAAAAACACAGAAAGGAAAAAAAAAAGCCTATTTGGAATTCTGATTTTTTTGTCCAAAACCGCTTGAAATCTACTCAAAATATGCTTCTGATTGATTGAAATGAGCTAACAAGGGGTTGGAAGGCTATTTTCCCTACTCACAGCCAATTAGAAGCACTGAAAACATGAAATAAAAGTTAGTTGGGCAGCTTTTTTTAAAACTTTGACTGTGTAGTTGTGACCGACTTTTTTATTGGACTTGCTGAGTTTTTTTGTGGAAAATTTGGCGAGTTTTTCACAAAACTCAATGAGTCATAACTGATAAAAAAAGTGGTAAAAACTCGCAGAGCATAAAAACTCAGCAGGTTTTTAAACTTCGTCGATTCTGAATATGCCATATATGGTTTCTACATTTCCTCATATAGAGTAGATTTAATTTAATGTTGGATAGAAGTAGTGTTTTTGTAACAAAATATATTTTAGATGCATCTTTGGTGAACTCGCTTAGATCAAACCAGTAGCTGGTTGCTGATTGTAAGTATGCCTTGCATGGTTGAATGACATATTTATGAACTTTAACTTTGATTATTACTTGCACATTGATGTGTATCTATGGATGGTGTTATTGGAGTGGTGGTGGTGTGAACATTCATTTACCTTAGGAAATTGCACTAGTTTGGTTGATGTTGATCGCTAAACTAAGTCTAGTAGAGTCACAAAGACATTCACGGTTTCTTGCATTCTAAGAGTGGATTTGCTTCCTAAACCCTTTCCCTTGTAGTTATTTTTGGTTGGGAGAAGTTAAAGTCAAGTTGGTATCCATTGATTGAACAACTCAAGTCCCTTTGTGATAATCAACATATCACATCATAAATTTGAGTGATTGTCTATAATAAGAAGAAACCTTGGGGTTGTCTCATTTGATCACCCAATGCATATACATTGTTTAGCATATGAGCATCCTTATTCCAAAGAGCATTGGAAGTTTGGTATTTCATCCCTGGAATACTAAGTATTTGATTCTGCGCGTTGTAGTGGAACACAACATCAATAAGCCCCATGGGGCCAAAGGATGACAAATGGGGACTTCCTTTGGGCTTAGGATGGACTATTTGAGCATCCTGATGATCATGGTAACCAAATGCATAAGTGTTTTCAATCATTGGAAGTTAGAAGTGGTAAGATTGAGGAAAACGGTGATAGGACACCTCACTAGGTACTCCAACTCGTATGGATGGCACAAGTCACATGAGGCCAAGAGGGATGGTATGTCCACTCTTGGGTCTAGAGTAAGAGGTCATCTGGACACCTTACCGTTTCTATGTTTGAGACATCTTAAAATTGATTCACACAATCTATTGATTTGATGCACATGTGCATTATATGCTTGTATTTCACTTTCAGAGGTTCAATTTATAAATTATAATTATAGATGATTCCTAATTTGGTTGCAAGGGCTCAATCACAAGTGAAAAGGTATCTCCAAACCTTGCTTTGATAAAAAAAATGTAACCTAGGGCAATCATTGGGTACTTATAAATTGGTGACATTAGAGATAGGAAAAAATGATTAGGTGAGATTGGTAGTGGAAAAAGTTTGGAATATAACAAAATACATTAGTAGTCATTCTTGTGTCCTTAGTCTGATTAGATATCACACAAAGCAAAAACAGACCATAGTCTGTGTAAGCAATTGTCACAAACTTTTCAACCAACTTCTTCATGTTGTTGACATTTAAGGTACAGATGTTAGTGAGTCAAGTATGGTTTGATTCACTTCATTTAAGAAAACTGATGGATAGAGGTTTGCAAAGATAATTTTTAATGAGGGTTTTGTGTTTAGTGCATTGGGAGCAAAATTTGTTTAGATACATTTATAAGGACTGTATATGGCCAGGGGGACCTTTTAAAACTGCCATTGAAGAGGAAAGACAATTTTTCCGCATTTAGGAGATCATTAATTAGAGATAAAACAATCAACTACTCCAGCCAATTTATACAATGAAATAGTACCTTGGCCTATTTTTTTAATTCTCCATTGACTTAACATATGCATTGATAGGATGGCACTTGAGGTTGAGTTGAGAGACATGAAAGCTTCTTTCATCAATGCTAACCATTTGAATGTAGCACACTCAAATATTAGGCAACACTTTTTTTGTTGTCTTTCACTCATACCCCACAGTTATAGCCCACAGTTACAATTAGTGGTTGCCTATAACCCCAAAGCTTCAAGTTCAAAACCTAACATTGTGGTGTTTCACATATGAGTGTGATTGAATTTTGTTTGAAATCAATCACATCAAGAAGCACAATAAGTTGGACCAGGTGACAACTTAATGACTTGGTGTTTGTGCAATACCGAGGACCCCAAATTTGACCTCATTAAATTGGTGGATAAGCTGCAAATAGATAAGTTGAATATTTCTGTATATAAAAGGTTACAAACGAACACTCTAATTCTTCCCAGAATTTTGAGAAATGATTTTATTAACTTTTTCTTAATTTTTATGAGATATATATGATAAAGAGTATGCAGATTTGTACTGCAGAAATGTCTTCAAAACTCTAGATTCCCTTGTCAAAACCCTAGAAAACTGGTGCTAGGTCTTGCCCTCTTGTTCTTTCTTCTGTTAGCTTCATTAATGCTCAAAAACATATTACTGTAGATCAGTCAAATCTGATCCTGATACTCTAAATGTCACCTTCAAAATGGCCTTCAAACCTGATAAGGAAATGCAGCTTTGAAATTGATGTGGTAGGGCATCATAGACTAAAGCCCTTGCCCCACAACACATCTTTCTGAGCCATATGCCTTTCCCAAACCGGGGATACTCAACGTTAGGGATAACCTAACGAGCTCCAAAAGAACCCTCGAATTTTATTTAATGACTCCTAATATAGTGATTTAATCTCAGCCATAAATCCATTGCAACTCAATCCAATGCTTCAAATAGAACCTGTAAAAATTGAGCCAAAAGGCTCCCTAAATTCTAATGCTGTGACCTTTTTTGCACACGTTGAATAAATTCACATTAAGTACACCTCTCTTAATAAACTTTTTAGAGGAAAACTTAAGTCTTTAGGCTGAGAATCATATAGGTTGCTAAAAAAGAGATGCCCACATCTTAACATCACATAAGTTGCATAAAAGAAATGACAGGATTTAAGAATAGTGAGCAAGCCAAAGACTCTTGAGTCTAATCACTTACCCAATGGTGATGCGAGTCCTCTTCCTCTTGGGTAATGCAAGGAAAGGATAGTGGATACCATATAGAACTTGCAGATTTGGGAATACCTAATAATGTCAACCATTTTCCTAAGACATGGAAACCCTTGTTTGGGAGCATTTGCTTTTCACCTCTACTTCGGGCTCTGAATCACTTGTTACCCATCAAGGGCTGTTTGTTAATGCGTCCTCTATAGGAGCACTTGCCAAGTTATGGCGTCAATACCAAAGGCGGCAGATTCATAATTGAAAGGAATTTTAAGTCTGGCTTGCCATAGTGGACAAGTAGCCTGTCAAACTTCAACTTTAAAGCATAAAGATAGACTTATACCAGACCAGCCAGTTTAGTTGTTTGATATTGTCATGAGCAGCGTAAAAGTTACAAATTGTGATTTGCAGAACCTGCATAGGCAACATTGTCCTCTGCAACATGAGTGCAAACAGTATCATCTCACTCACAGCTCCCTGTTACAGAACATCTAATGAGAGTTTCTGTGCTTCTTAGTACTGTTATGGGCACTTAACATGTTCCCTGCCAACCAGTTTCACAGTCCACTCCTTGAACACAATCATATCATTTTACTGGTAACCATCCAACAGTCTCATGATTCATGTGGGCATGGTCCATGCGCACTTAATCATTTGCAGAGCCATGGAGACTGCTTAATTTCTCAACCATCTTCTTTATTACTAAATTTGAGAGGAGAAATTAAGAAATGGCAAAAATGGAAGACCTAAAGATCATTGTGGTTCACCTTTTGGAAATCTTGCTCATCCAGATTGCATCCATTTAACCAACCTGCTGAATTGTATTCACATAGCCTATATCCTGTGTATGATCTTGTGCTTTTCTGCAGATCCATCTGTTGACATCAAGAAACAATTGGCAGACTTTAAAGCTTGAGTTCCATTAAAACTTTTACTAGAAGCATTTTGACCATGATTGATTACCCAATCAACCAGGCAGAAGTCAAGGTGGTCATTTAGATGATGATACTGTTGATAGAAAATTCTTAAGAAGCTTACTCCCCATCTATGCTATTAGAATTTAAGCCATACAAGAATTAAGATGTGTACTAAGAAACCAGCTAACTCTTGAAGGTATAGTAGGAAGACTCACTGCATTTGAGTTGTCCAACTTTGATAACTATAGACCTGAGAACCTTGAATCTACTTTCAAGGCCAAGCTATCAATGAAAGATACTGAGGAGGTGAAACCATAAAAGAAGAAGAAAAAGGTAATGTATGCATCTAGTGATAGTAGCACAGATGAAGAAGATGTAGAACAATTGGAGGCACTACTGGCCAGAAGATTTCATAGAGGTAAAGGAAAATTCAAAGGTAAGTTGCCCATCATATGTTTTAATTGAAATGAAGTAGGACATATTGCTGCAAGATGCATACAGAAAAAGAACTTTAGATAAGGTAACAAGAGCAAGAATAGAAGAGAAGATGATAGCAGAGATTACAAAGACAAAGGCAAAAAGTGCTACATTTTTGAAGAAGAAGATCCTGATGAAAATGATGATGAGGTAGTCTATGTAGCCATGAAGGATGAGTCAGATGAAGATGGGGAAACAACATTGGTAACTTGTGTGAACAAGAATGACAAATGGATCATAGATAGTGGATGCTCACATCACATGACAGGAGACAAAAGTAAGTTTATTACCTTTACTCAGTATGATGGAAATAGTGTTAGATTTGGAAATGATGCTCCATGTATAATCAAAGGAAAAGGTTCCATTAAACTTACAGATAAATTTTCATGTGATAATGCATACTATGTTGAAGGATTGAACTACAATTTGTTGAGTGTGTCACAATTAGGCAATATAGGTTGCAAAGTAGAATTTGGAAACAAAACTGCTAAAATCTATGACACTAATGGAAATCTAATAGGAAAAGGAGACCAAACTTGAGTAATCTATTTTACCTAGATATGGAAGATGTAGCCTGTCTTATTATTAGATTTGATGATGTGTGGTTGTGGCATAAAAGGCTATGTCATGTCAACTTTGATAATCTGATTAGCATCAGCAAAATGAAGAAAGTCAGAGGCTTGCCTAAGCTGAAGAAGCCTAAAAATACAATGTGCAAACAATGTCAACTAGAAAAGATGACCAAGTCAAGTTTCAAAAGGAAAACCTACACTCATTTTCAGAGTTGTGGGCTCTATGGAAGCTTTGTAGTTTCGTCTTATGTATGGACACTGTCTTCCTAAGTTTTCCGTTGATCTCTTAAGCGGTATCTTCTGTGGCTATTAATTGTTTTATTTCTTCATTTTCAAATGTCTTATACCTCAGTTTTATCAAACAATATATTGTTACAAAAGTCATCAGATTGGTTTTATTAATATACAGGGTTTGTTAGTTTAATCTATTCAGTTTTGTTTAAAAGTCTGGAAAGGGCTATTCCTTGGTACATTTCCAAGGATGATAATATATACTTTTTTCTGCATATTTACTAAAAATATGAAGATTGACAAAGTAGACTATAGTAGCATTCTTTCATTGGATTTGTCTTCATTTTGGGGAAATGCCATGACTTAAGTTTGTTTCTTAGAGATTAGTACTGCTCAAAACCAAGAATCTTCGTATCCTACAGGAAGCGGGTGTTGGTGCTGGTTCATAAAAGAACTTTAATGATTGAAAGAGTTCGAGTTCTATAGGTCTTCTTTTGACCTTACAATGCAATGATATCAATAAACTACAGCTTGAGACACAATATGCTACTTGATGCTTAATTCATTGTTCAAGTGTTTATATATATATGCAGAAGCATTCATCTGTAACCTTGTTCAAAATTTATCAGCTCAGAGTTGCTGTGCACCATTGTATTATATCTCTATAATATAACATTACCTTTGTATAATCTCTCAATGGGATTTCAATTTGTGTAATACCTCTCTAATGTTAATCATCTTTTGGTGTTTCTAGGCTGGCCGTTCTGCATATGTACCAGGTGATATTCTTTCGTCTGTTCCGGACCCTGGTGCAAAAGCAGCAGCAGCATGGTATGGGGCAGTGGCTAATGCAATCACAAATTATTATCAGAAAGTGTTGTGAATCTCTTTGGCTTAAGAAACAGGCTAAAAGATAAGCTAGTTGGTGCATCCATTCAGAGAGATCAAGGCACTTTAGTGCGCCGTTTGAGGTTTCTGAATGCGGTTGTTTGAAGTAAGGGATTGTCAGTTTACTAGAGTTGGTTACAGTACATTGAAAATTCTTCCTTGGATATGAATGGCACATCCAAGTTGTTTACCAAGAGGTTTAAGACATACTCATGATATATTGGCATTGAGTAAAGTCTGAAGGAATGGAATTTGTATGACATTATGGGGATTTTGATTTCATTCCCCATTTGAGTGCCAATTATATCCTACTTTCAAGTTTCAGAAAGGCCATATTTTCTCTCTTTTTTTTTCATAAACTAGATGAGGGCTGTGATCATTAATCATTTTTGAAATATTTACTCATGTTTAGAGTGTTAGATCCTGAATGTCAGATGTGATGGTAGTAATTTGTTCCGTTCATTTAGTTGTTTGTGGAAGCCTGTTGCAGCTTTTACAACATGATTTCTATGGGTTGGTTGCACGATGAGAAGATTGTTTCAATTGTTTTTCTGATCACTAATCTTGTCTCATTTATAGAAAATTTGCCTCAACCCTGGTTGTAACTTGATGCTCTTGATAATTATTTTCTGTCTAAAAAACAGTTTTTGATTTTATCCGGCAAAGAAATTTTGAATGCTATACCTGATTTATGGGAACCCTTGGCTATCTTATAATTTTACCGACTCCAGAGTCAAATTACCATTTGTTTCAATTAGGTGAAGTAGTATTATGAGTATAAATACATGGATGACATTTTTGAAAGCATTGTAATAAAATGCAAATTAGATTGTTGCAATGCAGAGAAGAAAAACTGTTATATAGGAGACCTGAATAGAACCAAACAATTTTCCCGCCAATAGCGAAAAAGAGAAATAGGAGAGGGGAAAGAGAGGTAGAGAGGGGAGGTGGAAGATAGAGATGTGGAGATAGATATAGGGAAGAAGAAACATGATGTAGTGTGTATATGAGTGTTGTGGGGAGTGAGGAGGGAATGAGACAGATGAAAGATTTGAAGAGATGTAGAAAGAGAGAATGAGAGTGAAACATAGTGATATAGTATGCAAGTGATGTAGAGAGAGTAAGGAAGAGGATCTAGGTAGATAGAGATGTGAAGTTTGAGAGGAGAAAGAATGGAAGAGGAATTTTTTTCAATGTGGTTAGGCAGCATAAAATTACATCCCATAAATATTTCAAATATGACTGATAAAAGATTTTCACATAAAATATATTTTTTCTATCATATAAAAAAAATCAAACATCATTCATCCCTACCCTTAATAAATATGCTAATAACAAATAAAATATTAGCAAAATATTGAAGACCTTAATATATACACATTTATAATATTTATATACATACAATATTTAATATGTGCATTTTTCTCATTATTTGATATTATAATAGTGCAATAAGATAGTTGCATCTTGATCAATTGGGAAGTATCAACATATATTCATCCTATAAAGTAACATGCTATATTTATGATGTAACATAGATTTGTTTAACCAAACTAAATAAAACTTCACCCCTAAATACACAATTACAAGATGGGGAATAAGATCTTAACATCTTAAATTGACATAAGTTTAATAAATGCAAGTAATCATTAAGCAAAAAGACAACTAATGTCATCAAGATCAAATGTCCCAACAATCATGAGCCTTGAGGGCCTTGAACAATCCAGCAAAACATAGTTCATCATCACATCTGACAACTTCACAACTTGATGATTCATTGGCAACTTCAAATGTGCATGGTGCATTTGTCATATCATCTAAATTAAAAGAAGGATCATTGTTCAAATAGGCAGACATTCTTTCATTCTCTTTAGAGATATTGAAATCTTTCATCTTCAATTCAAGTTGATGTTGCTCCTCTATGTCCAGTAGAGATTTCTATTGGTTCAGATATTGCATTGCTCTAATATCATCTTTATGAATAAGAATGGAACCATCCCATAAAAGCATTTTAAATTGGCTCATTGGGAATGATCACATTAAAGATAACATTTTCAAAAGATTCAGGTTGTGAACAAAACCCACATTAAATTGGATTCAAGCCTCTAAAGTCTCGAGTTGGGTGAGATCTTGGAGTCCAGGGAGAAAGGTTAGGGATTATATTGAGGTAAAGATGTGGGGATGTATATTTAGGGGTGTGGAAAGACCTTAACTCTACCCAAGCTTCAAATGAGGACATGAAGGACTCAAAAACATCCCAGACTTGGAAAGGTACATTCATTATAATAGCCACACTGATTAGCTAATTCAAGCCACAAGATGGGATGGCAAATGTAATGTCAAAGAAGTGTGAAATATTTGATTACGTTAGGTAGTATTGGGGAAAGCGTTAGTTCTCTCTTTTTTTTGTGGCATGACTCAGTTCTTTGAAAAGCTTGAATTTGCCTATGACTAGCTCCCCAAAATAGGGTCCTCACAAGTGATGGATTGCAAAAGTTGGATAATATTGACAATTTCCAATGCGTTCTTTGCCACAATGCCTTAGAATACTTAAATCACTTCCTTCTGGGTTGTGATTTTGCCCAAGAATGTTGATATTGGGTTCTTAACAAATTAAAATGGCAAGGCCCACTACCTAATCTTTTGTTTGAGCTACTTCTGGGTTGGCCTTTCCTTCACAAGCACTCATTTTTTGCAAAAGTCTAGAGGATTCCCCCATCTATAGTGACATGAGCTATATGGTGGGAAAGAAACAATAGATTTTTAGTAGAGATTGTCTTAAGGTGGATTTATTATGTGAGAATATTGAGACCCATTGCAGAGAAAAATAATGTGTATACGATGAGGACTAAATCATTAGCCTCAACATGTACCCTAGAGGACATTAAGATTCTCAACTTTTGGGAAAAGTTGCCATTCATTTAAAAGGTGCTTTGGTTGTGGAAGGATCTCTAGAAGACATTAAATGTCAAGTGAAGTGGGTTCATCCGATGATTCCTTTCTAAAAGCTAAACTTTGATGTTGCTTCATAGGGTAATCTGGGTAAGGCATAAGCTAGGTGTGTTACCAGAGATTATAAGACCACTCTTCTTGAGGCTTCATGACCTATCAAACAATGTTGTAGAAGCAAGGACACTCCTTGGCATTAGGATGGCTATTGAAATATTGGGAATTGCTAGGCTTCATATAGAAGGAGATTCACAAATTATTACATCTTGATTGATTGCTAATAAGGTGTTCAATTGGGAATTTTAGTATATTCTTGGTGAGGTTTGGAATCTTCTCCCTCAATTTGAGAATTATAAGATTAGCCATTGCTATAGAGAAGGCAATCAAATTCAAGAATGGATATAGAATAAAGAGGTATTTGCTAACTATATTTTGAGCTATATGGATATGGGCCAATTTCCACAAATATTAAGGCACCAAACTTTGCCTAATAGATTTGATTTGGAACTTAGTTACATGAATGTGGGCCAACTTCATGAGGACTATCAAGGTTATTTGTAGTACCCCACAAAAAACATGGATCTTTGGTGCTTGGTATTTCTCTTTTTGATAAGCTGATTGTTGTCATTTTTTTACTATTTTTTCTTGGTTGGGCTTAACCAAAACACTTGAAGCTTTGACTACTTTTGAGTGTCTTATGTGGCCCCTACTCAATTCGTCATATTTATCATCACCGATGTTGTCCACCTTTCCATTTTATGATACTCTCGTTCATTGTTACTCCCACTTAAAAATTTGTGTTTAAACAAAATTATTTTCTACATATAACATGTTCTGGCATGCCATGCACTTTGGAACATGTACTGACATCCATTGAAGCAAATGACATCCTTAGATATTAGTTAAAAATTCTCTTGTAAACATGTTTATAAAAATATAATGGCATAGACAAGGCATGAGATCTATTTGATAATATACCCCATAGAAATGCAGTCAAGCACCTATTGGATTTACTTCACAAATTTTGTTTATTGCAAGATATGAGAAAAACAATGCCAAAAGCCATTAGTAGATGCAAAGGTGGGACTTAGAAAAGAGCTATATGAAGGGCTTATTTTCTTTTCATCTTGTTTTTCTATTATCGAAAAATATAGATTGGGCATATTCAAAAGAAGATTTTAAGATTTTTTTTTTTTTTTTTCACATCTTTAAATTAAAAAAAAAAGAATTAAAATAGAGAGGATTATTGTTTAATAAATGTAGTAAAAATATAGACATTAAATAAGAAATTGAAAAATGGAGTGAAATAGAAAGATCTATATTTATTATATCTATTGAAAGTTTTCTAAATCATTGAAGAAAATGGAATAAAAATATAGAATCCTTTTAATTTCAAAAATCTATTTAGAGATAACTGATAACTATAAATGGTTAGGTATTAATTGTTAATTTTCTACATTATAAAATAAGAAGACTACAAGAAGTAGAACTAATGTGAAATGGAATAGAACTAGCACAAAAGATCATTTTTAAAAAGATTTTTTAATCTTATTTTTATTATTTAATTTTTATTGGAATGAGTTTTGTGCCAATTTATAATAAAACATATGGAATATACAATTCTCATTTAAAAATGAAGATTTCATTTGTTGAATTATCTAGGATCGTTTTCTGTCTGTTGTAATTGGTGTGTTCTAAATGCTGATTTGTTATAAATATGAGAGAAGAGACATCTCATGAAGAGATATGTCTCTTTGGTTAATCATCATTAGATAATAAAAATATACTAACAATAATATAAATTACTGTGTGTGTGTGTGTGTGTGTGTGTGTGTGTGTGTGTGTACACACACACACACACATGGTAATTTATATTATTGTTAGTATATTTTTATTATCTAATGATGATTAACCATATTCATGAGACATGTCTCCTCTCATATTTTTAAGTGTTCAAATCTGCATTTGAAACACACCAATTACAACGACATTGTTAATACATTTGTAGAAAATGATCTTAGATAATTCAACACGACATCAAAGCTAGACTAGAAATGTAAGAAAATTGATCAGAAATGTTAGTGGTGAAAGCCATCAAAGAATGAAATTAACAAAATGTTTGATAGAAATAACATTTATATGGTTTGATGACTTTTATGATCGACAAGGTTGCCTTCAGTGACAAAAAATAAATTCATCGGAATAGACATCCACTGTGAGTTCGAAATTTAAAGCAAAGTGATTCTTGGAAGGGATGAATTGTAGGTGATGTTATTCATAATCCTCTAACCCTACCAACTATGACACTGGCTAATCTCCATACAACATGCACCAAAGACAAAAAAAGGTCAAACATGATTCTTTTTCAAATTCATGAAAACACAATGAAATTTTCTCAAAGAATTTGGTGTTTTCTGATTTGGATTATATAGAAGATCAAATATTTGAAAAGTATTTTTTTCATATTTTTAAAATGTTTTCGTCTTTTTATTTGGCCTTTTCGGAGGTCTTCTACTCAAAATTTCAAGCTGAAACTTTCATTAGTCCCTAAACTTGGGTAGTTGTAGGCTCACTATTTGAGGGACTGATATTAGCTTTTTAGTTCTTTCCAACGATGTAAGTGGTTTCGAAATTCGAGTTCTAGGTCAAAAGTTATGACCCTGACAAGTTGGGGTAATTAAACACCCAGTTTTAAATAGTTTTGGTTTAATTTTGTTGTTTTTATTATAGCTAATAAAAATTTCGAATTCATGGCTATGGTGACTATTGATATTCCATCATTGTATATATTCTTTCAATTTCAATCAATAAGATGACTTTTGTTTTGCATACAACTCTTTTGAGTTTTTGAAAGATTTTCCAGAACTTGAACATTGGTATCACAGGTTTTTTGATTCACTAGATATCATGTTTGCAACTCACTGTTTAAATTCACAAGAACGCTCTTGTATGCCAACTAATACAAGAACTTCCTATCAAAGATTAGGATTGACCGCGAGAAATTTGTCAGAATGCCTTCCTTTGTGGCACACAAAATGAATGATTTTCGGATAATTCAACAGACTCTATGAAGAAGATGGTGGAAGAGGCTCTGGCTAGGCAACGAGCATATATGATTAGTAAGTTTTCAGAAATTTTGAAGATCCAACAAGTGCCCAATTTAGTAGCACCGTTCCATGGGAACACCCTTTTTAAAGTACAGGTGAACTTTGATATCCCAAATTTTGAAGGAAAAGTTGATGTTGATGCCGTTGATGATTGGTTATCCAAGTTAGAATGACACTTCTCTGTAAATAATTTTTCTGATGCAGAAAAGATAATATTTGTTCTCCTGAAAGTTGAAATCCATGTCAAACTAGCATGGGAAACAAGATTATTGAATAAGGAAAGTGTAGTTGGAGAAGAGTTGGAAATACTCTGATAAAAAACCCACTTGGGGATAATTTGTGGAATACATAAAAGAAGCATACTTGCCTGAAGATGTATATGAACATAAATATATAGAATGGCAGTTGCTTCGACAAAAGAGGGACCAATCTGTCCAAGGTTACACCAATGCATTCCATGCACTCTCTGCAAAACTTCGTATAGAAGATTCAAAGAAGCGTCAAATTTTGAAATATCGTAGTGGGCTTCATAGATACATTCAAAATGAAATGGAATTCTTGAATATTGAAACATTGGCAATTGATTACAAATATGCTACAAAAATTGAACTCAAACAGAAAGGAAAAGGAGATTAATTTTCAAATAATAAGCCAAGGGGTGAAGGTAGTAATAAATTTAGAGGAAAACCAGTGGGGAAGGACCCTCCCTAAAATCCACCCAAGAATACTTGGTGGGCTACTAAAAAGACCCAAACAAATATGGGCATGTGGTGTGAGATACATAAGAGTCCAGCTCATAACACAAAGGAGTGTCAAAGTGTTAAAAACTTGACAAAAATACAAGGAGATGAAGCTGACCCTGAATCCACACCAATAGAAACTCCTAACAATGATTCGGTGATACAAGTAGACTCGTAGGCCATGGTTGCAACAATGAAAGTAGTTCCCCATGAAGATGAAGAAATATTGTTCCATTTACAGATGTGGATTGATGGAAAGCCTTTACATTTTATCATTGATAATGGTAGCTAAAAGAACTTAATTTGTATGGAGACAGACAAGAGATTAAGTTTAAAGATGACAAGTCACCCACAACCATACTCTATGGGATGGGTTAATGAAGGGAAAGACATTAAGGTAAATCAACAATGTCGCCTATCGTACTCAATCAAACCATTCAAGGATGAAGTAATTTGTGATGTAGCACCTTTAGATGTATGTGATGTTTTGCTGGGGCAGCCATACATGTATCAAAGATATGGGGTGTATGAATCCATACCATGCAATGTCACAATCAAGCTTGGTGAAAAGAAATATCGAATACCAAACGTATGCCTAACTCAAGCTACTTCTTTAATTAGTGCTAAACAATATAAATGTTTAATTGCTGAAACTAGAAGTTTTGTACTCCTCATGATTTGTTTTGAGAAAGAAAAATCGTCCTTAACACACACACTAAGGTGGCCAAAACAGTAGACCAGCAAAGGAGATGGATAAAATCTTGACAGATTGCCATAGTGTGTTTAAATCACCAACAAGTGTCCCAACACATTGTCAAGTCAAGCATTCTATTGATCTAGTTCTAGGAACACCATTACCACATGAGCCAATATATAAGTCAGTTATGGAAAATGATGAAATTAAGAGAGAGATTCAAGAATTGATTGAAAAGGGACATATTAGGCCAAGTGCTTCACATTGTGGCAACCCTATTGTTTTGGCAAGAAAGAAAGATGAGACATGGAGACTTTATATTGATTACAAGGCACTTAACAAAATTATTGTGAAAAATAGATATCCAATTCCTTGAATTGATGATCTTTTGGACCAACTTAAGGGTGCTAAGTTCTTTACAAAAATTGAAATGAAATCTGGATATCACCAAGTACTAATTGATCCGACAAATGTATGGAAGACTACATTCAAGTCCAAGGAAGGTTTATTTGAATGTTTGGTTATGCCTTTTGGCCTTACAAATGCTCCCGCTACATTTATGAGGTTGATGAATGATGTGCTTAGACCATTCATTGAGTCTTTTGTAGTTGTTTATTTGGATGATATCCTCATTTTTAGTAAAACTTGGTCTGAACATTTGCAACATGTTGAACAAGTACTCTTGAGTTTGCAGAAACATAAACTTTATGCCAACATATACAAGTTCTTTTTTGGTATGCAAAGCATCTAATACTTAGGGTACATCATTGATCGTGAGGGTGTTCATGTGGACCCTACAAATATACAAATAATCAGAGATTGACCACCTCCTAAAAGTTTGACAAAACTTTGTAGTTTCTTGGGTCTAGCCAACTTCTATCACAAATTTGTATTTGGTTTTTCACATTTATCATGACCTCTTAATCGGTCACTCAAAGGTGAAACACAAGAAAATTTTTGGTGGACAAAGGACAAACAAAAAGCATTTGAGGAATTAAAACTCAGATTATGTTCAGCTCCAATATTAGTCCTAGATTTGCAATAATCATTTGAAATAGAAATAGATGCATTAGATTACACTCTTGGCACTATACTCATTTAACATGGGCATCCCATTGCATACATATTGAGATATTTTCTAAAATAGTTCGAAGGTACCCCACCTATGATCTGGAGTTGTATGCTATTGTTCAGGCTTATAAATAGTGGAAGCACTATATTTTTGGGAAAGGAAATTGTGATACATATAGATCATAAACCTCTTCAATTCTTGCAAACACAAGGGAAGTTGTAGAATGATAGGCATCAGAGGTGGTCAACTTGTTTGCAACAATTTCACCTCAACATTCATCATAAAAAGGGCAATACTAATATAGTAGCAGACCGTTCGAGTAGGCTTCCAATCATAGGTTTGACAATGGTATTGGACTCATGTGGCCATCAAACAAAAACATGGGCTCCACTATATGGTAATGATCCTAATTTTTGTAACATTTACAATGCAGTCTTAGAAGGGAAGCATGTTCCAGAAATTTATATACAGGTTGGGTTACTTTGTCATATTGGTCACATATGTGTCCCCAGTGAAGAAAGACAAAAATTGATATGAGAAGCACACTATAGCTGGGTGGCAGGACATTTTGGTATTGGTAAGACTACTGTGATTCTCCAAAAGTATTTCTATTGGGAAAAAATGAAACATGATATTATTTTATATATAAAATCTTGTGTTGCATGTGCAATTGCAAAGCCTTCAAACTGTAAATTGGGCCTCTATCTACCATTACCTATCCCTGATAAACCATGACATTTTGTTTCAATGGATTTTATGTCTGGGCTCCCAAGTAGCAGAAGGGGAAATGTTTGTATATATGTGGTAGTAGATAGAACTTCTAAGATGGCTATCATGGCGGCCTATAAAAAAAATGATTTCAGCAGAGGAGACTGCAAAGCTATTTTTTAAACATGTTTCTATTAACTTTGGGCTGCCAAAAAACATTATTTTGGATAGGGATAGCAGGTTCCTTAGCAATTTTTGGTCTTCATTATGTGTTAGAATGGACACGAAGTTGACAAAGTCTACAACATTCCATCCTCAAACAGATGGCCAGACAAAGGTAGTCAATAGAATGATTATCCATATCCTTCGAATATACCACTCCAAACACCCATGTACATGGGATGAGAGCTTAGCTTATGTGCAATATATCTGCAACCGTGTACTCCACACTACTATAGGACATAGTCCATTTGAGGTTTGTCTTGGGTATCAACCATTGGCACTTATAGATGTAGCGCTACCCATCTTCCAATCTAGTCAGCCACTAAATACTAAAAAGGAGGCAGATAATGTAGACAAATTTATTGAAAAGATCAAATAGTTACAGCAACAAGTTCATGACATTTTAGAGAAAAGAAATAAGAAGCATAAGGAAAGACATGATCAGCATAGAACTCCCCATTATTTCCAGATTGGTGACAAGGTATGGCTACATCTTCAGAAGGAGCACCTCCAAGGACCTTATAGAAAGCTTTGTCCTATTCGATATGGCTACATCTTTAGAAGGAGCGCCTCCAAGGACCTTATAGAAAGGTTCATCCTATTCAGTATGGACGATATACCATTAAGAAACAAGTAGGTGAGAATTCTTTTGAACTTGGTCTACCACAGTTTTTGGGATTACATCCAGTTTTTAATGTGGAGCTATTGTGACCCTATTTTTCTCCATTATTGGGCATCTCTCAAGCTATTGGACATATTCATGCTACAAAATTGAATCTATCCACTACTACTCCATTAAAGTGTGATCATGTCACTAAAGTCAAGCTGAAATCTATGAGAAATCATAAAATTCTAATATATATGGTGGTTCGAGTTGGTTAATTCTTTCATTAGGGAAAATTGTTAATGAAGGAATAGATTGCAACACAATTACTTCATCTATTTAGAAGATTGATGCAAATGGGCCCATTGCCTCTTAAGGGGGGAGCAATGATCCAGATTATATAGAGGATCAAATGTTTGAAAGTATTTTTTTTATATTTAGGAAAAAGTTTTTCTTTGTCTTTTTACTTGGCCTTTTCGAAGGTCTTCTGTACAAAATTTCAAGCTGAAACTTAAATTGGTTCGTAAAACTAGGCAACTATAGACTTGTTTTTTCAGAAACTGAAATTAGAGTTTTAGTTCTTCTTTCCAATGGTGTAAGCTGTTTTGCAATCCGAGTTCTAGGTCAAAAGTTATGACCCCGACAAGTTGGGGTAATTAAACACCTAGTTTTAAATAGTTTTAGTTTATTTTAAAAAAAAAATTTATAGCCACATAAACATTTCAAATTCATGGCTATTGTGACTGTTGATATTCCATCATTGTATATATTCTTTCAATTTCAATCAATAAGATGGCTTTTGGTTTTCATACAACTCTTTTGAGTTTTTGCAAGATTTTCCAAAACTTGAACATTGGTATTACACTAGATATCTTGTTTGCAACCTGCTTCTCAAATTCAGATAATTTTCTATCACAATATATAGATCATGGAAATCAAATGCCGAAAATTTCAAAAAAATCATTGTGTTTTCATTTTTTTGATATTTAGTCAATGGTGCAATTTGTAGGGGGGATAGTCGCGTCCACCAACTACTAGGATAGGCTAGAATTAAAAAAAATAAAGATGAAGAAAGGGATACATATTGCACAATAATGGATAACAATGGTGATGCCATCTAGAAGCCTCTTATTCATATTGATCACCAGACTATAAGGAACGTTGAAAAAGTATGGCAGAAGGTGGTTGGATATATATACCATGAAGGCTGCTTGAATCTTCTAAAGAGAGAAAGTCTAGTTGATTAGAAGCAGTGATAATATTTGTGGAGCCACTTACAGTCCTCACACTATCTCATGGTTCTTCTCTTCAACATTAATAAATCTGCAAAGGCCATAGAATTTAAAGATGTTACGTAGTATTGTAGGTTGCTCGAACCAACTACTTCCTAAGGCAAGGGTATTGAATGAAATAAAATACCGCTGATAGACAAATCAAGGACCATAGCATTATTGAGGATGATTGGAGAATAACATATAGCAACATTAGACGAGGTATTATGCTAAGTAGCTAGTAAAATAGATGGTTCAATCTATAAGCGTCATTCTGTGAATACCAGATCACTGTAGAAGCTCAAGTGCAATCTCATATATATATATATATATATATATATTTGATTGGGAATCAATGACACATATCTTATTTGGATATAATATTATTTTCTTTTTTGTCTTATTGAGTAACATTACACATATCGGGCAGGAAGTGACTATCCTCCCTAAAAACTGTACAATTGACCAATTTTCAAAAAATAAAAAACATCATGGATTTTCCAAAAATTTCAGCATTTGATCTTCATGATCTCCATAGTTTGTAGTAAAAAATAACAAAAAATTTGGAAAAAAATCACTACATTTTCATGAATTTGGAAAAAAAAAGTTTGACTTTGTTTTGTCTTTAGTGCGTTTTGTTTGGAGTTTAGCCTATCCCTATCAGGAAAACCTAATAAGATAAAACTAGACGCAAGTTCATTCCGCTATGATGCTGGAGCTAATCCAAATTCATCGATAGAAGAAGATAATAATGAACAAAGATTTGCAGGAGTATTACACCAAAGGATATGAATTATGAGACCCTTAACATTATTATAGACATCAATAGAGGAGATGAGAGATGAAACACCTAGTTAATAGACCATACATACTTAGTATTGAACAAGTCAATTTGTTCAATGATTCATAAAAATCACATTTGAAGCATAGAGAACCAACGTATCTGGAGTATGACGACTCATTCATAATCCAATTTATAGTGCATGGGAGCGATATCCAATTATATGGATCTAACTAAGATCCTTGTAGTGCAAAAATTACCTTGAGAAACACTACTATAAACATATAGATCTTGTGATCACTTAGTCAGGCATTATTAGTTCATATCATGTGAAAAGTAATATATAGCTTTATACCCCAAGAAAATTAATCATATTACTTGGAGGAGCTCAGGTATTATATCTTATTGCTATCATAGAAAGTGGGTCTTAATAGTTCAAACTATAGATGAAGGTCATCGAGCATATGAAAATGTATGAGATAGAGGATATAGTTACATAATGAAGGTCTTTTAATGTATGAATACATATGAGCCAGAGGATATAATAATCAAGACAAAGGTCATCATCTACTCAACAATGACCATCAACATTGAGAATATATTGCAAGGAGTTTAATAGGGAATTATAAAGGTTTGACAATTCATAAGTTAATCATCAAGAAACTGATCAATTTGAGACCAACAATTTGTAGTATATTCAGACTTAACTCTGTTCCATCATACTTCCATTTGGAATGTAAAGTTAATCTAGAAGATAAGGCAACTTCAATTATAAGTTAGTTATAGCATCATAAAGACCATACCAAAGTAGGCAACAATCATTGCAAACTTTAAGCAAGATGTATTGGGAAGTGATTATACAACAGATCAATATAAGACCATAGCGAACTACACATATCTATGCTAGTTGCATATTATACACTTAGTGTCTATATTAAAGATGATGACTCTTCAAAGCTAATAATCACCTATTATTAGCAAGAAGATTAGTTATGCTCACTAACGATAACAACAAATTGTTAAGAGAACAATATAATTGATAAAGGTGGTAACAAATACAATGATCAATTATTAAGTAATACAAGATGTGCTTAGAAATAGATCTTGGGTATGTCTCTTGGAGGCATCATATTTGATTGTGCAGTATAAAGAGATATTTAGTTTAAAGACTATATTTAAAATTGTGAGATGGTTAAGTTAATAAAGCTTACATATTGCAGAAGTGATATACATTGTATCAATATATTATTTGAATATTATATGATTCAAAGTATTAGAGCCATCCAAAGTCATCTCTAATGCAACTTGCCATATAATTACTCATCCAATTAAAAGATTTGTTGTAGAAGGAATCAAGAGAGGAGACTCAGTTTTGGAAAGAATTTGGAACAAAATGGACTAGGTCTCAGTCTAGTGTTGAAAATAGATTGATACAAGTATGAGAATGTGTTTCAATCATTGTTTTGTCATTGATGCCAAACCTACTACTTGTTGGTAAGACAACTACTTAGTTGATTTGAATAATATAATTTATTTGATTGATGAGGAGGATTTGATCAAATGAGATAATAAAAACACCTAGTGAAGGTTGAGTTATGGTATGTAAAAGGGAGTACAAAGATTAGTTAAGAGAAAGATAATATAGTGCATTGCTTATCTACTTAAGATTGCAAAGGTTGGATACACTAACATAGTCTAGAAGAACAAGTAAGAAGAATTGAGTCTACCAAGCTTGGCTGAGTGGACACTAGGTGTCGAGCAAAGTTAGTGCAAGCCAAGAAGAAAATTAGTTGATGCCGAACACCAGAAAACTTTACTGTTTGCCAAGTGATCTAGTTGAAGATGAGCGGAAGAACAATATGGAAGCCAAGTGACAACATATTGATGCCAAGGGCTAGTATTCATGTTAAACCGTGGATTTGACAAATTTGAGCCTACTATTTTGTTTTCTTGAATTTTGTGAAGCGTGTGGAAGATAACTATGATGAGTTGGTGGTGCATAATTCATGGTAAACCATTTTGAGGTGAATTCAAAGAGGATTGAAGGAGAAGTTTCTAGAAGGGATTAAAATGAAAAGGTGGGTAGATTAGTTGAATCCTACTTAATCCTACCTAACCTAAAATGGATGATAGAGGATAAACAACAAAAGATCTTAATTTTCTATTTATAGAAATGGTTGGTTAGAAGCAAGGTTGATCAATGTTAGCGAACCCAGTTAGACAAGATTTCTAAGGTATTACTTCATAAGAGACCAAATAGAAGATACCACTATTAGCAACCAAAGAAAGAAGGATTAAGAGTATGAATGCTTGAAGGGTGAACAAGCTATCAGAGCTAAAGTGTGTGAAAGCCAAGTAGAATGTATGACTGAAACAAAGATCTGTAATCTACAAATGTATTGTAAGTTGCTATCAGATCAAGCCTTACTGTTATTTTCTAATCATTGTACCAGTCTAGGGTAAATCCTTTGGATTAAGGTTGACTTAATAGTCATTTGTAAATCTTTTAACCAGGTGACATTCCAAGTGAATGCTCTAAAGTCCACTAACTAAGCTCACTCCTAATAAGGTGATTGAAATCCTCTAACTAGGTCACATTTAACAGTGTGTATTGTAACCTTTAACAGGGTTGGGCTTTCATGGGACATCACTTTAGAAGAGGGAGAATGAGTAGCATGTTACTAATAGTTTTTCTCAAATTGGGTTTCCACGTAAAATCATTGTGTCAAATGTGTCATTGAATCTGTTATGTTGCATGCTTACATTTCTGTGAGGTTGATTTGACAGTAACCTAAAAAGTTTAAGTGATTCTATGATCTAATGGATGCATGCATGAATATGTTTTATGGTTATGGGTTCACTAAGCTATCAAAATTTTTAATAATGAAGTAGGCTAATTCACTCATCATTAAATTGCATTTTTGGAGCAAGATATCTTCCATGATTGGGACCATATGAGTTGGGTGTGTTTACATGTGTTAGCCCTATTTTTTATAGGCTAATTTTTTATTGTTATATCTCAGGAATAGTCCTCACTTTGTCTTGTAGAAGGTCTGCTTTGGTTTTATCGACATATTTTTACCCTAAGTATAGAACTCTAGGTCTATTATACATCTTGTGATAATCCTTAAAAATGTTTGGCCTTCCAAAACTTTGCCTCAGTATTTTCTCCATAATTCACAACTTCGCAAGAAATGTTAGGTCTATATTGGTCTAGGTCGTGAAGTAGCAATGTATCCTTGTTCACAACATCTCTTGTCTTATTTCATGGTTTTGAGCTATTGTTGTGACTTAGCAATGTGAGAAAGTCCCTGACTTCACGAGATGTATTTGGTCTTATAAGTCTCAAATTGTGGAGTCTTGATTAATAATTGATCATAACATCTTGGGTTTCTTTAGACAATAGCTCTTAAAGTTGAGAAGATACGATTAAAACAAACTAGATTGGGAATTCTACATCTCAAGTGTTTTTCATAATAGTTTTTCCCAGGTAGCAATGTTGTGATCGTACCCTTTGTTACAACATCGTGGCTTCTCCTCAGTTAAGTGGGAAAGGAATATAATAGTTGCAAGGCAATGATGTGAGTGGTGAAAGTTTAATTACAACATCTCCACAGTTAGTTTAGATGGGAAGCTCTAGGTTTCAAAGTGGTGATAAAGGGTTATGCGCTACTTTGCAAGGATGACTATAAATTAGATGTTGTTACGTGGAGAAATTAGAGAGAGCCAGGCTGGAAGATCAATGGCAGAGGGAATACTTCTCGAATCATGTGGGTCAATAATCCTGGTAATCGTGTGATTCACAATATTATAATTGTGGTTACGCTTTGGTGTTGCAGAGTGGTGGTAAGAATGAAATGCTTTAAAGTGCAACCTTGCAGGTTGGATTCCATGGTCAGAATGAAAGGTATTGATATTGCGATTGGTAAATAAGAGAAAGCAAGCACAACATCTCCACCTTAACACGAATTAGTTTCTTGAAAATTGCAATGGTGTGATGAAGGTTAAAAATGATAAAGCAGTACTTTGCGAAGATAAAGTTCAAAGGGTAAAAAGGAGCTATGACCTGGCAACATAACATGAGCGTGACATCGCAAGTGAATCCACACGGTTAAGGTAAGTGGTTGCAAGATTATGAGATAAAGAGAAATATGTTTAGCATGCCATCGTCATTTCCTAACATAGTTTGTAGATGATAGTTGCAAGGTCCCAACGAGGTTAACATATTGAAGGTAATAACCAAGTACTATATCATAGTAGTTAAGCTGTGTTGCCAGTAACCGGTTGCAAAGTGGAGATAAACATGCAAGGAAGTTGAGCTCAACTTCGCCATGGTTTAAAGGATGTTTGAATAGAGAGTGCTGATGCTATGATAGACATAAAATTGGGAGATTGTAACTTCGCAAGCCTTTAGAGGGTAAAGGATAAACTGTTGCGAAGCAGCAACAATGGTTATTAAGTGTGACATCGCAGTCTTCCAGATTGAAAAGTCAGAGCAAGCCTATGAGGAAAGAGTAGGTGTGTCCATCCAATTACGTTAACGTTGTTGCTAACAAAAATAAAACTACTATCTAGTTGTGCAACATTGGCAAATCTTAGACAAAATATCTTTAAAGGATTTTGAATTGAATTCGTGCATGCAAAATTTAATGTCATAAATGTAGATTCTAGATTTAAAGGTATTATAAGTAGTTTGTGAAGGTCACCATTATAAAAATCTTTTCAAAGTTTGGAGAATTTATAGAGAGGAGATTTTAGTGATAACTGCAGAAGTGCTTTTGAGATGGTAGAGCAAGGATGTCCCAAAGCAAAAGTAGAGGCAGAGCAAGTTTCAACATCTTCCAGGTAGAAAAGACAATGGAAACCAAGCCAGTTTGTGGATGAGTGACTATCTTATCTACTTGGTTCTTTTAATGCACAATTGACTATGGCCATGAGCTGAAAGACCCAAATACATTCTGTAGAGATGCTACAGTCCCAAGTATGAATGATAATGAAATATTCTTGTTCTTTTATAATAATAGAGTGAAAAACAGGCCTGCTTCAAATCCATGGGAGAGGAATTCAGGGAAGTTGATAGTACCAGAAGTGCTCCTTGACGTGGATTTTTTGAAAGCTCACATTAAAGCCTATAACCCCGCTTCTTAGTCGTTCCATAAGAAAGATAGGAGTATACTACGCAGATTGTATAGAAATACATTCATTGAAGCCTTCGAACTCCATGGACCCATGGGTCTCAAAATTGACTTAGAAAAGCTAGAGAATACCTTTGAATTTCAAAAGAATTTCTTCCCAGGAAAAGTTATGTTGATTCATATCCCAAGGAGAAAGAAAGAGATGGTAGAAATCCCCAATAAAGCAAACCAACTCATGCCTTTGGAATACTTCTGCAGGTATTTTTGGAACACGGTCTATGGTGTGATCGATGGGACAATGAACGCATCTGGTGCCTCATATGTGATGGCCATAAACACACATGACCATTACACCAATGAGGGATATTATTTTGTAAAACACATAATTACTGTGATACGTAATGAAATTGTGGCTGCTTAGAAGGGAGACCTGAGCAATTTTAAGTTTCATCATTATTCATTGTTGATGTATTTGTTGTTGTACACAAATATTTGGCACATCAATCAGGACTTCATTGAGCAAACTGAAGAAATGGGACAAACTATCCCTATGCAATTATGGACCAGAGTATGGAACATGTTTTATCTTTATGCCAATTCTATTTCATTTTACAATGATTTTGTGCTTCCAATAATGAAAATGCTACTGCCTAATATGGAGATGGTTCCAAAGGTTGTAATAAAGTTTCTTAGGCCTACTTTGTGTTATGATGAGGTCAAATTAAGTCATAATTGGGGGGATGTTTTCTTGTTTGGACATAGAGCTGTTATGAGAGTTTATGGACCCTCCTCACATTCTACTTAGGTTTGTACTTAAAAGGTTAGGAATTCTAGAATTCTTTTGGCAACTAAAATTAATGGATAGAGAACATTTAGGACATAATATAAGAAAGGGGACATTCTTGTGTAGAAGTTTTTGTATATAAAAATTCACAATTGGAAAACAAGCCATAGATGAAATTGATGCAATTATCAACTAGTATACGTTACCATCTTTAGTGGCTAGGGTTTATGCTCCAAAAAATGTGGTCAAGGTGGCCTTGAGAGACATGGGAGGGTATACTTTTCCAGAAAGTAAATCTCTGTGGGAAGAGGATGTGATAAAGAATGACTTGTGTGAGAGTGTTTATGCTGAGAGACTTTAGAAATGGAGAGATATTATGAGAGTTGAGGTTGAAATGAGGAAAGTTGATCCTTCCATCTAAAGTTTGTATCACAAGGAAAAGTATTCAGAGAGATTTGATACTTGCATAAATAATTATGAAGAAATCATGACACAAATGCTTGAAGAAGCCTATGGACAAGGGGAATAAATGGTAAACCCTGTCTCTCCTAAGCCAACTGTATTCATTGAATGGGAGGAAGATAAAGAGGAAGAGGGCCCATCATTAACATCAGCATGGACCCAGGGAAGAAAGAAAAAATAGAAAGTAATTGGAATTTTCTAGAAAGAAAGAGAGAATGAATATCAAATATTTCCTAGAAAAGGAAGGTATTTTGCTGAGCTGAGGCAAAATTTCTTGATAAAACAAGCTATTGAGAGTGAATAGGCTCCTAGTGAATTGGAAGTGGCTACCAAAATGTTGGATAATAGAATTATCTAGGCACAAGAGTTCTTATAGGATGATGATTTAACAAAAAAAAAAAGGATTTAAAAGTTTTTTTTGTTTAAATTGAAACAAAACCAATTATCCTTGACATTGCAACCAGGAAATTTTGATGAGAATATTACTGAATTGGTTGAAAAATTGCAAGCCTATGATCCTGATAGTGAAAATCTTACTGTGGAGGAGGCTAGAAATTTAGTACAGAGAAGTGGAATTCTATTGCTTCTTGGATGAGATTTAAGTTATTCTCTCATTTTAGATCATATTAGGAGACAATATAAGCCAATAGATTTTGAAGGTTTTGGTCTAGGAGAGTTACAAAGAGGGCCTAGTTATAACATAGATGCTTAGATAATGGTTGTATGGAGTATAGTTCCTGAGGCCAAAAAACTAAAACTAGTTGAGGTGAAAGATATGCCATAGGGAAGTGTAATATTTTGGAGTGTGCAGTCCACATCTAGTGGTGAGGTTTCTGGTTTGTTAAGTGATGTAACAACCTTGAGAAAAGACAAACTAGAATAGATTGAGAATCAACTTGCTTAAATATTTAGGAATTATGTTTCCACAAGAAACAAGTATGAAGAAGAAATGAGAAAGACTTATGTGATGGAGTAGAATATTATAGAGCTAGAAATAGAAATAAGGACCCTAAAAAGTGATAATAGACCTATAACAAAGGTCGTCAGTGATAAAGAGATCCAAATAAAAGAAGAGGGATCCCACTATGATGATTGATCATCCATTAGGCATTGATATTCATGAAAAGGATACATAAAAGGAGATAGAGGTAAAAGAAATGAAAGACATACTATGTCATAAGATAAATTATGTGTTAAAGAATGTGTCACAAAATGTTCATACTATTTACGTTTCTTTACAAGGCACATAACACCAATATTTTGAGGCACTTTCATTGTCAACTCCTCTATTTAAGAAGTGGGGCTCATATAGCTAACTTCAATCAAAACCCATAAAAAAGAGCTGCCAAAGGAAATTATCATTCCTACCAAAAAAATGATTGGCAAGGTTAAGGAATTAGATGGATTTTTCTTTGGTAAAATGAAGTTAATACAAAATAAGATGAAAAATATTGTAGATGGCACACATGGCTTTATACCTCCTATTGTTGATAGTGATGGAAATTTGAGGGATTGGCAGGAGTGGGCCATGTCTTTTGAGAATATTATGAATCATGAGAAGGTCAAAACTTATTGTGATGGTGATGTTGATGTGTCAAGTTTCCATGAGGTTATTGATGCTTTATATAAAATTGAAATGGATATGAATAAAGTGGTTGCATATGCAAAGGCTATAACAGATGCAAGGTGGATCAAGTTCTTAAATGAAATGAATATGGTTAGGGGTGCCACATGGCCAGACATAGACACTGATATCATCATCTCAAAGGTTGTAGCAGAGATCAAAGCTTTTCCTAATGGAGATAGTGATTGAATAGAGCTCAAACAAATAATGGAGATCTAATAATGGGAGGATAGTAATTAGAATAGGGTATCTTGTTTTTGTGGCTCACCCACTATGGATACACCTACACTATAAATAGAGAATTGATCCTGAATACAAATGTTGCCATCTATTTATTTTTGGAACTATCTCTAGTATTGTCTCTTGCTATTTTTGTCTTATGTGTAACAAGTATGATTGTCAAATGAAAATGTAACGTGTATTTTCTCTCCCATGTCTGAAGCTTGTTGCAATCCTTGTTTATAAAAGGATTTCTAAGACTGGGATGAGAGGTCCAAATTTTGAGAGGAAATATTATTCTCATGTTATGAGTTGGTCCAATACTAGCAGTGTTATTTCTTTGATATTGTTTACATGAAAGGAGAATAAAAATATAAAACGTTAAGTCTATTTCAAGTTATCTTATTTCACAAGATCTTATACTTCAAATGTATTCTTTCAAGTTAATTAATACAAATGGAGAAGTATTCTAAGTTGCCTAATCTAGATCTTGTCTCATTTTATGTTGTCTTTAATTTTCTATGATTCAATGACAAAATGTGTTGAGTTCTAGTTGTAATTCATTTTGAATTATATCTTATTTCATATTTTTTTGTTGATCAAATGGATTGAGTAAATACTTAATGTGATATGAGGGAATTAATGGGTTTCATATGGAGATTGTGATAAGAATGAGATCTGAGATTGAGTATTGATTTTCTTCATAAAGTGAGTAAATAGATCTGAAGTGGTGGTGTCAAATTTTATGAGTAGATAACCCAATGGATAAAACACTAGCCATGTATTGAAGTTGAGAAAATCATTGAAAACTACATAGTGTCAAATTCATAAATCAAAATCTTTGATATTTAAATTTTTGTTGTAGATTTGCAAAGGATTAGCGTATACTTAGTTTAGAGAGATTTAGGTTCTTTAAAATTAAATATCTTATAGTTCCTTTCTTGTCTTTGAATTAGAAGAACTAGAGGGTATGATAAAATATTGTTAGAAAAGGAAGTGCTAATAAATTCCATGGTACACTTGCTTGAATCTTGCAAAATTCAAAGGGAAGAAGACTAAATGTCTTTTTAGTTGGTCCTAATGACATGTCTAGGAGTACCAATCATGGTTTGAAGCTAATTCCTAGGTATTTCCCATATCTCAAAGGGTTGTTAAAATCTTGTCAAATCAGGAGCCAACACCATGTCAGAGGGAGAAACTAGAGGCTTTTGTTTGTCAAAAATCTTGTCTCAAATGTATTATCAGATAAACTAAAGTGTTGAGATCCATTAAACATAAAGAAATTTTCCAGATTTGATGAGATGCAAAACCATTCAATGATATAAGAATGAGAATTTTAGTGTGAGGAGGAATAATAACCAATGTTTCATTCCCACTTGAACCATCTTTAGAGGGGAGATGTTCCATTCTCAAATAATCAAACAAGGCAATTTTCAATATAATGTCTATGGATCTTATGTGCAGATAAGTATTTCTTATCCTTGAATGTTACATTTATCTACCCATTGTAGTCTCTCTCTTATTTTTATTTCTATACATACTATAAAAAGCTATTTTCCTTGATCTTTTCCTTTGTGTCTAGGGATGTTCTTGCAGGACTTAATCTTATGCTTCAGTAAAACTCTTGATGATCCTAGTCGTATTGATTCAAAGGGAGTAGGCCAAGTCAAGATGGATTCTTCTATGATATGACAATAGAGTAGTTAAAGGGCTATGATTTTTGGGATAAAGTTTTGAATGTATGGGAAGCATGACATGACTTCCTGCCTAGAGGTTTAAAGGTTGATATCAGATTCAGAGGGAGTCCAACATTCCATTAGAAGCAATCCTGGTCGAACAAAGTCAACATAATGAGAGGGATAAGTTCGAGGTGAAATTCCTTGTAATTCATTCCTTTTTGTGTGAGAGAAGTTGAGGTGAAAGTCGTTGTTCCATCCTTTGACTTGGTTCATAGTGGTTACTATTTTGCATAGTGGATTATCTCATAAAAGGTGACGATATTTCATTGATATATATATATATATTTGGAGGGTTGCTATTGTAAAGTGGTAATCTTTTCAATAGCTTGACTTGTTATCATGACAAACTACATTAATTTTTTGTCCTGGAGTACTAGTAGTCATGATAATGAATATATTGTTGGCATGGTTTTTCACCATATATTTTGGCATACTCTGTAGTGAAAAAACCCCTTAATCTCAATTTATAAAATTATGAAATGTGTCAAAACCTTAGGTGAGATTATTAAATTTTCATCAAACCCTTGTTATTGTGCCCTAGTTTTATTTAAATTTCAAAAAATAGTGCTTTAAATATTGGTGTGGGAAATTCGTTGTCCTAAATTTTTATCTTTTACATTTTCCCCTATTTATGTTTAGGTTTATTTTCTGAATTTTAATTATCCTTTATGGTAAACCTTATCTTAACTATGGTCTCATCCCTGGTTGATTTTCCTTAATGCTTTATAAAATGTTTTAACCATTGCGGTTTACCTTTGTTAACCATTGATCTTTGGAAGATCAATGATGAGAGCATGCCCGCTTTGAGAATTTGCTTGACTTTTAACAAATGCGGGCAAGCATCTATTTGCCACATAACACTTCATGATACTGATTTTTTAATGTTCCACAAAGAACTGGAGGATGTTAGAAACTTTTTAGAATTGCAAGGGGTTGTCAGAGCATGTTGGAATTTCCAACAGTTTCATTGGTCGAGTTGAGTAGTGGGGTCATCTTTTCGTATTATAACATTGCACCATTGATCTTGGGAAGATCAATGATGGGCGTATTACTACTTCATGAAGATGTGTGAAGTTTTAGAAATGGGATAGTGCCCTAGCGACATGTGTCTTTAGTGATGTCATGCAAGATCTTAATGTAATTCAAAAGACATAAGATATATACATTGTTGATCTTAGGAAGATCAATAGACAACACTTGCCCACAATATGAACATGTTTGAAGTTTAGTTGATGTGGGGAAGCACCTACATGCCACATATACTAAGATGAGGTCATACACCCCCAGTTAAACAAAGATGATAGTACGATCAACAATTGGTAGCTATCAAGACACGCTGGATAAAGTACATCATTTCATTGGTTGACATTGTTGACAGGATTATAAAAAAGTTAATAAGTATAATACCATTGATCTTAGAAAGATCAATGAAAGGCACATCACCACAATATAAAAATGATTGAGCTTTAACCAAAGCGATAAAGTGCCTACTTGCCATGTGGACAAGTGGGACCGCCTACTTAGAAAGTCACCTAGTCACACTAGGAAGGAAAATTATGGTGATATCAAACATGATGATTGGTGGAATGGTCCATGTGTTTGCCAAGCTAGAAAACGAGTGTACCAGTGTGCCCATAAATTTAAGCCCAGAATTATAAAGTTGTAAGGATTTTTGTGATCGTCGATCTTTGAAGATTGACAATATGTGCTTCACCACTTTGTGAAAGTGCTCTAACTTTACGAAATGTTGGAATGGGCCCTATTGATGCGTGGAAATTTCTAAAAAGGAGTTAATGTATTTTTTTAATTTTAAAATAAGTCATCCAATGCTTGATGATCAACGGTTAAAATTCAAACTTCATGACATGACACAAATTTTTGACTGTTAGAGTATTAATTCTGATCAATGCCACTTTGTGCGAGCTTAATCTTGTAGTAAAATTTTGAATTCACCATTATTGAGCCATAAGATCATAGAATTATCGTAGCACAAGTATCTCCAGAGCTAGGGCAAGAGTTTTTCAAGGTTTTCAACAATTTGCAGTGTGATTTACAAAGGCAAAAAAGCAAGAAAAGTGGGTAAGTTATTTGAACTTCTGAAAATTAAAAAATTGTGATTGCACTAGGGTAAATTGCAAAAATGCCTCCACGTAAGGATTTTTCTAGAAAAGTAGATTACCTAAAGAGGGCAGTTCATGATGATTTTCTAGAACAAATGTTGTTATTAATGAATGAATTAGCCAGGGGTAGAGGATTGATTCCAAAAAGCACTACGTTACTAGTTAGCCAGGGTTTCTATGACAAAGAAAACTGGTTGAGGGATGCAAAGGTTTCTATGGGAGGCTTAGAACTTTTTAAGAAATGGTTTGCAAAAAGGAAATTGGATACTCCAATAAGCAATGTCTAGGAATTTGACATAGGTAAATTGATTTTCCCTATAGTCTTCTTCGATGATGATCTATTGGCATTCATGGCCAAGAAGTATGATCCAATTACTAGGGTTGTAAAGAACCATGTAGGGGATAACCTTTTTAGGGTTTCACCTGAACTGATCAGAGAGGTTTTCAAGCTGGACCCCAATCATGTTGTTCATTAGAAAATTGACATGGAAGACCTTCAAGCCAGATATGATGCACAGAGGGTGTATTTAAGGGGAGGGCCATTACAACAACATTTTGTTAAAATTAGATCATTGCCCTTAGTTACACAATATACCCTCAAGTCCTTGTTGAAAAAATATTTTAACCCTAGGGCAAAGGCCTTATATTTCTCTCTTCGCAAAATCTTTGGTATGGATGAACAAGATCATATCCCAAGCTCTATTGTTCTTATTATTGCTCAAAATCTTCAGTATGGAATGAGTTCAATTCTCAATTTTGCTACTTTCTTAGCTAAAAAAATTCATAATGGTTTGATTGGAATAACACAGGCTAAAGTTAACAGGCCCTTCTGCTGGTATTTAATGTTGATGTATATCTGTTTATACAAAGAAGCTACTTTTTTCTCTATGGAGATGAAACTAGAATTAGAAAGAGATGGAGAAAAATTCCCTATTCAATTATGGAGTGTAGACATGACATGGGAGGTAACTGATGCCAGCATTGTCTGGTTTGATAGATACTTTTCCTCCAAGCTCAGTGTTGGTAGGCGAAAACCCTAGGATACCACATTCTCTGTTACAACTAATTAGACCTAAAGATCATGCCAAAGGACTGTTGGTAAGTCACATATGGGGTGATATTATTCCATATGATGTTTCCACTATTTTTAGAGTTTATTGTTTTTTGGGATAGCCCCATGTGTTGCCATACCAAGTTCCCTTGAAGGTAGGGATTGCTGAGTTGTAATAGAAAATCAGATCAGTTGAGGAGAGAGATTTACTTGGTAGATCCAAAGATACCTTCTTTCCAATGATTACTGTTATTCACAATTTTGTTTTTGTAAAAAGGGACAGAGGAACTTGGGAAAATTCTTAGATAAATATCAGATGGCCCAATACCATGCCCTCTTTGTTGATTTAGAAGGATTTTATGACCTCAGAGAAATGAGTAAAGCTAAGGTTCAGATGCAAAATGTATATTTTCATGAGGACATAATCAGAAATAGGTTCTCATTACAAGAACAAGAGATTAGAAAAGAAAAATGGGTAGTTTATAGTAAAATTTTGGATCTTATAAATATTTTAGAGCCAAAATATGATCCCTTAGAAGATAAAAAATATTGGGGAATGAAAATAGATATGTTAATGGATAACTTTTCTGGTATAAAGAAAACACTAAATGACAAGAAATAAATTATAACAAAAGCATACCCAGACAGGGCTATTGAGGTGGAGAGGAGGATGGCTAGCTGAATGATTGTGACCCCGAGGCAATATACATTGCAAAAAAAGATTGGGTATGTAGTGGCCCAAAATATACAATATGTTCCTCTATACAAGAGGCCAAGGTTTGAAAGCCCCATTGACACACATGCTCCTAAGAAGAAGAGACTATAGCAGGGATCGTCTTCTCATGCAAAAGAATATTCACCCACCTAGACTTCACTTAGAACAGATGATGAAGCATCTTTGAGAGAATAATTGAGGCGAATTGGAGGGGAAGGGGACATTGTTGTCACACCTGCTGACATTGAAGGAGGAGCACCTGAAGAGCCTCCTGTGCCATCTTTTGATCTTACTATTGTAGATTATGGAGATAAGGAAATAGACATTGTGATTGCACAGGTTTTCTAAAAAGTCATTGATGATGAAAATTTTGCAAAGACTAGAGCTTTTGCCTAGTTTTATGGAGAATAAATATTGGTAATTTTGAAAGTAAGTGCACATTAATAAAAGAAGAGAAACCTAAAAAGTTGGACTTTGAAATTGAAGAGGAAGTCAAAGCTAACTTCATGGAGGAATTTACACAATTGACCCGCGAAGGGGGAAGACAACTATTGAAAGATTCAGGAGTTTTAATCTTGCTTGAATGGGACATAGCCAATGCTATGGTTTTTTATTCTATTAGGAAGGAAAAAGATACTCAGTTTAAGACCGAGGAAGAAATATTGTAGGCACATAGAGGAATAAAATACATCAATGATCACTAGAAATTGGTGATATGGTCAATTGAAAAAAGGGACAAAACTAGGTTACAAGAAGTTGCAAGTACTGAGCATACAAGAAGCCTCATGGTGTACAGAGTAGATGAGGTAGACAGTGAGAAAGTGTCTAAAATGACTAGGGAGATGATGGACTTTGGGGTGGTAGTTGTTGGAAAAGATAAAGGTAAATTCCTGGAGCTAAATGCTAAGTTTAGGGAATAAGATACATCAGCTGGAAACTCAGGTATCCCAGATGGACAAGCAACTAGGAAAAATAAAAGTGGGAGAGTCAAGTTGGCCCCGAATTACCTATCCTCACCCCCCAATTGAACCATTCATGCCAACTCCCTTGGTATAGTTACCTGACACTCCACAAAGGCCATAATTCTATACTGCTAAATAATTTGAGGAGGAAAAGATTAAACTCTAGAGCTTACATGTTGAGCTAAATGATTTGTATGATGATAAAATTAGGAAGACAATCTTATATTTAGTAGATAAGATTGATTTTCCAACATTTCATGAGCAATTGGTGAGAATAATAAACATGTGGGAAGAAATAAAAGGTGGTGAAGATGCCTTAAATCACATCATGAATAAATGGGGTGGTAGGATAAGGATGTCACCTTTTTGTGTGTCTCACTTATTAGTCTATCCTATGAACAGATAGAATTTTTTTTTTGACATGACTAATGTTTTGTTTGATTTTGATGAAAAGAGAGTTGTAGCGCAAAAAAGGATAATGATTTGTCTTTCTAAGTATCTAAGTGAGAAATGTGAACTCTTTCCCCATGCACTTAAGAAGGTAGATAAAAGAAAAGAAAAGGAAGAATGAGGCAAAGAGTTAGATGATTTATTATGCCACAAAATAAATGGAGTCATAAGTGAAAAAAGGCATTTTCTATGGGCAATGACAAATGAGGAAGTTGTTAAAGTGCAATTACTCTATAATTCCATTAGAGAAGAATTTGTTGAAATCAGTAAAATAGGAGATTTTGTGACTAAGAAACAATGTGAGGCCTTGAGTTTTGATTGGCTTGATGACACAATTTTCAACAAATGGATGGAGGATTTTGTGTATGTAAAGAAAATGGAAATAGAAGAAGATGATGTGGAATAAGATGAGAATCAAACAATTGATACATCACTAGAAACAAAAGAAGACAAAAAAGAACAACCAACTTCAGTGATAAGCATAGTGGTCTCAATTGATGAGATGACAATTGAGGAATCAGATATAACAGTTGTTTTAATAGTGCATGATGATGTGAATGGAGAGCCTCAAGTTGAATTAAGTCTGCAAAAATCAAAGCTAGGTCCATCACAAGCAAATTCATTGGCTACATCTTCCAAGGAACAACAAAAACAATAAAGTCAATCATTAACTTCTCATCAACAAAGAAATGCAATAAAAGCTGAAAAAAAAGTGGTCCCTATAGGAGAATATTCATGATGTAAACCATTCTGTTGCACCAAAATTTTATCTTTTATGACAGTAATAATGTAAATATCTTTCTGTCTTAAGAACAGTTGTCAGTTTCTCTATGCCTTAAGCTTGTTGCATCTCACACTATATAAGTGAGATTCCAAGGCTAAAGAAAGGGTCCGAGTCATTGTACAATTTTAGTTTTACTGAGCTTTGTTCAGTCTAGTCCTTGATGCAAAATTTCATGATGTATTTTCTCTCAAAAATCTGAGAATACATTAATGTTGTAGGGTCATAGTGTTTTATCTTGAGTTGTTTTGAGTTCTACTTCAGCTATTATATAATTTTCAAAGAGAATTAATACAAAGATGAATTGTCCTTATATCTTTTCTTTCTAAATATTGTCTCCTTTTTTTATTACTTGGTTATCTTAAGATTGCATGAGTAAAGCTCATTCAATTCAATGCAATTAGGACAAGTTGTATATCATTTCACTATTGCTTTTAATTCAATGAATTAGGTAAATTCTTTAGTGAATATGATAGGATCTCCATGGTAGTAGGGAGGATATGTCTAAGAATGAGTTTTAGTGAGAATTGCTGATAATACTGATTGTAATGTAGTCAATTAGCTCAAGAAATTGGATAGGCTCTGAATCCCAATAGATGAGGCACTGATCAACTAGTTTAGTCTACATATGGAGAAACCATGAATAAGCATCGAGCTTAAAATCAAATCAATTTTACTTTAATGTTTGAAGAATGTCAAAGTTGGTCAACACTTGTTTACACTTAACTTCTAAGTCTTAGTTAGCTACTATTGCCAATAATTATTTGTAGATCTAAGAAGAATTGTGACCAATCTACTGTAAGGGATGAATATTGTTATAAAATGTTATAGAATGAATGATATATGAATATAATATTAGGTTGTGAATCTTTAATCCCTCATGTGCATCTGCCTTGGTTTTTTTGTAGAGCCAAAAGAGTAGAAAATCTTACATGATTTTGTTGAAGTTGGGTCCATGTCTGAAGAACATATAGCTATTTATAGGAAGTAGCTAATCTTTAGGTTATTGTGATCTTCACCATCTTGGTATTAAGTATTTTGTTGCTTAGTAGTGTAAAAACACCAACACATATCATGATAAAATTACAATAACTTATTGTCCTGGAGTGTCAAAGATCATGATACTTGTCATGATAAATTTCATGACATGTTAATTACTAGTTATCCAATCAACTTCATTAAGTTGTTGTCCTGGAGTGTTGGAAATCAGATAACTCATATCCTACTAGGATATAACATATTCTTTTGGTAGGAATTAAGGATTTGATGCTAGTGCACATACCAAAAGAATATAAGTATGATTGATATTTCTTGTTGAAACATACTTCGGATTATATTGAAGGATAACATCTAAGTTGATGGATATATGTAAATATGTCATTCTAGGAATATCATACTGAGATGATATCTCTTCATATTCTTGAGAGAATAACTTGTTACATAATAATCCTCCCTAGCTAAGAGGGAGTGTTAAGTTTCTAGCTTCAGTCTGATTGATTCGATCATGAGATACATTGTTGATGGTAAATCATCATTTAGACAAATATTCTTATATATATGGCATTCGAGCTATTATACTAAATGCAAACTAATGAGCTATTACAAAAGTTTTAAATTGTTCATCTCAACCTACATTAGGGTATTTTTAACATCTTGAATCAAAATATGGAACTCCTAACAACAAATATTTAATTAATCAATAACAAAAGATCTAAGGATATAAAATAATGCATCAACATCAATAACAAATAGAGCAGGGGCAATAGGGAAGCCTTTCTTGATAGACCTCTGCAAGGGGATGGTCTTAGTCAGATTGTCATTGATATCAATAATAGTTGAAGAAACTTTGAAAAGGATTTGTATCCAGTAGAAAATGTATTTAGAAAAATCAAAGGCTTGCAACATGGAAATGATGAAGGGCCACTCAATTCTATCATATGCTTATTCAAAGTCAAGAAGATCCATAGCAACATTTTTCCCATCCTCCTTAGCGCAATGCATAGCTTCCCAACTAGTAACAAGGTTTTCCAAAATATACCTACCTTTGATAAACCTTGTCTAAGTAGCATAAATGAACTTAGTTAACAAATTTGCAATATTCCTAGGACAAAATCTAAGGACATAAAATAGCCCATCAACATCAATAAAAAACATGGCATGGGAAATATGGTAGCTTTGTCTGATAGACCTTTTTAGGGGGTGGTCTCAGTCAAGTTGCCATTGATATCAATCACAATTGAAGAATCTTTAAAAAGGATTCGTATCCAGTAGCAAATGTATTTAGGAAAATCAAAGGCTTGCAACATGTTAATGATGAAGGGCCACTCAATTCTATGATAGACTTTTTCAATGTCAAGAAACACCATAGCAACATTTTGTTTATTCTCCTTCGCTCAATGTGTAGATTCCCAACTAGTAGATTTTACATAATATAGTTGCCTTTGATAAACCTTGTTTGAGTAACATAAATTGATTTAGTTAACAAATTTTTAGTCTTGCTTTCAAGAACTTTGGAAATAATCTTGTATGAGATGTTTACGAGAGTAATATGTATCCAATTTTTAACTGAGGTCTTATCTCCAGATTTGGGTAGAAATTCTATTACTCCCATATTGATTTTAAATCCCAAAGAACCTTCATTATAAGAATCTTCATATAGGGCCAATAATTCCTCAATGATCCAATAATTGTTATTCTTTATACAATTTAGTGGGGAATCCATCTAAACTGGGATATTTGTCATTAGCCAAAGAGTTAATGTCATTGCTAATTTCTTCTAGGGAGGTGCGTTTCTCCAATCTAAAAGTTTCATCACTAGAAATTTTTTTAGGGATTAACTTTAGACATTTATCAAGGGCCTCTTGGTTCTTAGTTCCATGTTCAGAAGGAAAAAGTTGACAATAAAATTATAGAAAACATTCTTGACCACCTCTGGTTCAAAAGAGAGTTCCAACAGAGCCTGTGTGAATGGACTCTATAAGTTCTCTTTTGTTTTTAGCTCTTCTAAGGTTAAAGAAGTATATTGTGTCTCTAGACCACCCTCATGAAGTCAATTTATTTTAGCTCTAACTCTCTAGCCTTGAATTTTATTATTTTGCACTATTATGAGACAGTTCTTAACCTTAATAACTTTAGTTTTCAGTTGAATATTCTCAGTTTTTACTTTTAATTCTATTTCAATATGGTTTAGTTTAAGCCATGCCATAGATTCTTCAACATTCATATCCATGATTTTCTTTTTACCAATATTTTGGAATATATTTTCCCAAGACTTAATTAAATCGTCTATTTGCTCCCTTGGCCTAGTATGTTTGTTGCATATCTTTGAAAGATAGGAAGCCATTTTAATAGGGTTTTTAATATCATGATCCTATAAAAGAGTTAAGTTCAATTTGAAAGGCCTTTTAGGAGAATATTTTCTATTGGGAAAAACCTTTTCGAACTCAATTGAAGTAGAAATGGGGGATGATTCAAGATGGAACTAGGGGAGAGTATAATAGGGGAATGGCGAACTTCATCAGAGAATGAAAAATATGAAGTATCAACTTAAACTTAAACTAGTAAAAAATATAGTCTATGTGCACCTTTCTGATTACTACACCAGATAAACCAAATGTCAAAAAATTCCTTTTTCCTCTTCTCCACAGGATCATGGATATTAAATTTTCTTTTCAATATATTCCAGAAGACCAATTCATTACCCTTCCACTTAAAGTTCAAATTTCCTAATTTTTCTTCACTATAATCTATCATTTTGAAATCTCCTAAAAAAATTTAGTGACTATTAGGTAGAGTTGTAATGACCCATTTCTATAAATTTATTCCTTCTCTATTATCATTAGCTGCATATATATTGAAAATACCAAAATTACCACCATCTTTATTAAAGATAATCCAAATTTCTCTCTAGCTTGGGGATATTCCCCCTATCAATAATTGAATGAGACCATTTAGGGCCAACATGAATAACAACTCTGCCCTTACCCCTGTCATGGTTAGAGTGGAAATCATTTTCCCAATTCCAAATAAATTTAACCATTGTATGAGCTAGAAACCAACCACTTTAATTTCTCACAAACAAATAAATTCTTTATGTTTCAATTTATTACACCACCTTTTAACAATGTATTTCCTATCTATCATTTCCAAACCCCTTGTAGTGCCTGCCCCTAGTTCGTCTTTTTGTTAGCATTGCGAAACTCTTTTAGGCTAGTCTTATTCTTATGACTAGTGACATTGTTTTAAGATTATCAGATATTGTTTCACATTTAATTTATTATATGATGAGATTACTTGGTACTCTATATTTCATGTACGTATGATGATTATTCAGTGATTTCAGTTATTGATGATGATTAGTTAGATAGTTTATTATCATATGTGTTTTCTTATGGATACTTACCCCATATTGCATGTGTATGGTGTGCGTGTTTATTTTCTTTATGTATGGCATTTCTGATGTGGTTAAGGAAGGGAGTCGTACTCACCTGCTAGTCGGGATCTACAAGATGCACTACTTCTTGCTATTACCTGTTTAGCTTAGTATATTATGTTTGTACATGTGTGAATTTTATGCAAGTTGCAGGTACCGAGTATCAACTTCCCTGAATTGCCAGGATGAGCATATCCTATTGCATTATCTCAATGGTAAGAGAGGGGAGATAAATTCTTGAGTCCAAATCCTAAACCCTTAAGCCATTGGTCCTTATTGAAAATTAGGACAAGTATTTGAGTCATGTACCCTTTGAATGTGTCAAACGACGTTAATTCGTGATTATAACCCTTTAATTTGAGTTTTGTATGTGTTTTGTTATGATGAGTTTTCATATTTTACTTTATGAGTCTTTGGTGTATTTTCTATCAATTAAGTCTAATTAAAAGATTAAATTAATGATTTAAGTAAATGGAAAATTAATATGACATTTTAATATTTAATTATATTTAATTAATTGAGAAATTAATTAAATAAGAGAATTAAATTTGAAGATAAAAGTTACAAGGATAAATTTAGAATGTGATAATATTTATTTAATTTAATAACAATTTATATTTAGAGTTCATTTTAAAATAAATGCTAAATAATAATATTATTTAAGTTAATAAATATTTTATCAATTAAGTTTCGAAAATAATTTTAAAAGTGAAATTAAGATCGCATGATTTATGCATGAGTTTAAAATATAAGAAATTAGTTAAAAAGGTAAAACAAGTAAATTTAATAAGAGTTGCATAATGTGTGAATGATAATTTAATAATTAATTAAAAGCAACGTCAAGTGGAAATTTAATAAAGTTATTTAATAATTCTTTTAACATGCATGAAAAAGATTAATGCAAGATAAAAGATAGATAAATAAAAGTTGATATTGAGTTAAGGGTTGTGAGGAAGGAGTTCTCCTGGGTGAACGCACAATCAGTGACCCAATTTAAGGAGAGAACCCCTTATTACAATTAGGGGGTTCATTATTGAGAGATAGAAATTTTGGATGCGAATTTTGGAAACAAAATTTTGGAAGTGAATTGTGGAAGGGAAATTTCGGAAATTTTTTTAGAGAGATTATCTTGGATAGAAGAAAATTCTCTCGCAAATCTTCTGGGCATTGCAATTGTAGCATTAGAACTAGGTAGGTTCTTGAGTTTTGTTCACCTAATTAGAATTATGTTATTTAGATAATCCTGTCTTCTTCGTAATTGCTAAAATCAAATTTTTGGGTATCTTTGTATGAATCTTTCGCTCTCTTGTTATGAACTTTATAATATTGTGTTGCATCTCATATGTATATTGGAATGGAAGAAAAAATTAAATCAATTTGAAACCCCATCCGTAGGTAAACAGAAAATCATCATTAATCCAGGAGGGTTTGAAATTAACAAAATTTTAGTTGGAATACTCAAATAGTTGCTTAAAGTTTCCTATCAAAATTAACCATTTTAACTATTTACTATAGCAAACACATTAAAATGGTATTAACTTACGCTCTTGCGGGCTTTAATAGCTGCACAACTTATTAAAAAGGGGTTGCCTTTAAAAAAAAAGTCGATGACTTAGTTAGAATGGCCGCACGGTATATTATGGATGAGATTAAGTTTTTAAAAAGTTTTTAATTATTATTTTGAAATAATAGCATTTTTTAATAGTTAGTTTTTATATATTTAATTTTTAATTATTATTAATAATATTTATTAAAAGGTTTTAATATTATTATTAATAAATTTTTTAATAATTCTTTATTATTATTAATAATTTTTGTTATTGTTTATTAATTTAAATAATAATGCATTTAAATATAAATAAATATTTAATTAATAAGATTAATGATAATTTTATTGATTATTAGTAACGGATAATTATTGAACTATTAATATAGTTTTGCATTTAAAATTAATAATTAACTTAAATTAAATTTAGTTTAATTAGGTCAATTAATAAAGAATGTTATAAAATGAAGTGTTTTTAATTTATTTAATTATTGTTATCGATAATATCAAGTTTTGTAGTTTAAAAATGGATTAAAAAAAATGTTTGGCAAACTTAGTAAAACTTTAGGTTGATTCTTTTGGATCCCTTGGTGGGGTGTTACACCCCTAGCATTACAATTGTGGATATTGATCATTGAAATTATTTAGGGGGTGGTTTAGCATTATGATAAAACCTATTAAAGAGATCGGGAATAGCAATTTGTTTGTTTTGATGTCCACCACTATTCGATAGACTTTACTTCTTAATACCTTTCCTTTTCTTGTAAACATGTTTACCAATAGCTTCAATGAAGGTGCCACCTTTATCAGGGGAAAGATCCATCATGGAACGCATGTTGTCATCCAAATAAATTTACTTTTCAAATAGAGGTTTCTTTACAATCTTGCTAACCTCAGTCTTCTTAGCAATGTTTGCTAGAGCTAGTTGTTAAGCATTGAGCCTAGAACGGGTTTCCCCTTAACCACTAGCTCACACTTGTTCTCATTATGTACAATAGATTTAAGTATAGTTGGGGAAGATGGATGATTCGTAGATCCAATAGAGGTATCACTAGTGGCGGGAAAATTATCAAAATCAAAGAGAGGATTAACAATAGTAACAAAATCAACATTGTGCGAGATGTCATTGTCCTTAATATATCCTAGGTCATCCCCAACTACAATATTATCAAGATTTACATTAGCCTTGACCTCTTAAGAGGGAATAGAGTTATTAATATTAGCACCATCTTTGTTAGGGCCCGAAGAAACATCAAAATTTGTAGTCTATATTTTAACCAAAATTGGATAATATTTCCTAACATGGTCATTCTTCTTGGAGTAAAAACAAGCTCCCAAATTACCCAATAAGATGATATCCCAAGAATAGTTTGCATTTACTAAGTTAAGATAAATAGTATCTAGAAATTTTTTCCTAAGGTTGAGGGCTAATAGAACCCTAGCATTAAGATGAGGGAGAGTAGTTTTATAATTTTTGACATGTAAAACAGAGCTGATAGGTTTAAGAATTTGGGGAATAAATGAGCAAAATTAAACATTTAAACTCTTAATCTCTACCCCGCTCAGAGAGGTATTATCAATTACTTCATAAAAATATCACTATGGAGACCAAGGAAAGGCTCTAGATAATGATCTACCCTCTTTCCAAAACCTCTTATTTAGGATTCTTTCTTCCATGTTATGTGATTTCACAAACTGAACAAACAAACCCTTTTCACTCATTCTACAAAAATTAACATGAATGCCGAATTTTTCCCCATACATTACTAATCCATTCAACAAAAAAAATTGCACGAAGAACATCTTTATCGAAACAAACAAAAAAATTGCTATATTTTTAAGCCTCGATTGTTCAGACTAAATATCTCTTACCTTGCCTTCTTTTGGAAAAAGGGAGAGGGTCTTCAAATCATGGGGTGATGACTTATCTTTCTCCTCTCCTCCAGGGTCGTTAGTTGTAGTCCTTTTGATTATTTGACTAAAATCATTAGGCTTGTTACAGATTTCTCCAATAAAATATGCACAAGGAGGGCACGATGCATATGACTCTTTTGTGATAGTAGCTTTGTAAGAAGGCTTATTTTTAGCTAATTTTGAAGAGTCAAGATCCTCATTCTCTGTTGAGCCTATCTTATCATCATTTCCACCTCTATCAATCATCCCCTTAATAATTTCAAAAGTTCGAACTCCACCTCTAGCCTGCTCAATGATATCATTGCCATCCATTAATTCCTACATGGGTTAACCAGGGCAGGGTTAACAAATACGAACAGCAAGGGCACAAATACAAGAAAGAGGAATCCATAATCAACACATAAAAGATAAATCTAAATGGAGAAAAATATAACACAAAAAGTAGACATACAAGAAAGGACACTCCCGAAGGTGGGCTTATCGAAATCCAACACAACAAGTACAAGTGTTGTGGCAACTAGGTGTCTGACATTCTTACTGTTGAAATGTTTTCATCATTGATGTCATAAGGATAGTTGTGCAAACATTAGAGAATCGAATTAAGTATTTCACCAGCTTGAGCTACTAAATGAGCTTGACCTGCTTAAGGTGCTTCACATGCTTAACGAGCTTGAGTTTCTTAAGGTGCTTGACGTGCTTAATGAGCTTGAGTTTCTTAAGGAGCTTCAAGTGCTTGACCTACTTAATGAGCTTGAGATTTTTGTGTTGTCTACATGCCCACTTGTCATGAGATGGCTACTGTGTGTCTACCTGTCACTCAGTTTAAATTGCTAAGACAGCATATTCAATTTGTGCATTTGTGACAACAATGCTATAAATTCAAGAATGTTTTAAATATTTCTCATCATAATGTTAATCCATGCTCGCCAGTGATAGACCTGAATCCGCTTGAAGATAAGGCATGAGTTGTAGAGATTCCCTTTTGGTTTTACCAGGTATCATTAAGCCCTCCTAAAGATGCTGACTGGACTTTGACAGTTACATTTTTTAATCAAACAAACACGTCTGACTGGAATACTAGGAGCATATGTATCCTCTAACAACTTGGTACAAAGAATAATTTGGCATAATATAACTGATATCTTGGTGGAAAGAATATCATTTTTTTAAGAAGGCATGAGTGCTAGAAATTTGAATATTTTCTGAAGTTGCTTCTAAGGGAATATTTACGATATCCTATACAAGTGGGTGAAGACATGCTTTAAGATCTGTGGCTTTCAACTATTGGCAGAAATAAAATGATAGAAGACGTTGAAAGGCATGCTGCAAAAACATAATGAATGACAAAAATTATAAAATATGATGGCTTGCAAACAAGTGTCCACTGAAGTTGGCGTCGTTATGTTTTTACAAAAAATTATTCAAGGAGTAATATTGAGGGACTGCATATAGTCATTGGATCATTTTGTTTATCAGAAGGTATCTACAAAAAAAATGATCTACATAGGGGTTCTTTAGAAAGAAAAAGTGAGTGAAGATATCAGAAAAGAGATATACCTGAGAGCAATATTTTTTTAGCAGAAAATAGGCAAAGGGAAATAATATCTAATATCTTTTACTAGTTCCAAGGATGAGTAAGTAATAAGAAGAAGAATTTCAGGAATCAAAATGGGTATGAAGATTGAAAAGAAGCCTTGATCATGAAGCGTGGAGAGCATAAAAAGTTTTTTGAGAAGATATGTGCATTGTGCAGGATATCATCAAGAAGGATAAAACATTGTGAACCAGCATGCAATAAGTGAGTGGCTTTATTAAGTTGGTAGGACTTATTGTAGAAAAGATCTAAGAATCAGCTGATACAAGTTGATTTAAAGCTACTGTAAGTGAAGTTGAAGCCATTGTTAATTTTTTCGAGAACATCAGTTCTTGTCCTCTTGAAGAATTCTATCCTTTTTTTTTCATAAAAGTCTCTACTTGTGTTGGTGTAGACATCAAGCTAATAATGGTTTAATTTTAAGTCCATTGAATTATGTGAATGAGTGAAAAAGGTTGTAGCCTCTCTAGCATCATGTTGTAGCTTGGATGTTTCTAGTGTCTGACAAAGAGTTGAAGTTCTACAATTATAAACATGTTACAATCCAAGATTTTGAAGATCAGTGATAACATGGTTTTTACCCAAAAGGGTTTTGACAAGATATATCCTTGTGTCCTTGTTTTTTTTGTGTTCACTCAGTTGCATTTACTGTTTTAATTTTTTAAATATTGATCCACCCCCTCCCCCTCTCAATGTTTCTTAAATTTTTCAATTGGTATTAGAGCTGGGTCTCTCCTTCAAAAGCTTAAAATCTTGTAAGTCGATACTGTGTGACTATGAGTGCTTTAGAAGGTCTTGCTACAAATTGTGCTCTCTTATTTGATGGAACTAACTATGCCTTTTGGGTTGTGTGTATGAAGACATACATTATGTCATTATGTTGTGATGTTTATCTTAGTATGATCAACGACTACATTGTTCCTACTCAACCTCCCACTGATCGTGATGATAAAAAAGATTTTGAGGATAATGCTAAGGCTATGAATTCCTTGTTGTGTGGACTAATTGAATCAAATTTTTTCATAGTTATACATTGCACCTCAGCCAAAGAAGTATATGGAAAGTTGTTTAATGCTTATCATGGGGATGCCAATGTTAGGAATGCTAAGGTTCAAACACATAGAGTTTTCTTTTATAGTCTTCCCATGAAAGAAGATGAGAGCATTGTTGCCTATTTCCTTCGTGTTGATGAGGTTGTCAATGCATTGAAAGGCTTGGGAGAAGACATTGAGGAGAAAATAGTGGTTCAAAAGATTCTTCGCTCTCTTACCATGAAGTTTAATGCTAAGGTATCTGCTATTGAAGAAATGTTTGATTTGGATACTCTTACTATTGATAAGTTGCATGGATTTCTAACTACCTATGAGATGAGAACTAATGTTGAAAGTACTTCCAAAAGTGAGATGGTGTTCAAAGACTCTAACACTAGTAAGGACAATGAGCAAATAGAAGGTGAAAGTTCAAATGAAGGCTTAAATGATGAAATTGAAGGTCTTGTGAGGAAGTTGAAAAATGGTCCTAGCAAGAACAAAGGAAATATCTCTTTGAAGTGTCTTAATTGTGGGAAATAAGGCCACTTTGCATGTAAATGTCTTTTTGAGAGAGAAGATGACAACCAAGATGAAAGGAACACAGATGCTAGGAGAACAAGAAGATTTTCTAAACATCATTGGAAAGTTGTAAACCAAAAAGGGTATTATGCTCTAAAGATGATAGTGATAATTCTTGCAATAGTGAGGATCATCCTCAAAATGATGAGATTTGGTTCATTGCTATTGATGACTTGAATCTAGAACAATATGTAAATTTTGGGGTTCCTAAGTTTGATGACTCAAATTTCACCATTTGGAACTTTAGAATGATGACCTACATCAAGGCTCTTGGACTTGAGGTTTGGGGATGTGTTTCAGCTGAATATGTTCCAACTCTTAATCTTCCAAATTCTGAAAAAAAGGTGACAACAAATGCAAAGGAAATGAGTGCTATCATATGTTGTCTTGCAGATTGTCTACACGAAAAATTTCTTCACCTCAATACAACTAAATAAATTTGTGAACAGTTACATAATACCTATGGTAAATATCTTCAAGAGGATATGGCTCGTATAGTTATGGAGGACACTCAACTTGAAGACCAAGATTTCTTTGAAGACGTGGTTGTGGATGATGATGAAGTGGACTTAGACCTTGAAATAATTGTAGCCTTGGCTGAAATTAAGAAGCTCAAGAAGAAAAATCAGAATCTTGTTGATTTGCTACAAGTGGAAAGTGAAGACAAGTTAAAAATTGCTATGACTCTTAATGAAGTTGAAAACACTTGAATGATGTCACAATTCTGAATGTAGAGGCCAAAGTAATACATGAAAACCTTGAAATTCAAATCCAACTAAAAAAATATAACATAATAAAATTAAAAGAAAAAATTGTCTCATTTAGAAATATTGGTAAATCTACTATCTTGTCTAGTTTGGAGTTCTCAAATAATGACTGCAACATATCCTTGGATGACATTCTTGCTTCTCAAAAATCAACTATTGATAAGAAAGAAATTGTATGGGAGAAATGGGAAAGCTCTTTGTTAAAAGGAAAGGATTAGTTGAATTCAAATGGTGGGCAACATACCATCTTTCAACAAAAGCAAGCAGACAAGGTGAATAAACCTTTCTTTTATGGTTATTGTTTTTTGTGTAGTTACTTTGGTCACAAGGCTATGGATTACAAGGCTGGTTCTAGAAGAAAGTTATACAACTTTGAAAGGAACATCTTTGGCTCTTTTAGGAGTTTAATTAATATTTTATTGCTGTAATAAGATTGGTCATGCTTCAAAGTTTTGCAAGAGTTATGGTGCAGGGTTACTCACTGAAGCTGAAACTAAAGGCATGTCAAATATTGCCAAGGTATGGAAGAAGAGAATCAAGAGATTCTCTCAAGGCTCTTGTTGTTTTAACAACTCTTCTAGCTAAGAATGAAAATGACATATGGTATATTGATAGTGGCTGCTCTAGACACATGACATGTGATTTAAGCAAGTTTTAGTCCATAAAACAAATGAAGAGTGGAAAAGTAAGGTTTGTTGGTAGTTCTTCTACTAGATTTTTTGTTATAGGTAATCATTTGTTGAATGATGGTCAAACTATTGTTGAAAATGTGCTCTATGTTAAAGGGTTGAAACATATTTTTTAAAGCATGAGTCAACTATGTGATCAAGGGTATGATCTTGGCTTCCATAAAAACTCTTCCATTATTAAGAAAGGAAAACATGTTATAGAAAATGCAACTAGGGTAGCCAACAATCTTTACATTCTCGAGGATTCTAATGTTGAAACTTGTTGTTGAGTAGTGTGGATGATGCTTGGCTTTGGCATAGGGTGCCTTGGGCACATTAATTTTGACAATTTGGTCAATATCAACAAGAAGGAAGTAGTTAGAGACATGCCAATGATAAAGAAACCGACTGATATTATTTGCAAGAATTGTCAAGAAGGGAAGCAAACAAGAGCTTCCTTCAAACCAAAAGAAGGTACTAAAAAAAAAACCACTTGAACTAATCTACATGGATCTTTGTGGACCAACTAGGACAGAAAGCAGTCAAGGTGATAAATATTTTTTTGTTGCTGATTTATGACCATACTTGCATGACATGGATTATTTTTTAAAAAGAAAAATCAGAAGCCTTAGATATATTTAAAGTGTTTAAGGCTTGAATTGAGAATGAAATTGATTTGAAGATCAAATGCTCGCGTTCTAATAGTGGTGGAGAAGTTACTTCAAATGAGTTCATGAGCTTTTGTGAACTACGTGGTATTTGAAGATAGGTTTCAGCCCCAAGAAATCCACAACAAAATGGCATTGTGGAAAGGAAAAACAGAATAGTCCAAGAGATGGCAAGTTGCTTGATGAATGAAAGGAAGGTGAGTGATACTTTTTTGAGAGAATTTGTATGCCAATACAATTGTGTATATTCAAAATAGGACTTTGTTAAGGTCCAAGTTCAACAAGACTCCATATGAACTTTGGGAAGGTAAACCAGCCACTGTTAAGTATTTTAACAAAATTGGCAATTCATGTTATATTAGAAAAGATGAAGATAACTTGGGCAAGTTTGATTCTAGATCCATGAAGGTATTTTTCTTGGGTACTCCTCAAAGAGTAAATCCTTCAAATGTTATAACAAAAGATTACATAAAATATTTGAAAGTGCTAATGTTAAAATTCACGGGAATGCTAACAATTCTAGTGAGATTATGGACAACATTAGTGAAGAAAAAGTTTAGACCAACACTATTGTACCTACTTCATCTCCATTGACACTAGCTAGAACAACCAACAATGGTGTTGAAAAGGCTAAAGAAAAGACACAATCACTTAATAGAAGTGAAGTCTCTTCAATTGATGAGGTTGGGGCCTCACATGAGCTTTTTGAGAAAGATATTCAAGGTAAAATTGATGATTCCTCTTTATTTTAAACTTCTCCTAAGTTTTTTCAAGATAATCATCCCTTAGATCAAGTATAGTTGAAAGAAGAATAAGGGATACTAGAAAGGATGTTAATTACTTTAAGGGGGATTATTTTTCATTAATGTCTTTGTATGAGCCAAAATCTTATGAAAAGGCAGCCAAGGATGAGAATTGGATTAGATCCATGAAGGAAGATATAGAGAAAATTAACAAGAACAATACTTGGGAGATTGTGCCAAGACTCAAGGACAAGAACGTGATTGGGACAAAAAGCTCATTTGGTTTGCAAAGGCTACTCACAAATTGAACGTGTGGATTTTTATGTAACTTTTACTCCTATTGTTAGGTTAGAGGCATTTAGAATGTTTCTTTCATTTACTTCCTTCAAAGGTTTTAAGGTATTTCAGATGGATGTCAAATCAACATTCTTAAATGGTGACTTAAATGAAGAAGTTTATGTTGAACAATCGAATGCTTTTGTGTTGACTAAAATTTGGACTATGTGTGCAAGTTGAAAAAGACACTTTATGGCTTAAAACAAGCTCCTAGAGCATGGTATGATAGGCTTGATAGGTACTTATAACAACAAGGATTCAAGAAAGTGTATGCGGATAGAAACTTGTATGTCAAAAATGAAGTTAACACCATTCTTATAGTTTTTTTCTATGTTGATGATTTGATTTTTGGTAGTGATAGCTCCAAAAGTGAATTCAAAATGTCTATGATGGGGGAGTTATCTTATTTTCTTGGCCTACAAATTAGTCAATCAGCTAATGGTATTTTTATTTCACAAGCTAAATATCTCAGAGGGCTGCTCAAAAAGTTTAAGATGGAAGATTGTAATCTAGTAAGCGCACCTATAGAAATCAGATGCAATCTAAGTAAGGATGATGTGTTCCCTATTGTTGACAAAAAATTCTATAGGCCTATGGTAGGATTTTATTTTTCTTATAGCAAGTAGACCAGATATTATGCAAATTGTTGGTTATGTTTCTAGATTTCAAGCATTTCCCAAGAAAAAACATGTTAAAGTTGTTAAGAGAATTTTTAAATACTTGAAAAACACTACTGAGTATGGTCTTTGGTTTCATAAGAGTTTCTCTTTCTCTCTAATAGCCTATATAGGTGTAGATAGGGGTGGTTGTGGGGATGATAAGAAGAGAACAAGTGGTTGTGACTTCTATTTAGGTGGGTGTTTGATTTCATGGCTTAGCAAGAAATGGGCTTGCATCTCCTTATCTATAGCTGAAGTTGAGTACATAGTTGTACTTAGGTGATTTGAATGAAGAACACTTTGGTTGATTATACAATTAAGTTTGAAGATACTATTTGCATATATTGTGATAACATGAGTTCTATTGACACGTCTAAGAACACCATCATGCACTCGCATACCAAGCACATTGCTATTAAGTACCACTATTTGAAAGAGCAAGTTGCTAAAAATGTTGTCAAGTTGGAATATGTTTGTTCAAAGAAAAGAGTGGCTAACAATTTTACAAAACCTTTGACTCGAGTTCACTTTGAGTATCTTCGAAGCAATCTTAGTGTTCGACCACATTAAATGGTTTATACTTAAGGGGGGCACTTCATTCCTATATCTTGTTCTCATATATTGTCTAGTTTTAGTATTATGGTCATTCATGTAAAAGGGGGAGTATGTTTTTCAAGGGGAGTTCTATGTTTTTCCATCAACATAAAACAAGGGGAAATTGTTGAAATGTTTTTGCCATTGATGCCAAAAGGATGGTTGTACAAATATAAAAGAATCTAATTAAGTGTTTCACCAGCTTGACCTGCTTAGTGAGGTTGAACAACTTAAGGTGTTTGAGGTGCTTAACCTACTTAATGAGCTTGAGCTACTTAAGGTGCTTTAGGTGCTTGACCTACTCAACGAGCTTGAGTTGCTTGTGTTGTCTACATGCCTACTTGTCATGAGATGGCCACTAAGTGTCTACTTGTCACAATTAGTTTAAACCTCTGCTAAGATAACATATTCAGTTTGTGTGTTTATGACAACAATGCTTTAAATACATAAATTTTTTAAATATTGCTCATCACAACCTTAATTAATGTTCTCTAGTGACAAGCGTGAATCCACTTGAAGATAAGGCATGAGCTATAGAGATTCCTTTTTGGATTTACCATGTTCTATTAAGCCCTCCTAAAGAGGATGATTGGACTTTGACAGTTACATTTTCTAATCAAGCAAACAAGTCTGACTGGAATATTGGGTGTGTATGTGTCCTCTAATAGCTTGGTAAGAAGATTAATCTGACAAAATATAATTGATATCTAGGTGGATAGAATATCTTTTTTTAAAGAAGGCATGAGTGTTGGAAATTTGAATCTTTTTTGAAGTTGCTTCTAAGGGAATATTTATGATATCCTATACAAGTGGTTGAAGACATGCTTTCAACTCAGAGATCCTTGGAACAAAGATAAATGAAAGCTAATACATTTTTAAAAAAGGGATAAAGCATGGATATATACAACATCAACATGCAATGGAAGACTCAACCAAATAGTCCAAACAACCAATGATCTCCAAGCGTCGTTACTTACCAACACATTCATTAACAAACTATGAGAGTTGAACATACAAAGTCCATTTCCAATAATAAAGAACATACAAGGAATCCTGACTAGCCATCTTGAAAGATGACTAAGCCTAAAATCCTGAAAAATTGTCTAATCCTGAAATCCTAAAGCCTATTAGAATCTAGAATCTTTATCTTAACTCATGGAGGTCTGGAGCCTAGCTCAAATGAATCATAGCATATATATAAAATATATCTTAAGTATAAGAAAGAATAAGGAAGAAGGAATCGGGAAGAAGAGAATGAAAACTTATACTTAAAGAACAAGGAAGAAGAGAATGCCAACTTATACTTAAATGATATATTTTATATATCCCTTTACTATAGGAAGAAGCAACTCCCAAAAGGATAACCAAAACACCTTCTAAAACACACCCAACAAGTCAAAAAGTACTTGGTATTTTCCTAAATAGGTTTACTCATAGACCTCATCCAATACTTTTCACTATGGTCATGTGATACTTTACCAGTATTGCATGATAATGTTTACTATTGTCATGTGATACTTTATTAGTATCACCCAATGCTGAAAAAATGTCACCCAGGTTTGGAAAGAAATGCCAAAGGACCAATTTAGAAGGAAGGTAGAGTTAGAACCTCCACACTGGGGAGTATCAAAACCACCATAGTCAATGAGTAAACACTCAAAATAATAAAGAAGATCAAATAACTCTAACATCTAATCCATAGAATCTAATGTAATCATGCAAAAAGAGACATTGTGGTGAACGTACATGTACATAAATCAACTATCTCAATAAATTAAAATTAGAAAAATCACAAGGGAATCATACTCTGAAAATGAACAGAGAACCATGTGAACATCTAGCTTTGGAACTAAACTGGATGAAGGCCAACTCTGTATGTTGGTCCCCAACAGTGGTATATGTTTCTATGCCTCCCAACCACATGGAACACGTAGGTCCACTCCCATTGTGCTAATGTAGATAGTGATCCAACCACAAACACATCATACAATCATCCATAGCTAACACTCACACTAAATAGTATAGAGGACTGGAACCAAGATCATGAGACAATGCAATACAACAAGTCCTAGTCAGACTCTCTATGGGTCTACTATGTAGGGACTCTAATGGAGTGTAGGTTAGTTGGCATCATGAAGCCTAACCTATACATGCAAAAAATCTCCCTCAGGAGGCCATCACACCATGTTCTCGATAAACCCATATAGACACCCACACTTAGAAAACTTGTACATGCACATACCTTTAGATCAAACTGTACATGTATTCTCTTATCTTATCTAAGTTTTATCACCCATTAATTCATTTAGTTACCACTTATTAGGAACTCCTTCACATTTTCCTTGTCAGAGATGTTACATGGGGTAACAAGAGAAGCCACTCCACACACCTACCCTACATACCCATGCTCATCACATGATGAGTGCCCGTAGGCATTGTTGTTTCCCAACCTAGCCCCAATGAACATAACTCTACCGATATCAATTGAGAGTTTAGGTCTCACAAGAACTTGACAAGTTCATGCTCACGTGCTCGTGTGTGGGATCACCAACTACACAAAGGTCATAAACAACAAGGGTTGGATGAGAAACAATAAAATACAAAGTATAAAAAGAACTCAACCAAGCACATTGTCGAGAGTATATATTCAACAAAAATCCCAGTACAATAAGAATGCATCTATGGATAGATTAAAATCTTCACAGATAATCCAAATCCATGACCAACATCACTGCCAAGAAACACCCAAGAAAAATATGTCACGTAAATCGAGGCAAGGTCAAAATGACCAAAATTCAACATTGACAAAAATCAACAAAATTAAAACCCTTTTTTACAATCAGGTACAAAAACCCCAAATATGAAATACAAATTGGGTTCAGATTTTGTATGTAAAAATGGCTAGCATAACGGTTCAAAAACCCAAAACCCTACATCAAGATGTTAAGAAATTAGCTTGTATGAAATTGAATCTATATTGTTTATGTCTATCCTCAAGTTAATATTACATAATTGATTCATTAATTGTATGTATATATATATATATATATATAATACATATACATATATACTTAAGATTATATTAAGAATCTTCATAATGTAATCAATTTTTATGTAATCAAGTTGCCGATAACACATTATGTTAAATTGTAGTTCATTTATATTGATATAATCATGAGATTCATTATAAATGGTAAATCATCATTAGATATATATTCTTTACACACACACACACACACACACACACATTACATATTACATATTATATTAATAATATATATATATATTATACATATGGTTAGTTATATTAAATATACTAACCAATGATGATTAACTATAGAGACATGTTTCTTTATGAGACATGTCTCCTTCTTCTCATATTTATAGGAGAAGCAAATCTGCAATTGGAACACATCAATAACATTGGCAATGTCATTACATTTGCAGAGATCCTAAAAAACTAACATGGTATCAGAGCCAAACTGCAAATGTACCATGAGAAATGAAGACAAATAATCTAATAGATGGAAGAGAAAATTAGATATATGGTATTGGTCTCTAAAAGGTCCAATTTGAGGAACTAAAGTAAATTATGTAATATCTGAATAGTGGTTGCAAGAAAGATCAAAGTACCTGGGAAAAAAAAAAAGATTCTTCCCATGCAAATGCAATTGGCATGTCTAAATGTAATCCTACCACCGGTGCCATCATCCTGGCTCCCTACGATGAAGTGAGTGTTTTGGAACGAAAAAAAGAAGAAGCAACATACCAATGAATGAAAGAATAAGAATAAGAAAGGGATTGAAAATTGAAAGACAAAGAATACTTTAAAAAGTCGGATATATTGGCGTGAACCTTGTTTGATCAACATAGTCACATTCAAAAGAGGAATATTATACATTTACAATAGGATTATTCTTTGTTGCAAATGAAGACTACATTACCATAGGAGCTTTTGTAATATAGTTGGGAGATCGTAGAACAAATAACCTCCGCCAGTGTCCAGTATATAGAACCATACAGGGGAGTTAATGTAAAAAGTGTACGGATATAGTGTACACAATCAAGGAAATAAGGAATCTTGATCGAACCAGTTAGAAGCTAACAAAAATCAATTCCATCAGCAACCCAACATGCATGGATGCACAACAATAGAGAATTATTGGATAATTGATCGTAATAGTATGTTTGTAATATAAGGTTATTGTTGGAGCAATAATAACTTGTCAAAAGAGATGTATTACTATTGAAAGGAACCAAAATAGTATATGCTTTCTCGAGGGACAATAAAATAAATTGAGTTGCTTGGGAGATTATTAAAACCTGATGTTCATTTCCACTTATGTGGCATCTACACTATCCCATATTGGGACTTGTTAAAGGAAAATCGTAAGAAACAAAAATCTCCTTCGTTTGGTAGCCACGTAGGAAGGTAACCCATATCTAGATGGTAAAGAGAAAGATTTAAGGAAAGGCTCCATCTGTGACAGATTAGTATTAGATTAATTTCAATCACTACTGACGTTATCTTCTTAATAATCAACCACAATCATGATGATTTCCCTGGCACTAGTTGGAAGGAAATAGGGACTTTATCTATCCACAATTACCGAGTCATCAATGCTATTTCCCTCTGTAATTCCATGAACACTCCAAACCTCCCTATACTCCCAAACACTTCAAGTTCAACATCAAAGACTCGAAACATTAAAATTAAATCGATTGCCTCTATATTCATTCAAAGATTCAATCATTTGAATGTTTTATTTACATTCATTAACTGTAACAGCACGAAGAGGGCTTAAGGCTTTATCATTTTTATTTCATTGCTTTCTATTTGAATTTGTAACTTGGAAACTAATTACTTTTGCCAATGTATCTCAAGAATACTCATAAGTCTTGAGTGGTACAATGCTTAATAGTTAATATAACAATTGATGCAACATTGATTGTTTGCCAAGAGAATATCTACTTTCGATGTATCATGCTACATCGTACTTCACAAGTGAAGATTTTTCATTGAACGGGTGGAAGACATTTTGTGCCAACGATTGGAATAAGGGGTTTATCATTCAAAAGGAGGATAAAAGATGAAATAATAATAATAATAACCATATAAAATCAAATAATGGTACGAGATCTAATAAAATGCTTATTCACTTTAAGCACGGGCTATAAACAACTATTCCACCTCCACATGAGAAAAGACCGCACTATAAGTGGACTTAGAGAATGGTGATTATGACATAATTATTTGTAAGTGATTAAAGAAAGTAAATATATTGACCATTTGTATTTGAAGGAAAAGGAGGAAACAAAGATTTGATGTAGTACTTGACAAGTAGCTAAAGCGTTGAGAAAGGTGTGGGCCCCATCATCGTAAAGGGAAAGAGAAATACACTTAGAATATCATCTAAATAGGAGATTGAGATAATCTCTAAAAATGAGGGGAACTCACTAAAGTATTAAGGATATGATAAAAGCGGACCCTCCACATCAATAAAGGTAAGTGATAAGGTATAAGGTATGTTTTAATGGCAATGTTTATCTTATATTCTTCTCTATGGTAGAATAAATATTATATGAGTTATTAAAATTGAGAATAGATGTGATAATAAAATGTACTTAACTATGTATAATTGAATTTGAACTATATACATTCATTTAAAATGATATTTTTAATATAATATTCATTATGGAAGTATGAAAGAAAAAATTTATTGAGTATTATATTAGTCACCCTTTTGGGCTTATTTCATTATGTATTACAAGTGATATGTGCTTTGATTTTTTCTTCTAAGATTATTGTTGCAGGAAAATGATTAATATCATGTTCATAGGGAGTTTGACACAACAACACACATGAAGTTTGCCTCCTATGAAGAAATGATCAATAAATAAAATTTATCAGTTTGAAAGATTTGAACATGGATTACACATAACCAATCACCATAAGGTTAGTTACTATCAAAGAATACTAATAAGTTACTAAAGGTGGATACCTAGCATAACAATAGTTTGAAGAAAACAAATCACTACCTTGAGTTATCATAGTGAAAGAGAATAGAGTCATTGTACTTCAATGATTTCCCATTGTTCACCAGATAGTCACTGAAGTCCAAACACTTGGATAATTTGGGATTCATAATAATTCTTCCCACCAACCAATGGTTTTCATATCCCAAATTTATAATAGTTAGGTTTTCCAATAATTCAACTTACTCACAACCAACAACCTAGGGATTTTATAGCTTGAACTTGTACTATCATTTGTTAGGGAAGTTCGTGACTTATACATGAACTTAGAATGACTATTGGAAATATAGTCTAGAGGAATTGGAAATAATAAGATTTCACAACTCCCCACTCCCTACCTTGATGATTGATCTTGAGTTTTTCCAAAGAGATGGCATGTATGACTTCATCATCAATATTAGCACTTCACAAAATGATGAAAGGATTAAAATTGTGACCACCATGATTTCAAAATAAGATAGCATGGTATATATTCCAATATGCTTGAGAGAATTTTATTCCAATGCCACATGGAAATATAGAATGGGAACTTCACATTGTGAGGAGGGATAATGATGAACAATGTTTCGTTCTCGCTCTAACCATCATTATAGGGGAGATGTTCTATCTATGTGCAGATAAGTATTTCATATATTTGAGTATTATATGTATCTATTTGTGTTTCTATACATACTAGCTATTTGCCTTGATCTTTTCCTTTATGTCTAGAATGTTCTTGTAGGAAAAGAAGGTTGCTACCTTACACATGCCACTAAACATTGTGTAGACACAAGAAGCTTTGATTAATAATTCATTACATTGGATAAAGTGAGACTCTTCAAGAAAATATCCTTGATGTTTAAGATAATGAGTAGTCTCTCATTAAGAGGGAGTCTGGTACTTCTTGAGTAGTTTGAAGATTTATAATCAGAGGGAGTCTAGAAATACATGGGTGTGATTTCATGATTTTAATGGGCCTACCTCTATGTACATCATGAGAAATTATTAACTTATCACCTAAAAATTGAAAAGATTAATTTTTCCAGAGGGAGTAGACCATATCATGTTAGAGGTAAACTTGATATGATTAATGTTTGTTGTTTCTTATGCACTTATTGACTAACATCATATGGTTGAGAATTATATGCATACAATGATAAATCTACTCTTGTAGAAAATTCTCAATGACTTAATGACATGTGACCGTGTGATACTGGTGCACTTATCACAAGGATGAGTTATATTAGTACAAATGAGCAAAATGTTGATATTTTACCAAGCCTCTTGCGAAGTTGAAAATTGTGTACTTCAGAGGTAAACCTTGTATGACATTTTTGTAAATACATCATTAACTAATATATTCATGAATATAAAATTGCTTGCAAGCTTGTATTGTGAAAAGTGACGACTTTTCTTGTGAAAGGTGATGACCTTTCATGTGTTCTAATCCTATTATAAAGTGACGACTTTATTTTAGTTGATCTATCTTCAAACAATGGTTGAATTTGGTGTTATCTTTGTTCTTTGGGCTGGATTTTGCTGAACACATTGATAACCTTCATGGGTCTTTTGGGCGATAGCCGGACACCATGAAAACCCATTGTTTTGAAAGTTTGGGTTATCTTTGTTCTTTGGGCCAAATTTTGTTGGACAGATTGATAACCTTCATGGGTCTTTTGGGCGATAGCCGGACACCATGAAAATCCATTATGTTTTCTTTCTTCTTTCTCTCTCTCTTAGTTTAAAACATAATGATGATTACACCTTATTGTGTAAGTTAAACTTGTTTCAATTTCCCTTGCTAAAGAGGGAGTGTTAAGAAATTAGCTTGTATGAAATTAAATCTATATTGTTTATGTCTATCCTCAAGTTAATATTACATAACTGATTCATTAATTGTATGTATATATACATATTATATATATATATATATATATATATATATATATATATACATATATACTTAAGATTATATTAAGAATCTTCATAATGTAATTAGTTTTTATGTAATCAAGTTGCCGATAACACATTTTGTTAAATTGTAGTTCAGTCATATTGATATAATCATGAGATTCATTATAAATGGTAAATCATCATTAGATATATATTCTTTATACATACATACATACATACATACATATATATATATATTACATATTATATTAATAATATATATATATTATACATATGGTTAGTTATATTAAATATACTAACCAATGATAGACATGTTTCTTTATGAGACATGTCTCCTTCTTCTCATATTTATATGAGAAGCAAATCTGCAATTAGAACACATCAATAACATTGGCAATGTCATTACATTTGTAGAGATCCTAAAAAAAACTAACACAAGAGCTAATCAAATGCTTGTACCCACCCAACCAGGTAAAGCCAACATATAGGAATGGAGGGGAACACTAGTTCTCTACCTCCTATCAAACTACTATAAAAACTAGACTCTAAAATGGAGCCAAAATGTAAAAGTGGGAGAGCCCTAACTGGTAGACAAAAGGGAAAATATGGGAATGCTCATGATAAAATAATCGCTCTGCTAAAGTTGTCAAAAGTCTCAGCAAATCAAGGTCTCCCGAGCTGGATCCAATGAGATCAACCTTGCAATGATCCCATGCCTGCAACTCTGACAATGAGCAAAATACTAATTCCTCAAGAGGATTTTGGTATTTTGCTCTCAAAAATCAAATTTAAAAGTGAGCAATGAGAGAGAACTCACTTTTTGGGATATATATTCACTTGAAAAGTGAAATATTAAAATAGGAAAATAACTAGCTCACTTAATTAAATCCTTTTTTAACCTAAACAAAATCGGGCAATTCCAGTTTAATGGAAATCAACTACGACAAAGCTGTCAGTAATTAAATAAGATACATTGCCATATAGGGATGACATGAGTTAGATATGAACAACCAATCACTAACTCCATGTGCCACTATCAAGCATATAAATCATGCACATTAAACAACACGATCAAATGAAATATAATAATATAGTTAAAGCAATAATGCATTAAATCACATAATTAATCATTTATTTAATTGCAATAAAATAACCTATTTAAATCATTCACTGGTTCATAAAACATCTTAAGGAAAGAATGAAGTAAATATCCTTAGCATCAAATAACAATATCCAAAATCCAATAAGTCCATCATATAATCATAAATAGAGTATATGTCTGAATACAAAATAACTAGATATCATCATCAAGCATCATGTCCCATCAATAAGCATCATCACACAAATATGATGAAAATGAGCATCATAGTATCTATCATCTATGATACTAGATATCAAAATATAATATCCAACCATCAAGTTATCTTGGATGTCATCCAACATGAGTATCAAGGTATCTCTCAAATCAAAATATAACAAGGTACAAATGCAAACATAGGAGGCACTACATCCTCCCCTACTAGGCATAGACTTACTCCTGAAAGCCTACAAAAAGATAAGGGTACATATCTCTCAACCATGTAGCATCCTCCCAAGTAGTAGAAGTCTCATTGTCTAGGTCCCATAAGACCCTTACTTGCTCTAGATCCCAACCTCTGAGGGTTATCCTCCAATGTTGAAGGATACAAATTGGCTCCAAAGAAGGTTGCCCATCCTCCATTTGCAAAGAATCCCAATCAAGTACATGGGTCACATTGGGAATATACTACCTCAAAACAAAAACATGGAGAACATCATGGATGTGTAATAGGATAGGTAGGAATTCTAGTTGATAAGCAACAAGACTAGTCCTCTCTAGGATCTCAAATGGTCCAACACAATGTGGCAACAACTTAGAGCCTTTTCCATAACAAATGGGGATCTTTCATAGATACACTCTCAAAGACACCATGTCACCAATTGAAAAGTGATGATCTAACCTATGGGCAGCTGCATACTTCTTCTACCTATCTTGAGTAGTAACAAAATGCTCTCTAATATGAACAACCTATTGCTCCATGTTCTGAAGAATTTGTGAACCCAAAAGTACTTGGTCCTCTAAATGATCCCAAATCAAAGGGGTATGGCATGATCTATCGTACAAGGCCTAAAAAGGTGACATGCCAAGAGAACTATGGTATTTATTGTTATAAGAAAAATCAACAAGGTACAAGTAGTCCTCCCACATCACCTACCACATGTGAAGCATGTCTTTCAAAACTTGGTTCACTCTCTTTGTCTGACCATCAGTCTCTGGGTGATATGTCAAACTAAAATTGAGCTATGCACCCAAATCATGCTAGCGAGATGTCCATATTGCTGAAGTAAACACTGGATCTCTATTTGAAATAATCTAATGAGGGATTCCATGTTCTCCAAGAAAAAATGCATTATAGAAGAAGTTGTGTAGGATGCTTTCATGGGCAAAAAATGTGTTACCTTGAACAACTTATCCACTATCACCATCATGCAATTATGTTGTCATGATGACATAGGAAACCCTATGATAAAATCAATAGATATAGTATCCCACATCTAATATGGAATGGTATATGATTGCAAAATACTTGTTGGATGCTGATGCTCTACCTTCACTCTCTAGCACTCAAGACATTGAAGAACAAAATTATAAACATTGCGCCTATCCCTACCCAAAAGTACAATTTTCTAAGGTCAACATGCATCTTCTTGATGTCAGGATGTGTGGAATATGGTGCATGGTGTTCTTTCAATAAAACCAAGGTACAAAGATCACCAGACTAGGCACATAAATGTGCCCCAAGTGTCGTGACAATCTATCATACTCCAATGAATAACCTGAAAACCTCCCCTCAAGGGTATGTCTAGACTCAATCTCCACCCTCACCTCCTGATGCCATGTGTTACTAGGTAAAACCTCTAATATACAACCTTGCAATTCTACACCTAATGACAAAACTGATATCTCATGTTGTCTCCTACTCAAGGCATCTATGATGACATTCTCTTTCTCTTTGATGTAATGAACATCAAAGTCATAATCACACAAAAACTCCATCCAACGATACTGTCATGCATTTAGGTTTGGCTGAGTAAAGATATACTACAAGCTACAAGGATTTCTATGCAGCTCAAACCTATGTCCCAAAAGAAAATGTCTCCAGTGCACAAATGCATGCACAACTTTCACAAGTTCCAAATCATGAGTGGGGTAGTTAAGCTCATGGTCTTTGAGTTTTCTAGACTCATATGTAATCACACAACCATCCTACATGAACACTACACCCACACCCTCTAATGATGCATCTATACAAACCATAAAGTCACTTATAGGGTTAGACACTACAATGACTGGTGTACTAGTCAATCGCTCCTTAAGAGTCTCAAACATTGACTCATGTTGATCTAACCAAACATACTTCTTCCCTTTTCGCTAACAAGAAGTGATGGGATGAGCCACTCATGAGAAATCCTTCACAAATTGATGGTAGTAACCTACCAACCCCATGAAACTACAAACCTTAGGAACACTAGTGGGTGTTGGCCAATCAATGATAGCTTAGATTTTGTCCAAATCCACTGCAATACCATCACCTATGATGATGTGCCCTAAATACTTCACCTCAGACAAGAAGAATCCACATTTACCTAGGTTTCCATACAACTAATGATCTCATAAGCCCTATAAGACCTAGGGTAAATAGACCTCATGCTCCTCAACAATCTTTGAATAGATCAATATGTCATCCAGGAAAATAAGGACATGCCCATTGAGGTGTTGGTGTTTGAAAATGTTACCCATTTCCAATTACCTTGATGAGAACATGACATATCTAGGGGCAACTAACTCCCATTATCAACACATCCATTCAGACACTAGGCCAACTATAAGGCATGACCCTTCTTCTTCTTCAGGCTCTGCAAAACCTAGGCAGGTGGACCTACAGATTCTTTATATGGTACCAGTTGTCAAAGCATACACTGAATCTAATATGAAGCAGATAAAACCCTTATTTCTCTTAATAACTCATGAAATAACATCAATCTACAGTAGCTAACTGTAGATCTAGGAATCTCATAAGCTGAGTGAGGGCATTCTATTACAGCTCTTCAACATGAAAGGGAAAAGCGTTTGATTATTGATGTTGATGTTCAAAAAATCCTCAAACATGTAGCAAAACATAATGATCCTACCTCTGATCAGTACCTAATCCATTGGGCAATTTCATGAATCCAAAACATACATCTGTAACATCAAGACATATTCTGTGTACCCAGACATCAGATCTATCTAATCACCTTGTGATTCAGACATCAATCTTCACTTAGATCTCATTGTCACAAAATATCCTTCTCAACAATAACTAGTAACCCTGTCAAACACATTAAGCATTTACTTGGCACTTTGTTCCAATAGCAAAATATATCAGACATACAACCTGAAGGGGAAGCAAAGTGATCTTAGCTCTTCATTCCAAGACCACATAAGACTACAGATTACTGAGACAGGAGACGAGAACCAGAATGAAACTAAAGAAATGCTGCTCATATGTATTCATTTCCTTGAAACAATACAATCAAATTCATGAAATTAAAACATGAAACAACCTAATGTATCAGAACTATCTATATTATATCCACTATTTTTGTTCACATGAGAGAAAATGCTGAAGAATGGAGGTGGAATCACAGTTTTGGATCCAAAGGAATGGTCTCACAGAATGACTGCAAATTCTCTACCAACAGTGGTCTCATAGCAACAAAAAATTGGAACCCCTCAAATGGAAGAAAAAAAAAGAATAATATAGGATGAAGATGAATTCCTAGATTGAACCTACAATCGACATGTGTCCCCTTAGAATTTCATCTCTTGCAACTGAAAACTTCGTCCTTCCTTCTCCATCTTGATCTGATTTGATTTCATCATGGCCTTGTAACTGATTTGCAAAATATCCCCTCCTGAATGATGAAATCCTTTATTTGCTAAATATTTGATTTGCATCAAAATGGTGATAAAACTTGCTTTAACTGACTCAGAGATGCCCCCAACTAAATTCTCCTTGTCTTTTATGCATATTCAAGCTATTAACTTGCCAAAATCACAACTGAACTTCCTGATCTAAAAATGGTTGCAATTAAGGTACCTAAAAGAAAACCTCCTGTAGCTTGAACCAGCTACTACCTGTGCAAAAACTGACTCCGAAATTGGATAGTTCATCTTTTCCTAGTTCCGGCAGTATATTGGAGTGCATATTTAACTTATCGAAAACCCTTTGAAAGTCATTTCGAAAATGATTCCCCTGCTAGGAACATCAGGTCTGCACATCCTTTAGATTTTTTCAAAAATTTAAAACAATCTCTAAAGTCACAACTTTTAAATTTAAAAAGAATTTTCACGTCCAACTTGAAAGAGAATAATAAAAAATAATATTTTTTATTATTTTTCTTTTTTGAATTTCTCTTCCCTCTTCTGATTTTGGGGTCAACCTGATTTGACCAGCTTTTTGCCACGTGGCGGGCTCTGATTGGCCAACCACTGCTCTCAGATGCCACGTCAGCGCCGTCGGGACCTAGTTCCACATGTCGAGAATGCGCTTCCCCGCATTACTTAAATCCCTACAACTCCATATTGTAGGGATGCGCGGACCGTCGGATCTCGCCACGTGGCAAAATCTTGTGCCTCTATTTGAGCTACTCATTCTTACCACGTCATCATTCTCGGGACCCGCCGTGCCACGTGGCGCCCAGGCGCATCCCCGCATTTTTAAACTACCGCGCAACTCTTTTTGCAGGGATCAATCCACATGTCGTCGTCTCCCTCAATTTCCATCCTGAGAGCCATGTCATCACAGTTGTTTTTTCATTTAAAATAATCCCTTCGTCACCTTTGGTTAAGGACGGGATGGACCCACCTCCACATGCGTTGGCTTTTACAAGAGAGGCCGTGTCTTATAGACAACTTACATTCCATGGGCTATCACATTTAAAGATTTAAAGGGCTTCCCACATAACCAATATGAGATATTGGGAATCAATGCTTCCCTGTAGTCTGCATTTTCTACGTATGGACTCATTTTTACTTGTGCATACCTCCAATCTTGGTGTGGAGTCTCTTTCCAGGCAGTGGCTTTCTCCTTCACGTGGGATGCTCCTTTCATGCCCTTTAGCTGGCATTCTGTTATTTGCTGCGGTTTGGAATGTTTACTGGCTTTTAAGGCATCTTTTGCACTTTCAATGTATTGGGTGTTCCTTCTAAGTTTACCACTACCTTTGTTGTCTTCATGATAGCGTGGGATGACTCTCTTTATAGGCATGATTTTGTGATTGGAAACGTGGGCCACCTATTTCAGGCGTCTCTGTTCTTTGACTTGCGTGAGCCTAGAGCTTCCTTTTTATTTGCAGGTTTTATACTTCTTACTTTGACTGGCGCTCTGTAACTTGTTGACTGCGGCTTCTTTTTTTACTTTGGGCATGGGTTTCTTCATTTTGTTTCTTGCACATTTGCAGCTTTAAAATGGCACTGACTATGTGGAGCCTCCCTTAAATTGGCATCTTTATTCTAGGCAACTTCTATCAGCGGGTTGCTTTGATTTCAATTTGCTGCAGGGGAGGCTTTCATTTTAGTGCCTATCATTCTCTTTATGGTGGAGGCTCCATTTTTTAATCTTGGCGTGACCATTGTTTTAAACTATTAAAGTCTTTCACCTGCGTGTTCTACCTTTTGGCTGCATGTCCTTCCTCTTAAAAATGTTGTGTGCTCCTGTGCAAACTTGCGTGAGTTCTTCCTGCTACCACGTGGGTGCTTGTTCATGTCGTTGATCTGATCTTCCTGTGGATATGTGGCTTTCCTTTGCTATACCGCGGGCTTCTTTTAAATGCATGTTCTTTGACCAGTGTTTTGAAGCTCCTTCTTTGCTTTGACTGGCGTAGATTCCTTTTATAAGGTATGAGTTGTTTTTAATTTATTGATATGCTCTTCTTAATATTTCTCATGGTGCCTTCTTTAAAGTTTTCAAAAGTCCTCCTTTTAATCTGTTAGCTCTCATCTCTTTATTTATACATATTTTCCAGCTTAAGATCACAGTGACGGGCTACCTTGGAACGGCGTGGATTCTCCAAGCTTCAAAATGTGGGGCTTCATTTTGTGAATTATGCCTTCAGATCTACATGGGACATGACAATTTAAAACTTTCCTCACAATCCTTTTCACTTAAAAACTTAAGGTGCCTTTAGAATCTCGAGGCATCCAATCAGTCTGAAGCAATTAGTCAGACCCCAAAGTGGGTCCGGCTAAATTTTTTTTCGTTTTCGGACACCTGAATTGCAAAACTGACTCATTGAACCCATTTGGCACTGATTAGAAATAAGTTTGATCACCGATTAATCAACTAAAAACCATTTTACCACTGATCTGCAAATTGCCAATTTAATGCCAGGAGGTTCGTTGATTGGCTTTAAAAATTGACCCGAACTGATAACCGGACTTTGAAAATTGACCCACTAATTCTCTATTTTGCACACTTTCACCCTGTTATATCTCATCTTATGACGAATTTGGGGTCAAAAGATATTCACTGTTAAAGTTGACCTTTCAGAACTTCCTGCAAGAAAACATGTCAGAAAACACTAAATTGGGTTCAGAATCGGCTTGGAAAATTGGGCAAATAGGCACTTGAGGTTCTGAAAACTAGGACACTGGTACTTTGTCATGAGGACAATGTACTTTTGTGATTTGGGCTCATGACGAATCACGGGGCAAAAATGGAGGACGTTCAAAGTAGGCTACCTGGATTTTGCAGATTAAAAGCACTGACATAAAACATTTTTTGCGAATCGAAATGACCTGGAAAAGTGTGCAAATGGATTCGTTAAAGCTCAAAAATTGGCACACTTATAGTATTTTCAGTATACAACACAGGGGTAAAATCCATTTGACTTGACCTATCACGGATTAGGAGATATAATGTCCCGAACAGGGGTCCTAACAGCTTTGCAAATGCTGACACCAGTAAAAAGATACAAATTTGCATTTGGAATCGCATTTGAAAACTTATCAAACGAATTTTTCATAAGCTGAAACTTGGAACATAACAAGTCTCTGACGTCTATAATGCAATGTAAAAGAAAAATTAGCATTATAGTCAACTGGGTCAAAGTTATAGCACGTCAAACAGGGCTTCCCAGAAATGTGTGCAAAGTACATTAGCATGAAAAATTTAAATGACCAACTTTGAGGGATTCAAAACCTAGTCAAACGAACTCGAAACGACTCAAAATCTGAAACATAGGTTCTCAGGTATGGATATTAGATACTCCCAAAGCAGTAAATAATGACACATTTCTGGGTGCAAGATATTCAGGTGCAAACATGGCCTTCTGTCACTATTTGACACTCAGGTGAATTGCAGATTCGGCAATTGCTTAAAATAGGACTTCGCCAAATGACTCAAAAAGATGATTTGACCTCATGGAATAGGTAGACAGGCTGAATGGAAGGTGTTAGAAACATTAAACACCATTTATGCATTAACTCAATAGCGAGGTACATAGGCTTCACAAAGCATTTATAGGCCTAAATTTCTCAATGGTGCTCAAAATTGACCATGCAATTTTGAGTGCCAACATGAGGTACATGCTAAATACTCAATTCATCAAAATCATTAATACCGATGACACATTGGTTAACCCAAAGGGTACATTCATAAACTAATAATGCCCATAACATGTATGAAAAGATGTTCAATGAATGTCAGCGTCATGGATTCAAAGTTGATGGTATCTCAATTTAAGATCAATCTTTGAGAACACTCTTGCTCCCTTCATCTGATCAAATAAGTCATCAATCCTTGGCAAAGTATACCAATTCTTCACCATCACCTTATTCAATTGTCAGTAGTCAATGCATAAACATAATGATCCATCTTTCTTTGTCACAAAGATGAATGGTGCACCCCACAGGGATACACTAGGATGAATATGACCCTTGGCCAACAATTCCTCCAAATACAATATGAGCTCACTCAACTCCTGAGTAGTCATATGGTAAGGAGCTCGTGAAATAGGCTCTACTCTTGGAATGAGATCAATACAAAAATCAATGTTGTGCTACAACAACATACCTAGTATCTCATCAGGAATTACATTGGCATACTCACGAAGGAGTGGGTGATTGTCAAGCGTCACCTCACAATGGTCAGCCTCCTCAAGGTCACTGACAGAGACCAAAAAATCTGAAATCCATGTTGCACACTCTGATTTAATTTCTTAGTTGAGATCATCTAAAGTGAGATTGGCCTCTAGACCCCTACAAGCTCTACCTGCCCACCTATGTCATCAACACATTGTACCAACTTATTGACAATCTATATTCGCCTAATGGGTGGCTAACCAATCCATACCCAACATGATGTCATAAGATCCTAAGGATAGGATATGAAGATCAACTATGGTGGTGAAGATTCCTGAGTTCAATACACAACCACTTACTACCAAATCCACATCCACTTTGTAACCTATGGCTAACTCAACTTGCTACCTATCAACCTATTGTAAGGCCACTAGCCCACATCGCTAAACAAGGGATAGTGAAATAAAAGAATCTGAAATATGAATCAAATAATACTATAGAAGAGATACCATGTAACATACTTTTAGCCTTAACTACAATACCCTGGTGCTCAACTTAACGATTGTTAACCATCACAAAAACTCTATGGGATCTACCTACATCCCCCATGGTAGGCTTTGATATGGTTGCACCTATGTTACATTCTGAAGATATCTTTAGAGGACACTATGTTGCTCTATGACCAAGATGACCACATGAAAAATATGCTCCTCTAAAATTGGATCCATATCCATGTCCACCTTGGGGAGCACTAGAATATGGTGTACTCCCCTTACTAGAATCTTGCTGACCACTTTGAGATGGATGACTCTACTAGACCTTCTAACCTCAACTCTAGTCATCCTCCTTTCCTCTTGTGGTACCAAAACTCTGCCCACACTTCTACCAATACTGATGACATTGTCAAACTTGATGACCATGATCACCTTGTGAGGGTGCTGACTGGACTAGGCTCTACCTTGAGAACTATGTCTGAGGAGGTGGTACACTCTACCTTGTAGGTTGTGTACTATTGCTCTGAGAGCCTAACCTACTATTGAACCCCCTAGCCACATTTCTCTCAGCAATTCTTTCCTTCGCTATGGTGAATACAAGTGTCTTAGGCTAGTAAAGATGGATATCCCCAATGATAGTCTTTAAGACCCCTAATAAAATGTTGTGTGAGGAGTACCTCATTATAATGGTAGCTTGAGTACTATCTCAGCCTCAAGAACCACCTTTGATACTGATCCAATGACATGTTCCCCTGTTTAAGCTCATGTAACTCATTGACATGGGCCTCTAGGTACATGGGAGCTAGAAATTTATCCCTGAACCTCTCCTCAAAGATCTCCCAAGTAAGATCTGCTATACTAATTTGAAGCTTCTTTCTCTCAATATCCCACCATACAGATCCATGATCTCTTAGCTATGAAGCAACACAATGGGCCTTCAAGTTTCTTCCATAAGGATGTAAGGAAAAGCAATGTGCCATATCTAGTAACCATGTCTTAACCTTGAGACTACTTCCTAGACCAAAAAATAGAGGTGGGTTAGATCTTTGAAGGTCTCTCACCATGTCTACTTTGACGAAATCTTCATCATCTGAACCATGACCTCTCCTCTAGTAACCTCTACAACTAGGTGGTGTGCAAGAATGCTCACGCTCATGACCACAAACCTCTCCCTCTCCATGCTTTGACATGTGGGAGTCTCCATGGTGAGATCCCTTTTCCTGACCATGGTCATGTTGGTTTTCCTCAACTCAAGGTCCCAACCGAGCTATAAAATCTTGTAACAAATGAACCAATACCTCAATAACAGCTTGATTTTTATTACTATGTCCTCCCCCATCTTATTGACATTCCTCCTCATGGTGTTCTTCTTCATTCTTATTTTGTTGATTATTCCTCTATCCGCTAGGTCTATGTGCTAGAGGCATCTCTAAAGGAGAAATAAGATAAGAGTTAGAGTCATATGCAACAAACATGGGTATCATAAGCATAAAAAAAACAAGATAACATTATGCATAACTAAAACAATATCACAGTGGAAGCATAACATAGAGATCCCAATGTTGCAAGATGGGCTTTGATACCAGATTTAATGCCCCACCAGAGATCCTTGAAACAAAGATAAATAAAAGTTAATACATTTTTTTAAGGGATAAAGAATGGATACATACAACAACATGTAATTGATCACAAAGATTACAATGGAAGACTCAATCAAATAGTCCAAACAACCAACAATCTCCAAGCGTCATTTTTACAAACACATTCGTTAACCAACTATGAGAGTTAAGTATACAAAGTCCATTTCCAATAATAATGAAAATACAAGGGATCTTGAGTAGCCATCCTAAAAGTTGACTAAGTCTAAAATCTTAAAAAAACTATCTGAGTCTGAAATCTTGAAATATGTTAGGATCTAGAATCTTTATCTTAACTCCTAGAGGTTTGGAAGCTCGCTCAAATGAATCATTGCATATATATAAAATATATCTTAAGTATAAGTTGGCATTCTTTAAGAGAATGCCAACTTAAATGATATATTTTATATAGTCCTTCACTATAGGAAGACACAACTCCCAAAAGGGTATCCAAAACACTCCCAACAAGTCAGAAAGTACTCATTATTTTCCCAAGAAGGTTTACTCATAGACCTCATGTGATACTTTACACTATGATTGTGCAATACATTTTTCTCATGCGATACTTTTCACTATGGTTGTATGATCCTTTCCACCATGGCCATGCAATACTTTACTAGTATTGCATGATACTCTTTACTATTGTTTTGTAATACTTTATCAAAATCACCCAATGTTGAACAAATGTCACCTAGGTTTGGAAAGAAAGGCCAAATAACCAATTTAGAAGAAAAATAGAGTTAGAACCTCCACACCAGGGAGTACCAGAACCACCATAGTTGAGGAGTAAACACTCGAAAGGATAAAGAAGATCAAATAACTCTAAACATCAAATCCATAACATCTAATGTAATGATGCGGAAAGAAACATCATAGTGAACATACATGTGCATAAATCAACTATCTCAATAAAATGAAATAAAAAAAATTCACAAGGCAAACATACTCTGGAAAGGCATAGAGAACCATGTGAATATCTAACTCTAGAACTAAACTAGAGGAAGGCCAACTCTATACATTGGGCCCTAGTAGTGGTATAGGTAGCTATGTCTCCCAACCATGTGGAACCCATAGGTCCACTCTTGTCGTACTAATGGAGATAGTGATTTGACTACAAGTACATTGTACAATCATCCATGGCTAACACTCACACCAAATTGTACAAAGGATTGAAACCAAGATCATGAAACAATGCAATACAATAGGTCCTGGTAAGATGCTCTCTAGGTATACTGTGTAGGGACTCTAGTGGGGTGTAGGTCACTTGGCATCACAAATCCCAAGCTATACATCATGCAAAAACTCTCCCTCGAGAGGTCATCAAATTGTATCCTCAGTAAAATTGTACATACACCTACCCTTGAAAAATGTGTATAGGCACATATCCTCGTATAGGTATTCTCTTATCTTATCTTTGTTCTATTACCCATTAATTCATTTTTTTATCACTTATAAGTAACTAGTTTGTGTTTACCTTGTCAGATATGTTACCTGAGATAACGAGAAAAGCCACTCCACATGCCTACACTCATCACACGATGAGTGCCTGTAGGCAATACAATTTCCTAACCCAACCTCAATGAACATTACTCTATTGATATCAACTAGGAGTTTGGGTCTCGTAAGAATCTAGCAAGTGCATACTCACGTACTCTTGTGTGGGATCATCAACTACATGAAGGTCATAAACAACAAGTGTTAGATGAGAAATAATAAAACACCAAGTATAAAAAGCACTCAACTGAGGACATTGTCAGGGGTATAGATTCAACACAAATCCAAATCCAAGAAGAATAAATCTATGGATGTATTGGAATCCTCATGGATAATCTGAATCCATGACCAAAATTAGTGCCAAGAAACACCCAAGAAAATTGGGCAACACATAAATCGAGGCAAGGTCAAAATGCCCAAAATTCAGCATTGACAAAAATCAATGAAATTAAAACCTTTTTTACAATTAGGTATTAAACCCCAAATATGAAATAAAATTTGGATTTGGAGTCTATATCCAAAAATGAATAGCACAATGGTTTGAAAACCCAAAACCCCTAAGTTAAGAGGCAATCAAATGCTCATACAAAACCAACTAGGTAGAGCCTGCATATAGGAATGGAGGGGCACATTAGTTCTTTGGCTCCTAGAAAACTACTATCCAAAATAGACTCTAAAATGGAGCCAAAATGTAAAAATGGGAGAGCCCTACGTGGCAACCAAAAGGGAAAATATAGGAATGCTCATGATAAAATAATTGCTCCACTAAAGATGTCAAAAGTCTCGACAAACCAAGGTCTCCCCGAGTCAGATCCAACAAGATAACCCTCACACCGATCCCATGCCTGTGGCTCCCACAACAAGCAAAATAGTAATTCCTCCTTAAGAGGATTTTGGGATTTTGCTCTCAAAAATCAAATTTAAAAGTGAGAAGTGAGAAAGAATTCACATTTTGGGATATATATTCACTTGAAAATTGAAATATTAAAATAGAAAAATAATTGGCTCACTTAATTAAATCCCTTTTTAACCAAGACAAACTCAGGCAATTCCAATTGAATGGAATTCAACTACAACAAAACTGGCAATAATTAATATAATGAAATCAAATAATAAAATTTTCCTAAGACATAAAATTGTAATATTCCTTAGTAATTTTCGTGACAAATGCATACATCTAAATGTAGAGACAAAATACTGGTCTAGTCACAATTGCAAATGTATTTGAATTTATTAAATCACTAGAGAGTTTAATTAAATAATTAAATGAGATACATCACCCATATAGGGACATCATAGGCTAGGCATGAATAGTTGAATCATTTAACTCCATGTGCCACTATCAAGGATATAAAATATTGCACATTAAACAACACAATCAAGTGCAATTGCATATAATAATATAGCTGATGCAATAAATGAATTAAATCATGTAATTAATCATTTTCTAATTACAATAAAATAATCTATTCAAACCGTCCACCACATCATAAAAAATCTCAAGGAAATGATGAAGTAAATATTTGTAGCATCAAATCATAGTATCCAAAATATAATTTATCATATAATCATAAATAGAGTGTATATCTGAATACAAAATAACTAGATATCATCATCAAGCATCATGTCACATCAATAAGCATCATCACACAGATATGATCAAAATGAAAAACATATTATCTATCATCTATGATACTAGCAGTCAAAATATAATATCTGACCATTAAGTCATCTCAAATGTCATCCAACATGAGTATCATATTATCTCTTGAACAAAAATATAACAAGGTGCAAAATGCAAACACAGGAGGCACCACACCTCATATCTACTTTCATCTTCATCATCCCAGCTAAAGGCCTCAATAGGTTGATCTCTCGTAAGAAGAAATTTGGTCTCTTGGAAGGTACTACTATTCATCAATCTCAATAATCGTTGACTCACAACCAGTTTTTGGATGACTCATTAATATTTGGAAAATGAAGCCCAAAGGAAGATAATGTCTTAAAAAATACATGTGAGTAATGTTGTGATGCTTTGGGGAAGAAATTGAACAAGAGTAAGTCCAATATTTTCTTCTTCAGTCTCTCTAAGAAATTTAAGCTAGTCATTCAAAGGCTTGGGTTTTTAGTTGTCATTGTACCATGTATCTTGGTATTCCATTTTTCTAGGGGGAAACCAAAGAATCTTATTGGATGCCCATTCTCAAAAATATTGAGGATAAAGTGTCTTTATATATGGTGTGTTGGTTATAATTAGCAAGCATAATACTTTTGGCTAAATAATTTTTTATCACTATTCCTAATTACATCATTTCAATCATCTTGGCTCCTAGTGGGGTTATTCTAGCATTGAAAAAAATGCTTGAGGGATTGTTTATGGAATGATAACTTGGTGGAGAAGAGAAGGGTATCTTTGATTTTATGGGAAAATAATTGTAAAGGAAAATGAGGATGGTGAGTGGGAATTGATAACAATCAAGAAAGAAATATTAGCTTGGGAGCTAAGCTTGCCTGGAAGTATTATGAGAGTCCCTCAACCTTATGGGCCTAAATTATTAGAATTAAATATAGGGACTCAAATGATCTAGAAATAATATTTTCCATGCGTAATCCTCTCAAGGGGTCTTCTATACAGAACTTAAAGGAAAAAATTATGGAAGTTATCTTACCTCACTTATCATGGGTGGTAAATGTTAGAGTTAAAGCTCTCTTTTGGTCTAATTCTTGGAATGTCCTCCGTCCACTTGTAATGAATCTTAATTTGGCTAGATCATGTGAGATCTTGGAGTCCACTTGGGGGAGAAAGGTTAGGGATCATATTGAGGTGAAGATGTATGTTTAAGGGTGTGGAAAGATCTCAAATCTACTCTAGCTTCAAATGGGGACATCAAGAACTCAAAAACATCTTAGACTTAGAAAGGTATATTCATTGTAATAGCCACACTAGTTAGCTAATTAAGGCTAGAAGCATGGATGACAAATATAATGTCAAAGAGGTATATAAAACTTTGATTAGACCAGGTAGTATTGGGGGGAAGCATCCGTTCTTTTTTTTTTGGGTGTAACCTAATTATTTCAAAAGATGGATCATTCCTATGGCTAGCCCTCCAAAATAGGGTCCTCACTAGTGATGGATTGCAAAAGCTAGATATTACTGATAGTTTCCAATGTGTTCTTTAAAACAATGTCTTAGAAAACTTAAATCACTTCCTCCTAGGTTGTGATTTTTCTCAAGAATATTGATATTGGGTCCTTAACAAATTATGATGGCAATCCCCACTACTTAATCTTTTGTTTGAGCTACTTCTAGGTAGGCCTTTACTTCACAAACACTCATTTTTTGTAGAAATATAGATGATCGTTCCAGTTATAGTGGTATGGACTATATGGTGGTAAAGACACACAAAGATTTATAGGAAAGAGTTTCCTAAGGTGGACTTAGTATGTAAGAATATTAAGAAATCAATTATAGAGAAAAATAATGTGTATATGATGAATCACTAGCCTCAATATTTACACCAAAGGACATTAAGATTCTTAAATCTTGGGAAAAGTTATTAATTTTAGAGGTGCTTTGATTGTGAAAGGAACTCTAAAAGACATTAGATGTCAACTGAAGTGGGTTCATTCAATTTTTCCTTTCTGCAAGATAAACTTTGATGTTGCTTAAGAGGATAATCAGGGTAAGGCATAAGCTAGGTGTGTTACTATAGATTATAAGAGCACTCTTCTTGAGGCTTCTTGACTAATTAAAAAATGTTGTAGAAGCTATTGGACATATAAGATAGGCTAGGTTACTAAGAGTAGAGGGGTGAATCAGGAACCAATAAAAATTATCCTTATTTTATCAATTAATCCTTCATATGTATTTTGATCTAATTGCATGCATGAGAAACTGAAAGCATAAAACATTCATAACACTTTGACACACAATATGGTGATCCAAACCTTTGAAATAGAAAGTAAAACTGGGGTGGGGATTGTACCCACAAGCTTTAGTACTATTGTATAAAGTTGGCTGGTTAAAGCTTACAATGACCATTTTTGATGATCTTCCCTATTAGGAGTAATAAGGATTGCTAGGTCCACCTTGCAAAAGGATTTATAAAACATACAATGAAGCATGCACTCAGTAAAGAGATTTACAAAAGACTATTAAGTCTACCTTGTGAAAGGATTTAACTGTTCCACCTATTAGGATGAACCAGTGGCTGATCTCTGATCTACAACTTTGATTTGTTGGTTGAGATTCCTTTGGAGTGTAATGATTACCTATTGTGATAGATAAATCTTTGCTGCTCCTTATTCTACTTGTAGCTTTCTTACTTTTCACTTTTTCTCTTACACATATCCTTATATTGTCATATCTTCTTATTATTTGGATTTGATACAATACATTACATATATACCAATCCAAATTATAATTCATCAAAATCGGCTACAATACAAGTTTTACCAAAATACACATAGTCAACCCAACTACTGGTACTCGGGTTAGGAAGACAAACTTGATGAGGTTTTGATAGTTGGCAACCATTGTCAATGCTCAACATCATCATGCACTGGTAGACATAGAGGCTCAATTCATACTAATCACTTCCAAGTAGTCTAAACTTGTTCAACATTGGTGACTCAATGAACGCTACAAAACTCGACATATAAATTGAATCACTTGGTTGACACTGCATAGCTTGGTCAACACTATTACTGTGAGCTTGGTATAAACTAAATCACTTGGTTGATACATCTTGGATCGATCAACCTAGATTCACATCACTGAAGCTATGAACTCGGTAAACACTGTAGAACTCGATTTGCACTGAGAAACTTGGTAAACAATATGAAGCTTGGTTTACACTTATAATCACCAACTTGGTAGATATTGCTAGGTATAAATTGAATACTATTTTTGGAACTTAGTAGCAACTGTAGAACTTAGTAGAGCTTGAATTACTTGGTTAACACTATAAACTATAAGATAAGCTTGGTAGTTGCTAACCATTTGATTAAGTGTGTGTGTGTGTGTGTGTCACTAATAAACAAACTTGACTATAATGTTAACAGAAGTAAGGATGCTCCTTGGCTTTATGATGGCTAGTGAAATATTGGGAATTTCTAGGCTCCATATAGAAGGAGATTCACAAATTGTTACATCTGGATTGATTGCTAATAAGGTGATCAACTAGAAATTTTAGCATATTATTAGTGAGGCTTGGAATCTTCTCCCTTAGTTTAAGAATTACAAGATTATCCATTTCTATAGACAATCTAATGAAATTGAAGATTGGATATTGAATAAAGGGGTATTTGCTGACTCAGTTTTGGGCTATATGGAAATGGGCCAAATTCTACTAATATTAAGGCACTAGCCTCTCCCTAATAGCTTCAATTTAAAACTCGGCTACAAGAATGTGGGCCAACTTCATGACTACTCTCAAGGTTAGCTGTAGGATCCCACAAAACACATGGATCTTTGATGCTTGGTTTTTCTCTTTCTGATAAACTGATGGTTGTCAATTTTTACTAATTTTTTCTGGTTAGGCTTAGCCATCACACTCAAATCTTTGACTGTTTCTAAGTGTCTTACGTGGCCCCCACTCAATCTGTCATATGTCTCATTATTGATGTCTTCCACCTTTCCATTTTTTGTTACTCCCATTCGCCATTACTCCCACTTAAAAGTTTGTGTTTAAAAAAATTGATTTCCTACCTACAACACCTTCTGGCATGCCATGCACTTTGGAACACGTATGCACATCCATTGAAGTAAATGACATCCTTAGATATCAGTAAACAATTATCTCGTAAACATGTTTATAAAAGTATAGTGACATAGACAAGGCATGAGAACTGTTTGATAATATACTTCATAGAAATGTAGTCAAGCACCCATTGGATTTATTGCACAAATTATGTTTATTGCAAGATATGAGAAAAAAAAAACAATGCCAAAAGCCATTAGTAGATATGAAAAATATAGATTGGGTATGTCAAAAGAAAAATAAATATTTATTTTAGAAGTGTTTTCACATCTTTCAATAAAATATTGAATAAAATAGAGAGATTTATTGTTTAATAAATAGAGTGAAAATATAAGTATTAAATAAAAATGGAAAAATAGAGTAAAACAAAGATATCTATATTTATTATTTTTATTGAAATTTTTGAAATCATTGAATAAAATGAAATAAAAATATAGAATGATTTTAATTTCAAAATTCTATTTAAAGATCACTAATAACTATAAATCATTGTGTATTTTCTTTTAATCTTCTAAATTAAAAAATAAGAAGACTACAACAAAAAAGTATTACTAATGTGAAATAGAATAGAACTAGTACAAAAGATCATTATTCTATGAATAATGGGTGGATTCTAGATTAAATATATTTTTAAAAAGATTTTATAATCTTATTATTATTAATATTTTTTTATTAAAATGAGTTTAGTGCTAATTTATAATTAAAAGTATGGAATACATAATATTCTTGTTTGTAAATGAAGATTTCATTGAGTTATACTGTGATTTATCCACATATTCAACATTTTCATGGTGCAGGATGGCAAGCAGAATAGTTTTGTGAATCTAAAAATTATTTTCCACCTAGTTGTATTCTTCGAATTGCAGATTTTTTTGAGAACTACACAGTTTCCCTCAATCACAGCTTCAAGAACAATATTTTTATTCTTACCAAGTTGCAATATTTGTACAAGTAACTTATAGACATGCATAATTTGATTTGGTTGAGGTGGAAAGTACTCCAAATGAGAGCATTATCATCAAGGAGGTGCATTTCTATAGTAGTGATGACAATGTACATGATAGGAGCTATGTGGCTCATTGTTTTGGAATATCTTTTGATGATCTTGTACAATGCAGGATAAATGCTTCACAACACTAGATTTGGTCTGATGGTTGTAGTGGTAAGTTATATATGTATTACATCTCTATCTTTTAAAATTTAATTTTAAAAATTGTATGTCATAAAAAATTAGAATTTATCTATCATTTTATACATATTCATGAACATATTAAATTGATAAAAAAAATTATTGCGTGGAAATTTAAATATGCAAAAGTGAGTAACTAGTTAGCAATGCAACATAGTACTAGACACAATTTTAAGTTCATTTGGAACTTTTTTGAAAGTGGACATGGGAAAGGAGACCACAATTGAACAAGAGGATGTGTGAAGCATGCACCCCAACAATATGAACTTCAAGATAGAAAATAATTGGTTTTCATTTTTTTAATGTTTCATGTAGCTCATTTGTATATTTGTAAGTAGTGTAATAGATAATTCAAAAAAAAATGTTGAATATTGTTGGTCTCATTTTGCTAGTTGGGACACAAAATACAAGAATCGTTATTTTCCAGAGGTGAAAGGTAAAAAGTGTTGAATTCATTTAAATAATTTTCATTAGAAGTTCTATTGTTTAATGAATTTTAACTTGTACATTTTAAATTACTTCTTCCTAATTGTTGATAGTGATGTAGGAGCATCCAGTGGTGTAAAGGCAATCCTATATCACTAAAATAAATGCTTAGTGTTAGTTTCTATTTAATGTGTTTTCATTTTTGGATACCCATTTAGGTCAAATAAAGATTCCAACTCTCATAGTTCCACTATTGGTTTTCTAGGTTAGATTTTTTGAGCACCTTGGGATATGTGCCAATGTAGAAAATAGGTTATTTTGTAATTAAGCCATAATTATGATGAATTGGAGGGTGTAAGTTGGAGTGATGATTATACTTATAATTTAAAGCACTCAAAAAAAGAATCAGGTCAAAAGGCTTTATGGTTTGAAAGTTATTACAATTTTAAGTTGCCTAGAGACCACCTAAGAGTACTTGTAAGTCAGATTTGAGGCATTAAATAGGCTTGTACGAGCCCAAAAATGGGGGACAAGAAAATCTAGTTTGTAGGGCTATAGAGCACTTGAAGAAATTTTTGAAAATGTAAACAGTTCATCAATTGGACTCTCGGATCAAAAAGTTATGCCTCCCTGAAGTTGGACTACCATTTCTGGATTCTTCTAATTTTACATTGACTTTTGATGAGTTTTCCAGAACTTGCTCTTTTGGCAGTGGATGCCAAACATAATATTCTAAAATGTATTCCTAACCCTAAACCTAATTTAGGTTACTTAAGAATATTTCTAGCATTGTAAATACAATTTTTTGTGGAGTTTGGGAGAAGGTACTCTAGGAAAGATTTTTCTCCAGAATCTGATAACATTGTAAGCCATGGGGAACGCCATTGGGTCTATTTTTATTATACTAAATAATAGCATATCACTTCTGATAATAATATTCCCCTTTTCCTATTGTGTTCATTTTGGTCTTGGATTGTGCCCTCATCAAGTGGTATCAGAGCAAGTTTTTCTAAGTGTGTAGACAAAGTGCCAACTGTGAGGTAGTTTGCACTAGGACTATGTGATTGTGGGATTTGATATAGCGAGAAGATGCCTCCATGAAGAGATCATGGTGGAAGGGTCAGAGTTGTTCCTCCTAAGGTTAGAGCCCTCTAGAGACAAGTTCAGGCATTACAAGAGGAGATCCATAGAGGGATGAATATTGTCATTGGTGATGGAAGTAAGGAAGAAAATGAAGAAGAAGGAAATATTGGGTAGGAAGGGGAAGGAGACAAAGAATTCCTAAACTAAGCAAAAGAGAAGCTTTTTAGGGCCATTGCCAAGCTGGAAAAAAGACCTAAAATTGGCATTGGCATATTTTTGGGAAATCTAAACCAAGATGAGTTGATCGACTGGATCAATGAGCTAGAGGAGTATTTTGAGTATGAGGATATCAGGGACCCTAATAGGGTTAAGTTTTCTATGGCTAAAATGAAAGGCCATGCCAAAATTTGGTGGCAAGAGATTCAGTTGAAAAGAAATTGAAGAGGAAAGGAGAAAATTACAAGATGGGATCGCATGGTGGACAAACTAAAGAAGTAGTTCATTTACTATTGATTACGAGCTTGATTTGTTTAAGAAGATGCAAGGGTTAAAGCAAGCAAGAAAATCTATTTAGGAATACATAGAGGAATTTTACCGAGTCCTTATTAGGGCAGGGCATGCAGAAGAAAACAAGGGGAAGGTTGTCTGTTAAGTGGGTTAAGACCTAGCATTTAGGAGGAGTTAAGTCTAGTTAGAATGACTAGCATTGAAGAGGCATACTGGTTTGCCTTGTGAGTTGAGAAGCTAAAAAAAAATTTGATGGAAGGCAAAGAGGGCACAATCAAGGAGGAAGGGGTGGTGGTAGGTCATTTGGAGGCCGAAATGAGAACCAGAAGAAAAATGAAGATGTGGGTACTAGCCAAAACTAGAGGAATGAGGCTTTCAACCACTTCTGTGATCAAAACTTTGGAGATCAAAGAGGAAGAGGTCGAGGATGTGGAAAAGGTTCAGGAAAAGGAGGCTTTCATGGTACCTATTTTCATTCCAATGAAGAAGGTCATTGTGCCTACAAATGCCCTCAACACCAAGGAAGGACATATAGGAGAGCTGATGGTCAAGCAAGGGTTGCTCATGTGGATGATGATGCATAGTCATCACATTTAGATGATGTAGAAAGAGGAGAGGTTCTAATAAATGAAAGGGTCTTACTAAGTGGTGAGACTAAACCTGGACAAAGGAGGATTTTGTTTTGTACTAGGTGCAAGTGTGAGGGTAAATGTTGTGATGTGATTGTTGATGGTGGAAGGACTAAAAATTTGGTGTAAAAGGAGATGGTCTCAAAGCTAAAGCTCAAGAGGGAGAAACACCCCAAACCCTATCAAATTTCTTGGGTGTAGGATGATCATAAGGTCCTAGTTAGTGAGTAATGTTTGGTAAAGTTAAAGATCAGGAGTTACCATGACGAGGCTCTCTGTGACATCATCCCAATGGATGTCTGCCATTTATTGTTGGGAAGGTCATGGCAGTTTGATAGCCATGCTATACATGATGGTCATGCAAATACATACTCTCTAATAAAGGATGGAGTTCACCACAAATTGAAGCCCTTGATAAAGGAGGGTGAAAAGGTATGTAGGGTGAAAATTTATGCAGTAGGGCTAGGGTATGTCTTGTTGATGGAAGAATTTTTTTGGATGGCATGAAGAATCATCATATGTGTTATGCTTGATTTCCTAGAAAGGATAAGGAAGGTAGTAGTGAAGTTCCACTTGAAGTTTTAGGTTGATTAAGTGAGTATGGAGATGTCATTTGTGATAATGTGTCAGAAGGGTTGCTGCCAATAAGGAAAACCAATCATCAAATAGATTTAGTCCCTAGAGCTAGTTTTCCTAACAAGGCTCCTCATAGGATGACTCCTACTGAGACTGAGGATCTAAACAGACAAGTTTAGGAGCTATTGAGGAAAGGTTTAATTTGAGAGAGCCTAAGTCCATGTGCAGTACCTGTAGTGCTGACACTAAAGAAGGATGGAGAGTGGAGTACATGTAGAGACTCTTGGGCTATAAATAAAATAATCATCAAGTATCGATTTCCTTTGCGAAGGATGGATGATCCTATAAATTGCTTGAGTAGAGCTCAATATTTTACAAAGATAGATCTCAAGAGTACAGATATGAGAGGGAGATGAGTGGAAGACTGCATTCAAGAACAAGGAGGGTCTATATGAGTGGTTAGTCATGCCCTTTGGACTGACCAATGTGCCAAGCAGCTCCATGCGGCTTATGAATGAGGTACTAAAGAAAATTTTGAGAAAAAATGTTATTGTCTATTTGGATGATATTTAAATTTTTAGTAAATCTTTGGATGACCATTTATTGCACATTTGTAGTGTCCTTGAAAGGTTGAGAGAAGAGAAATTGTTGATTAATTTGAAGAAATATAGCTTTGTCAAAAGGGAGTTAGTCTATTTGGGGTTTGTTGTATCAACTGAGGGTCTTAAAATGGACCTAGAGAAGGTGAAGATGATCTTAGATGGCCTACTTCAAGGTCTACCATTGAGGTGAGGTCATTCCATGGTTTGGCTAGTTTTTATAGGAAATTCATTAAGAATTTTAGTGGTATATGTGCATCTCTACCTAAAACAATAAGGGGGGGTAGAAAAGAGTTCAAGTGGATTATAGGAGCTGCAAGGAGTTTTGAATTGCTGAAGAAGAAAGTGATAGAGTAACTTGTGTTGGCACTTCCTAATTTCAACAAAGTGTTCTAGGTGGATTGTGATGCTAGTGGCAGTGCTATTGGGGCTAAGTTGAGCCAAGAAGGTAAGCCTATTGCCTATTTCAATGAAAAATTGAATGATGCAAAGAAGAAGTATTCTGTTTATTATCAGGAGTTCTATGCAATAGTTCAGGCCTTAAAGAAATGAAGGCATTATTTGTTGCCAAAAGAATTTTTTTGTATACTGATCATTAGGCATTGTAGTACCTAAATAGCCAAGGTAAATTAAATCAAAGACATTTGAAATGGGTAGACTTCATGCAAAGCTATACATTTGTATTAAAAAATAGAAGTGAAAGGTCTAATAGGGTTGTAGATGCATTAAGTAGGAGATAGTTGTTGCTGATAGTAATGCAGGTTGAAGTGGTTGGGTTTGATGAACTCAAGAATCTATACCCTAAGGATCCTAACTTTGCAAAGGCTTGGAAGGCTTGTAAAGAACTTGTTACTCTATAGAGGACCAGGTGGCTAGATTACATGATTCAGGATGGTATGTTGTTCAAGGGAAGTCAATTGTGTATTCCAAGGAATTCCATGAGGGAGAACTTGATCAAGGAGAAGCATAGTGGAAGGATGGCAGGACCCTTTGGTCAAGATAAGACCATTGCCATTATTACAGAGCATTATTTTTGGCCTCAATTTTCACAGGATGTGAAGAAGTTTGTGCAAAGTTGTTAATATGTCAAAAAACCAAAGGATTTAGTCACAATACTAGACTCTATCAACCATTACCTATTCTATTGAAGCCTTTGGAGGACATAAGTATGGATTTTTTTCTTCGATTGCCAAGGACACAAAGGGGTAATGACTCAGTATTTGTGGTGATCGATAGGTTCTCCATGTTAGAATTCTTTACAATAACTGAGAGGGGGGGTGAATCAGTTATTCAAGGTCCAAAATTCCCTATTAATACCTTTTTACTACTTTTAATGAATCCACATACTTTTCATCCATCCAATACTTAAATCAATCATATAAGCAAGTTACTGTAAATCAATATGCAATGAAAAAACATCCAAAATCAACACATGACACAATGATTTACGTGGAAACCCAATTTGGAAAAAACCACGAGTAACATGCTACTTTATTTTCACTCTTTTAAAGTGATGCCCTGTTAAAAGCCTGTAGCCTGCCCTGTTAAAGGCTTACAACACACTGTTAAATGTGACCTTGTTAGAGGATTTCACCAAACTGTTAGGAATGGGCTTGGTTAAAGGTCTTTAGAACATTCACTTGGAATGTCACCCTGTTAGAGGATTTATCTAATGGCTATTAAACCAACCTAAGTCCATAGGATTTAAACTTACTGTTACAATTGCTAGAAAGTAACGATAATGGTCTTTTGATCTGATATAACTTACAACATACTTTGCAGATTTCATATCACACTTTCAATTCAATCCTTATGCTTGGCTACAATCACTTCAGCTCTGACTGCTTAACTCCCTCTCAAGCTTCATCTCCTTGAGTCTTCTTACTCATTCTGCCAATGCAATCATCCTTGTGGTCGTTTATTCAAACTGAGTTCCAGTGCTTTCTTCTCCTTAGCACATTCTACAACACTTCATGCTTTTATGCTCGACCACCTCTCTCTCACTATCCCCTTTTCTTCATTAACTTATGTCTTCTTAAATATGAGTCTGATTTGCCTTTACCACTCAATTCTCCCTCTCCAATTTTAGGGCTTCAAAATGGGTTAGGTAGGATACAATGTATCTACCCCATATCTTGTTCTCTTCTAGAAACTTCCCTAGTTCTATCCTTAAAAGAAAAACATTCTACATGGTGTTATGTGCCACCAGCTCATCATTCTTATCTTTCTTTTAATTCACAAATTTCTAGATAACAACCTTGTCGGCTTAGATCTGGCGAATCTTCGATTTCCAAAATAATGCAGTAGCTTGACATTATTGAGTTGCTAGTGCTCGATACCTCTGTGTTACTCGGCACCTATACTTGCTCGACACTTGGTTCTACTCAGCACTTGGTTCTGCTCAGCACTTGGTTCTGCTTGGCACTTGGTTCCACTCGGCACTTGATTCTGCTCGGCACTTGATTCTGCTCGGCACTTGATTCTGCTCGGTACTTGGTTCTGCTCGACACTTGGTTTTGCTTGGCACTTGGTTCCACTCGGTACTTGATTATGCTCGGCACTTGATTAACTCTGTGTCACTCGGCATCTGAAGTTTACTTAGCATTAACTAGGAATTTGCTCAGCTCCTTCTCTCTAATGATCTTAGTTTGATCTTTACAAAAGACTTAGCTAAAACCTTAAATCTTTGATATGTTTCAGTGTGCCCATTCTTTGTATCTTATAGTATTCCATCAAATACAATTTTTCATCAATGGCTTAGCTTGCTCCTTGTACTTCATTACAACATCATAACTTCAACCTTTCTCTAGGTGTTCTAGTTACATCTTATTGATTGCCTCCTCCTTGACAATCAACTAATTGATAGTATTTGGATCACTAAAGCAATTGTCATTCCTGCAAGTAGCAAGTTTGACATCAATGAAAAAACAATGATTGAGGACATTCTTTACCAATTCCATATATTATTCCAACAACTCTTGTTATGATCATTTCAATCATTTCCAATAATCTCCCTCTTTGGCATTGATGGCAAACCAAACTGATGAGGTAATCAATTCAGTTACCACCAAGATTGTATACGTTGTCTTGTTGCATTTTTACTACTGATCTCATATATCTCCCTCTTTCTTTGTATTGATCAGTTTTCTACATATTTCTCCCTCTTTGACATAAATGCCAAAGATGTAGCATCTTTATCATGAAAAATATAAGCTTTGGCTTCTTGTTGATTTTCTTCCTCTATCACCATGCTTGTGACTGATTTGGAGTTTCTGTTCCTGCTGTCATCCTTTGCATCAACCTGTTAATATTTCAATGATTTATTCTTGTTGATGCAAGGCAGCTTTCTTGTTGCCTTAAACAACTTGAGTTAGGGGTATGACCCCCAATTTTCTTCTAAGATATTCATAGGCATCCTTGGGAAATGGTTTGGTGAAGATATCTGTAGTTTGTTCCTTTGTGTGAATGTATTCCAACTTCACTTGTTTATCTTCTACCAATTTTCTGACATAATGATACTTGATTGCCATATGCTTGGTTTTTGCATGCATCATTGGATTTTTGGATATGTTTATGGCACTTGTATTATCAAAATACAATATCACAAGTTTTATTACTTCTTCTTTCATTCCATTCAATAAATGTGTGAGCCATACAATGTTTGTGCAATTGACTACAACTGCCACATATTCTGACTCTGCAGTGGACTGTGATATACATGTTTGTTTCTTGCTAGTCTAGGTAACCAACCTTTTGCCTAGAAATAATGCACCTCCACTTGTGTTTTTTCTGTCATCAATGTTTCCTCCCCAGTCTGCATCTGTATAAGCATTGAGCTCAAATTTCCCATTCTTTTTGTAGTATAGACCAAAGTCATCAGTTCTTTTGAGATATCTCATTATTCTTTTTACGGCTATGAGATGATTTTCTTTAGGATTAGCAGAGAACCTAGCCACTATTCCAACTACTAATGCTATGTCTGGTCTACTATGTACAACATATTGTAGTTTTCCAATCATGGATCTGTACATTGTTTGATTAACTTTAGCTGACTCATCATTTTTGGACAGCTTATTTCCTGTGGCCATTGGTGTGCTGACTGGTTTGGATTCCTCCAATCCAAATGTTTTAAGAATTTCTTTGATGTACTTTGATTGTGTAACAAATATTCCATGTTTGAGTTGATGTACTTGCAATCCAACAAAAAAATTGATTTCTCCAAACATAGACATCTCAAATTCATGTTTCATTTTGTCAGCAAAGCCTTTGCAAAGTACTTCCTTACCTCCAAATACTATGTCATCCACAAAGATTTTAGATACAATAATGTCTTTACCTTCTTCTACTTTGATGTACATGTTGTTGTTATCATCAGTTCTTTCAAATCCAATTTGTACTAGATACTTGTGAAGTCTCTCATACCATGCTCTAGGTGCTTGTTTCAAACCATAGAGTGCTTTATGTAACTTACACACCATATCCCTATTGTTTTCATCAACAAATCCTTCTATTTGTTCAATGTAGACTTCTTCTTCTAGTATACCATTTAAGAAAGTAGATTTTACATCCATCTGATAGACTTTAAAATCTTTGTAAGCAGCATATGCAAGTAAAGTTCTTACTCCTTCCATTCTAGTAACAAGAGTGAATGTTTCTCCATAGTCTATTCCTTCTTTTTGAGTATAACCCTTACATACCAGTCTAGCTTTATTTCTGATAATCTCACCATTCTCATCTAGTTTGTTTTTGAATACCCATTTGGTGCCAATCGGTCTGGGAACCAAACTCCAGGTTTTTTTTTTCTTATTTGATCAATTTCTTCTTTCATAGCTTTATACCAGTCATCATCTTTTAATGCACCATATACTGGCTTGGGTTTAGATTTGCTGATCAGACATGATTCACATCTTATTCTATTCCTTGTCATTGGTCTTGCGTCTTCGTCACCAATTATCTGTTCAACAGGGTGATGTCTTTTTACATATTTGGATAATCTTGGCTCTGTCCTTGTTTCCATGTTTGATCTTTCAGATTCAGGGTCACTATGCACTTCGTTGTCAGGTTGTTCTTCATCATGTATGCTGTCTTCAGAATCAGATTGTGCATTTTCTTCATTCTGCAACTCAGCTTCTGAATGCAATTCGGCATTCACTGGTTGTGAATCAGCTAAAACTGATACCTCTTGTTGATTTCCAATTTGATTGACATCATTTTCATCAATAGTCATTCCTTCATAAGAATACACAAAGGTTCTGTACTCTTCCATTTTCTTTGGGTTTTCAGTTTGGACTTCTGTGTGCTCATCAAAATTTACATTTGCACTTTCCACAATTTTGTTAGTGTTAATATTCAAACACTTATATGCCTTACTTCTAGTGGAGTAACCAAGAAATATGCCTTCATCACTTTTTGCATCAAATTTTCCATTTCTAACATCTTTAAGGATAAAGCATTTGCAACCAAACACTTTGAAATGTTTTACATTGGGTGAGTGACCATACCATAATTCAAAAGGTGTTTTATTTGTACCTTTCTTGACTTGTACTCGGTTCAGTGTATGAACAGCTACACTTATAGCTTCTCTCCAATATTTTAGAGCAACATTCTTTTTCATCATTAATGTTCTGGCACAGTCAATCATAGATCTATTTCTTCTTTCAACAATTCCATTCTGTTGGAGAAATCTAGGAGCTAACGTTTTTCTTTTGATTCCTTTGTCATTACAGAATATCTCGAATTCCTTTGATGTAAATTCACCACCTCTATCTGATCTTAGGCATTTCAAGCTTTTTCCAGTTTCCTTTTCAACTCTAGCCACATGCCACTTAAACATTTGAAAAGCATCAGATTTTTGTTTTAAGTACATAACAGTCATCATCCTGGAATAGTCATAAACAAATAGCATTATGTATTTATCTCCTCTATAGCTTTGTATTTCCATTGGACCACATAAGTCAGTGTGAACTAACTCAAGTATCTCTTTAGATGTATAGTTTTTGCTTTTGAAACTTGATTTTGTCATCTTTCCTAGCTGACATTGTTTGCACATGATATTATCAGGCTTCTTCAATTTTGGTAAACCTCTGACTTTCTTCATTTTATTGATGTTGACTAGATTGTCAAAGTTGACATGACATAATCTTCTATGCCATAACCATTCATCATCAAATTTTGCAAATAAACAAGAAACATTATCCATATCAAGGTAAAACAAATTACTCTTTGTTTGATCTCCTTTTCCTATCAGTTTAACATCAGTATCATAGGTTTTTGCAGTTTTGTTTCCAAATTCCACTTTGCAACCTATATTGCCTAACTGTGAGACAGTCAGTAAATTGTAGTTTAATCCTTCAACATAGTATGCATTGTCACATGAAATTTGTTCTGTGAGCTTAATGGAACATTTTTCTTTGATTTGACATGGAGCATCATTACCAAATCTAACACTATTTCCATCATACTGAGTAAAGTTAATAAACTTACTTTTGTCTCCTATCATGTGATGTGAGCATCCACTGTCTATAATCCATCTGTCATTCTTGTTTATACATGTTACCAGTGCTGTGGTCTCTTCTTCATCAGATTGGTCCTTCATAGCTACATAAACAACTTCATCATCATTATCATCAGAATTTTCTTCAACAATATAACACTTCTTACATTTTTCTTTGTAATCTCTCCTGTCATCATCTCTTCTGTTATTTTATTTATTGCCTTCCTTGGAATCCTTTTTCTGTGGACATCTTGCAGCAATATGACCTACTTCATTGCAATTGAAACAACTGATAGGCATCTTACCTTTGAATTTTCCTTTCCCCCTGTGAAATCTTCTAGCAATCAATGCTTCCAATTGTTCCACATCTTCCTCATCAGTGCTATTGTCACTAGATACATGCTTCATTTTTCTTCCTTTCTTTGATTTCACCTGTTCGGCATCTTTTAGTGATAACTTGGCCTTAAAAGCAGATTCAACATTTTTAGGTTTGTAGTTGTCAAATTTGGATAATTCAAATGTAGTGAGTCTACCTATTATACCTTCAAAACTTAGATTATTTCTTGGTATACATCTTAGCTCTTGTATTGCTGATACTCTAATAGAATAGATAGGGAGAAAGGTTCTTAAGAACTTACTATTGACAGTATCTTCATCCAGTTGACCACTCAAGCATCTTATTGCACTTACCACTTCCTTTATTCTTGCACCATACTGAGCAGCATTCTCATTTTCTTCCATTTTCATGTCATCAAACTTTCCTTTGAGACTTTCTCTTTTTGCTCTTTGTACATTCTGATCTCCTCCATAGATGTCTGATAGGGCTTTCCACATTTTGTATGCAGTGTCACATCCTTTGATATCATCAAATTCAGCATAGTTGAGTGCAGAGGCAATTTCCAGCATTGTCTGGTTGTGTTCTTGCTTGTTTTTCATGTCTTCTGTAGTAGGAGCACCTATTGGATCTACATGTTCAGTAACAATTGAATTTTGGGCATAATCTCCTATGGATCCAAGATGTAGCTTCATCAAACTTTTCCATGCAACAAAGTTGTCTTTGTTGAGCTTGGGAACTTCTCTTTTTGCCATTTTGATCTTTTCTGCTTGTAGTCCTTTTAAACTGAATCAGCAGTTAGCTCTGATACCAATTGTTAGAATTCTTTAGAATAACTAAGAGGGGGGGTGAATCAATTATTCAAGGTCCAAAATTCCCTATTAATACCTTTTTACTATTTTTAATGAATCCATATACTTTTCATCCATCCAATACTTAAATCAATCATATAAGCAAGTTACTGTAAATCAATATGCAATGACAAATAATCCAAAATCAACACATGACACAATGATTTACGTGGAAACCCAATTTGGGAAAAAACACCAGTAACATGCTACTTGATTTTCACTCTTCTAAAGTGATGCACTGTTAAAAGCGTACCCTGTTAAAGGCTTACAACACACTGTTAAATGTGACCTTGTTAGAGGATTTCACCAAACTGTTAGGAATGGGCCTGGTTAATGGTCTTTAGAACATTCACTTGGAATGTCACCCTGTTAGAGGATTTATCTAATGGCTATTAAACCAACCTAAGTCCATAGGATTTAAACTTACTATTATAATTGCTAGAAAGTAATGATAATGGTCTTTTGATCTGATATAACTTACAACATACTTTGCAGATTTCAGATCACACTTTCAATTCAATCCTTATGCTTGGCTTCAATCACTTCAGCTCTGATTGCTTGTCTCCCTCTCAAGCTTCATCTCTTTGAGTCTTCTTACTCATTCTACCAATGCAATCATCCTTGTAGTCGTCTATTCAAACTGAGTTCCAGTGCTTTCTTCTCCTTAGCACATTCTACAACACTTCATGCTTTTATGCTCAACCACCTCTCTCTCACTATCCCCTTTTCTTCATTAACTTATATCTTCTTAAATAGGAGTCTGATTTGCCTTTGCCACTCAATTCTCCCTCTCCAATTTTAGGGCTTCAAAATGGGTTAGGTAGGATACACTGTATCTACCCCATATCTTGTTCTCTTCTAGAAACTTCATCAGTTGTATCCTTAAAAGAAAAACGTTCTACATGGTGTTCTATGCCACTAGATCATCATTCTTTTCTTCCTTTTAATTCACAAATTTCTAGATAACAACCTTGTCAGCTTAGATCTGGCGAATCTTCGATTTCCAAAATAATGCAGCAGCTCGACATTATTGAGTTACTGGTGCTCAGCACCTCTGTGTTACTCGGCACCTATACTTGCTCGACACTTGGTTCTGCTCGGTACTTGGTTCTACTCAGCACTTGGTTATGCTCGGCACTTGGTTATGCTCGGCACTTGGTTTTGCTCGGCACTTGATTCTGCTTGGCACTTAGTTCTACTCGGCACTTGATTCTGCTCGGTACTTGGTTCTACTCGGCACTTGGTTCTGCTTGGCACTTGGTTCCGCTCGACACTTGATTCTACTCAGCACTTGATTAACTCTGTGTCACTTGGCATCTAAAGTTTACTCGGCATTAACTAGGAATTTGCTTGGATCTTACTAGCTTGCTCGGGTCCTTCTCTCTAATGATCTTAGTTTGAGCTCTACAAAAGACTTAGCTAAAACCTTAAATCTTTGATATGTTTCAGTGTGCCCATTCTTTGTATCTTATAGTATTCCATCAAATACACTTTTTCATCAATGGCTTAGCTTGCTCCTTGTACTTCATTACAACATCATAACTTCAACCTTTCTCTAGGTGTTCTAGTTACATCTTATTGATTGCCTCCTCCTTGACAATCAACTAATTGATAGTATTTGGATCACTAAAGAAATTGTCATTCCTGCAAGTAGCAAGTTTGACATCAATGACAAAACAATGATTGAGGACATTCTTTACCAATTCCATATATTATTCCAACAACTCTTCTTATGATCATTTCAATCATTTCCAACACTCCAAGATGACACATTTCATTCCATGCCACAAGACTCATGATGTAGTGCATATTGTAGATTTGTTTTTCAGAGAGGTGGTGAGGCTACATGTGTACACAGTATAAATGCGTATTCATGAAACTTTAATTTAGAATACAGATAGATTGATAATGAACTAGACAAAACCCAAGAATTTTTTTATAAAAAATGTAGATTCTACAAACATCTCATATTTCCCTAACTACAATTGCTAAGAAATCTCTCAGATCTAGCATCTCAATGACAATTCTAGAATGAGAGTATGCTTAGAATGCAGATCTACAAGAATGCATGCAAGATCTATGACTATAATGCATATTATATGAAGATAAAAACTCTTAAAATGCTATGAAAATGGACATACAATGATCTAACATGTAATAAATGATGCTAAATGACATAAAAAAATTGCTAAAATGCTATGAATTTGCTAGAATGATAATGCTAAAATGATAACTCAAAGTGTGCCTATAGTGCAAATGCCTAAAACTTGGGTCATTTGACTCTTGGATTTCCCTCCTATTTATAGGATTTTAGAAGGGGTTGGGGTAAGAATCAGGATTTTCACCTTTGAATGGTGGATGAAAGTGAAACTAAAAATATCTCATAAGAGACTAGGAGGAAGAATCCAATAGACTTGGTTTTGAGGATAAATGGGGATATTTCTAATTTTTTTAAATGAAAAAGGGATATTTTCTCTTTTGTGAGGATAATTGATTTAATAAATGTTTATTTATTTCCAACACTTTGTCTTTTTCTTCCTCCTTTTTTGAATTTCATTTTATGAATTTAAATTGTTTTTTTCTCCTCTTTTAAAGTTGATTTAGGTTTTGTCAATTTGATAGATAATTAATGACCTGATGTGATTTTGATTTGAAAGTCTATTGTGTATTTTTTATTTTCTCCTCGATTTGCATTGATTGATCAGAATTGTGTAATTCAAGTATTTGCCGATGTTTGTATGTCTATAAATGCCCCTCTTTGAGTTAATATGTGAAGCATATTAGTTCAAAGACTATCTTGATTTTCTAGTTTTAGGTCAAATTCTGATGATTGAATAATGTCTAATTGATGATGTTTTGATGTTTGGAGGTTGATATGATGTCTAATCATCGATGGTTTGATGTCTTGATTGTCATTGATTTTGTTGGTTGATGTTGCAATGTTTTTACCTGGTTTTAGTTAATTTGATGTTTGAAATTTGGCTGGGGTAGAACCTTTTTTTTTTATAGAAAATTTTAATGCCTCAGTTTGAATGCCTCAATTTGATACAGATATACTGCCCCCACAAAAATGAAATTCAAAAAAAATGGAGGTGCGAAAATTAAGCAGGTTCCAATTTTATTTTTGAAATGGTGGATAATTGATGGATAAAGATAGTCAAGTTGATTTAGTGCAATACCCAATTTGTGAAAGAGAGAAAAGAGATTCCAATGTTGGGTAAATAGGGTGAAAAGGTGATGCAAATGCCCCTAAGGAGGGTTAAATAGGTCAAAAAGGCCTTTTACCCTTGTCATTTTCACTCTTGTTTTGGACATTTGGCATTTTGGAGCTCTAAGTTAGCGAGGATGGTGGTCCCTTTAGGAGAGCACAGATTCAAGAGGGGTTGCAGGTATGAGTGTCTAGCAGACTACAATGCCCCGGTAGGTCATTGAGATCCTCTACTTTGAAAATTTTTGCTAGTTTACCTAATTGTTTTGAATTTCATGTGAATTTTTGTGGTAAATGTGGTATTTTAGCTTTTCTAGTGCATTTACAATTTCTTTTAGCACATTTGATTTTTTTAGCACATTTGAGTAATGAATTAGTGCACGTGCAGGGCAAATTAGTGGATATAAAAACCCTAGGTTTTTGGCAAATTAGCACATATAGTGAACATGTAGTGCATATAGGTGCTTTCATTGTGCACTTGAACACTTTAGTGCATATGTAGAGTTTTTTAGCACTTTTGTTTATAATAGCACGTTTGTAATTCAAAATGGCATATATGTGTATTATAATAGGGCTTAGCCATATTATATCACATTCGAGGTATGAAATAAAGCTTTTAAATGTTGTGTTAGTGGATACGTCTATTTTAGCATATATGATTGATCTTATAGCACGTCTGTCCTAGGAAATAGTGCAAGTGAACTTTGAAGGGCAAAGACAGATTATAAAGCTTGAACTGAGCAAAAGATAATGCAAGAGGCTAGATTCTAGGTCTGTTAGTCAGGGATCTGTCATAATGAGTGAACCATAGGGATCAAGTATTCATGAAGTGATGTTGTAGGATCAGGCTTGATGGTAGATAGGAAAAGAGTGATGCCCCAGCTCAGGATATAGAGCAGGAAAAATAAATTGGTCTAACTCAAGATAGAGAGGGATGAGTAACAGGTCCAAGATAGAACTAGTAGTTGAGTAGCTAGATATAGATAGTAGATTGATGTATGATGATCAGTTGGGATGAAAATTGACATTATTGTTTGTTTGATAAAAAATAGGTAAGTGGGTGAAAGCTCATGGTACGAGGGCTATATCCATGGCCCTTAGAGGCAGTAGGCAGATTGTCAAGTATAGATCGCCAGGCGATAGAAAAATGTGGATTCACTCATTTACTACAGATGCCCCAGTTCTGAGTGTACAAGGGGTTATTGATAGCTATGGTCAAGCGGTGGCACTTGAACCTCAACACCTTTCATTTGCCAATGGGGGAGATGATAGTGACTCCCAAGGATATATACTAGATATTTTGGATCTCGACAATATGGGATTTGGTGTACTATGATCAGACCGCTAATGGTATTACTTTTTGAGACTTTTTTGGGGATGACAACATTGGTGATGACAATGTATCATGGTTTCAAATGTTATAGTATGAGGCATTGCCAATAGTTTTGGCTAGTTTGCTAGGAGGATTTTTGTTGCCAGACTAATGAGAGCGAGGATGTCTGGTTGGATGGGGTCAATTGATATAGGATATGATTGATTAGCCATAGAGATTTTCATGGGGTAATTGCATTTTGGCCCATTTATATCATGATTTACATCAGGTTGTGTATTCATGAACCTCATCGCTATCAATAGGGTGATTTTGCTACAGGTATGGACATGGGAGGATTTACCCATTATGGGTCCAGTGTGTGTGCAAAAATGGCCATAGGATATGTCATACATGTATACTTATTCTGGTACGATCATGCAACCCCATTTGGGCAAGACAAAGTATTGGTGGCAGATTTTAGACAACATTGATGAAGTTGTGTGGAGACCTTACTAGTTCACAGAGCCATGGGTGGAGGATGATGATGATATGGTATACTTCTTTGGTCCAAGGTATTTTTTGGGATGGGCATCTGTAGTGATAGAGCGATTTTGTTTCAGCAGGTGGTGAGACAGTTCGGTTGGCAATAGGGCATGCCACAGGGGTTAGCACATTATGCTTGGGTGGATTTAGAGAGAGTGGTGTGGGGTCATTCTTTAGTGTATGAGGCTTGTTTGGAGGCTTTTTTTTAGGTTATAGACACACCATAGCCATGGGCATTATAGGATGGGGTGGTAGATGCAGGGATTGGGGGGATTATGCATAGTAGTTTCAGGAGCATCCCTTCCCTATATACATAGATCTGGCAAGGCCTATTCCTGGATTGATGAGCCATTGAATGAGGGAAGAGGATGAGGATGATGAGGGTGGTTCAAGGAGAGGTAGAGGGAGATGATGGGCAAGAGTCATGGTGAGAGGTGTGCTAAGAGAACAGGGGAGGAGAGGCTGAGTAGCTATGGTGGTACTACAGAGGGGTGTGGCATGAGGTCCTATGCAGGGGCCAGTGGGTGTAGGGAGGTTTGGAGGGATCCAAGGCCATGGTAGTGCGAGGGTCAGATGAGGGATGGTTGGGCAATAGGATAGAGGTGTTGAGAAGGGTAGGGTAGAGCAGATGAGGGCCAAGTTTCCTAAGGATGTTTAGTTTATTTGGAGACAAAGGCCACAGATACAAGGTCCTATCAAAGATCCAAATGATGGATAGCCACTAGGGCTGCAATGGGTGCTACTAGAGGCATAGCCACATGTAGAATAGTAGGTGCCACTAGATGCATAGCCACCACCAGGAAGGTCAGGGCAATTGACTGATTGAGAGACTAGGATGAGTGCCATCGAGGCTCATATGGGTGAGGTGCTAAGTACATTATAGGCCTTTATAGCTGCAGTGACACCGAGGCCACCACCACCACCACCAAGGATAGATGGAGCATCAACTAGTCAGACAGTCGATGTTGCATCAATGATAGATGTGATAGGGTAGGTGCCCCGAGAGGATATGAGTGCCCCCAGTGAGCAAGGGCCATCGGATCAAACACCTATGCATGGATGATTTGACATTATGTGTTGTGATCGGAGCCCTCATTATGTATGATTATACTTTTGATGTTCATTTGATACTCATGCTAATGTACTTGGTTCATCCTTGGATGTTCATGTGGATAGATGTTGTGATTTATTGGCATTCATGTTATTAGATCTATTGAATGTTCTCATTGATGCAGTTTATCTAATATTCATGTTGATTTTGGCCTGTGGATGTATTGTCTGATTGTTGTTTTTTCTTTATGAGATATTCGAGCTTATAGATGTTCAAATGTGTGCACTTGTTATATCATGGACTCATGTATGCATGTGATGGTTTGATTTGACGGATATGGTAGTAGTAGATGTTGAGGTATATATATGTGAATGTTTAATGTAGCATGACATATGGATAATGATTAAACTAAATGACATGGAAATAATGATGTAATGAAAAGATGATGTGATAATATGAGTGTAATGACATGAAATGAAATATGGTAAAATGAAATTGGATTTAATGAAATGAGATGTAATGGAATGTAATCAAATGGAATATAATGAAATGATATTTGGTGTGAATAACATGATGTAATGAAATGTTATAAAGTGGTTTGTAATGTAATGTAATGGGATGAATGTTGTGGTAATGTAATGAAAATTTGATAAAGTGCGGAAAGGAATGATATGTGATGAAATGAAATAGGTAATGAAATGTCTAATGAAAGAAATGATATGTGATGAAATGAAATAGGTAATGAAATGAAAATGAAATATCTAATGAAAGAAATGATATGTGATGAAATGAAAATGAAATGTCTAATGAAAGACATGATAGAGAATGAAATGATCAGAGTTAATGCAATGAAATGAAAAGAACTTGGTAAGTGAACCAAGAATGTGATGAAATGACAACGAAATTGAATTAATATGATATAGTGAGAAGAAATATGATATGAAGTACAATAAAATAGGGTTAAGTGTAATGGAATGAAAATGAATGTAATGCAATGTAATATAATGAAATGAACTTTGTTGTGATGCAATGTAATGTAATGATATGTAATGAAATGAAAATTGTTGTGATGTGATGCAATTTAATGTAAGGATATGCAATGAAATGAAATATGTTGTGATGTGATGTAATGTAATGGAATGAAATGAATACTGAAAGAAAAATGTAAATGTTAATGAACAAATGTGGAGCAAAGTGTCATGGAATGTAACATGATAAAATGAGAATAATAATGTGAAGATGGGATGTAATGACATGAACTGATAAATAAAAATGTGGGAAAATGTAATGAAATAAAATGTGATAAAATGTAATGTGAATGAAGATGAAAAATGGATGAAAATGAAATTGTTTGAGATGCGAAAGCTATGAGATGGGATGTCAACTTTTGAGATTCGAAAGCCATGAAATGAAATAGATGAAATGTAAGAATTAAAGGTAATGTGATGAAGAATACTAAATGAAAGTCATAAATGTAGAAAAATAGGGAGAGTGAAATATAATAAAAATGAAACAAACTGCGATATGTAGGGAAATGAAATGAGAGGGGGGGGGGAATGACGTGTGATGTAGTGAATTATGAGGAATGAAAAGGAAATGAAATGGGATGTGATGAAATGAAATTGTTTGAGATTCAAAATTCATGTAATGCAGTAGATGATGTGGTGAAATGTGATACATGTTAGCGATATTGTGAGGAGGCAAAGTCCATGATAGTGGAGTGCTAAAAGCTCGCTTTGATGTTAATGTTATTGTCTATTATTGGATAACCAATCATGAATTTTCTGAATGATGTTGGGAAGGCCTTCTTGTGTAATCCTAATTTATGTGCCAACCATTTATTTTTAAAGAACCCAAAGCGAAAATAAAAACTAAACGAATGCAACTAACTGTCACTTTATAAAGAGATGCAAAATTAATTGTCATCATAGAGCATTTAATAAAAAGTAACTAAGTACAATCACCACTAGCTCAACTATGGTGATATGAATACTATGTCATGCTGAGGAGTACCATCAAACTTGAACAATGTACATGAAAAATATGACAATTATTAGAAAACAAAGTTATATCCACAGAAGGACAAGAAGAGGCTATAAATAGTCACATGTCAAATGGAAAATCAATAAAATATCATGACTTCAACCTAGCACCTCTAGTAAAACACATTATTGAGGCACTAGAAGTACATAATAGTGAAAAAAAAACATTATTTGCAAACTAGGCATGCTGCCAGTTGTGTGTAATAGTGTCAAGTTTTTTTAGTTCTATTTGGGAGCAACTATTTGTACTAGTTAGATAAGAAAGTGTGGGATGTTTTAGTGGTAATTTAGCAACGGATTCTATCTGGTGGTGTGGATTGGTGGGAATTAGGGTATCTGAGTGGTGGAGCCAAGGGTTAAGTGTACCTAGTACTAGTGCAATGAGAAGCAAAAAGTGGATATGTGGTAAGACCAGAAGAGAACAAGTCTTAGGTGAGTGACAACTATAAGTAAGTAGATATCGTGTGAATGGAACAAGGCGAGGTGGAGAGTAGAACGTGGGTAGTGGATATATTGAGAAGTTGCAAGAAATGTGCAAGTGGAAGTATGTCAGGCTCACAAGATTAGTCATAGCAGGAGGGTGATGTTAGCTAGGGAAGGTGGATGAGGTAAGGGTGAAGAGCAAAGTGCATTTGGTGAACCTCTGAGGAATTGGTGTATCAGTCAAAACTACAAGTGGTAATTCCAGAGCCTAGTGAAGTGAGTCATGCAAGACAAGGGTCAGTACAACCCAAAGAGGTGGAGAGTAGGGTAGAATAAATGCCCTTGTTAGCATTAATGATGTTGTTGGGGGCTATAGTTCAACAAGCATTGCAGGTGGTATTGGATGATGAGCCAATGACACAGGTGGAAAATAGTTCACCTGGGATGACAAAGAGCATGTTAGGAGAAGAGGAGGAGATGGGGGAGATAAAATCTCTTGAAAAGTCCATGGGAGAAGCTCCAAAGGATGTGGGAGGCATTAATTGGGTGAGGAGTGGATCACGTTAGTTACTTAGCCTTGGGATTCTGGGAGAAGGGTCAACAGAAGGGGAGGCAAGCAGTGTAAATGGGGAAGATCCCTGGCTAGAAGTGGGGAATGTAGATCAAGAATCAAGTGACATGGAAGAATTATAGAGAATGTTATCCATAGAGAGAGTCTAAGCAAAGAATGCAGAGTAGGAAGTTGCATTTTTTTTGGGATTGATGGAGAAGGCATAGGAAAATAGAGCACACACTGAGGCAAGATGGTTGTAAGTGGTGGTGGATGTAGAACGAGTGCAGGTGCAATCACTAGAAGCAAAGCTATAGTGGAGCAATTGTGGCTAGAGGGAAATGACGCAAGAATGTGGACAGAGCAGTCATGGGCTCAGAGGTTGGAGGAATATCTAAAGATGGTGCAAGTGGTTTTAGAAAGTGCACAAAATGAGCTAGTTTTGTTGTAGTCATAGTTTGAATCATTTAGGGAGGTGGTTGCAAAAGAAAACTTCCTATCATTAAAGTTGTAGGAGTGGCTAGCACTAAGTGAGGGGAAGGTTAGATAGTTATAGCAATGTTTAGGCAAGGCAAAAGAAGATGTGGAGCACTGGTGAATGGTGACTAATCAAATGCAACAGGAGTGGGATGTGGCCCAACGATAAATCACTACACTAGGAGTAAACAAGCTGGTGGAGAATGTGTTTTTGGAAATGCATCGGATGAAAAAAGTATGCTAGGAAGTCACTTATTATATAAGATGTTTTCATCAAGCATTCTCGAATGATGATCGACGAGAGACACATTTCATGGATAGGGAATTCACCCAACTGTTAAATGCACAATTACATGGTGGGAGGTTTTCAATTCCCATGGATCTGGTGTGGGTATGTAGAGGACAAACACTGGGAGCTTCTTCTTCTGGAGCTGGGTCAGAAGAAACACCATTGGTTGGACAACCTGTCTTGCCACCTCCTCCAAGGAGGCCAAAATAAATAATCTACCAAACATTTATTGAATGTAAAGTTGTCATTACTATTGTAGTAGAATAAAAGTTTGTGCTTATTGTTGTGGTAGGAAAAAGGGACAACTGATGTTGATTGTAATATATTGTCATGTTTGTTTTTGGTATTTTTGAAATATATTTGGACGTTTTTAGTGTTTTGAGGAATATGTGAATGGTTTTGGGAGTTTTGATAGATATTTGAATATTTTTGGGATTTTTGAAAAATGTCAGAAAGGTTTTGATCTCTGTAAAAGTGGGAACAATACAATTCATAGCGGAAGGAAAACCTTTACTTATTGGAGGGGAACTGAATGCCTACATGGGCTCATGATGAAAGATGAGTAGAGATTTTCATAACATTTGGAGAGCTGTGATATGTAAGGTATAATTCTACATATGTTAATAGCCTTTATAGATGATTACAAAGCCAACATTGGGATGCTTCTCTAGGTGTGTTTCGAGATGGATACTCTCAAGGCCTATGGAAAGGAGTTTTGGGGGCTCAAAAAAGGTACTTGAGGGGCCTAAAAAAAAAGTGCTTGGGCCTAAAAAGGCACTTGAGGGGCTTGAAAAGGTGCTTGAGCCTAAAAAGGTGCTTGGGGCTTGAAGAGGCGCTTAGGGGCTTAAAAAAAAAAGGCGTTTGGGCCTAAAAAGGTAGTATAAGGGCCTAAAAAAGGTGCTTGGGGGGCCTGAAAAAGGCACTTGGGCCTAAAAAGGTGCTTGAGGGGGAGCCAAGCTCTCACGCTTAAGCTTACTTATTCTATACCCTCGGTTGAGTGAGGATGAAAGAGTCCGATGGATATTTGGGCTTTCAAGATAGCATTGATATATTTGTTGAAGGGGGCTAGACCAATCGTGGCCACTACAACATAAATAAAACTAATGATCCATTGGGAATTTTGTTTGTGACAAGAGGAGGGAAACAAGGGCACCTCTTGTGCTATTCACATTGTGCCAATTTTTTCAAAGTCCAACGAAATGTTTCAAGAAATTACTACGCTACTTCTTAATATCAGTGAGGCATGTTGGATTCAAATATTGTATGTCTTGTTGTATAGCCTAATTGAGCTAAAGTGAGCCGTGTTTGACAAGAATTTTGAGGTGTCATTAATTTTTCAAGCTGTTGTGGCTATGTTGGCAAGGAACACCCTATTTCAAATGTTGTTGGCCATTTTTGACAATATTGGAATGGTTTTGACAATTCTTGAATTTTTTTAATAATTTTTTTCAATTTTTGAATTTTTTTGATAATTTTTTGTTATTTTTGAATTTTTTTTGATAAGTTTTGGTAATTTTTGAAATTTTTTGATAATTTTTGGTCAATTTGGAATTTTTTTGATAATTTTCGGTAATTTTGGAATTTTTTTGATAATTTTTGGTAATTTTTTATTTTTTGATAATTTTTAGTAATTTTTGAGTTTTTTTTGGGATTTGGAATGAGGATGTGAGTGAGATTTATTGGAATACGGGGGTAGCCAGGACTATGTGAGGTACCTCAAGAGGTAATGAAGGTAGTTTGGGACATCAAATGGGTCAACTAACAAAATGAACATTGGAGATCATTGGTCAAGGTGGATAGCTGAGATATGCATTGATTTTCTTGCAATTCATGTCTATGGTATCTCAATACATAATCTGACTCCTTGGTTCTCCCAATTTGTGGTTCTTCCCTTTGTTGTTGTCATATTGGTTGTCTCTGCTACTACAAGTTGTGTTGGATGCTAAGGGACCATTGAACTATAACCCACAAGTGTTTCTCAATTGGGTATGTGTGAAAGGAACTTGACTATGATAGATAGGCCTCAAACAAGAAAAAATTGTCATAGAGAGAGTTGGTTGAGTACTGTCTTGATTTTTTCAGCATTGAAGGACTTATGTTGTTTAGGAAAGTCCAAAGGTGTTATCTCTCACCCCTTTTCAAACCAAAGACGACATTTTTTCTTCTTTTGTATCCAATTTTTTTTGGTATTTTTGATGTGTTTCTCAAGGGGCTAGACATAAAATCTCTTGAGATGGATGGTTTTGATGGGTTCTGCTAGGTCTATGTCATCACAATCTGAAAGTCTATAAGTACTAGTCCCAAAGGACTTTGTGATAATGTAAGGACCAATCCAATTGGCTTCCCTCTTTCCTTTCTTTTCTCTAGCCACTTGGTTCTTAAGGTTTTCTCAGAGCACTAAGTCACCAATATGAAAAACATGGGGTTTGACCTTTTTGTTGTAATGTCTTGACAACCTATTCTGATACACTTTGAGATGTTCATGTGTTGCACACTGATATTCTTCTAACAACTCTAGCTACTCTAGATGTGCCACTCTATAATCTTCATCTGATAGGACATCCTGAAGAGTAACTCTCAAGGATGGGATCTCAAATTCTAAAGGAAGAATAGCTTCACAACCATAAACCAAGGAGAAGGGTGTTGCGCCTGGAGGTATCCTAACACTTGTCCTATAGGCCCAAAGGGCGAGGTTCAACTATAACTGCCAATCTCTACCAATATCATTGATGGTCCTTTTAAGGATATTGATTATGGTTTTGTTGGTAGCCTCTACTTGTTCATTGCCTTGGGGATAATAAATTGACAAGGAGTGGTGTATAATGTGAAAATTTTCACATAGTTCATCAATTATTTGATTTTTAAATGGTGCAAGAGCACCTAATCCTAAAGGTCACTATGTGATATATAAGGTTTTTGAGTCATTTAAAGTCAATTATATGATGTATTACTTCATTTTGAATCCATTTGTAAATGTATTTACAAGAAATGTAAGCATGTGCACAATATTGCTCAAGTTGTCAAATAGGTCATGTTTAGGTCTACATGGTCAAATTGTATAAAATGACTATGAAATGGTAAATGCATTATAAGAGGTCTTAAATATTATATTTAGGTATGTATAGAAAGGTTTGATAAAGTTTTAAAGTCATTTTGTCAAAAATGTAAAAAGTTGCTTAAAAAAGTTGTAAAATGCAACATTGAGAAAGTTGCTAACATTGCAAAAAAAGATGTAAAAGGGTAGATGGTTGGTGTAGGATTTTGTTATGAAGTTAAAAAACTACCAAATACCTTATAAATACCATATTATGGTCAAACCAAAGGAGAGATTTTGAAGGAGGAGATATTTTGATACATTTCTAGTGCATTCTATTATTGTTATTTTGATTGGTTTTTCAGTTTTGGTGTTGGTTCCAGGTCTTGTATGGCCATATACAGACTGAAAACCACATAATATGGTAATGGATAGATAGAAGGATGAATCCTATTTCTTATTCTTTTGGTTTGGTTAATTTTTATAAAGAAATGAATAAGTTATGCACATTTTGGTGAAAGCTAGTATTTGTAGATTTGAGGATTTTAGGGAATAGTCATGTTGCAGCATTTGGTACAGACATATGCTGATGAATAAAGACCTCTAAGAATATTAATTGGAAAGATACATGAATTAATTTCATTTCCTTTTGGTTTGGGTTGTTTTTATATAGATTTTTGAAAGTTATGGGCACTTGAGTGAATACTCATTTTTAACAATCTGCATTGAAGTTGTAGGCGATGATTTATGCTTGGAAAATGATTTGTGAATGGTAAAAATAAATGGATTACATATTTGGAAACTATATTCATTAATAGATAATGTGAAATTGGTTTGGTGTCATTTAGATTCATTTTGAGGAAGATATGAGATGCCCTAGGAAGGGTTTGGTGTTTTAAATCTGGTTTATGATAGAAAAATGATAGTCTAAAATAGTTATTGGCTGAGGAATCAAATGGAATCATAAGACCTTGTAATTTTGGGAAATGGTAGTTATTGATGTTGAATAAAAACTTCATTCTTTCTAGAAAATTTAATATTGTGATTTTATGGGTAAAATAAATCAATCTTTAAAGACTATCTTGAAGACAACAATGTTGTGGTTTTCCTCATAAGTTGCCTTTGTTCAAAGATGTTATTGAATGAATGTTGAAAGGATCATAAAGGTTCCTATTTATTGTTGGTTTTTTATGATGCTCTACATCATTAAAGTACAAGGCATTGTCTATGAGAATGGCATGTGGTATGCCAAACTAAAAAATGATATAGTTTAGAATGAAGGAAGATATTTGTTTTCCTGTAGAGTCGGCAAGTGGCACTGCTTCGACTCACTTGGTAAAGTATTCTATGGTGGTGATAATCCATTTATGCCAGCTAGAGGAAGGTGGATGGATGGATCCAATAAAATCAAAGCCCCACTAATAAAAAGGCCATGGTGTGGCCAAAGAGTTAAGCTCTTGTGTTGGTGTGTGAACAAGCTTACCATAGATTTGGCATTTTTTGCAAGTTTTGACATAGTTGATAGAATCCTTTTCCATGGTTGGCCAGAAATAGCCCATCTTAAGAATCTTCTTTGCTAGTGTGAACCCACTGGAGTGTGACCCACAAATCCCTACATGGACCTCTTGCAGAGCAACTCTAGACTCGTCCTTTTCAAGCCATCTAAATAAAGTACTATCAAGACCCTTCCTATATAGCGTATCAACCACCAAAGTGTAATGTGAGGTTTATAATATGAAATTTTATTTTTGGTTACATGAGAGGCCAGAAGGAATGGTTTTATTGTGAAGGTAAGTGATGATGGAGTTATACCAAAGGGAATTGGGAGTGTGTAAGTGGAAATTGATAAGGGAATTGGGTTGAATAAACATGGGTTGAACCGTCTCTTCTACTAAGAATTCATACTACTCGTGCTACTCCAGGAGCTGGAGTAAGGAGGCCAAGGTAGCCATAGCATATGATACTCTATTTTTATCTTTGGGAATTTTTTCAAATGTAATATGAACAAAACATGCCTTGAGGGTGTCAACCATATGTTTTTAAGGCAATAAATTTTCATCTTTGGTCTGATAAGGGTCAGTGACTTGATTGATGATCAACTGGGAGTCTCCATAAACCTCTTGTGCTATTAGTTTCCATTCTAAATCACTTCATATTCTACCATGTTCTTCGTGCAAGGGAAAAGTAGTTTATAAGACTTAGGGATGGTAACACCTAGTGGCGTGATGAACAAAATAATGGCGCCTGATCCATGATGTGTGTAGCAACCGTCAAAATAGAATTTCCATGTTATTGGCTCTGTCTGAAGAATGTGCATGTCTAGGAAATTAGCTAAGATACGATTTGAACTCTCTATAGGTGCTCCTACAAATTGATCGGCAATGGCTTGTCCTTTGATTGCTTTCCTATCAATGTACTCAATGTCAAATTCAGTTAGGATCATCACCCATTTGGCCAATCGACCTATTAATGTTGTTTTGATGAGAAGATATTTGAGGGGGTCAATTTTGGAGATGAGCTTGACTTTGTGTGTTAGAAGAGAATGACATAGCTTTTGGGAAGAAAAAACTATGGCTAGACATGCCTTTTCAATAAAACAACAATTGAGCTCATAATTGACCAAGGTACGACTAATGTAATAGATGGCTCATTCCTTTCCTTAGTCATTTTCTTGTGCTAGAGGGCTCCAATTGATTTAGTTTTTAGAGAGATGTATAGTAACAAAGGTTTGTGTGATACTAGAGGTACCAACATGGGTGAATTCATCAAGTAGGTTTTGAGTAAGTCAAAAGCTTTTTGACATTGATCATCCGACTAAAAAATTATATCTTTGTGTAGTAAGTGGGTGAAAGGTACACACTTTTCCGCCAACTAAGAAATGAACCAGCGAACTGATTGAAGCTTGCCTTGAAGAGAATGTAATTGATTCAAGTTTTTTAGAGGTTGCATGTCGATTACGGCTTGGACCTTTTTAGGGTCAACTTCTATCCCTTTGGTGGAGACAATGTATCCCAGAAGCTTGCTTGATATGATTCCAAAAGCACATTTCTTGGGGTTGAGCCTAGCTTTGAATGCTTCTATGTGGGTGAATATCTTGGCTAGTATGGGGAGATGTTCTTCTCGACTATGGGATTTGGTGAGGATGTCATCCATGTAATTTTCCATGAAGATATGCATCATATCATGAAAGATAGTAGTCACGGTACATTGATAGGTGGCCCTAGTGTTCTTTAGCCCAAAAGGCATCACATCCCAATAGAACATGCCCCATGCACAAGTAAAGGTTATTTTCTCTTGATCTTCTAGTGCTATCCTGATCTAATTATACCCTAAAAACTCATGCATGAGTGAAAACATGGAATGGCCTACTGTCAGGTCTATAGTGGTGTCAATGTTGGGAAGAAGGAAGTCATCTTTGGGACATGCTTTGTTTAAATCCTAGAAATCAATGTAGATGTGTATGCTACCATTCTTCTTTGATATGGGAACAATGTTGAATATCCATGATGCATACGCCAAGGGCTAGATGAAATTGGTGTTGATTAACTTCTCTAACTCTGCTTTGACTAGTAGAGCTATATGGGGATGCATCTCTCAAAGCTTTTGTTTCACTATCTTGACCTCTAGAGAAATGTTGAGATTGTGGAGAATTAGAGTTGGGTCTAATCCAAGCATATCTGCATAAGACCATGCAAAGTTTATTTGTCTTTCTTCAAAGAAGCAAACAAATGTATTTCTTTCCTCTGTGCTTAGGGACTATGCTAAATAAATGACCCTCAATTCTTTCTTTGTGCCAATATTGACCTATTCTATTGGTTCAATCAAAATAGAAGATCTTTCCTTAGAGTGTTTGGGTAAGGTATCAATCAACGCATCCATGGGTGCCATAGTTGGGTTTCCACTTTGGGATTCACCAGTTCTATTTGTTTCCATTTTTTTCTCAAGATCAACTACAACTTGGTAGTGATCATTAAGGCAATGAAATGCTTAACCTATTATAGTGTGACTGAGGTGATTGATATCAAACCCAACTATATGCATCTCTTCTATTCTTTGTTGACAAGATGGTTCAACTGCGTTAAGGTAGATGAAAACATGATGGTTAGTATCAAAATGAGGAATGTGGTGAGGCTTAGTTGTACCCTAGCTAATAAGTTTGGGATGGACTAGAGAGAGTGGTTCACAATATGGAAAGGGTTCAGCAAGGTTTAAAGACATGACTTCATTGGATGGCTCATACGATGTATCTATTAGATCTATGACATGAGCTTCTTCAAGAGTATCAAGAAAAGTAGAGCTTGCGAGAGGCTCATAGTAGTAATCTTCAACTTCTATTGGAAAGAAGTCAGGAAATAGGGTTTGAAACCAAAAACCTTCAACATGTTCATCATTTTTTAAGCTGCTCTATTGTACACTAACTCTCGGTGAAGTGGGTCTCGAATAAGAGGTTATTCCTTATGTAATTAAACTATTAGATGTGGGTATGTGAACAACATCACATTCTTTGTATTGGAGAGACTCCTCAAATAATGATTCAAATTCCCATTTAGTGGAATCATCATCATCTTTTTTATGGGTGGGATGTGACTTTGAGAGGGATAGATTTACATTTATGATGTCATTTTTTTCCTGGCTATTATCATCCCTTTGTTTAGGTACCCACACCAAGGTGGAAGAGGAGGAATCACTATGCTTAGGATGAGCCTCAAAAGAGATTTGTTTCTTGTCTTCTTCACCATACCCTACTCCTATTTTGGACTTGTTGGACCTAAATTGTGCTATTGAAGGTTTGAAAATGCCTATCCTTTTCCCTAAGGGACCATCTCTTGTATATCCCATTTTTTCATGAGATGAAAACCTTTTCCATGTAGGTGGGGGGGAGATGTCAATGTTTCTTTGCTCCACTTTCTTTGATAAAATGTACGTGGTAAGGCTTAGTGGTGGATGATGGTTTCCCATGAGATTTTAGAGAAAGTGGGGGATCAATCTATCCATTTCTTCATAGTGTGAGTATTTGGGGTCTTTAGATGATGATGGTGAAGGACTGGAAGGATCCAAACAACCAACTTTCACTTTTTTTTTAGTTGATGTTGATGATTGATTTTTATTTTGATCGATAGAGCATGAAGCATCTATAGCTATGGATTGGCTGATGTTATTTGTTAGGGTGTCAAGTTCTTCCCTATTATGAGGGGAAAGGGAATTACAATATTGGGAAAAATGTTGATCTCCGGGTATGGTCACCTCTTGACCCATGTAAGGAAATTTAAGACACTGATGGTAAGTAGAGGGAATGACCTGCATGTCATGAATCCATAGTCTTCCTAATAGGATTTTATAAGTTAATTGTAGTCTAGGATCTGAAAAATAGTTTCTTTCACAACTAGTCCTACTTTGATTGGCAGAATAATCATGCCTTTGCAGGATCTCTCCTCATCGTTGTAGGCTTTGATGGTGATTTTCTTTCTTGGGTCAATAAAATCCTCTGAATACCCTAGGTCTTTTACTAAATTGAGGTTGCGAATACTGAGGCCTACCCCACCATCAACCAATGCTCTTTTAACTCTATTTCTATGGATAAAGACTTCAATGTGCAAAGGAGATTTTTGTGGCTCAATGATGGACATGTCATCTTGGGTTGAAAAAGATACACAGTGAGGGGCAACTAGATTGCTGACCATGTTCTAAAATCTACTCACATCTAGGTCATTTGGCACTAAGGCTTTGGTGAGTATTTCTTTATGCTCAAGGGATATTTGCAATAATTCAGAAAAGGAGATGTGGGCTAGAGTCTTGAGTAATTGGTTGACCAGGTTGTACTAGGGAAAGGAGGAATTTGTAACTACATGATCGAGATTTTTCATAGCTCTTGGTTAGATAACTTTAGAGGCTTGGCCTCGGGTAATGATGTTTGAGGATTGTTGTTTGTTTTTATCCTTAACTATGACAACATTCATGACATCATCAAAATTGGAGATCATATTAATGGTGTTGTCATAATGATGCACACAATTAACCTTAGTTTGATTAGCTTTGGAGGATTCCCCCTTTTCATGGCTATGAAAGGGTTCTTGAAGGCTATGTGATCTTCATTATTGCTAAGGTTTTTCACTTTGATGTTTTCATCATTGATTAATTATTATATTGCTTCCCTAAGGGCAAAACAATTATTTATCAAGCATCCCCTATTTCGATGGTAGGCACAAATGTGCTTGTTGTTCCACCACTTTGGCTTGACTTGGGGTTCATAGGGTTTGGCCTCAGGAAGTACAATGAGCTCATCAGCCAAGAGGGTTTGCAAGGCACTTTTGTAAGACACCCCGATAGGAGTATACACCTTGGGTATATCAAAGGATTGATATCTGTATAGGGAGGAGGATCTTGATTGTAAGCAACTTATTGATTGAACATCAAGGGAGTTTCCACATTATGTTCATAGAATGTGCGGGCATTGTCTTATCAAGGTGTGTTGGATTTGGTATTGTTGATGATGGGACACAACTAACTTAGATTGGTTTGAGGTTTGACATGGTTAGCTTTGACCATCTTGTCATTAATGGTGTTATTGTTGTTATTTCTCCACCATGAATTTTTTTTATCAATTGCCCAATTAGAGGAATTATGAGTCTGTGTGGAGTTATTTGAAAAGCACTTGCCATCTTTTGATAGTTTGATGATGTCATTATTTAGTAAGGTCTCTTCTACCTTAGCAACATTTTCAAAGGTAGTTTTGAAATCTTTAGGCCCTTGGAGTTGGAGCTAGTAATTCATTAGTTTGGAGATACTATTAATGAAGATGCCAGTCTTCTCTTTGTCTGGTATGTCTCTATGATACTTTGTGAACATGTGTCTCCACCATTGTAGGAAGGTCTTAAATAACTCACTGAGGAGTTGTTTTATGTTACAGAAGTCAATCATTATGACTTGCATTTTGATATTTTAGGATTATTGGGAGATGAACATAGAAGCCAATTGGTCAAAGGTCTTTATATTGGAGGGTAGCTTGGAGAACCACTCTAGCTTTCCCTCCAAGGCTCCTAGGAAACAGATGCATTAGGTATGTCGTTTCATGGAAAAATTCCATACTCAAGGTATATAATTATCTGAGGTGATCTTGTTGATCTGATGTACCAAAATATTTATGATATTTTGGTATATGTACATTTTGTGTGAAAGGTGTGAAGGTAATTTTCTTATCAAAAGGGAGAGGACACACCTTTTCAAGGTTGAATTCCATAGGTTGTGTTTTTCCTCTCTTCATTCTTTCCATTTTCATTTTTAGGTCTTGTAATTTTTGTGTGACAACATCTAGGGGTGACTCTTCTTCATTTCATTTCAAGTTGGTCACATCAAAATCAGATGGTAATTTTGCACCTTGTTGTGCTAATGCTAGTATATAATGCTCCTTATATTTCTTGAGTATCTTGTCCATGATCTTGAGAAGCTCAAGATTTTTTTGAAAATCTTTGATTTTAGTTTCAATACTCTTGTCCTCCCATATGTTAGATGAACCCATAGTGGCTAAGGATTTTGAATTTTAGTTGAACAAGGGTGACTTGTGAATAACTACATTCTATGAGCAATCTATTACTATAGTAGGTTCAAGGAGATTTAGAAGTTTTGTGCGTTTGGTGGTTCTACTGGCTATTCTAGCACTCACTCGTATAGGAAATCATTTTAGTTTTGTAGCTATAATGATTTTATGTGGTGGCATGAAATGTGAGTTGGATTCCTTTAGTTCTTAGGCATTTTCAGAATGTGAGGGTTTTTGTTGACCATGATTTGTCTATAGTAACAAGCTAGGACAAGGTGTTTGCTACTATAGATGGGATAAGTTTCACTTTCTCGAAGTCAGGTAAATGATGGATGTGTGTCTCTGAACATCTCTGGCTTGATGTTTGAAATGAAGCAATGATAACTGTTGGGTTGATAATGATGTTTGTAACTCTACTTGTTTCGAGAAGATGTTTTCGATCAAAAATGGAATTTCTCAGACTTTATAAAATACCAGTGAGGAAAATGGTATCTAGATTTTTTACTTGTTCAAAGTTATCATATATGTAGATGGCCTCTGTTTTATGTTTTTTCTTAGATGCATCACAAGATTGGTCAAATATGTTTTTTTACTGACCATATGTGCTTTTTAAATGCTCAGATTCTAATTGTCATATGCATTGTTTAATGTTTCAGATGCCTTGTTTTATTGTACAAATGCACTATTTAAAGGCTTGGATGCATTATTTTGTAGGAACATGCGTTATAACAAAGATCAAAAGCATCATAGGAGTGTTCAAATGCACTATTTCATGTAGTAGATGCTCTACTTTAGGATTTTTCAAAAATGTTCTTGTTTTGGACTTGGTTTCTCAATGTTCAATTTGAAGTTGCATCTTTCAGAAGGACACTGGTCCACACTGGTGTTCCTTATTAAATTTTTAAGACACACCCAAGAAAAATAGTAGTATAAACCAAAGTAAAACATAAAACCCCACACACCTATAAAGTGAAAGGAAAGAGCTTCCTAACAAGGTTATCCAAAGCTAGTGACTAGTGGGTCTTAGTGTTTAACTAATTATGCTCAGATTTACCTCTCTTGTGATAGAGAGCTTCCCACCAATGCTAAGGAGGTTTCACGTAATCTGTTATGGGACTACTGGAGGAAGGCTATATTTTGAACATGGGTGGCTTGCATTCGATTGGGAATACAAGATTGGGAGGCAATCCCTCTCACTAGCCCTGCTAAGGCAACTTGAGAGGTAACCTTTCTATGGCTAGATAATCCTACCTAGTAAAAAGCAGGAAATAGAAATCACAAACAGGTTTGAGAATTTGATCACTTGATAAGAGTGAGAGCATATCCCTACTGTTTTGGCTTCCCAAACACAACAGACACAAAGGTTTAATCACCAACCCTTATACTATTGAAGATAGAGGGGCTCCTAGTTAAGCTATGTGTGGATTCTTTCCTTGTCCAATTGTAGTCAATCTTTACAAAAGGTCAGGCATTTTGATCAACTCAAAGGAGTTGAGAGCATAGGCCTACTTCTATTTTAGATCAATGAGATTTAACACTTCTATTAAGCTATGTTTGGAACTTTGAAATGTCACACTTTATATTAACAAGAGCCAAGGTCCACTTACTTGATTCAGAGCTAGCAAAGGCTAGGTGCATTTAGGAGGGTCTTCATTCCTGTCACACATTGTCTGGAATCTAAGAGCTTTTCATTATCTTAGAAGGGACCTGTAAGGAAATGATATTAAGATCTGGAAGTTAGATTTAGGAAACTATAATTTGTACACATAAATACTCATATGCCTTACAGAAAGCTTTGTATATTCTATTTAATCTATCAAATGCACTATAAAAACATCAAATGCACTGTAAAATACTTTATATGTGCTTCAAAAATGATCAAATGCATTACAAAACTATTCAAAAGCATTGGAAAAAGGTGTAAATGTGTTACAAAACTATTCAAATACACTTTAGAAATATTAAATGCATTAAAATAGAGTTTAGAAGTGACAAAATATCTCTTAGAAGTGTTAAAATAGAGCTCAAAAGTGTCAGAAGATTCAGATTTGACCCTTATGTGTTCGGGGAAGACTTTGGTATGTTGTTCTCACTGATATGAGGTCTCTAGAACATCGTAGAACCTATAATTGATTAGACCTACACAAGGAAATAGAAAGAAACATAGATCTATACTAAAAATGAAAGATTAGACTAAAAGATTTGAAAATAGAGAGGCTTTGAGCTCAAGCCCCACGATGGGCACCAATTTGTACATGGTACAAACATGTATTCATGAAATTTTAATGTAGAATGTAGATAGACTGACAACGAACTAGACTAAACCCAAGAAATCATTATCAAAAATGTAAATTCTATGAACATCTCATGTTTCCCTAACTACAACTACTAAGAAAGCTCTCAAACCTAGCATCTTAGTGACATTTCTAGAATAGGAGTATGCTTAGAATGTAGATCTACAAGAATGCATGCAATATCTATAACTATAATGCAAATTATATGAAGATAAAAACTCTTAAAATGCTATGATAATGGACATACAATGATCTAACATTTAATAAATGATGCTAAATTACATAAAAGAAATGCTAAAATGCTATGAATTTGCTAGAATGATAGTGATAAATGACAACTTAAAGTGTGCCTATAGTGCAGATGCCTAAAACTTGGGTTCTTTGGCTCTTGGATTTCTCTCCTATTTATAGAATTTTGGAAGGGGTTGGGGTAAGAATCATGATTTTCACCTTTGATTGGTGGATGAAAGTGAAATTGAAAATATCTCATAAGAGACTAGGAGGAAGAATCCAACAGACTTGGTTTTGAGGGTAAATGGGGATATTTATAATTCTTTTAAATGAAAAATGGAGATTTTCTCTTTTGTGAGGATAATGGATTTAATAAATATTTATTTATTTCCAAAACTTTGTCTTTTTCTTCCTCCCTTTTGAATTTAATTTAATGAATTTGAATTATTTTTTTTCTCCTCTTTTAAAGTTGATTTAGATCTTGTCGATTTCATGGATAATTAATGACCTGATGTGATTTGACTTCAAAGTTTGCTATGCATTTTTTATTTTCTTCTCAATTTGCATTGATTGATCAGAATTGCATAATTCAAGTCTTTGCCAATTTTTGGGTGTCTACAATTTGTTTTCCCAAAAAGTATTGTTTCTAATAGAGATACTAAATTTGTTGGAAATTTTTGGAGGACTTTTTCGAAGAAGTTGAAGACAGAATTGAATTTTAGTTTTGCACATCATCTGTAGACTGATGGACAAAAAAAAGTAGTAAATAGAAGTTTGGGCAATTTGCTAAGGTGTTTAGTAGGAGACAAACCCAAGGGATGGGCTATGATTTTACCACAAGCAGAATTTGCTTACAATAATTCTATGAATAAGAGTACTGGTAGATCACCATTCCAAATTGTGTATGTGAGTAGTCCAAGGACTGCATTAGAGTTGAGGAAGATGGAGCAAGGGGTGAGGACAAGTGCTAAGGCAGAAGACTTTGCTAAACATGTCAAGAACCTACATGAGGAGGTACATGCACATATTGCCAATATGAACCTACAACATAAGGCTAGTGTAGATCAAGAGAGGAGACATAAGGAGTTCCAAGTTGGGGATTTAGTTACGGTATACTTGAGGAAGGGTCAATTTCTAGTAGGCACCTACAACAAGCTAAAGATGATGAAATTTGGCCCCTGCAAAATTTTGAAGAAACATGACTCAGGAAATGTATATGAGATGGAGTTGCTAGATAAGATTCACATTTCTCCTATTTTCAATATTGTAGAGTTAACAAAATATCATGATGATGGTGCAGATGAGGAGTTGATGCTAGAACCATGTCCAATTCCTACTTCTAGAAAGGAAGAGATTGAGGAATTTTTGGATAGTCGTGTGGGTCAGAGTACCATAAATAGATAGTATGAAGAATACCTGGTGCAGTGGAAAGGATGACCAGTAGAAGATTCAACTTGGATATTTGTAGTAGAGGTTGCCCATTTGGGTTTTCCTATACCAACTATAAAGTGACAAGGTTACTTTTCAATCTACCCTAGGTGTCTGATGCAAGAACATCCAATGGTGTAAGGGAAATCTCGTATCACCAAAAAATAAAATGCTTAGTGTTAGTTTCTATTTAATGTGTTTTCATTTCTGGATACCCATTTGGGTCAAACAAAGATTCCAACTCTCATAGTTCCACTATTGGTTTTTTGGGTTAGAGATTTTGAGAACCTTGGGATACGTGCCAATATAGAAAATAGGTTATTTATTAATTGAGCCATAATTATTATGAATTATAGGGGTTTAATTTTAAGGGATGATTATAATTGTAATTTAAAACACTCCAGAAAAAGAATCAGGTCAAAAGGCTTTACGGTTTGAAAGTTATTGTAGTTTTAAGTTGCCTGGAGACCCCCTAAGAGCACTTGAAAGTCATATTTAAGGCACTAAATGGCCTTGTACGGGCCTAGAAAATGAGGTTGGTCCAAAGGGCTATGGAGCACTTGGAGAGATTTCTAGAAATGTAAATAGTTCGTCAATCAGAGTCCTGGATCAAAAGTTGTGCCTCCTGGAAGTTGGACTACTATTTTTGGATTCTTCTAATTTTATACTGACTTCTAACGAGTTTTCTAGAACCTTCTATTTTGGCAGTGGATGCCAAATGGAATATTCTAAAATTTATTCCTAACCCTAAACCTAATTCAAGTTACTTAAGAACATTTCTAGCATTGTAAATGTAGTTTTTGGTGGAGTCTAGGAGAAAGTACTATGAGAAAGGTTTCTCTAGAATCTAATAACATTTTAAGCCATAGGGCATGTCATTGGGCCTGATTTCATTGTACTGGATGTAATAGCATATCACTTCTGATAATAATATTCCCCTTTTCCTGTTGTGTTCATTTTGGTCTTGGATTGTGCTCTCATTAGATAGATAATTTAATATCATGTTTTAATGTATATGCTTGAAAGATATATAAGTAATTGTCAACTCATAGTTGGTATTAGACGTATGCATCAAGTAATGGCTATAAGACAACATAAGCATCCATTGATTCAAGTAAGAGATAAATCATGCCTTTGTGATGAATGTGTTGAAAATAATCCTTATGAGTCAATGTGAGAATGTTGCAAATGGATATGTTTCACTATGGGTGTTGAAAGAGTTAATTAGAAAAAATCATTTTGAAGAACATGATGAAAACCTAGATATTCACGATCGTGTATATTAAATCGACTATGAATGTCTCTGATTTAGGTGTTATAGGTGTCTTTTTTTGTGTGCATGTGTATACACACACACACACACACACACACACACACACACACACACACACACACACACATATACATTTGAACATGTTTTTGACTTTTCTATTAAACAATAAAGTGATTTATCATGCACATTAATGGAGTTAAATTAATTTTTATATATCTAATCTAGATTCATGTGTGCATGTGCAGGTGATATCTTTGTTGTGGTTGTCGATCCTAAGAATACAAAAGGTGTGGACTACTATCTTGTAAGATGCACTAAAGAAAAATACAAGTTGCTAGAGCCAACCATATATGATAATTGACAATCTTATCCAATTAGTTTAGATTCTATTGAGGGTACATGTTATTAGAAATAAAAGATTGAAAAAAATGGAGTTCAATTTGTTGAATACATGCATGGAAAAAAAAGTTCTACATTGCAGTCACTTGCTCATAAAGACAAAACTAGATTTTAATATAGTACCAAGAAGATAAAGTGGAAAGAAAATGTGGAAGTTGTCTATTGAAGTGCGTGAAAGACTTTTGGAGATCATAAAAGATAGGGAGGATCCCAACTATATGTATCAAGAACTTTAGACTATCTAGATTTATTTTTGTAGATCTCTAGATTACATTCAAATTTGAAGTTGAATCTAAAAGTGAATCCATGTGGCTTTGATGGTTCAATGACTATATTATTTCTTGACAAGTTATTTTTTTTGAATGACTTTACATTGTTTTGAACTATATTAAGGTATAGATATAGATATATTATATACATGTACATGACATAAGTAGTCCATGTGGCTTTGATGGTTCAATGAGTATATTATTTTTTGTCAAGAGTTTTTTTGTTTTGAAATGATTTTACACTATTTTAAAAAATTTCTATTTTGAAATGTGTTTACATTGTTTTCAAAATTATATTGAGATCTAGATATATTATACATACATAAATAAGTGTTCATATATTATACATGCATTATTTTGAAAGTTTTTTAAGATATTTAAATTTTATGCTTGGTTATTCCAATGGTCCTATATTAAATTAATTGATGCATTTATTGTTTCTTGATGACTTTGTGTCCTATTAAGATACATTAGGACCTATTAGATCCTATAACACATATTATGATCTAATAGACTCACTAGGCCCCCTTAATACAAACATGTATCCTAATTACCTATATATGTGTACAATAAGGGGTCTCTATGTGTTGTTAAGTAATAAAAGACTAATTATTACCTAATGAAAAATATTATGCCCTATTAAAAGGTAGTAGGAGCTAGTACAACCTGTAACACACACAATGGCCTTGTAGGACTCCCTAGGTCTTCTCAAGACAAACATGTATTCTAATTACCTATAAATGAACCATAAGGGGTCCTTATATGTAGTTGAGTATTATAAGACTCCTTGTTACCTAATTCCACCTATTACATCCTATTAAGACCCATTAAGACCTACTATGTAAGATATAACACACATAATGACCTAGTACACTCACTAGGTCCCCTTAAGTCAAACATGTATCCTAATTACCTATATGTATACCATAAGGATTTATTATATTTAATTGACTAATATAAGATATTATCTACTAAAACTTATTATTCCCTATTAATACCCATTAGGACTTATTATGTAATCTATAACACACATAATGACCTAGTAGACTCACTAGGTCCCCTTAAGTCAAACATGTATCCTAATTACCTATATGTGCACCATAAGGGGTCTTTATGTGTCATTAGTAATATAAGACTCATTATTACCTAATTATTCCTATTGAACCCTATTAAGACCAATTAGGACCTACAATGTAAGATTTAACACACATAAAGACCAAGTAGACTCACTAGGTCCCCTTAAGTCAAACATGCATCCTAATTACCTATATGTATACCATAAGGTATCTTTGTGTGTCTTTGAGTAGTAAAAGACTTATTATTATCTAATGATACTAATTAAACCCTATTTAGACCCATTAGGACCTAGTATGTAAGTTATAACACTCATAATGACCTAGTAGACTCATTAGGTCCCCTCAAGTCAAACATATGTCCTAATTACCTATATATATGCCATAATGGGTCCATAATTGTTTGTGAATAATATAAGACTCATTATTACCTAATGACACCTATTATACCCTATTAAGAGGTAGTAGGACCTATTATGTAAGCTATAACACACATAATGACCTAGTAGGAGTCCTTAGGTCCCCTTAAGATAAACATGTATCCTAATTACCTATATGTGTACCACAAGGGGTCCCTATGTGATTGTGATGAATATAAGATTCATTATTACCTAATCACACCTATTAGACCCTATTAAGACCCATCAGGATGTATTATGTAAGTTATAACACACATAATGACCTAGTAGACTCACTAGGTCCCCTTAAGTCAACCATGTACCTTAATTACCTTTATGCATGCCATAAGGGGTCCATATTTTCCTTTGACTAATGTATGACTCATTATTAACTAATGAAAACTATTACAGCCTATTAAAATGCATTAGGACCTATTATGTAATCTATAACACATATAATGACCTAGTAGGACTCCTTAGGTCCCCTTAAGGAAAACAGATATACTATTTACCTATATGTGTACCATAAGAGGGCCCTATGTGTCATTGGGTAATATAAGACTCCTTTCTACCTAATGAAACCTATTAATCCATATCAAGAGGTATTAGGAGCTATTAGAACCTATAAAAAACATAATGACCTAGTAGGACTCCCTAGGTCCCCTTAAGACAAATATGTATCCTAATTACTTATATGTATACCATAAGGGGGCCCTATGTTCCATTGACTAATATAATACTCCTTATTACCTTATGACACCTATTATTCCATATTAATACCCATTAGGACCTATAATGTATGCTATAACACACATAATGACCTATTAGAATCACTAGGTCCCTTTAAGTAAATGTGTATCCTAATTACCTATATGTGTACTATTAGGTGTCCCTATGTGTTTTTGAGTAATAAAATAATCCTTATTACCTAATGAAACATATTAATCCCTATTAAGATCCATTAGGACTTACACTAATACATTTGGACCCAATTTTTGACCAAGGTTTGTTGCTATTTTTCTCGTCGAAATTTCCACCAAATTGTAGGTTGGTCAAAATTTTGACAAATACATTCAACAAAATTTTGACCAACCTGTAATTTATTCATCAAAATAATGAACAACCTGTAATTTGGTCAAAATTTCAACAAGAAAAATAGCAATGAACCTGGGTCAAAATTCAACCAAAATTTGGCAAAAATTGGGTCCAAATTTACTAGTGTTATTATGTAATCTGTAACAAGCATAATGACCTAGTAGACTCCTTGGGTCTTGTTAAGTCAAACATGTATACTGATTACCTATATGTGTACCATAAGGGGTCCCTATATGTTATAATGGGTCTTAATAAGGTGTAATAGGTGTCATTAGGTAATAATGATTATTATACTAGTCAATGACACTAAGGGACTCCTTATCATACATAAATAGGTAACTAGGATACAGATTTGAGTTAATGGGACCTAGGAAGTCTACTAGGTCATTATGTGTGTTATAGGTTACATAATAGGTCCTAATGGGTATTAATAGGGAATAATACATTTCATTGGGTTAAAGGAGTCTTATATTACTCAAAAACACATATGGACCCCTTATGGTACACATATAGGTAATTAGGATACATGTTTGACTTAAAGGGGCCTAATGAGTCTACTAGGTCATTATGTGTGTTATATTTTACATAATAGGTACTAATGCTTCTTAATAGGATGTAATAGGTGTAATTAGTTAATAATGACTCTTATATTAGACAATGACACATAGGGACCTCTTATGGTACACAATTAGGTAACTAGGCTACATGTTTGACATAAGTGTACTTAGGGAGTCTACTATGTCATTATGTGTGTTATAGCTTATATAATAGGTCCCTGCCCGTAATATGGTGTAATAGGTGTCATTAGGTAATAAGGCACCTTATATTACTGAATGACACATAAGGACCCCTTTATGGTACACATATAGGTATTTATGATACATATTTGACTTAAGGGTACCTAACGAGTCTACTACACCATTATGTGTCGTATAGCTTACATAATATGTACTAATGCCTCTTAATAGGTTGTAATAAGTTTTATTTGGTAATAATGAATCTTATATTACTCAAATTCACATAAGAACCCCTTACGGTACAGATATAGGTAATTAGGATACATGTTTGACTTAAGGGGACCTAGTGAGTCTACTAGGTCATTATGTGTGTTATAGTTTATGTAATAGATCTTAATGGGTCTTAATAGGGAATAATAGGTTTCATTAGGTAATAATGAGTCTTAAATTATTAAAATACACATAGGGACCCTTATGGTACACATATAGGTAATTAGGATACATGTTTCATTTAAGGGAACCTAGTGAGTTTACTAGGTCATTATGTGTGTTATAGCTTACATAGTAGGTTCTAATGGGTCTTAATAGGGAGTAATAGGTTTCATTAGGTAATAAGTAGTACCCTTATGGTACACATATAGGTAATTAAAATACATGTTTGTCTTAAGGGGACCTAGTGAGTCTATTAGGTCATTATGTGTGTTATAGCTTACATAATAGGTCCTAATATCTCTTAATAGGGAATCATAGGTGCCATTATGTAATAATGAAACTTATATTAGTCAATGACACATAGGGACCCCTTATGGCACACAAATAGGTAACTAGAATACATGTTTGACTTAAGGGGACCTAGGGAGTCAACCAGGTTTCATATTTTCCTCTTATATGTGCATGTTCAATTCATGTTTAGGATTTATATATGTTAGTGTAAATAATTAATTAGTATTTACACTTTACTTAAGTTTACTTAGGTTAATGCATTATTATATTAGTTTTCATGTAGACACCTAGGATTATGCGTGGTCATATGAGTTGTCTTGTTGATAATACATGAGTTTGCATATTCATTTGAGTTGTCATGTAGACAACATAGTTGTTCACACTCTAATTAAGCACATGGTTTCTACAACATCTCTTTATGAGATATACCTATGTAAGCTTATTCTCTGATCATCACACAAACTCCTATGCTCAATGGAGGATAATCCACTCTTGGTGGACATGTGCTTAGTTGTGAGGCTTATCACTTTGCAAACTCCTATTCATTCTAGATGTCTTTATATACAGACACTTCTAGTGTGTATTCAATCAATTATTCATTCTCATATTGTTACTATGTGTTGGATAATGTTGTCCTTAATGTCACACAAATGTCATATCAGTTATTAGTCTCAGCTAACCGAGCTCACTCGGTCATCGAAGAAAATGAAGCAGTCAGTATCAACCGAGCTCACTCGATCATCAAAGAAAATGAGGCAGATAGTGTCAACTGAGCTCACTTGGTCATCAAAGAAAATGAAGCAGTCAGTATTAACCGAGCTTACTCGGTCATCAAAGAAAATAAGGCAGACAAGTGTTAACCGAGCTCACTCGGTTATCGAAGAGGCAGACAGTGTTAACCGAGATCACTCGGTCAACAAAAGAATTTGGCAAAGACAGTTTCCACCAAGCTCACTTGGTCATCTATGGAAACTCAGTACTTACTGAGTTCTCTCGACAATTGAAGGGTTGTCACGGAGTTCACTGTATTAACCAAGCTCAGTCGGTTAACACAGGAATTATCTTCTGAACAGTATTAACCGAGCAGGGTTGGCCAGTAAAGGGATTTGTTAGTTTGTAATTTTAATTATTTCTAGCTGACTATCATATTTGTTTGATTATTGGTCAGTGATTTGAGCCGACTAAGATAATCTGAAAGGTATATATGGTCACTCAAGTTGTAAATCAAGATGTAGTGCAAAAAATTTATGAAGGAGCATTATAGTGTGAAATGAAAAGGCGAATATTGAGAAAAGTCTGATGAAGGATCAGATGCGTTGAAGGAGCTGTGAAGTTGTATTTGATCAATAAGGATTCGGTCAAGAATAATAGAGATCTGTAATCAGCAAAGATAAGTTACATATTGTATTAGATCACTTCATTGTTTCTTTCTAACCATTGTAACAGTGAACTCAAAATATCTTAACAGAGTTGGTTTAACAACCATTCTATAAATCCTCTAACAAGGTGACAGTCCAGTTGAATTGTTCTAAAGACCTCTAGCAAGGCCACTCCTAACAGGGTGATTAAATCCTCTAACAGGGTCACACCTAACAGTGTGTTTTGTAACCTTTAACAGGGTTGGCTCCTAACAGGGCTCACTTCAAAAGAGTGAAAAATAGTAACTAGTTACATTGGTGGTTTTTCCCATATTGGGTTTCCACGTTAAATCTGGTGTCTCTAGTGTTCATGATTGCTGAATTGTTTTTGGTTATCAGTTCTTGATAATTATTATTATTCACTGCATTATCAAGTTTCAGTAATTTGTAACTAAGATCAAGCTTTTAGACATCTAAGGGACTGTGAAATGTTTTTGTGGTAACTAATTCACCCCCTCCCCCTCTCAGTTACTCCATTCTCATTTTCAACAATTGGTATCAGAGCTTTTGGTGCTTACAGGAAAAGATTTCAAGGTTCTAAGCCAAAGATCAAGATGTCTTACAAAAGAGAAATTCCAAAACTTAACAGAGATAACTTCTCAGCATGGAAAGGATTGATGAAACTTCATCTGGCTACTGTTGGTGATACTGGACTGAAATACCTTGAAGAATAATATGAAGAACCTTCTGGCACATTGTCAGTTAATGATATTTCTGAAAAGAAGACTCACAACAATATGATGATAGACATAGCATCTGCTCTCAACTATGAAGAATTTGATGACATTAAGGACTACAAAACTGCCTTTGACATGTGGAACAAGCTAAAAGAGATCTATAGAGGAGATGATAATGTGAGAAGAGCAAAAGCAGAAAGTCTAAGAGGACAATTTGATCAAATGAGGATGAGAGAGGATGAAAACATTGCAAAGTATGTTGAAAGAGTTAAAGCATGTGTAAGTGCAATCAGGGAAGTTGGAGGTGACATCAAAGGAGAAACAGTTGTAAGCAAAGTTCTCAGAACATTGCTTCCCGTTTATGCAATTAGAGTCTCTTCCTATTTATGCAATCAGAGTCTCTGCAATTTAGGAAAGAAGGTGTGAATCAAATCATAAGATAAATCTTGAGGCCATAGTCAGAAGACTAACTGCATTTGAACTAGATAACTTTGACAACTATGTTCCAGCCTCCAAAAACATTGAATCAAAATTTCAAGCCAAGCTCTCACTCAAAGAGAAAAACAAAAAGAAGATAGAATCATAGTCAGAAAGTGAAAATGAATCAAGCCAAAGTTCAGATAGTGATCTCGAAGTGATTGAAGCTCTACTAGCAAGGAAATATTCTAGAGGCAAAGGAAAATACAAAGGTAAAGTTCCTCTAATCTATTTTTCTTGTGATGAAATTGGTCATATTGCAGCAAGGTGCCCAAACAAGCAAAACAATGATGAAAAGAAAGATCACAAATGGAATGGCAAGAAAGACTTTAAGAACAAAGGTAAGAAATCATGTTTCATGGCTGAAAATTCTAAGGATTTTGATAATATTGAGGATGAAATTGTTTATATTGTTGTTAAAGATGATTTTGACAGTGATGACGAAGATAAAATGGCTCTTATCTCTCATGTAAGTAAGAATGATACATGGATTATAGACAGTGGTTGCTCACATCATATGACTGGTGCTAAAACTAAGTTTGATCAGTTTGAAGACTATGATGGTGGCAGTGTAAGGTTTGGTAATAATGAACCTCATTTCATAAAAGGAAGAGGAAGAATCTGTCTATCCAAAGAACTTATATGTAATAATGCCTATTGGGTTGAAGGTCTCAAACATAATTTGCTAAGTGTTGCACAGTTACTAAATACTAGATTCAAGGTGGAATTCATGCATGGAAAGGAAAGACTATTGAATGAGCAAGGAAAATTGATAGGATCTGGCACCCAAACTAAAGGTAACTTGTTCTATCTAGAACTTGGTAAATGCTCATGTTTTATTGCTCAAATTGAAGAAAGTTGGTTATGACATAAAAGGTTGTGCCATGTCAATTTTGATAATTTGGTAAAAATAAGCAAATTCAAGAAAGTAAGAGGCATTCCTAACATCAAGAAACTTGAGGTTGGTCTATGCAAGAATTGTCAGATTGGTAAGATGGGAAAGACTAGTTTTAAAGGTAAAAACTATTAGTCTGAAGATATATTAGAAATTGTGCATACTGATTTATGTGGACCCATTGGAATAGAAAGCTATACTGGAGAAAAAAATTTCATTCTTTTTGTTGATGACTATTCAAGAATGATGACTGTCATGTATCTAAGGAATAAATCAGAAGCATTTGAGAAATTCAAATGGTATTTGGCAAGAGTAGAAAAAGAAACAGGGAAAAGGCTGAAATGTTTAAGGTCAGACAGAGGTGGTGAATTCATTTCACATGAGTTCAATACCTTTTGCATTGAAAGAGGTATTAAAAGACAGGTTTCAGCACCAGGAACTCTAGAACAAAATGGAATAGCTGAAAGAAGAAACAGATCCATTATGGATTGTGCAAGAACCCCGATGATAGAAAAAAACATTGCTATCAAATACTGGAAGGAAGCCATTAGCATTGCAGTTCATACCTTAAATCGAGTATAGTTGAAGAAGGACTCATTCAAGACTCCCTATGAATTATGGTATGGCTACAAACCCAATGTAAGTTATCTGAAAGTATTTGGAAGCAAATGTTATATTTTGAAAGAATCTAGAAAAGGAAAATTTGATGTAAAAGGTGATGAAGGAATATTTTTGAGATATTCTTGCAAAAGCAAAGCATATAGATGTTTAAATCTATCCACTCACAAAGTCATAGAAAGTGCACATGTGAAAGTTGATGAGTTTGCAGACAAATTAGAAGAAGAAAGCAAAAAGATACCTGAAGATTACAAGAGATTTGTTTACATTGAACTAGATACTATACCAAGTATACCCTTAACTCAAGAATCCTCAACTCCTGAGTCTTCAACAACCAAGTTGCAAATAGTTCAAACCGAGCCACAACAATATTCAGACACTACTGAGCAAGTATCTATCGAGTCTGAAGTAACCAAGCCAGAACAGCCAGAACATGAAATTGAAGCACAAGCAGATATCAATGAAACTCATTCAAGAGGTAAAGAACCTATATTAGCCAAATATGTCAGAAAACATCATACACTAGATAAGATCATTGGAGATAAATCTGAAGGAACCCTGACAAGAAGTAAGTTGAAAAATACTTGTTTACTTGCTAATTTTGAACCTAGAAGTATTAAAGATGCATTGGCAAATGATAGTTGGATTGAGGCAATGAATGAGGAAATAGAACAGATAGAGAAGAACAAGACATGGACTCTTGTACCCAGACCTAAAGATAAGAATATAATTGGAACCAAGTGGGTATTCAGAAACAAGTTGATTGAAGATGGTAAGGTATCCAGAAACAAAGCTATATTGGTATGCAAAGGATACTCTCAAGAAGAAGGCATAGGTTATGGGGAAACTTTTGCTCATGTTGCAAGATTGGAAGGAGTCAAAACCTTACTTGCATATGCTGCTCACAAAGGATTCAAAGTTTATCAGATGGATGTCAAGTCAACGTTCCTCAATGGAATACTGGATGAAGAGGTTTACATTGAACAACCTGAAGGTTTTGTTGATCCAGATAAAAGGAACATGGTCTGCAAATTACACAAGGCACTGTATGGTCTGAAACAAGCCCCTAGAGCATGGTATGAAAGATTGCATAACTAACTTATTCAGATTGGTTTTCAAAGAACTAATGATAATAGTAGCTTGTATATAAAGGAAGGACCAGATAATAAGATTTGTCTTGGCAGAAATATTTGTAGATGATACTGTTTTCACAAGGAATGATGATCTTTGCAAAGAATTTTCAGAACAAATGAACAAGGAATTTGAAATGTCTATGTTTGGTGAAATAAAATTCTTTGTTGGTCTTCAAATTCAACAAAATAAGAATGGCATCTTCATTACTCAATCAAAATACATCAAGGAGATATTGAAAAAGTTTGGTATGGAGGACTGTAAACCTGTTGGAACTCCTATGTGTATTGGATTGAAACTTACCAAAGATGATGAATCCAAAGAAGTAGATCAAACATTGTATAGATCTATGATTGGAAAGTTGTAGTATGTAGTTCATACCAGGATAGATATTGCTCTTGCAGTTGGTATTGTTGCAAGATTTTTGGCAAAACCAAGAGAAACTCACCTAATGGCAATCAAGAGAATAATGAGATATTTGAAAGGAACTGAAGATTATGGACTATGGTACAAATTTGGAGGTAATTTGGATTTGAAAGTTTTTACTGATGCTGATTGGGCAGGGAATCTTGATGACAGAAAAAGCACAAGTGGAGGAGCATTCTTTCTTGGAAAGAGATTGGTTTCTTGGACAAGCAAAAAGTAAAATTGTACATCCCAATCTACAACAAAGGCAGAGTATGTTGCTGCAGCAGTAAACTATTCCAACATTGTTTGGTTTAAGCAGCTATTACAAGGAATGAAGATGGAAATCAAAGAACCAGTTGTTATGTTCTGTGACAATACTAGTGCAATCAATATATCCAAGAATCCAGTGATGCATTCCAAGTTCAAGCATATTGCAATCAAATATCATTTTGTCAGAGAATTACTGCAAGACAAGGAGATCAGATTGGAATATGTTCACACAAAGGAACAAACTGCCGATATATTCACAAAGCCCTTATCTAAGGATACATTTTTGTATCTTAGAGGTAAGTTAGGGGTCATTCCCCTATCTGAAGTTCACTAAAATACGTTTTAGTGATGCATCAACGCATATAAGATTGAAGATCTATCTGTTGATGCAGTTTAATCAGAAATCATTGCATATGAATCAGTACTAAAGGTACATTGCAATTCACTTTACTTCTGTTATCTTTGGCATGTGTTGTCAAAGAGGGAGAGATCTACTGTCACATCCTTTTGAAATTTGTGAAATTTGAAAAATCTGCTATGAGGATCCTTAAAAGAGGGAGACTATTAAAAGAGGGAGAAGTCTGTTATCTTGTTGGACTTATTTCAAAATTTCATTCTGTTATGACATGTTGTGTTGCCATCAATGCCAAAGAGGGAGATTGTTGGATAATGTTGTCCTTAATGTCACACAAATGTCATATCAGTTATTAGTCTCAGCTAACCAAGCTCACTCGGTCATTGAAGAAAATGAAGTAGTCAGTATCAACCGAGCTCACTCGGTCATCGAAGAAAATGAGGCAGATAGTGTCAACCGAGCTCACTCGGTCATCAAAGAAAATGAAGCAGTCAGTATTAACCGAGCTTACTCGGTCATCAAAGAAAATAAGGTAGACAAGTGTTAACCGAGATCACTCGGTTATCAAAGAGGCAAACAGTGTTAACCGAGATCACTCGGTCAACAAAGGAATTTGGCAAAGATAGTTTCCACCGAGCTCACTCGGTCATCTATGGAAACTCAGTACTTATCGAGTTCTCTCGGCGATTGAAGGGTCGAGCTCATTCGGTTAACATAGGAATTATCTTCTGAATAGTATTAATTGAACAGGGTCGGCCAGTAAAGGGATTTGTTAGTTTGTAATTTTAATTATTTCTAGTCGACTATCGTATTTTTTTGATTATTGGTCAGTGATTTGAGCCAACTAAGATAATCTGAAAGGTATATATGGTCACTCAAGTTGTAAATCAAGATGTAGTGCAAAAAAGTTATGAAGGAGCATTATAGTGTTAAATGAAAAGGCGAATATTGAGAAAAGTCTGATGAAGGATCAGATGCGTTGAAGGAGCTGTGAAGTTGTATTTGATCAATAAGGATTTGGTCAAGAATAACAGAGATCTATAATCAGCAAAGATAAGTTGGATATTGTATTAAATCACTTCATTGTTTCTTTCTAACCATTGTAACAGTGAACTCAAAATCTCTTAACAGAGTTGGTTTAACAACCATTCTATAAATCCTCTAACAAGGTGATAGTTCAGTTGAATTGTTCTAAAGACCTCTAGCAAGACCACTCCTAACAGGGTGATTAAATCCTCTTAAACAGGGTCACACCTAATAGTGTGTTTTGTAACCTTTAACAGGGTTGGCTCCTAATAGGGCTCACTTCAGAAGAGTGAAAAACAGTAACTAGTTACATTGGTGGTTTTTCCCATATTGGGTTTCCACGTTAAATCTGGTGTCTCTAGTGTTCATGATTGTTGAATTGTTTTTGGTTATCAGTTCTTAATAATAATTATTATTCGCTGCATTATCAAGTTTCAGTAATTTGTAACTAAGATCAAGCTTTTAGACATCTAAGGGATTGTGAAATGTTTTTGTGGTAACTGATTCACCCCCTCCCCCTCTCAGTTACTCCATTCTCATTTTCAACAACTATGATCATACATTGTTGGTCCATATTGTGCTAAGTTCTTGAGCTTCTTGATCTTGGTGTCATTTTTCCCTAAGGAAAATTCTTACATGGTACCAGAGCTATACCAAATTCTTACATAGTATCAGAGTTAAGGGAGCTTCATTTCATAGCCATTGGAGACCATTTTTGCTTCACCTCTCAGAGGACCACGATTCAAATCTGGAGTATCTGTAGCTATTGGGAACATCTAGAGCTAAACAAGACCTCACCATTGCATTTGGAGTGTTGATTAGTGAATTTTGACTATAAATTTGCCTACCCTAGGCCATAGTCAAATTTAAGGCAAAATATTTTTGCAAACCAAAACCTGAAGGCCCTATTTGCAAAATTGGTATGATCTTTTCATATATATGCATTTAATTTTTGGATCTATATTTTTTATGTTCGTCTCTACATTTTTTTGGTTCTGCAATTATTTTTTTCAAAAAATTTTGGCCATCATGCATGTAGGAGAGCATTTTTTGTGGGCAAACTAGGTGGTCAAATCTTGGTGCTTGTAGCTGAAATTTCCTCATAATCTGGCACATCCAACATACTCATGTTCATCTCACAAACTAGTTACATCACATATCATGCTGATCGAGAACAATACCTACGACTTCAAAGCTGAGTCACCTCCCATGCTCTTGTAGTTATAATGCCTTTATTTTTAACAACACTGGGGATGTGGGATTAAACATCTCCCATCAGCTGTCGACAATCATTGTTCCCACTGGCCACCATCTTACCACTAGCCTCTGCAACCTCCCACTGGCAATTGCAATCCCAATCTTTGCTCCCACCAATGCCATGTTTGGTGACTCAATCGCCAAGTCAACTTCAACAAGGATCCACCACATTAGGTGACTCAGCCGCCATGTCATTTGTCAATGTAATTTTCCACATCATCTCTTATGTGATTAGGACATGTATACCGACATGTTAGTTGCCTAGTCAAACTCCCTGCCATGTCAACTATATGAATTGCCACGCAAACTAGAGGGCTGATTTTTTTTTGACATCATCATTTCATGAGCCTAAAATTGATAGTCGTTTAACCGTCACTAGCAGGCCAAATTGCACTAGCACGACAACTGTTTGGACCTCAAATTTAACCTTGCATTTTCTTGACATCATCAGGGTAGACCTCTCACAATATGCAATTTTGATTTGATAGTCCAACTTCAAGATGCCATATCTCAGTCATCTAGACTCCAAATCAAGTACAATTTTCTTTGATTTGGGCTAGAATTTCTTGAATTTTTTTAGTGGTTCTATTATTTTCTAGTTTTGGTGCATGGATTTGTCAAAAAATTCTATTTTTGGTGACTATACCTGTCCAATCCTACATTTTTCAACTTCAAATGCTCCATACGAGCTCATCTAGACATATGATGATCAAGTTCTATTTTTTCTGAAAGTGCATAATTTTTTGTCTACTTTCCAAATCTACAATCAGATTATAAGCTTATGTGGACAAAAATACCACTTTCAAAAATAGGTCTTTTTTTTACATTATATTGCTTTGATCAAACTTCAAAATTGTTGTACATTTGAGCTACATTACTAAGTACTAGATTTGAACTCCAAGAGGAGGTTGTAAACAACAAAATTAAAAGTCCACTTAGGCCTAAATTGGCAAGTGGCTATTGTAATCACACTAAGTATAAAGTGTGCAAAGCATTCTTTTGGGGGGGTTTCTTTGATTTTTTTTTTTCATTTTGGGGGGTGCATATATTATTTCATCTCATGGAGTCATGTCACACATGCCAGTTTGGTTTAAAATTTAAGTTGACAAAAAAGAACTATCAGAAATGGAGTGCTTTCATGATTGATCATCTAAGAGAACATAAGGAAGTATTTCCTTATCTATGTTCCAAAGAACTACCCTCTTACACTGATCAGTCACCTATTAGCATAATTCTTCAAGCTATTTTTATAAATATCAGTCTAGATTGTTTTGTTGTCCTTAGAAAGGCAAGTGAACCTTATGACCTTTTGATGTGTCTTTGGAAAACATATGGAGATCCACAAGTCCCTCCATTCCTAGAGGACATTCTACCTCCAATCACTCTAGTTATGGTACCTACAACTCTAGTTGACATCCTACCTCCTGATGCTCCTGTTGCTTCTACTGATCCAGTTCCAGCCACAAATGCTCTTAATTCAGTGTAATAGGAAACACCATGTCTTCCTATTTCAGCTTCATGGGATGAATTCCTTCTAGACATTGTAGTGTTGTTTGCAGAGTCTTGCATTGAAGATTTGGGAGACATTATTGATGGCATCCATCTTCTCTTTGTTGAGGAGAATTCTTCTTCTCTTGTTGCGAGGGAATACTCTGACCCTCAACCACTTGATCTTTCTTTTGAGCCTGACATGATTGTGGACACTTCTTTTCAGCAAATGGAGAAGGACTTTTTTACTTTAGAGGAGACATATCAGTCTTTGGAGATTGTATTCCATTTTCCTCAGACATTATATCTTTTGAGGATTCTTCCTACTAGTTGGGGAGCATTCTCTACTACACCTATGACACCACCTTCTTCCTACAAGGAAGAACTTCATTACTTTTATAGTGCAATTTCTTTAGTCATCAAGGAGCTTCTTTCATGGGTGTGCATTCATCATTGATGGGAGACTACACTACTTCTCTTCCTACATCTTCCTATCCCCAAAGGGAAGTATACTTGCATCTATACTTGGTGTATCTTCTTCCTAAAAGGAGAAATGTTGTTTGTAGGCATTGGATTTTCTTTTGTTTTCAAGCACTCATCATTAGGAGATCTTTCACTAAGGGGGGGATTTCATTTCTCTATATTTCCTTCTTATGGAGGGATTCTCTATAGTATATGCATGATATAATGGCGGGTCTTGATTACTCCATCCATACATGCATCTTCTTTATTGTACTTATCTCTCTTTTTGGGGGAGGGTTTTTCCCATGAGGCTTTCCCTCTTTCTCCATTTTTATAGAGATTGCATTGCATTTGTATATGGGTACCCAACGTGGCCTGGTAGTCAAGACCCATTATGCATTTTCATCGTATCTTTTGTAAGCTTAAGTCCATTCTCCTAAGTTGCACTTAAGGGGGGTGTTAGTGTAAATAATTAATTACTTTTTACACTTTACTCAAGTTTACTTAGGTTAATGCATTATTATATTAGTTGTCATGTAGACACCTAGGAGTATGCATAGTCATATGAGTTGTCTTGTTGACAAGACAGGAGTTTGCATATTCATCTGAGTTGTCATGTAGACAACACTGTTGTTCACACTCTAATTAAGAACATGGTGTCTACAACATCTCTTTATGAGATACATCTATGTAAGCTTATCCTCTCATCAATGCACAAACTCTTGTGCTCAATGGAGAATAATCCACTCTTGGTGGACATGTGCTTAGTTGTGAGGCTTATCACTTTGCTAACTCCTAGTCATTCTAGATGTCTTTATATATAGGCACTTCTAGTGTGTATTAAATCAATTATTCATTCTCATAGAGTTATTATGATCATACATTGTTGGTCCATATTGTGCTAAGTTCTTGAGCTTCTTGATCTTGGTGTCATTTTTCCCTAAGTAAAATTCGTACATGGTACCAGAGCTATACCAAATTCTTACAATATACATACATATCCAATTCATATTTTCCTCTTATATGTGTCAGTTCATTCATTTTTAGGACTTATATGCATGCATGCTCATTTCCTATTTAGAACTTATACATGTACAAGTTCATTTCATGTTTTCTTCTTATATGTGTATGTTCATTTAATATAAATGATAGATACAAGTATTTAATTTCATTAATCATGCAAGTTATAACATGTTTAATCACCTAAATTGAAACATATATATCATGTATGTCTAATTTCATAAACCATAAATAATGTTAAATCATCTAGAATTGAATTGATTGAATGCTTAGAATCATTAATCACATGAATACTTATATTTAATATTTAATCATCTAAATTTCTAAATCAATCATGTGTAATCATGTAAAATTATAAAAAAAAATCACCTTTATTGAACCAATCATGTGTCTAATCATAAACATTGAACAAAAAATAAACATTAGACCACGTGAAATATGTGTGTGTGTATATATGTATTTATGTGTGTGTGTGTGTGTGTACACACACACGCACACACACACACACACACACACACATACACACACACACATTCATGTATCAACTATAGAATACCAATGCCCAAATATATCTAAATACATATATGTATATAAACAAGTACAACTATCTAGAAGTATCATGATAAATGTATTAACAAGTAAATATATCAACAAGTATCATCAATGTGAAAAAGAACTATATCAAGCAATGTCAACTCAAATAATGTACATAACTACAATGATTTAGATATCTCTATATGGATAGGCTAACTCCTGTGGCCCTCACCATCTACTCCATCACCCAATGGTGTACCTGTTGTACAGGTCTACATAAATTATATATTTCAATAAATTAGATATGTACATTAAAGAATAGTTTTAAAAAGAGTCCAATCTAAATAATTTCATTCAAAATAAATTTTAAACTTACAAAATAAATTCAAATTAACTTACCTAAACTTACAAACTAAACTCATTAACTTACCTATGTATCCCGATCAATAGGATCAATATATCTTATGTTGCCCTCACCTAATGTTGCACCTGCTCTATGGGTCTGTAAATTATATAAAAATTAATTAGATATACACTAAAATATACATAAGACTTAATTCCAATAAATACATTTTTAATTCAAAATATTTTAAGTTAAAAAATTAAATGAATTAACTTGCCTATTTATCCTAATCAATAGGATCACTAGATTCTTCTAAATCTCCATATGAAAATGATGTCATCATAATGTGAGCCTATTCTCTCTCTCTCTCTCTCACACACACACACACACACACACACACACACACACACACACACACACACACACATACTATATATATATTTATATAAGATACATAAATATATTAAAGTATTTAACATGAAAAATTTAATCCATTTCTGGTTTCATAACTAGAATGAATGTCCAATCTCAGATGACTTAGAATATTATAAGGAGACTACATCAAGATCAATGACCTCATCCATAAGAAGAGATGATAATTCAATCTTGAATCAAGATGTCTTAGGTGTCTATTGAATATATAGAGATGTAGGTTGTACTACAAGAGGTGTGGACTATACTACAGGAGGTGCAGAGTGTATTGCAAGATGTCTCTTCTTTGAAGGAGGTCTTAGACCTATAGGATGTATCAAAATGTCCTCTTGTCTATAACCACTAGCTCCTATATCTCCATGTGCCTGGTTGTTGCCACTAGAGGATCTTTTAACCACTCCTTTATTGAAGTCAAGAAAATCAGTTGGACTAACCCTATGGAACATATTAATAGTTTGATTTGCCTCAAGGAGATCTCTTACTAGAATAGTGCTCATCATGCAAGAATGGGGATTGGGCAGTTGTGTTATCTCATCCAGTGAAGGAAGGTCATCATAAAATTATGGATCATAAATTGGATGTGATGGATCAATATTTGGAGTGGTATGAGATTGTAGCAAATACCTATCAATGCAATCATATGACAACTCATTAACTTTAGTCATGATGGATGCAATGCTAGAGTACAAATCCACATGAGCATCCTCAACTGGATAATCTCCTACTCCTTTAATGCCTCCAAATTTTTTGGAAGAACCAAAATGTTTCAACCCACTAATTTCTCTTATTAGGGACTTGTGGTAGGTCAAGTGATATGAACTTATCCTAGATAAATCCTTCCCCTATACTATAAATCTTGAATAGTTTTTATAATCCACATCATAGGTCAAATAACCTTTTTCATACAACTATTTTCTAAAATAAAGGGACACCTCATTCTTTTGCGGCCACATATGATATGTTTCCAACCATCTAGGATATATCAATGGGGAAACAAAGGCATCCTGAAACTTTTTCACTCTATAGGATCTCACAACATGCATGTTCAAATAATAAGGGAATTAAGTGTTCCCAAGCATATGCATTGATACATCTACATCTATAGTGTTAAATATCACAGATCTTGTGACTGCACGAGCTAACACTTGATAAAATGTCTCAATAGATGCAACATCATAAGGGTTATATAATTCAATATTCTAAATCATACTCAAAATCTCAATCCTAATAGAATATAGCTTCTCTCTATAAGGGAGGACAACAACATTTTGCAATGTTCTCTCTAGCTTATCTAGAGTATCACACAATGTTGTGAGAACATCATGTCTACAAGTCACCATACTATGGGGAGTACAATCTTGGGATGAAGTGAGTGATTCTCAAACACTAGCAGCCCCTACACTAGGCTCTAAACCATTGGATGCCATGATATATAATGTATTATGAAATACATATCCAATAATATAATAGATAAACACTACAAGTGTGTACATGTGAATTGATATTAAAATTTAGCATTTTGTAAAAATATTCAATCTAATACATGCAAGTGTATATGTGTGTGCACATATTGATTTATAAATTGTATCATTCAAGCTACATACATCCAAATAATCTTTAAAATTAAATATAATCTAACTTTAAAATGTTACAAGTTCTTGAATTTAATATGATTAAATTAAACTTATAAATATCCCTTTAAAGGAACATGAACATTTAAAATCATAAATTTTTACATTTACATTCTTAAAATATAAAAAATAAAAAATATTAAAGTGAGGCTAGAATGAGGAGAGAGAAAGTGAGGAGAGAGAACACTTTTAAGGAAACAGATAGAATGAGGAGAGAGAAAGTGAGGAGAGGGAGCCAAAATAGTGCAAGGAGAGAGAAAAATTGAGCAAAGAGAGAATGAGGAAAGATAAAACTCGACCTAAGAGAGAATGAGGTGAGAGATGAAAGCGAGTGAGGAGAGACACATATTTCAGAGAGAAAGGTAGTGAGGACTACTCAAGTAAGGAGAGAGAGTGAGGAGAGCTTGAGGAAAGTAATTTAGAAGAGAGAAAACTTTCAAGCAGAAAGATCTAACTTAAGAAGAGTGAATGAGAAAATAAAGAGTGAGGAGAGAGAAAACTTGATGAGACAACAAGTGAGGAGAGAGTGTGTGGTCTCAAATATTTTCTACTATCTAAGTTTTTTGTGCATGTAGTTTAAATAGGAAAAAAAAAATAGAGAAGAGGAATTGAAGGAGTGGAAAGGTGGGACACATAGTGATTTTATTTATCTTTGGGTTGTGCATAGTAGAAGAAAATCTCCCCAAGAGTGACCAGTGATAAAGAGAGAGGTTTGAAATTGATAGAGAGATTATATGGAAATTAGAGATGATGAGAGGTCGTGAATGGGCCAAAATGTAGAGTTTGTATTTGTTTATTTGAAGATAAATCAATTTAGTTATACCATTGAAATGTAATGTCAATTTAGAAGTCTAGGAAGTCTTTGCAATGTTTTATTTGTATTTCTATTTTTATAGTTAGAGGAGAGTTTTCATGATGCATCAATATGTTGGATCTTGTAGAAAGATGACAATTTTTGTAAATAACGGTGTTCAAATTTCTAGTTTTCCTAACTAATGTGACTAAAGTAAAAAAAAATCAAGTTTTCCTAATTAATATCACTAATGTTGTTTGTTTTTACTTTAATACAACTAATGCTTAAAATTTAAATTTTTTTTTGACTAGTACAAAATGAAAATTAACAATCTAACTACATTTAATTAAATACAAATTTTAGATAAGAACATATTAAATAAACATTAAGTAAATTAAGTAAATTTTATATTTTTCAATACATTCTATTAACTACATAATCAAAAACTAATTTTAAACTATTATATTACTAAAATTAAAAATAAATAAATAAAATAAACAATTAATTAAATTAAATTAATAAAAAAACCTACCTTAACTTGGCCAAGTGACCCCAAGCCCTTCGTGCTTCTCTTCTAGCTGCTCTATGCACAAATGAAGGGAGCTAGAGATCATGTGCCCCATTTTATGGGACCTACGGTATTTGGCCAAGTGGCCTCACCCAAATGGAACTCGACTAAGTGCTACTCAAATGAGAAGATCTGATTAACCCAAACTACGATAACCAATTGTGCATTTACCCTAGATATAATTCCCTTTATGCAATATCACAAGACAAGTTAAATGGTTGATGTAGTTTTAAGGTTCATGTAATTGAAAATTTTCTATTGTTTTTCCTTACTTTAATGGCAATATAAATAAACTCTCCTTTGATTTCCAATTTGGATAGTTGGATGCTTAATAACTCATTGTCAGTGTTGTCCTATTGAATTCATATTATTCTTTGATGACTTGAACTTAATATACATATTTGATTATCAAATATTATATGTAGTATGGTTTTTGTCTTATTGGTATACATCACCAAGGTTAAAGTCATTTAGATTAGGGTTCATATTACTCAAGTTCTTTGTCCAACTATTGATGGTGTGTATGCTATCTTTAGAGTTTGATGATACTTTGATTGTGTGGGTTAAACTCTTTTTATCCAATGATAAAGGACTATTCTTGCCAAGAATAAGTTGATTTACAATAGTAATAGAGAAGTTATTTGCTTGAATATCTACATTAAATTAAGTCACTTTCATTATTTCCAATTATCTTTTAAGTTTACCACAAATACCTAGTCTTGATTTCTCCTTGAAAACTACTTTCCTTTTCAAGATTACCATTCAACAATTTTGTAGAAGTAAGATAAATCAATTTAAAGAATTGAGATATAGGCACACCCTCCTAGGTTGGAAGAGTCTAAAGAGTAGGGAATTTGATCATTAAGTATCAATCTTAGTCATTGGCCAAATTGTGTTGGATTTCCCAGCACTGAGTGGGCAAGGTTCATAGGAATCCAACCAAAAATTTGAGGAACCAACACACTTAAAGGACCATGACCAGGGTATCCCATCTTGTAAATAAATTCATAACCTTTGTTACACTATCTAGGGGATATCTCAGTAGCAACCATGGTTTATTTGGTATTGTCCTCTTCCTCACAATAAATCTAGTTTCTAATAGTGGTTTCTTCATTTTCATCCTTTGAAGGTACATAATCTTGAATGAAAGTCCCATAAATAGTCATAGCTAAGGAAGAAGGTTTCATATTTTTAAAAGGTCGAGCATATGATCATGGAGAGATAGGAAGTGTAGCTATGGATTCCAATCTATATTCCATTCTTATTTTCGTCATTTAACGTTTCTTCTCACATTGAACAAGACTAATCTCTTCTTCATCTCTATTATGACAACATTGATTGATAAAGTATTATTTCTAGGGATCGATGCCTCAATTTTATGAAAAGGGAATTTCATACATTGGTGATCGATAGATGTTACAACCTACCTATCATGAATCTATGGTCTTCCAAGAAAAATAGTAAATGCAAGTGGACCTATATCAAGAACTCAAAATACAACATCTTTCTCTATTGGACTCACATGAATATGTAAGATAATTAATCCCTTGGAGGACTGATCTTCTTCATCATAGGCTTTGATATTGATCTTCTTTCTAGGATCAATACCATTCTCTAGAAAATCCCAATTTCTTGGGGAAATTGAATGAACAAATATTTAGCTTAACACCCCCATCTATCAACATGCACCTAACATGGGTTTTGCGAATCATTACTTCTATATGTAATGCTAGATTGTGAGGATGGCTTAAATATTTGTCATCTTATTCTTAAAAGGAAAGTTAGTGAGATGTAGTGATGTGATCAACCATAGTATGGAATTGATTTGTATCAGTATCTTTGGGGATACTAGTTGTATACAACGAATTATCTAGGATCTTCTTATGCATAGTAGATTTCTCAAACAACTCAAAGATATATATTTACATGGGAGCTCTTTGAAATTGGTCAACAATATTATATCTTGTCTTACTAGAATAAGGTATTTGTTTGGAAGTAGCTAACATTGGTGCATTTTTCTTAGGCCTCAATTTTTGAGAGGAATTAGGACCTCTAAGCATGACTTGTGGTTGTCAACTTCTAGTAACAACATTTAGACTTTCAAAAGAACAAAAATTAACACTTCTAAGGATAACCAAGGGTTTCTCTTCCTCATTTATTGATCCCTAAGGATCACCCTAGGTTGTTCATCAACATTTGAGTCATAATTAGTGTTCTTCCCTTTTGACCAAATCATGTTAACATTTTTTTCAAGCATGCTAAGCACAATGTCAACACTAGTGTAAGTGTAGTTGATTTTTTCATCTCCATTTTTGGGCTTAGATTCTTCTCATTTTTCATATTCAAGAAATGGTTCTTTGAAAGCTTTATGATCAATTTTTATTGTCAATACATTCACACCAACCTTCTTACTCTTAATGAGGTCTTATATGATAAATTTTAGATTGATGCAATTGTTAGTGTTATGACCCTTATTTCTATGATATTTTTAGTAATGATCCACTCTCAACTATGGAGGTTTGACATCAGGATCATAGGGTCATCAATTGTTAGGTAATGTAGCAATATTTTTTGCAAGCCAAAAATTTAGAATGAGATCATAACAATCTCCTAAGTGAAATTTTACTTTGGTTTAGAGTTTCATGAACATCTAACCTTTGAGTCATTAGACTTGTTGTTGTTGTTAGTTGAGTTTGAGGAAGCATCTTGAGTTTTCATAGCTTGAATACCACTTGATAAATTAAAGATATGATCCTTAGGTGTAGAAATATCAACAATGCCATCATTAAATATGTGTTTTTTTTTGTTCCAATAGGTGTTCTTACTCTTATCCTTGTTGTTATTTTTTCCATTTTTGGATTTGTCCTTATTGGGAGTAAGTATCCCTTTCTTCACTAAGACATCTTGAATCCTAAAAGAAGTCTCTCTCATGTCATTGGATCTGTCAAATAGATGTTTTACAATATCATAGTGCAACTCAAGAACAAGTGTATTAAAAAAGATTTCAATCTTCTCTTTCTTAGGAATAAATCATGGGTATTATGAGTGAGATTTTCTCCATCTTTGTAAATTTGTAACAAAAGTTTCACCTTGTCTTTGTTTTAGGTTACATAAGTCCAGCATAATCATGGGTTGTTGAATTTTTTATGAATTATGTTGGACAAGTTATTGTGTAAGCTCATCAAAATTCTTGATGGGAGGTGTGATGTTAGTGAACCATTCCATAGCTTGGCCACAAAGGCTTCTACGAAAAAATATCATGAGGTAGGTATCATCATAAACTCCATGCTCAAGGTGCAAAATTTCCTAACATGGTCGTAAGGGTCCTCATTTCCATCGTATTTTTCATATTCCAAAAATTCAGCCTTGCATGGGAAGGAAGTCATGTTCAAACTCTTATCAAAAGGAAAATGACATATAGAATCAATGGATAATGATGTCTTAGGATTTCTCTTCTCTTTTTCCATAACTAACACTTTGTTTTCAAAATATTGAATGTGTTTCTTCAATATCTCAATCTTAGTAGGTTCCTTCTTTTGGATCAATCTCTTAACATCAAAATTATGCAGAAGCTTCACCTTCTTAGAGGCTAAATGAAAAGAATATTGATCACATTTTTTTTCTAAGGTCTTCTTCATAAGATTTTGGTAACGTTCATCTTGTTGAAAATTCACAAGCTCTTCTTAGTAATGTCTTGATCTAAGTCATGGTCATGTTGAGAAGCTTGAGAAGCATGTCAATAGTTATACTAATTATGTATAGTGAACCTAAGAGGTTATTCATACCTATAATATTATGGTGATCTAGGAGTGTTTGGGGGTGATCCATTTCTATTGTTCCCAAACACATTAGCATTGCCCCCGAACACATTTGAGGTAAATTGTTCATTGTTTTTAAAGACATTCATATTGAACTACCCATCATTTCCAAACATATTTTCATAATTATTTCATCCATATGTTGTGTGTGTCCTTCAAAAAAGGCCCTATTGTCTAATTCTATATTTCTACATCTAAAATTTTGCATGAAGATATCATGGATGTGCTTATCTCTTTCCTCCCTATACATGGTGTAAGAGAGACTAGTTTTTTACCTAGGTGACCCAATAGGTGTCTCAAAATTTCTATTAAAGTGATTGAAAGGCTCAATTAAATGTCCAAGTATCATATGTTTCTTTAGGAAAATTGTCAAAGACAATTTGTGGTTCTTTACCCAAATAACATACAAGTCTAGTAATCAAAGGTAACTCCTCAAATCTAATTTGGGGTTGTTTTCCATGACTCACTTAACACCTTGTGGTTTTCACTATGAGAGAGTATGTAAGGAGATAATAGACAACTTAAGGCACTTTATGTCCAATCTAGATGATTAAAATGTCACTGTTCCAAAGACTAAAATAGAGAAGTAAATAAGATATATTAGCAAAGTTAAACTTTCCATAAGATAACCAAATGGAGGGTTAGAATGACATATGTATGAAACTTTTTACTCAAGAAAAGAATAGCTAAAGTAAAAGATAAAGAGATTGAAAAAGAGATATTGAAAAATATATTTGGACAAGTAAACAATTTCACTAATCAAGAGTGTAGTCAAGTAACTAAGTGATATTTTCAAATGAAAACAAACTCTAACCTACTAGTTTTGGACTAGAAAACCAATAAAAGTCATGTACAAAAGCCTTAACTAGCCAAGAAAAGTTCCTAAGATAGAAGACACAAGACAAGAATCTGGGTGAAGTTCCACAACAATCTAGATGATAGTTTAACAATCAATACTATACTTCCTAGAAAGGCTAGATGATGTTTCAACAATAGAAAAAACTTTAGGTAACTGACATGTGATATACCTTAGAATAGGAAAGAAAAATTTATTGTTGTAGATAGGTAATACTTCTAGAATATCATGCAATATTTATCACTTTTACAGGTGATTAGTAACACAATAGGGTCCTAATTATAACACAAAAACTTGATTTTGAGATTGTTTTGACAAAGTACATAATGTATTCTATTTTGATAGTTCAATTTTTGGCAAGTAAAATATGGCACAAACAATAGTCCTTAAACAATCAAACAAGACATAAAGAAACCTTGTTGATAAAAACACATGTGAAGTCTAAAGGGGAAAACCCCTAAGAAAATATCTTATGTATATGTTCAATATATTTCAACAGGTCTAGCACATTTTGAAGACACATTCATGAACATTCTACCTAAAGGACATGATTTAATAATCAATACCCTGGCCCATAACTTGATGCCCCCTTGCCTCACACAAAGTGATTTCCCACAATAGATATTGACTTTGTTGTGGAAATGTTATTAACACAACCAAAAGGATACAAATGGTGAGTCAAATCTTGGCATGATTTGGGTAATCCACTTGGATCTATCCTTGCACCAAGATATTGATTGACTTATAAAAGGTAGCCTCTAATACTAGGTTCTTAGTAATTATTTTGTTCATAGCACCCCTTTTGCATCTAATATAGAAAAGAAGCCTCACAACACAAGAGAATTTCAAATAAAAAATTTCCTCATGGTCACAATCCCATTAATGCCCTCACTACATTGAAAAGGAACTACATCTCCCAAGGTTCTCACCTTTTTCTAAGGATTTATGATTATAGTGAGTTAGTTTAGTTGGGTTTTTTTATTCCCACTTGGGTCATTCCTATTGGTATATTTCTACCAATAGAAGACCCTCTAAAGGTAACAAAATCTCTCAAGGAGATTGAACACAAAATGGATAAAAAATGGAGGTCAAGGTTCTTGATACACCCAAAAGAGGTGAAGAGAATAATCTCTAACTCCAAATGCATCTCCCAAACATGCAAAGAAAAAGTTAATTAAGACAACTAAAGATTGATCTATTCTCTCATTTTCTTTATCACACTAGTGGGTCAAGATTTTTTATTTACCCAAGAAAGGTGAAGAGAATACTCTCCTACAACTAATGTAACCCATACTAATGAGTATTATGTACCTATAAAATGAAATAACAACTAGTATAAGAAAGCACAATAATACAAGCAATAAGAAAATGAAAGTAAACACATTTCTTTTGTCTTTTTACTTACGGAAACCTTGCAACACACTTGTTGTTAGAGTAAAGGTTTAATTTAATTTAAGTTATTAAATTACCTTTACTCCCTTCTTAATATTTCCCCTTATGGACTTGCATTTTCATTTAATAATTGATTGGTAACTATTAAATTTCATTTACCTCTTAGGGTTTCCCTTTTAGGTTTTTGATCTCCTTCTATAATTATTGATCATTTGTAAATGTCTCTCATCTTTTCATTCTGATAATATAATTTTCCATATTTTCAAAGAAAAATCCTTGCCCCTTCTTTATCTTTTCTTCTCTGTGATAGGTTCTTCCATGTAGGTGTTCTTCAAGTTTTGTGGATTTGTATTGCTCAAATCCTTCATGGTATTAGAGCCTGACCTATTTTAACTTGTTCTTATTTGGAGAAAAAGAGGAGCGAGGGTTTGACATAATAGATATAGTTGTTTTGAAGTCTTTTTTTGTGAAAATAGGGGGTCTCTAAAATTCAAAGCATTTTGAGGCCAAACAAACCTCACGATTGGCTTCAAAAGATGTCAAAATCCCTATTTTCATAAAAAATTGTCGATTTTGGACACTGGGAAAATCTGAGGCAATTTATTTTGCATACAAGGGTTGTGCAACCTCTAGCATGCAATCAAAGGCAAAAAATTGACAAAAATCACAAAAAAAGGTGATTAAAAAAATGTAGTCAATATTAAAAATACCACTACAGTTTGTAGAATTGTCGGTGATTACTGTCAACTACCAGTTGTCAACCTCGCTTGGTCGTCATTGCTCCTCCCTTCAATCTCTGTCATGCTGCTTGGCTACCACCTGTGCCCCACCACCACTGAATACATTGCCCAACTTTTTCTCCTGCTCCACTTGGCCTCAAGCCTATGGTTACATGGGAGGTCTGGGGACCTTTCTTTAGCCCCTTTCAAAAAAAAATTGGGGTATTTGGAATTTTTCTTTGCTATACATAGACCCTATTAGTTTTTTGGCTCTAACTTGAGCATACAGACAATTTTTTTGGATCCAAAAAAAGTGTTAGAAAGATGATTCCAAGATGGACATTATGGTGAAGGTATTTTTTAGATTTCTTTATAATTTGGTACTAGTTTCTTGTTTGAAGTCAAATGATTCTTTCTATCTTTTAGGGGGCATAACTTGCTCATTTTAGCTTTGTTTTTCAATTTGAAAGAAGTGTCAAAAATTTCTTCTTGAGAACTATCTAGATTCTCTATTATATTCATTAGTATTTCTCAAAGTGAATCATTTTTTCTCTTTTCTTATATACGCATTCCTTCTAGTAGCTAGGGTTTGGTTTTTTACATTGTGGAGGGTGTTTTATTTTATTTTTTGTTATTTATGTCAATAAACCAGAACTTTTTGAAAAAAATCCAACACCTTCTAAAACAATGGTCAAGACTTCTTCTTTTCCAGAACTTTTGACTCCTCATAACTATCACACATGAAAGTCCTTGATGACATGACATCTCTGGTCAAAAGGGTTGTTGTCTTATTTAGACACAATGCAACCCATTTTACAGAGGGCTTTTGAGGTCATGCAACATAGGATCAATATGGATGAGGCAATAGGGTTGATTGCTTTACAGGTATTTGAAAGTCTACAATTTCATCTTGATGGGTGCAATACCCCTCTACCTATGTGGACCAAGCTTGATGACTTGTTTGATACACTGAATGAGTTTAGGGAACTTCAAATTGAGGCAAAGCTTATCTCTTGTGTACTAGATTCTTTTCCTTTCATTGAGAACTTCATGACAAATTTAAGATAATAGAGATATTTATTGTAGGGTTGTGGGAAAACCAAGACCAACACTAAGTGCATTTACCTGATTCTTTCTAAGCCTTGAAGAAACTTTTAGATTTTTTCTTCTACCTTCTATTCCACCAAGGATGCTTTGGGTACTAGATTTACCATGTCACCCTTTGAGGTTTTTTGTGATCATTTGACTCAAGATAAATTTAAGCTCTCACAATTGGATTCTCTTATAGGCTCACAAACTTATGCATTAGTAGCTCAACCATTTTCTGGGATGAAGGAGAAGAAATAGAAGTCATATCCTATAGAGTCTCAGATTGATTCTAGCCCTAACATCACATCTAACCCACCTCCTCCTAAGGGAGATAAACCAAAGCTAGAAAGATCAAAGTGTGCTTGTTGTAATCAACCCAATCATGATGAGTCACGTTGCTATGAGAAGAAGTTATATGACTATGTCAAATAGGTTTCAGACTTGATAGCTCTCCTTCAAAAGAGAAAAAATGATATTCCTTTTACTTCTCATAGATCTTCTTCATCATCATCATTTCGGTTAGATGGTAAAGATATAGGAAAGGATCATGTACTATGTGCAACTACTACTACTCATTCTTCTAGATGGTTACTGGATTCATGTGCTTCACACCATATGACATGTTCTCAAGATTTGTTCTCTTCTTTTGAGGATTCTCCTACTCCACACATTTTGATGGGGAACAACACTATTATGACTGTATGTGGAAAAGGTTTTATTGATATTTATGATGGTAAAAATTATGATGTACTATGTGTTTCATCTTTTCTCTCTAACATTCTCTCTATTTATTAGATTACACCTAACATTCTCTCTATTTATTAGATTATACATAGTGGATAGGGAAGATAGTTGAGTTTGCACAAGATTTAGTGCATAACAAAGATAGTGAGACAAACAATATTATTTCTACATGGAATTTTGATCATTCTTCCTACTTATACTCTTTTTTTCATTTTCGTCCACCATATCCACTATTGGAGACTCACTCTCCTTCTTCCCAAGAGACCACTAAGGTGAAGTTAGGTCACTTGAACTTATGTGTTGTTCCTAAGACTAGTGTTGTGACTTCTACAACTCCACCACCTATTCAAAGTCCATTTATTGCATAGGATTACTCTTTAGCATTTCCTACCATTGTAGCTCTAGTCACTAAGCCACCTACTATAGTTGTTAAGGATATATCAGAGGACACACATCTCCTCTCAGATGAATGATTCATCACACCTATTATCCCACCTCTATTGGAGATTCTATTTTAGGATTCTTATGTGTTCTCCTTTGAGCATTAGCTAGGACTTCCAACTTCACCTTACATTTAAGAGTTTCACCCTCCTTGTCCATTTCCTTTGTTTCTTTCAGATTGGAGCCACATTGGTATGTTTATTGACATAGGAGTTCTTCCATTCTAGAGGGCTATCGAGTCTCAAGCCTTTACCATGGGGAGTTTCATGTTACTTATGGTCTTGAGAGAGTCTCTTGAGATATTTAATATGTGAATTCTTTTCTATCTCTTTTTGGAGTAGGTTGTTTCCCACTGGATTTTCTCTATTTCTTTGTTTCGTAGATATTTGGTTGTGATTGGGTACCTCATCAAGCCTTGTTGTCGAGACCCAAGTTTTTCTTTTAGCATTATAGTTTCCTTTCTTTTTCATGAATTTTTAATAGTTGCATTGTTGCTCATCTTAAAGGGAGGTGTTAGAGTAAAGGGTTAATTTAATTTAATTTATTAAATTACCTTTACTACCTTCTTAAGATTTCCCTTTATGCATTTGAATTTCCATTTTAAAACTAATTAGCAATTATTAAATGTCATTTATCTCTTAGGGTTTCCCTTTTAGGATTTTGATCTCCTTCTATAAAGATTGATCATTTTTATCTCTCATCTTTTTAGTCTAATAATATAATTTTTCATATTTTCAGAGCAAAACCCTTACCTCTTATTTGTCTTTTCTTCTCTATGATAGGTTCTTGCATGCAAGTGTTCTTTGGGTTTTGTGGATTTGTATTGCTCAAATTCTTCACTTGTTAGTGTTAGAGCAATAAGATATTGCATTATTAATTAAATTATTTTCATTTAATTATTAAGTCACTTATTATCTCTAGTTTACTTAAGCTAAAATTTGGGCATATAATAACTAATTCTTTTATTAATTATTATCATGCAACCTAGGTTAGTTACTCGTTAGGGTTTTTATCTCCTTTTATAAGGATTGATCTCTTTGTAATTTATTTATTCACTTTTGATTATAGAAATTTCTCTTTTTTCTCTTCAAGAATGTCTCATGTGTGGATTTGGGAATTTTAGCCTCCATAGCTTTTTCTTCTTTCTATGATAGTTGTTTGCATGCAGGTGATTCTTGGGAGCTCTAAGGTTGATCTTTTATCAACTTCAACATGGTATTAGAGCTCTAGATCTTCATGCCCATGTTCTATTTACGAGAAGTCTGGCTTGGCTTTCAAAGTTCTATCTTTTCTTTTAGATGGTTTCATTTTTTAGAGTTATTTTTTATTGAATATGGGGGGTCACTAATTTTTTAATCACTTTGAGCCCAAATGGACATCACCATTGAGCTCAGAGCACACAAAAAACTCTATTGTCATATAAAATTTGTCCAATTTGGACATAGCTAGAATCTGAGGCAAAATAATATTGCTTCTAGATTGGGCATGTTTCCCGAGGCAATGATTTTATGATTTTGCATAGAAATCAAGATTTTTGGTACAAAAATTATGATTTTTCAACACATAAATCATATTTTTTGGTGCGTAAATCAAGATTTTTGGCATTCAAATCAAAATTTTTGGGTGCTTAGGAAAAAGCCTACAACACATTGGTAGATTGTGAACCTCTCATTAGATAGGTCTTGATTTTGAATCTACTCGAGATTAACACATAATAATAATTAATCTAACAAGCAAGGGCTTACAACACAATGGTAAATTGTGAGCCTCCTACTTGTGAGGTCTTGGGTTCAAATCTATCAAAGCTTAATTAATAATAATAAATAAACAATCAAAACAAATAATAATAATTAACCTTGGCTTCGACCACTTATCGATCCAAAAATCTAACAATAATAATAAAATGAATAATAAATAATCTAGGCTTCGACCCATTACCTATCAAAAAAAAAATTGGGTGCTCAAATCAAGAGTCTTGGTGTGCAAATTAATTTTTTTGCATGCAAATTATGTTTTTCTAGCACACCAATTGAGATTTTTTGGGATGCAAATCGATATTTTTTGACACATAAATCAAGATTTTTGGCATGCAAATCAAAATTTATGGCACACAAATTGAGAAAAATTGAGTGCAAACATACATGCTTCCTGATGTAATTTAGGTGTTGATGGGGCTCACTTCCCGATGTGTTTTGGTACAGATCTCGAGGAAGTGAATTATTTTTTCTTTTTGAGCACTTTTTGGCATACTTATGGATTTTTTGTTGTTACTTGCTCATCTAGACTCCATTTTTCACAAATGAAATATCACTCGAAAGCTAGTTTCAAGCCTGTCATGATGGTGCAGTTTATTTTGACTTTTGATGCTTTTTGGTTGTTAGTTTATGCAGTCAAAGTTAGAGGTTTTATTTTGCACTTCGGGAGACATATCTTGAGGCATTCTATTTTCCAGATTCTACTCTAGGCACATCCCATTCAATTTTTTGCATTTTTGCATTTTGGTGGATATCATGGTTGATTCAGGTCAGAAGACCAATTTTGTTGCTTCAGATAATTTTTCATGGGTTGTACTATCTCTTGTATCAGCCTTATGTCTCTTTTGATCTTTGTTGACATCCTTTTGTAGTATTTTTACAAACACATTGAGATAAAATGCCACTCTATTGCATTTAGGGATCTTGCACATATTTGTGTTTTGTTGCACTCATACTACATTATAAAGTGCCTCAGGGGTTTTCATGTTGGCCATATTTACCATCTTCCTTTTTCAAGTGAGTGTTCCTTCCATGACATTAGCCTCATGGTGTGTCAATGACATGTGCCATTATAGGTGTTTGTACTTCTTTTGCACTCTTGATGTTCCTAGTTCTTCTTTCTATAAGAGATATTGTAGTTAGTTTTAGTGTTCATGTCTTACCTCTCAGCATTATAGGTGGGTTATCTTGGTTTTGTTGCTTTCTTGGTTTGATGGAGTGAGCTATTTATTTAGGATTTGATCCTATGTACTAGGTGATTGTAGTAGTTGGATACCTATGGATTTCAGTGAGATTGATCATTTACCATATAGACATTCTTAAATTCCTATTTTTGGAGGCCATGAAGATACTTTCCATCTTTGATTGATCAGCTCTTCATACTTAGTCTTCTCCACCTAGTCATGTTCTATATAGTGGAGGTTCTTCAGATCACTAGTTTGTTAGTGTTTGCAGCTTCGTGCTTTAGTGGTGTTCTTCATGATCATCCGTTTGTTCCTATCTTCTAGAACATTTTTTCCATCTCTTTTTGGAGTAGGGTTTTTCCCACGTGGTTTTCTCTATTTTTCCTCTTTTCAGAGATTTGGTTGTGCTTGGGTACCTAATTAGGCCTTGTTGCTGGGACCCATATTTACTTTCAATAGTGGTTTCTAGGTTTTTAGCTACTCCCTATGTTTATCTTAAGTGGGGTGTTAGAGTAATAAGATATTGCCTTATTAATTGAATCATTTTTATTTAACTATTAATTCACTTATTATCTCTAGTTTACTTAAGCTAAACTTTGGGCATATAATAATTAATTCTTTTATTAATTATTATCATGCAACCTAGGTTAGTTACCTATTGATGTTTTGATCTACTTTTATAAGGATTGCTATCTTTGTAATTTATTCATTCATTTTTTATTATAGCAATTTCTCCTTTTTCTCTTCAAGAATATCTCATCTGTGGATCTAGGAATTCCAACCTCTATAGCTTTTGCTTCTCTCTTTTTGTGATAGGTGTTTGCATGTAGGTGATTCTTGGGAGTTGTGGGGTTGATATTTCATCAACTTTAACAATTAGTGGTCCTTTTCTATTATGAAATATCCTTCAAGAAAGAAAACCTAAAAGACCATGGGGTAGGGCATAAAACAATGTGCAAATGAAATAAAAAACCCTTCAAGACCACTTATTAGGAAATGTTATGTGATTAGAAAACCCAAAGTGAAAGAAAGAAAATGCAAACTAAGCTATCAAAGTTAGACTGTGTAGGTTACTAGATAAAACTTTATAGACTAATAGAGCATCATACAATAGACCAAGCTAAAGCTAGATGATATTTCAAGCCCAGGCAACATATTGTGCTAAACTGGGGTGATACAATTCTAGAAGATAGGTGAGATTTCATGCTAAACCTAGATGATAGTCCATATTATGGTAAGGATCACCTTCTGATTATGAGAAATATCACACAAAATTACTACAAAGTATCATATAATACAAACATGTGATATTAGAATGTAATAAAAATAAAAATGAAGCTAAACCCTAGGATTCAGCCCCACAGTGGGGAAAAAAATATATGCACAAAATGATGCACACTTCTATAAACCCTTATTATCAAATAATCTCATGGAAAGAGAGACTTTAGAGGATTCTTATAGCTTCATATCTATTAAGTGCAAGAGATCAAAGAGATATGATGGGTTGGCTCTCAATTCAACCTAGTAGTGACCCTTGCAAGGTGCACCATAGAATGTAAGATTCAAAGACAAAATAAATGATGCTAGTATCCAAGAATAAAGTGAATGAAAATGCAATGAAAAGTAATCTAATATGAGAATGAAAACTAATCTAGATGATATGCAAGTATATGAAAGGAAAGCTAATATAAGAACAAGGAAAGTTAACATTTATGCTATAATGGAAGATTAACTATGCTAGTATGAATGCGAGAATTCCAAGAGTGTGGTGAGTGCTCCAAGTTCTCTATAATAAAACCTTAAACATAACAATATTATTCATTTATAAGGTATAAGACAATGGGAAGAGAGACTCCCTATAAAGAAAAATAGATGATAGAGATTAGGAGGAAAAATCTACAACGGAGAATGAGTATTATGTTGACTTTGTGCACAAGAATCTTTGAGAGGAAAGGTTAATGGATCTGGTTAAGAGAAAATATATGTGTTGAGGAGAAAAAGAGGAAAAAGAGAGATTCTACTACCTTCAAAAGTGTGCATTCAAGTGTACACAAAAAGTCTTTTCTCGTAGTTTTAAATTAGGAAATTCCTTTTTCATGTGCACACAAAAGCTAAAGGGATTTTATTTAATTAAAAGGAATTAATGTTATTCTAATTAAATAAGACTTAGGATATGTTGGTCAAACCATAGGATATAATCAAATAAATTATAAAATGAGGATGTGATCAAAGTTAGGTGATTGATTAACATGGAGAAATTGATAGAAACGGGGCTTATGTTCTAGATGACATTTTTTGGGTGGTTACAATAGGTTTATTTTATTTATTTATTTTAAATTTTTGATATCATTCAAATGTTATTTTGAATTCAAGTAGTAAACTCAATAATGGAGATTTCAATAAATGTTCATCTTTAAAAAATCAATATACACGTGAGTTTTAACAAAAGATTCACCATTTAAAGCATGGTTGACTTATACCCATTAAGGAAAAAGAAAGAAATAGTTCAAAAGCTTCAAAATAATCATTTTTGTTACAATAAAGGACTATAGAGTTCACACAGCTATAGATATTTTATTTCAAGCAAACAACACTTTTAAAAATGAGAACAAGAGTATTACTTATCTTCAACAAACACCTAGATCTATCCAAATTTGTTCCAACAAACTCCAAATTCAATAGCATAGTGAACTCAAAGTTAATAAACAAAGTGAAGTCAGGATCAAAGACCCAATTTGAGCCCATATTCATGCCAGAGATCACCAATATTTACCACATCCGACAAATCAACTACCAATCCAAGGCTTCCATGATGAGAAGAGAAGAGTTGATTTGTAGTTGACAACCAAAGCTAGTGAATGAACTAATTATCAACACCATCAAAGAGGCTGAATCTAGGGTTTAGAAACCCTAAGTTGCACGAAGAAAAAAATGGAACAAAAAATTTTCTTAATGTTTTACAATTTATATTTTTGGGGTTTTAGGATCTGAAACTTTGATAACATTTGAAGTATACCATGAATCCGTGACTATGTTTGTAGCATTCATTTAAAAGTGCTAATTGATGTATTTTAATACTTCTTTATGTATTTTGTCATATCAATCAGTAAATTTAAATGAATGTTTTAATGGAAATTTTATTTTATTTTATTTTTGTAAATTATCATGAGTTAATTGATATCATTATAAATGAATTGAATTCATTACAATATTTTTTTAATGCTATTAAAGTAAATATTTTTTAATTTTGAATTTTGAATTCAAAATGTAGAGAAATATGGTGGAGTTTTATGCTTGATTTGCAATGAACATAAATGGTGTTTAGATGCTTTTGTTTCACTTTTGGAGTATTTTTGGAGTAAAAAGGATTTGTTTTTTCTTGACACTTGCATGGAGGATAATCTCACAAATCATGCAGGCCATTTGGGGGAACTTTTATGTCTTTTTCTTAGGCTTCTAGAGGAAATTTGAGTTTGGAGAAGGGAAAGAGTTTTTAAATTTTTGGTATATAATTTACTCTCCTAGATTATATTATGGTCAAGATTTTTTGAGCCTCCTAATGTTTTTTTGCATATTTTGTATTTTTAGGAATCATATGCACATTGTGGCATCTTTGTTTCAAGTTGGCCTTTGAGATAGATAAAGCATCTTTCTAGTATCTATCTTGTGAGTTTCATGTGTACATTTTAGTGATTGATGTTTTAGTGTTTATTGTGTTTCATTTTGAAAATCTTCAAACACATTCATGTCTTATTCTACATCTTGGAATATGAGTGAGAATCAATTTATAGGTCATAAGTTGGTCATAAGAGAACATAAAGGATGTTGAAATGTAGTTAGACAAGGGCACAATGACTACCTTGAATGAGCTTGCAAATTTTTTGGTGGACATTAGGGCTAAGACCCTTTCTCTCAAAAACCTCCAACACTCATGGTAGGCACCACTAGATAGTGCTTGAGCCTATTAATAGGGACTATTGTGACCCCAATCCCTAAACACTTTTTCACTAATGACAAAAAGGGGGAGAATAAGACATGAGGAATGAGACACAATAAAACAAGGGAGATGGAAAAAAGGGGAGATGAATTAAGGGAGAAAAGACTAAGGGGGATAAAAACTTAAGGAGATGGAAAGAACAAAGAAGTATACCCAAATGGAGAATGGTAAAGGAGAGAAGAAGACACAAAAGACTAATTGTATTTTTTACTAAGTCCTCACACTAGTATAAAGTCTATCGATATTGTCAAAGGAACGAAGAAAGTAAGGCTGAAGAAAAAATCAAGAATGATCAAAATTTCATCTAAAAATTCCAAAGGGGGAGATTGTTGGACTTGTAAGTCTCAATGGCATAAATAAAGGAGACTAGTTATGCTAACACTTAGCACATAAAGCCACTTTCATTGATTGGCAACTGATGAATTATATAATGGTTATCAATGCACAATATACAGAACAATATATCATGGATTCAATTGTACCAATATAAAATTAATTATTAGTACCAAAATACCAAAATGGAAAGGAAATGTTATTACTTTAGTGATTATCAAAAACATGAGTGCATAATCCATATTTAAAAGATCTCATATAATGGTTGGTTGGTTAGGAAAACCAATGGACACATCCCCTTGCTTCCTAACTACCCTATCCCAATAAAGCTTAACCAGTTCTAATTATTTGTTACATACTACATTTATCCTCTAGAGAAAAGTAGTCATCTGGAAGACAACTACCCAAAAAAACAAAAAATAAAATCAGACTTCGAAAAGTAGGTTGTGAATACATCCCTAGACTTGGGGCTAGTTTATGGAGGTGTAGTAGATCATGTTTAACAAGCTTCTACTTGGTACAAACTCCTTGGACTATAAACAACACATCCATCTTCTTCTCTTGTGTCACTTCTAATTTGTCTTATAGGTCAATTTTTTCCATCTTCCTTTTTTCTTCCAAAAGAGATTTTTCTTCTTTCTATTCCCTTTCTATTCAACTTGTCAATTCCTTTCCATGCTTACTTTCCAAGTATTTCTTTCTAAATGCTACCTTCATTTCTACAAGTGTGTACGTGAGAGGTGGCTTTTGAAGTGTTGAGGGTAGTGTATGTATGGCCTTCCATATCTCTACTACCTATTCATGTATTACCCCACCCTACATAAGAAAATTCCAATCTATATAGCAATCAGTCCTTATTATTTCTACTAGTGACTATGTTGCTCTAATAGTGGCATCCAAGTTCTATCCATGAGCCTTTTTTATAATCTCCTTAGTAGCTTGTTCCATTCCATATAAATATTGGATGAATTTTTCTTCTTTTTCCTTGAATGAGAGTGTTGCTAGTGTTGTTTCTAATGGTTCCAAGTGGTCCTCCTGAGTTTCCATTTGGTCTTGTCTCCATCTCCAAGGGAGTTGGTGAAGGGGGAGGTATCATTTCAAAAATTTCCAACAATTTATTTTCTTCTTCCAACATTGTGTCCTCATCTTATGCTACTTTCATCCCTCAACTTATTCCTTCCATGGGCTTACCCCCTTCTACTTCCTTGCTACCTATATGGACTCATTCTGTAGTATCCATAATACCCTTTGTACCATCATCCTTCATAATGATATTCTCTATACCATCCTCCATACCAAAATTCTCCATTCTAGCATTCTCTATACCAAGATCCATCTTACCAACATTCTTCATACCAGTATCTTTCATACCTACATCCTTCATACCAACATCTTTTGTACCAATATCCTTCTTACTAACATCCTTCATACCAACATCCTCAATACTAACATCCTTTTTACCAACATCCTTCATACTAACATCCTATGTATGATCATTCCTCCATACCAACATTCCTCTATACTGAATTCTCTAGTATAGCTAACCATATATAGTTTTCCTATCATTTGTATGTGTACATGGATTGGCCTTTTTCACATCTTCTCTCTGTCAAAAAAGAATTATCCCTTTGATACTCATACACCAATTTTCCATCATATTGTTGGTCATATACTAGTCTTTCATACTCCAGCATGCCTCCATACTCTAATCCCTCAAATGAGGAATTCACTTTGTACTACAATTCTCTTATGTAATCCTAATCTTTGTACTCATGTACTCAAAAGCTACTTACAATATTTCTTGGTACATGATTATCTTTTTCCCATACAATACTTTTATTTCTCCATCTTCTATATTTAGGGTTGTATTTTTATTTTATTATTTTCCCTTTGGTTCTTCCTTTTATTTTCCCCTCCTTTACCTTCTCTATTATTTCTTTTGGCTAGTTTTATTCTTTGATTTCTTGATGAAGGGTGCTCCCCTTAAAACCATAACTCATAATAGAAACAAAGAAACAAAAGAAAATGAGAGAACAAAATATTTCTTATTTGTGCCACAAATGCAAAATTATAGAATTCACAAGTACAAAATGCTAACCCACACGGGTGCCTTCATTATGGTAATCTACATGACTAAGTTACGAACTACAACCTAGTGTTGTTCTAGAAAATGTTCGAGCCTTTATTAAATAGACAATTTTTATGTTGGTCAGGAAGGCTCTAGACATTGAAACTTAAAACCTAGGGTTGACAGACCCTAACAATACATAAAAAGTCAGCCAAATACATCTTTAACAATAATTTTAGATATTTTGGGCAGCCCAACTTTGAAAGGCCATAAACTTGAACCGTTGCTCTGATTGGACTTTTTGAAAAAGAAAACTTGTGATCTATAGGCTTGAAACTAAACAAGTGCCCTTCCTTCAAGCTTTTGGACCTCATCCAAGCACTCTAAGGCTTCCAATGGTGAGCTTGAAGATTTTTTTGCAAATTTTTCCACCGAGAATCCATAATAACTTCTTTGGTACTTAGGCTTGAGAAATGAGATTTGTATGGTAGGATTATAACTCTAAAATGAACCTTCCTATAGAAAATGAGAACATTCCAAGATCATATGAGAAACTTACTAAAAATAGCAAGTTACCATAAATAGTAACCACCCTGTGTACTAGTCCATATTAAAATAGAAAAGACTGAAAATAAAATATTTTTGGGTAATGCAAGATTTCTCTTACATCCAGGATGCTCTTGCATCATGTCTATGGAATAAATAGTAGGACTCCTCCCTTTTCAATTCCTCCACCTTAGCCTCATAATTCTCTACTCTTTTATCCTTATATAATGTATGTATTGGGGTATCATCAATTGAGGTCATGTCTTCTATGTAATCCTTGTAACATCCTAGATAATCTTTGTCAAGTTCCATCTCTTGAATCTACAACATATTGCACTCTAGTTGCAATACTCCAAAATCCTCTATTTGCTAGTGAAATGGGCCATTAAGGGAACTTATTTCATCTTTTGAACATTCCCCCACCTATAGAATTTCTTCTTCATTATAGCTCAATTCCATTACCATCCTCTCCCTTAGCTTCTGAATTAGAGGTGAGTTCTTGACTTACTATTTGGTTCCTTAAGTCAATTCTACACTTCCTACCATCCATTTCATTAGAAAATAGTATTTTTCTTCTAGTTATGATTAGCTTTTGCTAAGGTTAGCCTGTTGGATACAATTGCTGAATTGTTTGTTGTCTTTTATATTACAAAAATTTCATAATCATTATCAGTCAGTATATTTTGAGCTCACTCGAGCAATGAAGATAGTTCTCAATTTTTACCGAGCATTCCTATGTTTGCCTAGTTCAAAAGGTAGTGTCTACCAAGCTCACTTGGGTAACAAAAGAAAGTTGGATGGAACCAGTGTTAATCGAGCTCACTTGGTTGCCAAAGGATTTTTGTGTGTTTTTAGTGTAAACCAAGCTTCTATTGGTTAACAAAGGAAATCACTTCAGAGTCAGTTTCTACTGAGCAGGGTTGGCTAACAATGGATTTTTCCTATTTTGTTGTATTTAATCTATCTATTAATTCTAGGTGACTAAGGTGATAAATAGTGACTATTATAAGTTGTATTTGAGCCAACTTAACATAGTGGAAGGTATAAGTATAAGGTCAAGTTGTGATTTCAATATGTCTAAGTGTGAAAGTGGAAGTGCAAGAGAATGCGTGAATTATGATGATGTGATTGAAGATCTATTGATAAGCAAAGGAAGGAAATTTGAAGGATAAGTTGAATATCCTTGTGGTGCAGAAAAGTCATATTCAATCAAAAAGGATAAAATATAGGCCAAAATAGAGATCTAAAATTAGAAAATTAGTTTCAATCAAATCAGGTCATCTAATTGTTACTCTCTAACCATTGTAGTAGTGATCTAAATCTCTTAACAGAGTTAATTTAATAGCTATTTATAAATCCTCTAACAAGGTGACAATTCCATTGAATTGTTCTCAAGACCTCTAACAAGGCCACTCCTAATAGGGTGATTAAATCCTTTAATAGGGCCACGCTTAGCAGTGTATTTTTTAACCTTTAACAAGGTTGGCTCCTAACAAGGCTCACTTCAAAAGAGTGAAAATTAATAACTAGTTGCTATTGGTGCTTTTTTCCAGATTGGGTTTCCACGTTAAATCCTAGTGTCAAATGTATTCATGCTATTTTCTTTATGTTTTTTCAACTAAGTTAAAGTAATGGTAATCATAGATAACACCTAATGGTTTATATGTTAATCTTTTTTCGAGCTAATCTAGTTACTACTGAGTTACAACATTCTGTGTGTTTACCAAACTCCAGCTATATTCTGTTATTTGTTTGCATTCTATACTGACTTCTAAGGGATCTGGGATTTTTTTTGTAGTAATTAATTCATCCCTCCCCTCTCAATTAATCATCTTATATTTCCAACAATTGGTATTAGAGCTTTTGGTGCTTGTAGAGAAGGTTTCAAGGACCTAAGCTAAAGATCAGGATGCCTTACAAAAGAGAGATTCCCAAGCTGAATAGAGATAATTTCGTAGCATTGCAAGGACTTATGAGATTACATCTAGCTACCATAAGTGATTCATGTTGCAAGCATCTTGATTCTAAATATAAGACTTCCACTGGAACATTATTAGTTGAAGACATTGTTAAAATGAAGAATCATAATATCATGATGATTGATATTGCATCTGCTCTTAGTTATGCTAAATTTGATGAGGTAAAAGATTTCAAAAATGCTTTTTAAATGTGGAACAAACAAAAAGATATCTATGGAGGATATGAAAATTTAAGAAGAGCCAAAGTAGAAAGCCTTAGAGGATAATTTGATCAAATAAAAATGAGAGAAGATGAAAACATTGATAAATGTGTGGAAAGAATCAAGGCTAGTGTAAGTGAAATCAAAGCATCTAGAGGAGACATCAAGGAGGAAATTTTTGTAAGTAAAGTGCTCAAAAATCTTCTTCCAATTTATGCAATTAAAGTATCTGATATTCAAGAAATGAGATGTGATCCAACTAATAAGATAAGATTGGATGCTCTAGTTGGAAGATTAACAACTTTTGAATTAGAAAATTATGATAACTATGTTCCTACTTCAAAGAATATTGAATCTACATTTAAAGCTAAGATTTCACTCAATGAAAAGGGTAAAAATTCAAAATCTAGTCAATCAGGAAGTGAAGAAGATGGATCATTAGAAGAAAGTTCAAATAGTGATGTTGAAGTTGTTGAAGCCCTACTTGCAAGGAAGTATTCCAAAGGAAGAGGAAAGTACAAAGGTAAAGTTCATTTGATCTACTTTTCTTGTGAAGAAATTAGTCATGTTGCTACTAGGTTTCCAAACAAGGAAATAAAGGATGAGAAGAAAAGAAATAAGCATAAAAGCAAGGACTCCAAGAACTACAAGAACTTCAAGGATAAAGGTAAGAAATCTTGTTTGATAGCTAAAGATTCTGATAACAACGAAGATGAAATGGTTTATATTGTTGTGAAAGATGAATTGGATGGTGAAGGAGACAAGATGGCACTTATCTCTCATGTTAGAAAAAATGATATATGGATTATTGATAGTGGCTACTCACATCATATGACTGGTGACAAAACAAAATTTGAGCATATGGAATATTATGATGGAGGGAGTGTAAGATTTGGAAACAATGAACCTTGTAACATAAAAGGAAAAGGATGTATCTTGTTGACTAAAGAACTTGTGTGTCATAATGCTTATTGGGTTGAAGGACTAAAGCATAGTCTACTAAGTGTAGCACAACTCAATAACATTGGATTCAAGGTAGAATGCATCAATGGACATGCCAAACTGCTAGATGGGAAAGGAGTTTGGTTGGTTCTGGCAAGAAAACAAAAGGTAATCTATTTTATTTTGATCTTAGTGATTGTTCATGTTTTATTACTCAAGTAGAGGAAATTTGGTTATGGCATAAAAGACTATGTCATGTAAATTTTGATAATCTAGTTAAGATAAGCAAACATAAAAGAGTAAGAGGTATTCCTAGTTTGAAGAATCCTGATATGGGTCTATGCAAGAATTGCCAAATTGGTAAGATGGGTAAGGCAAGCTTCAAAAGGAAAGACTACCAGTTAGAAGAAGTCCTAGAAATTGTTCATACAAACTTATGTGGACCTATTGGAATAGAGATTTATAGTGGAGAAATTTTTTTCATTCTCTTTGTTGATTACTACTCTATAATGATGATAGTAATGTACCTAAAAGAGAAATTAGATGCCTTTAAAAATTCAAGTGGTATCTGGAAGGAGTAGAAAAAAATCTAGAACAAAGTTGAAATGCCTAAGATGAGATAGAGGTGGTGAATTTATTTCCCATGGATTCAAAAAAATTTGCATTGAAAGAGGAATCAAAAGACAAGTATCTACCCCTGGTACACCACATCATAATGGTATAGCCAAAAGAAGAAATAGATCTATCATGGATTGTGCAAGAACCCTGATTATTGAAAATAATGTTGCTCTCAAATACTAGAAGGAAGCTATCAACATTGCAGTTCATACCTTGAATAGGGTTCAGTTGAAGAAAGATTCAAACAATACACCTTATCAGTTATGGTATGGCTACAAACCTAATGCAAGTTACCTGAAGGTATTTGGTAGCAAATGTTACATATTGAAAGAATCTAGAAAAGGAAAATTTGATGTAAGAGGTGATGAAGGAATATTTCTAGGATATTCCTATAGAAGTAAAGCATACAAATGTCTGAATTTATCCACTCACAACATTATAGAAAGTGCACATGTCAGAATTGATGAATATGCAGAAAAGAGTGAAGAAGAAAGCAACAAGGAACTTGAATACTACAAAATATTCCTTTACTACGAACTTGATACCCTTCCTAATCTATTCGAAAGAAAAGATGCTTCAATTGTCAAGTACCTAGAAAATCCAATAGCTATTAAGTTGCAAACAGTGCAACTCGAGCTGCAAGGACCCGAGTCACAATCAAAGGCTACCGAGCTAGTTCAAACTAAACTCGATGGACCCAAGTCACAGATAGAAGAAACTGAGCTTGAAACTAAAATTTAACAAGAAAATGGTGGAACCCATTCAAAGGCTAAGGAGCCTATATTAGCAAGATATGTCAGAAGTCACCATGCTCCTGATCAGATCATTGGAAATAAATCAGATGGAACAATGAGTGGAAGCAAATTAAAAGGTACATGTCAACTTGCTGAATTTGAAGCTAGAAGTGTTAAAGATGCTCTAGAAAATGAAAGTTGGATTGAAGCAATTAATGAAGAGATAGAACAGATAGAAAAGAAAAAAAACTTGGACTCTTGTTCCTAGACCCAAGGATAAAAATGTAATTGGAATAAAATGGGTATTTAGAAATAAGTTGAATGAATATGGAAAGGTATCAAGAAATAAAGCAAGACTAGTATGCAAAGGTTACTCTCAAGAAGAAGGTATTGACTATGGTGAGGCTTTTTCTCCTATAGAAAGACTAAAGGTGTTAGAACTTTACTAGCATATGCAACACATAGAGAATTTAAAGTATATCAAATGGATGCTAAATCTGCATTCTTGAATGGAATTTTTAATGAGGAAGTCTATATTGAACAATCAAAAGATTTTGTAGATCCTAGCAAAGGAGACATGGTTTGCAAACTACACAAAGCATTATATGTTTTCAAACAAGCACCTAGAGCATGGTATGAACGACTCCATAATTACTTTGTATAAATTGGTTTTCAAAGAACTAATGATAATAGTAGTTTGTATATCAAGGAAGGACCAGATAAGAAGATTGTGTTAGCAAAAATATTTGTCATTGAGACTCTATTTACAGAAAATGATGATTTATGCAAAGCATTCTTAGAAGAAATGAGTAAAGAATTTGAGATGTCCATGTTTGGTGAAATAAAATTCTTTGTTGGATTGCAAATACAATAGAAAAAGAATGGTATCTACATTACTCAATCTAAGAATATCAAGGAGATACTAAATAAATTTGAAATGGAAGATTCAAGACCAATTGGAACACCTATGTCTACTAGACATAAGCTTTCCAAAAATGATGATTCCAAAGAAGTAGATAAGACTACTTATAGATCAATGATTGAAAAATTGTAGTATGTGGTTCACACAAGGCCTGATATTCCTCTAGTAGTTGGTATAGTGGAAAGATTCTCAGTAAATCTCAAAAAAAATCACATGATGGCAATCAAGAGAATTATGAGGTAATTTAAAAGTTCTAAAGACTATGGTTTATAGTACACACTTAGAGGCAATTTGGACTTGAAAGTATTTACTGATGTTGATTGGCCAGGAAGTCTTGATGACAAAAAAAGTACTAGTGGTGGAGCATTCTTTTTTGGTAAAAGGTTAGTATCTTGGACAAGCAAGAAGCAAAATTATACTTCTCAATCCACAACAGATGTAGAATATGTAGCAGCAACAGTCAATTTCTCTAACATTGTTTGGTTCAAACAATTGTTGGAAGGAATGAAGGTAGAAATCAATGATCAAGTTCTCATATATTGTGATAACAATAGTGCAATCAGTATATCAACGAATACAATAATGCATTCCAAAACAAAGCATATTGCTATAAAATATCACTTCTTAAGATAATTGGTGCAAGATAAAGAATTCAAATTGGAATATGTGAATACAAAGGAACAGATTGTAGACATATTCACCAAGCCATTATTTAAGGATGCATTTATGTATCTAAGAGGTAAGCTAGGGGTCAGTCCCCTATCTGAAATTCACTAAATGAAGTTTAGTGGATGCATCAACCATAAACTATTGAAGATCAATTAGTTGGTTTAGAATTAGCAAGGGAATATTGTAGATGAATCAGTACTTATGGTACATTAGCATTTACAAAGTTATTTTCATTGGCATGTTTTGTCAAAGAGGGAGAAGTTTACTGTCATGTCTCTAAGAATTTTTTTTTGGAACCAGACTATAGTTAGAAACTAGAGAAGGAGAAGTCTTCTAAAAGGTAAATTATGTTGAAAGAGGGAGGATGTTTTGAATGAACTTGGTATCAACTATTGTGAACATAATTAAGTGGAAGGTAGAGCTCCTACTGATAGAGGAAGTTTTCAAATCCAAAATTTCATTGTGCTATGACATGTGTTGTCATCAATGCCAAAGAGGAAGATTGTTGGATAAAATTGGTTAATTATGTGTTGACTTTGATGTTACAAAAATTTCATAATCATTATCAGTCAGTATATGTCGAGCTCACTCGGGCAGTGAAGATAGTTCTCAATGTCTACCGAGTCTTCTTATGTTTGCCTAGTTCAGAAGGCAGTGTCTATCGAGCTCACTTGGGTAAAGAAGGAAAATAGGATGAAACCAGTGTTAACCAAGATCACTCAGTTGCCAAAGGATTTTTGTAAGTTTTTAGTGTTAGCCAAGCTTTCATTGGTTAACAAAGGAAATCGCTTTAGAGTCAGTTTCTACTGAGCAGGGTCGGCTAACAAAGGATTTTCCTATTTTGTTGTATTTAATTTATCTATTGATTCTAGTTGACTAAGGTGATAAATAGTGACTATTGTAAGTTGTATTTGAGATGACTTGACACAATGGAAGGTATAAGTATAAGGTCAAGTTGTGATTTCAATATGTGTAAGTAAGTGTGAAAGTGGAAGTGCAAGAGAATGTGTGAATTATGATGATGTGATTGAAGATCTATTGATAAGTAGAGGAAGTGAATTTGAAGGATTAACTAAATATCCTTGTGGTGCAAAAAAATCATATTTGATCAGAAAGGATCAAGTACAAGCCATAACAGAGATCTAAAATTATCAAATTAGTTGTAATCAAATCAAGTCATCTCATTGTTACTCTCTAGCCATTGTAGCAGTGATCTAAATCTCTTAACAATATTGGCTTAATAACTATTTGTAAATCCTCTAAGAAGGTGACAATTCCATTGAATTGTTCTCAAGACCTCTAACAAGGCCACTCCTAATAGGTTGATTAAATATTTTAATGGGGTCACACCTAACAGTGTGTTTTGTAACCTTTAACAGGGTTGGCTCCTAGTAAGGCTCACTTTAGAAGAGTGAAAATTAGTAACTAGTTACTATTGGTGGTTTTTCCCAAATTGGGTTTCCACGTTAAATCCTAGTGTCAAATGTGTTCATGTTATTTTCTTTATGTGTTTGCAACTAAGTTAAAGTAATGGTAATCATAGATAACATCTAATGGTTTATATGTTAATCATTTTCTGAGCTAATCCAGTTACTGTCGAGTTACAACATTCTATGTGTTTACCAAACTTTAGCTGTATTCAATTATCTATTTGCATTTTGTATTGACATCTAAGGGATCTAGGATTTATTTTTGTAGTAACTGATTCACCCCTCCCCTCTTAGTTACTCTTATATTTCCAACACAGCCATCCTCTCCCCAATAATGCATCATACCCTTCTTCTCTATAAAAATCACCACAAATTTAAACAAGCATTGTTGTGTTCCAATTACTAACTTTTGCCCCATTAGAGTTCCTATCAAACTGATTCCATGCTAGTCTGCACCCACCAATTGGAATGTGAGTGGATAGAGTATAGGTTTCCCTAGTGCCTTCCAATTCTTTTGAAGTAGGAAATTTATGTCTGAACCTCTGTTGATGATAGTATTTGATAGTTTACATCTCATTATCTCCATTTCTACCATTACAGGTGTCCTCCCCATTCCTATGGTGAATAGGGTGTTAGTCTATTTTCCTTTTTGTGCTTCATCTTTCTTCTCCTCCTTGGAGCTACTCCTTTGATAAATTTTTCTTGTGTTATTTCTACCCACAATTGAGGTAACATTTCTAATAGATCCATAATTTTCATGGGAATGATGGTCTCTAATACTTGTTTTATGATGTTTGGTATAGGTCGAATGGGTGGAAGTTTGGTCATACTTGATTTCCCTTCCTTTTTCATGTTACCTTGAATTTCTTGTTTGGATTATTTAAATATTTCTTCTCCATAGCTAAATCTAGATATGTAAGTTTCCCAACTTTCATTCACATGATTGCCAATACTTTGCTTCATGGTTCAGCAGTGTCCAACATGTTCACTACTTTTTGTTTGGGGAAATCGACATCCTCATGATTACTCATTCCATACCATTTTCACAACATTCCTTCATTCTATCCTCCACCATTTTGGTAGTCTTGAGAAAAATTCTCCCATTTATTTCATTGCCTATGTTGAATCATGGGTCTTCCTTTGGATTCATACTCCATTGGTCTCCTAGGTGTGTTATTATTGTTGTTTTTATTGCTTCCTTGCCTATTATTTCAATACCGTTTAAGTGAGGATTTTGTATTTATGTTATGTGGAAGGGTGAAAGATGGTGTGGATTTTTGTCCTTGGGTAAAGAATACTTATGTATTTTGTGCCTTTATATTGTAGGGACAATCCTTAATTGTGAGGCCCAACACTTGACAGATGTCACATAATGCTTTGTGTAGGCATGTCCCTTTTGTGTGTCCTTCCTTTTTTAAATCCATAGACCATAGTTCCTTCCCCTATCTTTTCTTCTCCTAAATTCCTATTACTTCTTTCATTAGCCTCATCATGTCTTTCCTCAAGGCTTGGATAGTATTATATTCATCTTCACTCTCCTCTGAACTTTCACTCCTGCTTACATGTCTCTTGGCTTTGGAAGTTTTGTTCTGACTCTCTATCCATTACGTGGATGAAAGTGTTAGAAAAGGATGATGGTGCTACTATATTTATTTTTCTTTTTAAGGATGGAGTTAACCGTTCCATGAACCACCTCTTTTTAATCTATTGATAATTTTTTTGTCCAACTTCACTATCAATTCCTTGAGTCTCCTATTCTATTCTTTGATAGATTTATTTTTCCCTTCTTGTGTGTTATAAATTTTTGTGACTATCTTGTCATCATCTTGTAGAAGTTTAAATTCCTCCTCAAAGGAGGTATGGAGGTCTTTTAATGTTGTCTTCTTCACATCCTCCAATTCTATATACCAATAAATAGATATACCTCTTAGCATGGTAGGAAATGCTTTTAACCCTTCATTTCCATCATTTTCTCCATTGGCCTACCATATGGTTATACACATTTATAATTATGTGTGGGGTCCATTGATCCTTCCCCAATAAATCTAGGGATTTTTTATTTTTCTGATGCCATTCTGCTTCTTCTCTTCCCTCCTATTAGGATGCTCCCTTCTGCTGAGATGCTCCCTCTTGCCACACTAGATTCTTGGGTTCTTGGTCCAGTAATATGTCCTTCCCCTTGTGATTATCCTTCTATCTAGTTGGAGCTTTATTCCTTTCAATTCTTTCTTTATGCAGGGGTTTTAGGATTCTTCTCCCCTTTCTTCCTTCCCAGTTCTTTCAAAACATCCAAGTTGGATATACCTTCTATTTTATTTTCAATCAATCTTTCTTTGATTTGATTTGCACTTTGAGATTGGTTCACTAGTCCCCTTAAGTGGAAACATCTTTCCTCCTATTGGTGGAGACGCAGAGTCTATAGGGTGACTTCCCCCTTAGTTTCTTCTTCTAGCACTCGCTTGGGATATTTATTTGGAAGTAGGGGCATTAATTTTTTAGTGTCTAGTTATCTTCCTTGGATTTTCATGCTCTTCCAATTCCCATTTCCTCTCAATGAACTATTACAACACTTGTTATCTTCTTCATTCTCTTTTTGTTTGTGCTCTTTTTTCCTCCATGCATACCAAATTTCTTACCAATAGTTGATGGATTTTTCCAAGTAGATCATATACCACTGGTAATACTAAATTAGATCTTATATCAAGTTCTCTAGAAATGATCTCTCTCTCTCTCTCTCTCTCTCTCTCTCTCTCTCTCTCTCTCTCTCTCTCTCTCTCTCTCTCTCTCTCTCTCTCTGTGGCTTGCCTTTGCACATACTAGTTGACTGAAACTTCCCAGGCCACCACTAGATCATGTGTCACCTAATCTTCTCTTGTTATTTCCTCCTATTCTTTGTCACCATGTCTTACTTAAATATGTGGTACAAAGGGTCTTCCCATTAATCCCTCATTCCTAGTCAATGATCTCCAGGTTCAGACTTAAGAAACAACACTAAAATATAGAATGGTTATCAATGCATAATATACAAAATAATATAGCATCGGTTCAATTATACCAACATGACATTCATTACTAGTACCAGAATACAAAAATGGAGAGGAAATGTTATTACTCTATTGATTACCAAAAATGTGAGCACATCATTCATATTTAAAAGATCTTATATAATGGTCAGTTGGTTGGTAAAACTAATGGATGTGTCCCCTTACTTCCTAACTACCCTATCCCAAAAAATCTTAACCAGTTATAATTATTTGTTATGTGCTACGTGAACCAAGGGAGTTATGTGCATACTATCTCATAACCACCAATAGACTTTAATGTGGTCAAACCATGTGAGAAGCTAAGGACAAGGAAACACACAAACATAGGCAATGTGTTAAGTCACAATGAGCATGGTGAGTCACCATCAATTTGATACAACAACAGGAAAACCACTAAAATATGATGTGTCTAAAATTTAGTTGGAGAAATAGAAAGAAAAAAGAAAATTTTTTATATCTAGGCTCACATGTGGATTAGCAGGGCTAGCAATCTAGACCTTACTAGTAGTTTTCATAGATTTTCCATGAAGTAGCTCAGACATGTGATTCAAATTATGAATGCATCAGCTTTGGGTGGGATGTTTTAGGGTTTTAGAACCTAGAATATTGTGAATATATATAGTTTATAAGAATCCTTATTGAAAAAGAGTGAAAAATAGTTGTCAAGTATTGAGAAGAAGAAGAAGGAAAAAGAAGAACAAAGAAGACAATAGTATGGGTGAGCTACTACAAGAAGACAATAGTATAGGTAAGATACTAAAAATTGGTGGTATTGAACTTAGACTAAGAAGAATGGAAAAGTGACAAGGTGGTCCAACAAGTATCACATGGGAAACCAACACTAGGAGAGAATTGTTGGTATCTCTAACCATTGATGTTTATTAGTGTCAATTACTTAGTCATTTACGAGGAAGAGTTAGATGGTCATCACTATGATCAAGCTACTCTATATAGGCCAAGTCATGTACATAAGTAAGTAAGTACCTATCTCTATAGGAGCTAAGTAAGTTTTTGGGTCATAAATTATGTTTGTATATGAGCCAAGCTCATCAGTGACCAAGTAAATTTTGAGAATACAACTGTTAAGTTACTTAGTATGTACCAAGCACAATGAGGGTTGAGCAATATAAATGAAGATCATTAGGAAATAGTAAATGCTGAGCTATGTAGAGTTTACTTGAAAGTCAGAAATGGGATAGAGTATTAGGAAAAATGCGTAATAGGCTGACTTGGAAGGGATATTTAATTTTCAAAGAGGTTGTTATATAAAATTTAATATTGTCAAAGTTTATTATAGAATATTTAAATGTTGTGGATAATTGATCCCTATGTTGTGTGTTCGATGATCAGGATTAAGATGCAAAACATGGAAACTCTAAAAATCCCTTTATGGAAGTCTTTATATAGTGATGATCTTAACCTAGATTATATACCAATAGAGAAGGAGATGAAGAGATTTTATGTGAGAGCATGAAGCTATTGATAGAAAAGGATTGAGATCATATTAGAAGTTATTGAAGGGTTTTGTTGTCATCCAATAGATTGAATGACATAGTCATTGTAGTGAAGTGAAAGGGAAAGACAAGCATATCATATTAGAGGAGATGATCAATTAGCAAGGAGAAGACTTCAAATAATCTTATAGAGAAAACTAAGAGTCAAGTACTGAATCAGTTTTAATAGACTTGAATTAGGGCAAATCTTTTAACAGAGTGGTCTTAACAAATCTTTGTAAATCTCCTAACAGAGTCCTTACTTTTTTGTAAGTGTTAAATCCTCTAACAAGGTGAGATCTAGAAATCTCTTAAGATTTTAATAAGGTAGACCCTTCATAGGGTAGATCATATTTTATGGTAAAACATTGTAACCTTAACTAGTTGACTTTATTACAATAGTAGTGAAGATTTGTGGGTGTCATCCCCACCCCACTTTTACCTTCACCTTGGAGGGCTTCTAGGTAACAAATATTTTGATATGTGGTTTACTTTAATGCATGCGATTGATCATACATATATGTCAAAACATATTTACATTACTATTTTTACATGCAAAATTCATTGATAGATGTGGATGAATTTGTGAAAAGTGAAAAGTGTTTTAGATTATGACTCACCCCCCCTCTCAGTATTGTGTTTATCTTATTTATACCTCCATCAATCAACAATTGGTATCAGAGCACTAATTCTTTGAAATAATCTTAAAGAATTTGAGATTATATTTGGGAGATGGAGGCTTTCAAACTAGATAAGACTATTGAAAATAAGGTGATTGACATTCAACTCACACTATAGAAACTTGAGAAAGCAACACAAGATCTAAAGGATTCCCTAAAAAGAGAAAGGAAATTTCCATCTAGATAGAGCAATACTCTTATGAAGAATTTCAAACTAAAGGACTATTTGAAACAATTAATCCAAATGATAAAGCATATACTAATCTACTTGATAGGAACAAACTCTTGAATGAAGAAATAAGAGGACTAAAAAGAGAACATGAAATCCAATCAGTAAGACTATGTGAAGTGACTGAATAGAAGAAGAAATATGAAGAAGACAAAAGGGTAATGGCTACCATAATTGAAAAAAGGATATCAGATGTATAAAATCTCACAAATACTCAACTAGACATGATGAATCAACTCATGCTTGCAAATCAGGAATTGAATCATAGGGATGTGAAAATCACAAATCTAACATCACAAAATGACATACTTAAGAATGAATTGAGAAATGAGAAGGAATCCATGAAGAGATTCATCAAACCAAAGGAAGAAATGCATTACTTTGAAGAAGTAATGAAGTCATCAAGTTGTTCTGATGGGTTAGGACATTCTTGCACTAAGAAAGGAGAATCATCTAGGAATGGAGAAATGAAAAATACAAAGTCAAAGGTTAAGCCAACATGCTATTACTATGGAAAACTTGGTCATACTAAAATTATTTGTAGAATTAAATATGGTATGAAAAATTCTAAACCTAAGTTTTTTGGTTATTATTTTTACTACAAGAAACAATGACATTGTATACAAGAATGTGGGTCAAGACTAAGGAATACACCTACTACGCCTAGATTTGAAGGCTACTACTATAACTGTTAGAAATATGGGCATAGAGAATATAAATGTAGATCAGAGACAAAACCCTATTGGTCAAATCAAAGGAAGAATAATTATGCACCTAACAATACATGTTCCAAGTGTCACAAGTTTGGACATCAAAGAAAGAATTGCAGGACTCAAGTACATTTTGAAAATCAAACAATGAATAAAGGCAAAGGCAAAGTGAACATTGAGCAAGTAAGAAATGAAATGAAGTAGAAGATGGAAATAGTGGAGCTAATAGAGATGATATCACCCAATCTAATGGAGAAGGTGATTATGTCATCTTAAACAAAGAAAGAGAGGTATGTATGGAACTATATACTTAATTGATATATCATGCATTAGTTCCTTACATAAAAATGTGTCAAAAGTTCATATCTGGATACATTGAAGATGCATAAGAATTTTTTTTGAAAGTTTTTAGAGTGTAAGGAAATTAGCTATGTTGACCAAGCATTGCAACATGGAGCAAGAATTTCAAGAATGATAGAGACCAAGTGACATGGAAGAGACTGAGTTGTAGACCTAGTTGAAAGGCATCAATATTGACCGAGACAACTAGCTTCCACTCATCTAAGTATGCAACATTAATGGAGAGCCTAATTGATCAAGAAGAAGGTATAAAATTAATTTCTAAGATATTATTGCATACCTTGCATTCTGATTTTTGAGAGCACATAGTGATTCAATGATTTGACAAACTAGCAGAGATTTCAAGAGCAATTTGATCAAAATTTAGAACAAGTAGTGATTGTGAATGAATGTTGAGTATCTAGTGAAAGAAGAATTTTAAACCCTATCTACTATCATGATAGCTTCATTGACCACTTGAATAAGTCAAGAGGTTAGTAAAATTCAACTGGTGAAGAGAGGCACCTATCCTCTACCTAAGTTTTGTGCTATTCTAGAGATTGCTATGAAACAAGACTCTATGGGTGCAATATCTTTAATACCACCTAAGGTAATTATGATCCATGATGTTAGAAGATTTCATATGTGAGAAATTGGAGAAGTAAGAGATTATGAAATTAAAGAAGTTTGTGAGAATTTGTGTAATAAAGGAATCTTGAAGTACAAATTTCAAATTGTTGAAAGGAAAGCGTTAACTCATGCCCTAGAATTCCTAAAAAATTCCTTAAAGTCAAATGGATAAAAGTTATTTCGAGATGATTTCATGACATGAAGTATTGGTTACAAAATGGACTGGTCAAAATCACAAGAAAAATAAAATATAGGGTTACAAGTTATCCAACCCTAGATAAGAAGAAGACCATGTGATGTTTAAGCCATGAAGAAGTTGAGGCTAACTCTAGAGTCGAGTGGAATGGATGTGGTCTATCCATTACAAACATTTCTGATCCACTAATTGAATTTTCAACGAGAATAATTGCTCATAAATTATATTAGTCGATTAGGTTGAACAATGTAGCTTGTATGGTTTTGGATCAAGTGTGGAAGGTTGTGATGAAAGATCATGAGTATTATCTTTCTGAGCTACAGAAGCTATAGCTTGTAGAGAATCTACAATCAATAAGAAAAGCAAAGAATTCAACATGAAAGTTTGGATCCCTAATTATTTATATTTTCTTTTATATCCAAAATTATTTTTTGGGTATTGGAAATGTTGTATGGGAGAAAGAAAAACCAATGACAAGGAAAATCAATAAGTATATTACTCAATTGGGAAAAAACTTTGATAATATAATGGGTTCTTATTTTGGTGAATTTAAGAGGATAATGAAAAGAAGAATGAGAATTCTAGAAGAATTGGTCACAAAGTATTACAGGGACATATGTTTTCTTATTGACATGGACAATACTTTTGTAAAAGCAGTTAAGCCAAGGAAGGCTTGGTTACAAAGTTTTAAAGATGAGATAGAAAGTTATGGTGTAAGTGCAATCATTGATGCACTACTCAAAGAAGAGATATATGTCAAGGATGAACCTTTTGGAAGATATGAGGAAGCCAAATAAAGGATAACTATGAACATCAAGGTAGCTTCCAAGGAAAAGAAAAGGAAGAAAATGATTGAAAACCTAGAAGCTAAGCTAGGCACCCTAGGCAAGGGAAAAGAAATACTAGAATTGGCACAAAGTCTTGGTGAAGATTAAGAAAAAGATAGTGGTGATGAGGAAGATGAAGTAGAAGAAGGTGACAAGGGTAAAGCTCTAGTTGTTGTCATGCCACTGAGAAAGAAGAGTCTAGGAACAAAGAAGAAGTAGACATTGATACCTTGACCACCAAATAAAACAAGGACCAAGGCAACTACTATTGCTAAGCAGACTACAAAGCATAGACACTACAAAGTTTAGGGACAAATTGTAACTATAGTGTAATTTGTGGTGATTTGGACATTGTCATAATATCGACATCTACATCATGATTGCAACACTTGCGTGAGTATAAATAAAAAAGAAAAAGAAAACATGACATAAATCATTCTCCATTTGTTTTGATTATGGAGAGTTGCACATGAAAGAGGGTGGAGAGCTTTGAATGTTGTCATACCCTTGTCATTGGTGCATTTCATTTCTATGATCTCTACATTTCATTTTCATTCCCTTTCTCTGTGGTTTTGTTGTTGTGTATCTTTGCATTTCATTGTGGTGCCCTTACTTTGCGATTTGGTTGTCATTTCCCTGTGATCTCTGCATTTCAATATCATTCCCTTGCTTTGCAATTTGGTTGTCATTCCCTTGTGATCTCTACATTTCAATATCATGCTATTTCTCTGTAATTTCATTGTCATGCCCTTGCTCTATAATTTTGTTTCCATATCGTGCCCTTGCTCTATGATTTCATTGTCATGCTCTAGCTTTGCGATTTTCTCCAAGGGAGCTATGTAAATGTTGGTTTCTTTTCCTTCTAAATAGGTATCAATTTTTATTTTCTTGTAAACATGTATATTATAGATATTTTAAAGGTGCTTATTACATCTTAGCACATCAGAAAAATTCATCTAGTTGCATACATATTCTATAATCTAAGTAATAAAACAATAAAACTCACTCAACCCATGCTAAGTGACTTTCCTCAAGATCCTCCACAAAAATAATGCAGACTAGGAAAAATGGGAAGAGTTCACAAGAAATTTTACAAAAATATATCATAGCATATAGTTTTAAAAAGAAACTAGCCATAACCTAGTTAAATGGGTCTATTTGTTGATTAGCTAGGTTGATTACAAATTCTTGTATAATTTTCATTAGATTAGGTCAACACCCTTACTTGCAAACCTCTCATGTCAAGAACTTTTTGTACTACTTCAATACCATGTTCTTACTTCTAAGGTAATAGTTCTTTAGGTGTACTTTATTTTAAAACATTAATTTTTTTGAACAATTGTAAACTCTTAGAAGGTGCATTGTTGTTTTCATGTATGTATGTATATATAATAATGAATAATAATAATGTTTTAATGTATGTCAAAATAATAACTGACATTACCATTGCATCATATAGCAATGAAGTAATCAACCCAGCTAATTAGCAACTAGATTAATTTAACTTGTGTTTCCAATGTCATAGTACCTACCACAACACTTTCTTGGATTTTATCTAGTAGCTTCCATAATATTCTCTATGTTGTCTAGTTGTTGTGTTGTTTTTGTCATGTAGTTTCTTTCTAAAGTGACTACTTCTCCTTCTCTTTCTAAAGCTTCTTCTCATTCACTATCTTGCCTTCAATTTTTATTGTCAAACTTTTGAATATCTTCCTCTCATTAAGTCAAGCACTTTCTATACTATTTCAATGCCATGTTCTTACTTTTGAGCTCTTCAGGTACATTATCTTGTAATTTTTTAATTTTTTTTTGAACAATTGTAAACTCTTAGAAAGTGCATTTTTGTTTTCATGTATGCATGTATATATATGTATGTGTGTATATATATGTATGCATGTATATATATGTATGTTTATATATATGCATACATATATATGTTGTTGATAATTGTGTCTCAACCTTGCAAGCTTGTTCCAGAAAACTTTAGAAATTTTTAAGAAAATTGTAGAATTTGTTTGTGGTAGTTTTCACATGTTTATGAGTTGGAAAAAGGTGTATGAGTTGTTAAAAATGTGTCTAGTCTCTAGAAAAATGTAGAAGGGTTATTTTAGAGTGTAAAAAACTCATTATATGACATTTATGGGAGTCTAAACTAGAGGACAAAATTATGGACAAAAATGGTATTCTTTGAGTTACAAATTACAAATGGGTAACATGTGGCATGGTTGTTTTGCCCATGGTTTTGTAAGACCATAAATTGTTTCCAAGTGGAAAATCAATATAAAAGGAGGGCTTGGGGAGGTGTTTGAATCATTGAGTTTAGTTTGCAAGACTAGTAGTAGAAGGAGTATCTCTCTGAGTTTGAGTCTGAGCCCAAGTTTGAGTTGTGGTGATGCACTCCTATAAGAACTTGCATTGTAAGTGTATTGTAATCTTTCAGATTTGAGAATACATTGTGGGTTTTGGAGGGTGGAATTTTTCTCCCAAAGGGTTTCCCCACAGTAATCATTGTGTAATGTGTTCATTATTATTTTAATTATATTTTCATGCATTTTGAGATCTCTGTAATAGTTAGTTGAATTTGAATAATTGTCCTCTCAAAGATTAGTGTAGGAAGCGATTCCACTCACCTTTGCTTCCTTACAAGTGGTATTAGAGCCTGGACAATTTTGGTTCTATTTGTTGGGTACAGGGTTTTTTGAGCTAATTGAAGTTTGAGTGATAGATTGTGTAGAGGTTTTTATTTCTATGTTGTAGGATTGCAAAGATGGCAAGCACATCAGGGATGATTGATGTAGATAAGTTTTCTAGCATAAACTTTGAGATGTGGAAGCTGAAGATGGAAGATCTATTGATTGATTGGGATCCATGGGATGTAGTCAATGAAAAGAGGCTAAGACCCACATATCCAACTTTAGCTACAAAGTATGATGTGAGAGATAGAAAAGCTAAAATTCTCATCAAATTGTGTCTTGCAGACTCAATTTTGATTAATATCCATGAAGAACCTCCCATGAAGAAGCTTTGGAAGAAGCTAAGTGAGATCTATCAAGAAAAATCACTTGTGAACAAGATTTTCCTGAGGAAGAAGTTGTATTCTTTCATAATAGAAGAAGGTGGATAGATTTCTGACCATCTTAAAAGTTTTAATATGTTGGTGACTCAGTTGACCTCAATTGGGGTGTGGATGGATGAAGAAGAAAGGTGAAAAATATTTCTATGTTCATTGCTAAACTCATGGGACAACCTTATCATGGCCATAGGGAGCACTTAGTCATCTTGAAGATGGAGGAGGTTGTTAGTTCTCTAATTTTTAATGAGATGAGAAGGAAGGTCTCTCTGAATGCCAAGGAGGCTTTGAGTGTTCGAGTAAGACCAAATGAAAGAGGCAAGAACAAGAAGCAACATGGCCATTCTAAGTCCAAGAATAAGGGGAGATCAAACTATCCTAGTAAGTCCAAGGTCCCTCACATTTAATTCCATGATACTATGAATCCCCTAACTCTTACAAGGTGTTTGACAAGTGGGAGAATGTTGAGAATTGTGTCTCAACCTTGTAAACTTTTTTCAGAAAACTCTAGAATTTTTTTAGAAATTTTTAGAATTTGTTTGTGGTAGTTTTCACATGTTTATGAGTTGGAAAAAGGAGTATGAGTTGTTAAAAATGTGTCTAGTCTCTAGAACAATATAGAAGGGATATTTTTAGAGTGCAAACAACTCATTATATGACTTTTATGGGGGTCTAAACTAGAGGACAAAATTATGGATGAAAATGGTATTCTTGGAGTTACAAATTATAAATGGGTAACATGTGGCATGGTTGTTTTGCCCATGGTTTTGTAAAACCACAAATGGTTTCCAAGTGGCAAATCACTATAAAAGGAGGGCTTGGGGAGGTGTTTGAATCATTGAGTTCAGTTTGCAAGACTAATGCTAGAAGGAGTATCTCTCTAAGTCTAAGTCCAAGTTTGAGATGTGGTGATGCACTCCTGTAAGAACTTGCATTGCAAGCGTATTGTAACCTTTCAAATTTTCCTCCTGGAAGGGTTTCCCCATGGTAATCATTGTGTTATGTGTTTATTGTTATTTTGATTATATTGTCATCCATTTTGATATCTCTATAATAGTTAGTTGAATTTGTATAATCATCCTCTCAAAGATTAGTATAGGAAGTGATTTTGTGCACCTTTTCTTCCTTACATATGTGTGTATGTATATATGTATGTATGTATATGTATGTATGTATGTATGTATAGAGAGATCTTGTGGATTATATATTATGGATTATAAATAAAAAAGAAAAGAAAACATGTCATTAATCATTCCCTATGCATTTTGATTGATTGTGGAGAGATGCACATGAAAGAGAGTGGAGAGCTCTAAACATTGGTGGATACCAATGGAGATATAAGACTTTGTTGTTGTTTCCTTGTGATAACTGCATTTCATTTCCATGTTGTGCCATTTTGATCTTTGTGCCCTTGCTTTATGATTTTCTTCAAGAGGAGAAGAGGTACCTATGTAAATGTTATTTTTTTCCCTTCTAAACATGTAACTCTTGTTCATATATTAGCTTTGGTAAAATTCAAGGATAACTAATTATGATGATTATGCATATGTGCATGTATGTATGTATATTAGTTCACTATGTGTACTACTTTACATGCATACATACACACTTCCATAGTACTTGTGCTAAATTAAATTAATTATTCATGTCTTGAATTCACACAAGCAATTGTCCTTGCATTTAATTGAAATTATTCATACAAAACTAAGTATGCAAAAATATGTACTTAAATATTATATTATCTCTTGGTGAGTGAGTAAAGATCTCATGCATAATATCATCTAGGTAATGATCAGATGCATTCACATTAATTCATAATAGGATTGAGCAGATAATCCATTTATGTTACTTCATACTTATTTTATTGAAAATTTTGTTTAACATAATCAATAATACTAGAGCTATATAGCCACAACTAGTACTCTTGTTTTTTTTTTAATCATATAGATTTAAGACTATTTTAAAAAAAAAATTTATACTATATATTTGTTATCACTAAAACACAAATATAGATCTCTGATAGTTATCTTTTTAAATCTCAAGATCTTCATATTTAACATAAAGAGTTTCCACTACTAGACAGTGGAATAGCCACATAGCTCATGGCCTTTTCCACCAAATTATATTTTTATTATATTTTTGTCCTTCAAAAATATTATAGATGAATTTTCTTCTAATTTTCCATACATTTAATAATTTATCGCTTGTTATTTGAGGTAATTTCTATTCTGAGATAGAGACATCTATAATAAGGATGGACATGCCAATTTTGATAATCCCATTTTCAAGGTTGATTCCCTTATCAAATAAATGAAACTACTTGTAACTAACACGCTGATTTTCTACAACTTTACATCCTAACCATTCACAATTGTCTTCCTCCTACCCCATCATAGCACACAACCCTTGTTTGAGGTTTATATCTTAGTCCCTCTTGGGTTTTGAGCCCCATTGAACCTATTTCAAAATGGTTCCATTGGTTCAAGGAGGTTCTTATGTTTTATGAGTTTAGTGTCTTAGGCAATTTAGTGGTTTCAATGTTCAAAAGGCTCTTGGCTTGGATCAAAGTACTGAGATTCAAAGACTTTCTAATTTAGATTGAATGGTTCATATCAATTTGTGTAGATGCTTTCGGATGTCTCCAAGAACATTTAGGTGTATTTTGGTTCATAGGAGTCCATGGAACACAAATCAAAATCAAAGTTCACATTTCAAAGGCCAAAGGTTCTCAACATGAAACTAGTGATTCAAAGTGTTGGTTCATCAATCTAAATGTACAATTCAAAAATTCAAGTTTGACAATTCCTAGTAGCCCATACCATTTTAGAAGACCAAGTCCAATGATTTGTATCTATAAATTTGATGATATAGAAATTCAATATGGAGGAGGATATATTGGCATCACAAATGAATCATCCCATATCCACAAACAACATCTAATCTTTTGTAAGTCTCTCTCTTCTAAAGACCCAATACATGGAACCCTTATCACCATGAATAGACTCACTCTCCTTAGATGAATTCAATCAAAACTATTCATACCAAACTAAGTAAGAAGAAATTTTTACTTATAGATTATATTATCTCTTGGTGATTGAGTAAAGATTAAATATAGTTTTCCAAGGTAAATTGCATATACAGATGTATGTATCTATGTGTGTATATATGTATGTATGTATGTATCTGTACATCTTGTTGTCATGCTCTTGTGATCTCTATATGTGTGTGTGTGTATACATACATACACATATATGTGTGTCTATGTGTGTATGTATGTATATAAATAGAGAGATCTATGTATATATACATATATACATGCATATACACACACACACATATGTGTGTATGTATATATATAATACATATACATAAAGTGAAGATTTTCTAATCACTTCCTAGGGGAAATATAAAGAGATAAGTATTTAGGAGGAAAAGAAAAGAATATTTACATAGGTACCTCTTCTCCCCTTGAAGAAAATCATAGACCACTACTACATTTGGGCCCAAATACACCACAAATTACATTGTCATCGCAATTTGACCCCAAATGTTATAGTGCAAAGGGCACATAGATCAAAAGGGCACAACATGGCAATGAAATCATAGAACAAGGGCACAAAGATCACAAGGGAATGAAAATGATATGTAGAGATCACCAGGGCATGACAATGAAATGTAGCAATCACAAGGGCATGACAAAAAAATCATAGATCTCCACTGATCTCCACCAAGGGTACGACAATGAAAAATGCACCAATGGCAAGGGCAAGATAACATTCATAACTCTCCACAATAAAAAAAATGGGGAAAGATTTATGTCGTGTTTTATTTATTTATTTATTTCTAAAATTAACTTCACATTGTGTTTTAACTCTGGCATAGGTGTTTGATTGTCAATAGCTTTCATTTCAACATTTCAAAATTCAATTTTTTTAGTTTCCTCTTTATTATACAATCCTTTCCACCCTAAAAACCACTTTGTCACTTCATTAAAATTAGGACTTGAACAAAGCCAATGATACAAAACCTCCTGCCACTTTGAAAAAATGTTGCCTCCAACATTACAACCATATCATAAATGGGAATAACACATGTTCAAGCCATAATCTAATTAAATTTTTCTAGTTGCTAATTAGCTAGGTTGATTACAAATTCCTATAGAACTATCATCAAATTAGGTATGATAAAATGAACAATTAGTTGTTCCTAGCTAGTAGGATCAAATACAATTTTCCAAGGTGATAGAATTGCATATGTAGATGCATCACTTGAATGCCACACATGAAGCACATTTCCAATCTTGAGACACTCTTATAAGCAATAGAAAAGAAAATATAGATGCAATACATGATAAATTGCACACCTTGTAGTCTTTATATATATAGACAGATCTTTTTTAAGGTGCTTATTACATATTAGCCACAATAAAAAAATTGATCCAGCTGCATACATATTCTAGAATCCAAATAATTAAACAATAAAACTCAGTCAACCCATGCTAAGTTACTTAGCTCAAGATCCTACAAAAAACTAATGCAGACTAGGAAAAATGGGCAAAGTTCGCAAGAAATTTTAGAAAGAAAAAAGTCATAACCTAGTTAAATTGGTCTAGTTGTTGATTAGTTGGGTTGATTACAAATTCTTGTAGAACTGCCATCAGATTAGGTATAATAAAATGAACAATTAGTTGTTCCCAAATAGTAAGATCAAATACATTTTTTCAAAGTGATAAAATTATATTTGCAGATGTATGTATGTATGTATGTATGTATGTTTGTATATGTATGTATGTATGTATATGTATGTATATGTGTATATATGTATCTATATTTATATATTTATGTATGTATATATATATATATATACATATATATACATATGTATATGTATATATGTGTGCATATATACATACATATACACACATGTGTGTGTCTATGTATGTATGTATATATATATAGAGATCTTGTGGATTATGGAGATTAGTGGAGATTTAGGATTTTGTTGTCTTGCACTTGTGATCATTGCATTTTGTTGTCATGCCCTTGTGATCTTTGCATCTTGTTGTCGTACACTTGTGATCTTTGTATATGTATGTTTGTATGTATGTACGTATGTATATGTATATATGTGTATATGTATGTATGTATATAAACAAAGAGATCTTGGCACAACATAAAAATAATGAAACCCGCTCAATAGGTAGCATGGCCACATATGCAATGGCAACACCTATTGGTAAGTAGATTCCTCTTTTTCTCTCTCATTTTTCATGTTTTTATTTCACTTGAACTATTATTTCTTAGGGGAAATTTTGTAATATTGGATTCATTTTATGTAGGAGGCAATGAGGACATTCCTAGATGTACCTTTGTGATGAATTACTCATGAGAAATGAAGATGGACTTCCTCTGAGATTAGTAAAAGGTGATGAGGACATTCCAAGTACTTTAAAGATTGATCTCGTGACATTCCAAGTAACTTACCATGCTTATACATGTATGGATGTTCAAGTAATCAACCTTACATTTAATAAAATAAATATGTGCTTCAAAACAAGAATTTAAACATAACTATATAAGGAGTGAGTTAGGACGTATATAGTTTAACCTTACATTAATTGTAAAATACAACATAAAGGTTGCACCAGGGTATTACAATATTGTTATTATAGAAAACCGCCTGATTTGCTTGAGTGGGTGTATAATGGAGAAGATTTGTATTAGGTGAGTAAAGCTCACCAATGGTTATAGGAATACAACTACATTAGAAAAATTAGAAACTAGAGCTACATATTCATTAGAATGACTAGTTCAGGGGTCTTGATCTTGTAGATATGGGTATGTAGGCAGCTTGGAGGCGGAGTATGCCTTTAGTGTGCAGGTGCCTTGGAAATAGTTAGGTAGCACTTAACTATTTTAAGACATTATATGTTAACTCATGAGGCTCATTCCCTTTAAAAAGCCTCTACCACAATGACATTACCTTTGAACCATGCAAAGGATGTTTAAGTGGTTCACAACCTTGAAACACTCTTATAAGCAATGTCAAAGAAAATGTAGATATAATACATATATTACTATTATTTATGCATATGTATGTATGTATGTATGTATGTATGTGTATATGTATGTATGTATGTATGTACATATATATGTATATGTATATATGTGAGTATATAAATAGAGAGATCTTGGCACAACAACAAAATTGATCTAAATGCATACATATTCCACAATCCAAATAATAAAATATTCTTAAGTAGACATTTGTGAGCACTAGGGGTGTGAAGGCTCCATGCAAAAACATGTAGAAGAAAAAAAGGTCATGAACATTTTCGATGACATGTTTGCCAAGAGCATACACAAGTTCCTCAAGGTGACTTCCACTATTAAATTTTCATATATATTTTTCTTGCTATCATTCATTTCTATATTAATTTTATTATAAGAATCCATCGCACTTTGTAGTTGGTGATGAAACCTATATGTTTAGAAAATGGGAGTATTCTTACACTAAAATACCTCCCACATTTAACTCAATTAGGGTTTACTGTAAGTTTCTTGTTGATTCAAATGAATTATGATATAGTGTTGTGGGTTATAAATGGAAATCCCTTTATTGTCTAATTGTAGAACTAATTTTGAATTGGTGGGTGCATTGTATTTTATTTGTAGATTCAATAGAGCTTATGGTAGTGTGGATTGTAAAGGGATTTCATGTTTATGATCTGCTAATGGAGATGGGTTTCTTAATTGCAACTTTAACTAGTACATATGTGTGTGGGTTATGAAAGGATTATAAGTTCCTGATGATCTAACAATAGAAATGGTTCATATGTAAATTATAAATCTTTTGGTATGGTGAAGTAGACAGAGATTTTGTTTTATGATTTGATGTGTATGTTGTAAATTATCTTGTAGATTTTGTTTTTGTGGTCTCACCATGGGGTCTAACTTTCATATATGTTGGATTGCTATTAGAAATCATCTGTAGACTTAAATATAGATCTTTTGGTATTGTTTCTATAGACTATATCTATGAGAGGATTATATTTGTCTACTAATGGTAGATGATTAAACTTTGTTATTTCAAGCACACTTTGTGTCCAACAATGAGACAAAGATGAGAAACAATTTTTTATCCTCTAAATGTAGATGCAATACATGAAAAATTGTACAACTTGAAGTCCTCCCAATATTTGGATTGTAAATTTCCAAAGACACTTGCAAGTGATTCCAATGTCATAGTACCTACCACAACACTTTCCTGGATATATTGCCATAGACTTTCTCTCTTATGCCTTAAATTTGGATCAAATTTTTGAATACCTGCTGTAGACACCTAAAAATCCTTTAGAAAATAAAGTATTTTTTTTTTTTTTGAAAAAGTCCTAATGACATCATCATTTATTAATTAATTAATTAATTAATTAATTTTTATGCCATTAAATCCTTTTATCTTAATTAAAAATATTTAATTAAGGAATCCCTCCCAAAAATGTTTAAATCTTATTTAAACATTATTTCCTTATTTATTAATTATTTAATTAATAGATTGACCAAAAAACCCAAAATAAATAAAAAAATTATTTTTTGCCCAAAACTTGGCCAATTTCCTTAAGACCACTAACCTCTTCCAAAATCTTCTAATCCTTCTTTAATTTTAATTAAAGGCTAATCCCATCATTTCCTACCCCTAATCCCAACTCAAAATATTTAATTAAGATTAAATATTAATCCTCATGTTTATTAAAAAAGTTTTAATAAATATCTCCTGAACCCAAACCCTTGAAATAAATAAAACTTTATTTATTTCCTAAAAATCTAATTTATCCTCATCCTAAGAAGTTCTAGACTCTTCTAGAAAGTCTTCATCCTCATCCTAGGAAATTTTAGACTATTCTAGAAAGTTTTTATCCTCATCCAAAGTCTAGACTCTTCTAGAAGATGTCTTTAAACCTAATCCTAATCCCCTCCTAACCTTGTCACATTCCCTAAACATGGGTTAAGACTTGCTAACTCAAGGCAAAGTTAACAAATATCTCCTCCTTCACCCACCCTCATTAAATGCCATCCACTTGCCTATCCCTAAGCTAATCCTAAACCATCCTAATCCATCCTCTAATCATTTGCACAATCCTAAGCAAGCTTAAAACCTTCCTAATCAAGCCCAAGTCAAAATTGCTCTCATCTCCCTCAAAATATCTCAACCATAAAACTTTATGAAGTCCACTAGGCCATAAATGACTCTTCCAAGCCCTTTTATTGCTCTTACAAGTCATTATGAGGGTCTTTATGAAGATTTTATCCCTTGAGCCTCCTTTTTTGACTCATCCTTCCCCTTTCCTCCATCCTCTCACCATGTGACATGTGTCACTCCTTGATTGGCTATAAAGAAGCACAATCCATGTGCTCTCCTCTCATGCAATCTGAGCCCTCCATAAGCTTTTTCCCATCCTTGCATCTTAGCCCTCAATCCCTCAAGCCTCTTGCCTATAAATTGGATCCTTTCCCTTTGCAAAATAACACAATCCATGAAGTAAATTCATAATGCCATTTTGAGAAGCCATTTTACATCAAAACCATACACTCACACCCAAATTCCAACTCCATTTGAAGCCCTTTTTGAAGCATAAGCTTGAGCATACATCCTATCTATTTAGACAAAGCCACTCAAAAAGAGAGATTCTCATTGAGAGAGCCCATTAATGGCTCATATTTTCAATTGAGATCTCATCTTAGTCTATCTTGAAGTTTATGAATTTTGTTTAGTTTGTAGAAGCTTTATTTAAATTTGGTTTCTATTAGCATACTAACATTGCTCATATACACCTGCCTCTACCATATCTAAACTCAACTTCACATTGTGTTGCAACTATGGCATAGGTGTTTGATCCTTGATAGCTTTCATTTTAGCATTTTAGAATTCAAGCTTTTCAAGTTTTCTCTTCATTATATGTTTGGTTTATCATTGATTGCCTCAGTTTGATTACAATGCATCTCAACTAGTTCCTCCAATGATGTAATCACCCATCAATCTTCAGATTGTGCAAATGCTTGTTTTTCTATAGAATCTGCTACCAATTTGGAATTTTTTTTGCCTCCAACATTGAAACCATATGATAAATGGGAATAACAGATGTCCAAGACATAACCCAATTAAATTGGTCTACTTTTTGATTAGCTGGGTTGATTAAAAATTCTTGTAGAACTATCATCATACCCAATATGATGATTCTTGTAGAACTATCATCATATTGGGTATGATGATAGTTCTACAAGAATTTGTAATCAACCCAGCTAATCAACAAGTAGACCAATTTAATTGGGTTATGGCTTGTTTCTTTCTAAAAATATATGCTATTATATGTTTTTGTAAAATTTCTTGTAAACTCTTTTGATTTTTCCTGGTCTGCATTATTTTGTGGAGGATCTTGAGGTAAGTCACTTAGCACTTGAAAAGAAATCTCTATGTATATATATAGACATACATGTATGTATGTATGTGTTAAAAATAATTGATCAATTGTAAATTGTCTTTAATGCTACACACAATGTCATATCTTTACCAATCAGTGTCTATCAAGCTCACTCAGACATTAAAGAGAAGTCAACAGAAGATGAGTGTTGACCGAGCTCACTCAATTAACGAGGAAAGTTGGATGGAACCAATACTAACGAAGCTAACTTTATTATTAAAGGAAGTTTGTGAAGGTGCAGTGCTAACTGAGTTCATTTGGTTAACATAGGAAAATCATTTCTAAGTTAGTGCCTACCGAGTAGGGTTGGCTAACGAAGGATTTTCTTGTTTCTACATATTGAATTTAATTGATTTGTTTGTTGGTTCTAGCCAAATGAGGGGATGAATATTAATTATTCTAAGATGTATTCAAGCCGACTTGATAATGTTTATGATATAAGTATGAGGTGAAGTTGAGGATTGAATGTATGTGTGCATGGAAGAATAGAAGATACTTAGAGGAAGAAAATTAGAAGGATAAGCAAAATATCCTTGAGGAGCTACAAAGATACATTTGATCAGGAAGGATCAATGATGTAGGAGTATCTTGGGTTTCCTTGTAATCTTACATTTTTTATTCATTCTGCCAGTTGTTGTTGAGTTCTAGTTACAACCAATTGCCAGTTGTTGCCGAGTTCTAGTTACTTTCGAGTGCCAGTTGCTACCGAGTTCTAGTTACTACCGAGTGCCAATTGCTATCGAGTTCCAATAGTTGCCAAGTTCTAGTTTCTAATTGTTACGGAGTTCTAGTTGCTATCGAGTTTCAATTACTATTGAGTTCCAATGTATGCCTAGTGACTCTTCATGTGCCGAGTTACCTAGTGTATGTCAAGTGACTCTTCATGTGTCAAGTTACCCAATGTATATTGTGTGACCCTTCATGTGCCAAGTTACCCAGTGTATGCCGAGTGACCCTTCATGTGTCAAGTTTTCCTATTTATGTTGAGTATTAGCATTTGAACATGATTTCTGTGAGTTGACTTGTGGGATTTATTTCGATCATGATATTTATGTAAATATCTTTTCTTGGGATGTGTCTAGACCATTTTTGGGTCAGCCTTCATTTTATGTAATGTTCTAGAATGATTTGTAAGCCATTTTGGCAAGTATATATAGGGTTTTTGGGCTTAGAGTTAAGTAGTTTTTGGTAGAGGATTGTAGAGAAGAATTGGAAAGTGTGAATTTGTTGTTGGATCTTTGAATGTGAATGTATTTGTATTTGGTCGTAACCCAAAAAGCCTTATAGTTGGGCATGTATGAAGATATTTTGATGAATCAATAAAAGTATTTCACTCTTCTTCCTCCTTTGGTTGCTATTCTTGGTGTTTACTTCCATCGTGTTAACTCTTGTAGGGTGGTATGGATATCTAGGTGAGCCTTTGGCCCTAGTTATTCACCCCTTTCCGACGTCAATCAAGTATTCGAGCTACAATTAAGATCTAAAATCAGCAATACAATTGCATTAGAAATCAAGTCATATCATTGTTACTCTCTAACCATTGTATTGTTGAACTAAATATCTTAACAGTGTTGGCTTAATAGCTATTTGTAAATCTTCTAACAAGGTGGCATTTCTAGATTTAAGTGTCTAAAGACCTCTAAGAAGGCCACTCCTAATAAGGTGATTAAATCCTCTAATAGGGTCACACCTAACAATGTGTTTTGTAATCTTTAATAGAGTTGGCTTCTAATAGGACTTTAGAAGAGTGAAATATAGTAACCGGTTGTAATTGGTGGTTTTTCCAAATTGGGTTTCACATTAAATCCTTGTGTCACTTGTGCTCATGTTATTTATTTCATCTATATGAAACTAAGTTAACAATTGTTATTTCAGTGGTTACCAAGTTACAACATATTGTTAGTGTTAATTGAGTGCCTATGTGTTAACCTAGTAACAATAGTTTTAACGAAGTTTATATTTTGTATTGACATCTAATAGATTTGGGATATATTTTTAAGGTAATTGATTCACCCCTCCCCTCTCAGTTACTCCTCTAATATTTCCAACAATTGGTCTTAGAGTTTTTGGTACTTGCAAAGAAGGTTTCAAGGACCTAAGCTAAAGATCAGGATGTCTTACAGAAGGGAGATCCCCAAGTTGAATAGAGATAACTTCAATGCATGGAAATAACTTATGATGTTACCTTTGGAAACCATCAGTACTTTAGGTCTAAGATATTTGAATGCTAAGTATGTATCCTATTGGAACCATGATTGTTGATGAAATTATAGAGAAGAAGAATCATAACATTATGATGATTGATATTTATTCAACTCTCAATTATTAAAATTTGATGAAGTCAAAGCTTGTGGTATTGCTTATGAGATGTGGATCAAGCTAAAAGTCATCTATGGAGGAGATGATAATGTAAGAAGAGCCAAAGCTAAAAATCTCAAAGGACAATTTGAACAAATAAAGATGAGAGATGATGAGAACATTGCAAAGTATAGTGATAGAATCAAAGGCAGTATTTGTGCAATCAAAGCCTCGAGAGGAAAGATTGAAGATAAAATAGTGGTAAGTAAGTTTCTTAGAACACTTCCTATATATGTAATCATAGTATCAACAATTCAAGATATGAGATGAAATCGAAACAATGATACTACATTAGATACAATAGTTGGAAGATTAATATCATTTGAGCTAGATAACTATGATAATTGTATTCCTAGTTCTAGCAATCTTGAGTCTGAATTCGAAGCCAAATTGTCACTCAAGAAGAAAGCCAAGAGGTCTAAAGGAAAACAATTTGAAAGTGAAGAGAAAGACAATATTGATAGTGCTCTTTAAGCCATTGAATAATTACTTGCAAGAAGGTATCTCAAAGGCGAAGGAAAGTACAAATGTCAAATTCCTTTAATTTACTTTTCTTGTGAAGAAGTTGGTCGCAGTGTTGCAAGGTGTCCAAATAGAGAAGACAAAGATGAAAAGAAGAGAAGCAAGTACAAAGGCAAGAAGGATTTAAAAATATATAAGGACTACAAGAATAAAGGTAAGCAGTCTTGTTTTATGGCTAAATATTTAGATAGTAGTGAAGATGATGAAATGGTCTATATTGTTGTAAAAGATGAATCTAATGATGAAGATAGTTCAATCTAATGATAAAGAACATAAAATGGAACTTATCTCTCATGTTAGAAAAAATGATACATGGATTATTGATAGTGGTTGTCACATCATATGACTAGTAACAAAACAAAGTTTGAACATATGGAACACTATGATGGTGGAAGTTTAATATTTGTAAACAATGAACCATGTTGCATAAAGGAAAAAGGTTGTATCTCACTAACCAATGAACTTAGATGTGATAATTTTTATTGGGTTGAATAACTAAAGCATAATCTAATAAGTGTAGTATAGTTGAATAATGTTGGATTCAAGGTGGGATTCATGAATGGGAAGGCCAAGATTCTAGATGGAAAAGGAAATATAGTTTGATCTAGTAACCAAACAAAAGGTAACTTATTCTAACTAGATCTTAGTGAAAGTTCATGTTTTATTGCTCAAGGAGAAGAAAGTTGGTTATGGCATAAAAGGTTGTGCCATGTGAACTTTGATAACTTGGTCAAATAAGCAAAAACAAAAGAGTGAGATGTATTCCTAGTTTGAGGAAACCTAATATGGGTCAATGCAAAAATTATCAAATTGGTAAGATGGACAAGACAAGTGTCAAGAGAAAGAACCATCATTCTAAATAAATCTTGGAGCTGGTTCATACAAACCTTTTTTGACCTATTGGAATTGAAAGCTACAGTGGAGATAAGTACTTTAGTCTTTTTGTTGACAATTATTCTAGAATGATGAATATAATGTATCTAAAAGATAAGTCTAAAGTTTTTCAAAAGTTTAAGTGGTATCTGGTAAGAGTAGAGAAGGAAACATAAAAGCAACTAAAATGTTTGAGATCAAATAGAGGAGGTGAATTCATTTCTAATGAGCTCAATGAATTCTACACTAAAAGAGGAATCAAAAGAAAAGTATCAGTGCCTAGAACACCTCAATGGAATGGTATAGCAGAAAGAAGGAATAGATCAATCATGGATTGTGTGAGAACCTTGATGATAGAAAAGAATGTTACAATCAAATAATAGAAGGAATTTATCAATACAAAATTGCATAACTTGAATAGAGTACAACTAAAGAAATACTCAAATCAAACTCATTATCAACTATGGTATGCTTACAAACCTAATGTAAGTTACTTGAAAGTATTTAGTAGCAAATGTTATATTATGAAAGAGACTAGGAAAGGTAAATTTTATGTCAAAGGTGATGAAGGAATATTCCTAGGATACTCTAGTAGAAGTAAAGCTTATAAATGTCTAAATCTAACTACTCATAAGATCATAGAAAGTGCACATGTGAGAATTGATGAGTTTTCATAAAAGAGTAAAGAAGATAGTAGCAAAAAACCTGAAGATTATAGAAAATTCATTTACTTTGAACCTAATATATTGCAAAATCTAATTAGAAGTTAGCAAACTTCACCTTCTGAGTCCCCAAAATCTCCATAAGCACCCAAGTTGCCTCTAGTACAACTTGAGTCACAGTCTAAAGGACCCAAGTCACGGTTAGAGGCCATCGAGTTATAGCTAGTGCAACCCAAGTCTGAATCTAAAGGACCTGAGTCATAAATAGTGGGACCCAAGCATAATGCAGAAGGTCATGGTGAATAAAGTGGAGCAAATTCTAGATCCAAAGTACCTATGTTGGCAACATATGTGAAAAGGCACCATACACCTAAGTAGATGATTGGAGACAAGTCAAATGGAACTATGACAAGGAAAAAATTGAAAGGTACATATTTTCTTACTAAATTTGAACCCAGATCAGTTAAAGATGCATTGGATAATGAAAGATGGATTGAACCAATGAATAAAGACATAGAACAAATAGAAAGGAATAAGACCTGGACTCTTTTTCCTAGACCCAAGGATAAGAATGTAATTGGCACGAAGTGGGTTTTTAGAAATTAGTTGAATGGAGATGGAGAAGTTTCAAGAAACAAAGCAAGGTTAGTATGCAAAGGCTATTCTCAAGAAGAAGGTATTGATTATGGTGAAACTTTTTCTCCTGTTGCAAGATTAGAAGGTGTTAAGACCTTGCTTTTGTTGCACATAAAGGATTTAAAGTTTATTAGATGGATGTGAAATATGCATTCTTGAAGAAGAAGTCTACATAGAGGAACCTAAAGGTTTTGTAGATCCTAGAAAAAGGGAAATGGTTTGCAAGTTGCACAAAGCATTGTATGGTCTCAAGCAAGCTCCTAGAGCTTGGTATGAAAGAATTTATAATTATCTTATGAAGATTGGTTTTCAAAGGACAAATGATAATAGTAACCTATACTTTAAAGAAGGACCAGACAAGAAGATTGTGTCGGTAGAGATCTTTATGGATGACACATTGTTTACTGGAAATGATGACTTATGCAAGGATTTTTTAGAAGAAATGAGTAAGGAATTTGAGGTGCCCATATTTGGAGAGATAAAATTCTTTGTTGGATTGTGGATTCAATAAAAGAAAGATGGTATCTGCATCACTCAATCTAAGTATATCAAGGAGATACTAAAGAAATTTGGAATGGATGATTCAAAATTAGTTGGAACACCTATGTTTATTGGATATAATCTTTCCAAAAATAATGATTCCAAGGAGGTAGATCAAATCACATATAGATCAATGATTAGAAAATTAAAATATGTAGTGCACATAAGGCCTAATATTGCATAAGTAGTTAGTATGGTGGCAAGCTTTTCAAAAAATCCTACAGAAAATCATATGATGGTAATCAAGAGAATCATGATGTATCTGAAGGGTACTAAAGACTATAGATTATGGTATAAGAAAGGAGGTTATTTAGATTTGAAAGCCTTCATAAATACTAATTGGGTAGGAATTTTTGATGACAGGAAGAGCATGAGTGGTAGAGTGTTCTTTCTTGGTAAAAGAATAGTGTCTTTGACAAGTAAGAAGAAAAAATCCATTTCTCAGTCTACAATAGAGGAAAAGTATGTAGTTGTAGTAATTAATTGTTCAAATGTTGTTTGGTTCAAGCAATTGTTGGCAAGTATGAAGGTAGAGGTCAAGGATCTAGTGGTTATCTTCTGTGATTACACCAATGTAATTAATATATCAAAGAATTCTATGATGCATACCAAGACCAAGCACATTGCAATAAAATGTCATTTTCTGAGAGAATTGGTGCAAGATAAAGAGGTAAGATTGGATTATGCGAATACTAAGGAACAAATTGCAAAAATATTCACAAAGCCATTAATTAAAGATTCTTTTTGTATCTAAGAAGTAAGTTAGGGTTTATTCCCCTATTTGTAGCTCACTAAATGAAGTTTAGTGATGCATCAACTAGAGCATGTTGAAGATCAGTCAAGTTGATGAAGTATTGAAAGGGAAGATTGCATATGAATATGTATATGAGTTACATTGGAATTCACTGAATATTGACTTTAGCATAAGATGTCAAAGAGGGAGAGTTCAGTCATATATCACAAAAATTTTCTAAAGAGGGAGAGTTTACTATCATAAATCACATCAAAGAAGTTTTTGTTTAAAGATTTCAAAGAGGAAGAACTTGGTCTAATATCAAAGAGGGAGAGTTTTCTATCATAAGAATATGTTAAAGATAGATTTTTCTGGCAAAGGGAGAAATGAAAGTCAGAGGGAGTTCACACTAATAGAGGGAGTTCTCATGGATGAAAATTAGAATGAAACTAAGGATATTTTCCTCACTTTTTTTTTCTCTAAAATTTCATTGTATTATGACATGTTTTGTTTCCATAAATGCCAAAGAGGGAGATTTTTGAAAATAATTGATCAATTATATATTGTCTTTGATGGTATACAAAATGCCATATCTTTACTAGTCAATGTATGTCAAGCTCACTCAGGAAATGAAGACATTTTCCTATGTCTACCAAGCATTCCAATGCTTTCCAAAAGACAACGTATGTCAATCTCACTTAGGTGTTGAAGAGAAGTTAGCTAAAGACGAGTGTTAGTCAAGCTTACTCAGTTAATAAAGTAAATTTAGATGGACCTAGTGCTAACTAAGCTCACTCAGTTACCAAAGGAAGTTTTTGAAGATGAAGCGCTAACCAAGTTCCCTTGGTTAACATAGGAAAATTATTTCTGACTTAATTTCTACCAAGCAGGGTTAGCTATGAAGGATTTTCTTGTTTATGCATATTAAATTTAATTTATTTGTTTGTTGGTTCTAGCTGACTGAGCAGATGAATTTTAATTATTCTAGGATGTATTTAAGCCAGCTTGAAAATTTTTATGATATAAGTATGTGGCAAAGTGAGGATTGAATTTGTGTGAGTGTATGGAAGAATAGAAGATTCTTAAAGGAAGTAAATTATAAGAATAAGTAGAATATCCTCCAGGGGCTGTAAAGATACATTTGATTAGGAAGGATCAAGTATTTGAGCTAGAATTAAGATCTGAAATCAAAAATACAATTGCATCATAAATCAAGTCATATTATTGTTACTCTCTAACCATTATAGTAGTGAATTAAATCTCTTAACATAGTTGGCTTAATAGTTATTTGTAAATGCCCTAACAAGGTGGCATTTCTATATTGAAGTGTCTAAAGACCTCTAATAAGGTTACTCCTAATAGGGTAATTAAATCCTCTAATAGGGTCACACCTAATAGTGTATTTTGTAACCTTCAACAGGGTTGGCTCCTAATAGGTCTCACTTCAAAAGAGTGAAAAATAGTAACTAGTTGCAATTGGTAGTTTTTCCCAAATTGTGTTTCCATGTTAAATCTTGGTGTCACTTGTGTTCATGCTATTTCCTTCATGTGTATGAAACTAAAGTTAATTAAGGTTAATCAAAGATAATATCTTAAGTTTTTCATGTTCAGTATTTACCAAGTAATAGTTGTTATTTCAGTGGTTACTGAGTTACAACATATTGTTAGTGTTAATTGATTGCATGTGTATTATTCGAGTACCATCAATTTCAGCAGAGTTTTTTTTTTTTTTTTGACATCTAAGGGATATGGGATATATTTTGTGGTAATCGATGTGCCCTTCCCCTCTTAATTACTCCTCTTAACTTTCCAACAATATGTATGTATGTATGTGCCCTTGTGATCTCTGCATCGCATTGTTGTGCCCTTGTAATCCCTATATATGTATGTATATATGTGTATACATGCATACACACTCATATGTGTGTCTATGTATGTATATAAAAAAAAAGAGATCTTGGCACAACATAAAAATGGTAGAACATAAAAATAATAAAACTCACTCAACACTTAGCATGGCCACAGATGAGATGGCAATGTCTATTGGTAAGTATATTCCTCTTTTTCTCTCTCATTTTTTATGTGTTTATTTTACTTGAACTATTATTTTTTAGGGGGAATTTTGAAATATTGGATTCATTTTATGTAGGAGGCGATGAGGACATTCCTAGATGTACTCGTATTAGATGTATGGGAATCAATAAAGAATTGTGATGAATTTCTTGTGAGCAATGAATATGGACTTCCCCTGAGAATACCAGGAAGTGATAAGGACATTTTAGGTACTTTAAAGATTGATCCTTTCTTAAAGATTTTAGATGTTAATGGGGAATTTAGATTTTTTTTTTTTTTTTTTTTTTTGGTGTGTGGGGCGGGGGGGGATGAGCTTCCACCTTCACGTGGTTGGCTCTACTTAGTAGAGAATATTAAACTATTCTTGAAACCAAGTGAACCTAAATATTAACCTATGATTGTATGACAACTAACTATCTAAATCTATTAGTTTCAGGAAATGTAGAAGGACACCATAGTTCAATATGTAATCTCAATTTATATGCATATGATATCAAGTGGAGCTGAAAAAACTCCAATAAGTTTGCATTTTTGTTAGAGGTTTGCATAGACCTATAAAATAAATGTAAATGTGTTGGGTTTTCTTAGCTCCCTCTATTGTCCATGCATATAGAATGCACATGCACATGCATTCTCAATTCGGAGTGGCAGAATCTTATTTTGGATGCAACAAAAAAATGACATGCACCATAAGATGGGAAAATGTGGTAACTTTTGCAGGCTTGGAACCTTTTTTTGTACTTTAAAGATTGATCATTTCTTAAATATTTTAGTTGTTAATGGGGAATTCAGATGTTGGGGGGCAGGGGGGAATGAGCTTCAACCTTCATGTGGTTGGCCCTAATTAGTAGAGAATTATTGAAACCAAGTGAAGCTCAATATTAGCGTTGCATGACAACTAATTCGTGTAGAACTTTGCAAATAATTATTTATTTATTTTGATAATGCATCAATTTGTCACAATTATGATGGCTAGTCTAATGGGTAGTCATCTCTCTAACAAAATTACTATTACCACTATGACAACTAGGTGTCACTACAACAACATTGTCATTGCACACCCATCACTATTGTGATGCCCCTTCAGTCAAATGTCTGTCAAGCCTACAGCAATGTCATTGGACCTATGATGGCCAACTGAAATTGTAGCCCATTATAGTAGAGATTGTAAATATTGATGATAAATATAGTAGTGGACAAAGCTCAAGTGTGTCAATTTCACAAGGTAGCATGTCCCCTATACATTCCAATACCCCTGACACTCTAAAAGCTAAGCAGTTAAGGCTCATAAATGAAGAGGAAGATGGTGAAGATAGTGAAACAAATAAAAATGATAAGATTACTTTAGCACCTCATATTGAGGAAGAAAAAGAATCAAATAAAGTTGAACATAGTGCAACTATTATTTTCTCGAGCACAGATGCACAAGAAGGATTGAGTGGTGACACCCCTTCACTGACTCACATGATAGTGTTGAGCAGTAGCACTCTTGCACTTAGTAGGAAGAAGACAACAATAAAAGATGTTTCACCAGATATTGACACTAGTACATTTCCCCTTAATTTTTGACCAAAGGCCATATTGGCCTATGAATTCCTTTTTTTTTTTTCTCAATTTGGTCAAAATGTTGACCAAATGAGGCTTTCCCAATTTGATTAAAATTTTGACCAAATTGGGTTCAATAGAAAAAAAGGAAAAAAGAGTCAATCACATTTTATTTTTTGGTGAAGGAGTTGGTTGAATGGGCTCTACATGTATGAGATTCATTTGAGGTAAGAAGTTTTCATTTTGAGTGGGCAATGTTCTGAGGAGGAGAAATGACTGCATAGTTTGAATCATAGTCACACCTACCAAATTCTGTCATAATCATTACTAGTTTTTCCTCTAATCATAGATTGCATTTCTACTTATGTCGATTCACCTATCACTTCTTTTGGGGCCCTTCTAAATGCTTTGATGAATGTGAAGTAGAGTTAGATGGAGATATTTTGCTAAATTTGGAGGAGAGAATCAATACAAGGTTCTTGCACGATCTCAATATTCTCTGGCATTTGAGTAAGTATTAGCTTGCTTATTACTCTTTCTGATATCTTCCTCATTTTTTCTTTATGTTTTTTTAATCCATATACCCAATTTTTCTAGATGGTTTTCCTTTGTAGTTAATTTGCAGGTTCACATATGCTTAGTGGGATGATAGTTTTTGTTTTAGATATATTCCTTGACATTTTCCAAGCATTACTCTTCTAAGGTAATGGTCTTTTTTGGGTCGCCTACTTAAATCATTTAAAGAAACAAATAGTGAGAGTCATAGCCATGACACATAGGCAGATAGATTCATGTGCTTTAGAAAATAACAAGAGAGAAAATTAGTGCCAAGTACATCATGGCATTGATGAAGGCACATATGCTAGAGGGTTCCATATAACTTAAAACAACAATAGAAAACACGAGGTTTATCCTATAGATTTCTTAGTTGAATATTTATTTTTCTTGCACACATTCTTTCTTCACCATATGACTTTTTTTGGAGGTTTACTACAAGATTTGTTGTAACCTAGAAATAAAGGAGTGTTTAGTGAATTCTGACAAAAAAATACTCAATATGCTTTCATGATGATGGTCTAGTTTCTGGTCTATTTAAAAGCATCACAACACAAGATAGAAAAAGGAGCATCCTTGCTAAGCATCCAAAATTTTGAAGTTTATATGTTTGTGATCTAGAAAAAAAATTAATATTACATGTGTGGAACTTCCCTCTTTTGAGTTTTTTAGACTGATTAGAGCAGTAAACTGTGTGAGTTTAGGCTTGCTAAGTGGTGATTAGCAGTAGCAGTTCAGTTTCCCTAAAGTAATAAATTGCATTTAATACAATATTTACTTCATTGCCACTACCAAAAAATAGATAAAAATTAAATTTACTGTGTTTTTGTCTCTTTGAGTATGAGAATATCTTTTTTCCTAAGTAGAACATCTCAGAATTCCCTTACCTTTCATATTGATGAAGGATTGCTCCGACCCATTCAAGCTTAAAAAGACATAATTATGATCAATGACCACACTACTTTGCAATTTCAAGGGACCTAGAAATCTAAAATATCATACAGTAAGTGAATCCTCTATTGGTAAGGATAAATTAGAAAAGATAGTCATAGGGATGCATTGGGTGAATCTTTTGTGTTGGTAGTAAAATGTAAATAGAATCATTTATCATCATTTCCTTACATCATAGTAAAGAAAGCATGTTGATCCTTAGTATGAACTATGATTTTCCTACTAAATAATTTATGTTTAGTGTCCTTAGTATGAACTATAAGTCTCCTTTTAAATAATTTATGTTTAGCATTTCTAGTTTTGACTGTGTGAATTTGTTTGGATCGCACTCTATGATCCATCATCAGTATAACCAAAGTGATTTGTGATCCATCATTAGGATAACCAAAGTACTCTCACTATGGTTATATTGATGATGGATCATAGAATGTGATTTGAAACATTGATTCAAACAAATTCACACATTCAAAACATAAATTGTTGCCCATTTTGAATCAAAGAACTCAATTGAATGCATTTTGTCTCCATCAAGTGCTAGAACATTTTACCTTGGTGAGTATAAAATATCTCAATCCTCTATGTCATCAGAAAAAATTCACTTTCAGTTTGATGAAATATCACTTCCACTCATTCAAGCTTAAAAAATTATGATCTGGGACAAGTTTGAAATGCCAAGGGATCTACAAATCTGTAAAATATCTTACAAGAAGCAAATTATCTATTGATTTTGAGATCTCAAAAAGATGGTCACAGGGATGTGTTCTATGAATCTACTATGTAGATAAATAGAGTCATTGTTTCTGGCTTACATCATTAAGAATGCAAGTGTACTATGTTTGATTTGTAGTGTGAAGTAGGAATTGAAATAATTGTGCCACATTTAAATCATAAGAAATTGTATGGTACTGAATATTTACTAGTAAAGAGATGCATTGGATGGAATGTATTACAATAGATATCTATATGAATAGTCATTTTTTTTGGCCTACATTATTAACTATTAAGAATAGGAGTGTGTCCTATTTGATCTCTACTATGAGTTGTAGGAAAAAAATTCATAGCATAGTCATATCATAGTGTTTCTACTGTGTTGATTTATGTACAAGAACCCTACCATCTCAAATTGTTAATTTTCATGAAAGTATTATCATAAAAAAAATTATTTTGTTTTGTTTAATGCTGAGGAGGAATCAATATGTGGATCTCTATTGAATTTTTTATATAGAAGGCATAGCTAATTTAAAATCAATAATTGTTTTCCCTACCACATTCCTATATAGAAGGTGCATATTGTCTTTAAGTTCAATATGTACAAGGAAAAATACATTTTCTTTGGAAATTCTCAATATAGGCGGATATTAGTTACAAAGACACAAAGATTTTGACTCATAACATAGTTCATTAGTATAAGATAATAAAGGAAAACTTGGGATTTTTTTTAAATAACTAAAGTGACATATAAAGTGATATGACCTAGCCATAGAGGCTCAGATCATTTTGCCCAATATAGAAAATACCAAGGAGTAGTTAGGATTATGGAGAGCTATTCTCCAAAGGGATGTGTATCTTAACAAAAAGGGTTTTAAAAAAAAGTGATTGATAAAAAGCATTGATTAGCATCAAGGGATGATTCACTTGGAGGAGTTTTGTCTCTTGTGGAGAACTACTATGAACTCATGACTCTTCATCTCTTTAAAGGTATTATAAAAGGATAGATTTAGTCTTGGAGAAGGCATCAAATAACCTAATAACAATTAGAAACAAAATTAAGGAATCATAGACAAATTAAGAATAGAGATAAATATTTATAATATAAGAAAACAATATTAAAAGATAAATCCATGAATGAAGTAAAATTATAAGCACACACACACACACACAAACATATAATATGTGTGTGTGTGTGTGTGTGTGTACATGTCATTGATCCTTGTGAGTATCTAGATGCTTCTTTATTATAAATATGATGAGTTACTAGTTTACATTTTGGGGTTGGGATGGGTGTGGGTGTAGGTGTAGGTGTGCAAACCTGCTACTTGGGTGCGATAATTTTTTTAGGGGTTTGGGTGTGTATGGGAATATGTGTGTGTATATATGAACTTTTTTTACAAAAAAAGAAAGAGAAATGTGCAAAATTATAAAACTAAATAATTTCATTGTATGATACTTGATATTGATCAACACCAAATGCCAAATATAAATATGAAATGTCAATCGATAGTTGAAAAATATATATATAAAGCTCTCAATGATATCATATATGTCTATGTTCACAACTCCCAATGAATATCATTCTAATTATTGCATTACAAAATGTAGCTCATGAATTGTGATTCAATATTTATCAATTATCAAATAGAAATCACCTTTGAATACAATCACCTTCCTTCAAAATGCCAATATGGATAGAAAAAATTGTGACAACAAAATGAGAGATAAAGATGAAATGAATGTATGTTTAAAGGCCACATATTGGGTTGTTTTAGAATTAGGAAGAATTAAAAAAAAAAAAAAAAAAATAGCTAAGTTTGGGCCTAATTTTTTTAAGGAAAGCTTGAGAATCCGCATAGGTGCACTTGGGTTTGTGAAAGTGGGATATTATCCTAATGAGTTTTTCCTCAAAAGAGATATTGAAAGTATTATCAAGTGTCAACATTAACAATTGTAGAGATCTATTTTGGGAATGATTTTTGTTATGAAATTATAGTCTGAAGTCTTTTGGTTTTCAATAGTGAACATGATGAAGTCTATTTTTCATTACAAGTTATATAAAATTGACTGCATGGATAGTGATTGCTTAAAACATCATAGACTTGAATATGCATTAGTATTGGTTTATTTTCCAAAGTCTTATCACAAATATAGGATAATAAATGGATATATCAATCAATATATCTTTAGCCAACTGCAAGACCAATACATTTGAAGTGGAATGACTAGATTAAGGACCACATACTCTGCAATAAACAAGGTGTGATTATTTCAAGAGATGATTACCAGCATAAATGGGAGATCATGTAGTGTTTTATTATCTTTTGTGTGCTTTGTATAAGGAATATAAATTACACTTGAGTGCAAATGTATGAATGACCTTGATTGATGTGCATGGAACTCTATTACCTATGGTGGAGGACTTATAATGAAGGGTGATCAAGCATTGAGTGTAGTATATTTTGAGACTTTTGGAAATAGGTATTAATATGGATTGATCATATATTTTCATTATTGTGACTGTACAAGCTTAACATCCTTCATTAATTGAATTCCTTATGTGTGTTTGCTCAGTGCTAGAACCATAAATATAAGTGGATTATGAGTATGCTCCATGTAGGCTAGGAAATCATGTATATAGTTTTCACAATGGGTTTTCATCAAGTACTCTCCATGTTGGATAGGATTGTAGGTTAGCCACAAAATTGGAAGGTGATGTTTCATAAAAAAATGGATTGTCACTAATGTTCCTCACTATTAGAATTCATACAACCCTACACAATTTTCACATAACCAATAGCCTTTACCAAATCTGATATCATTTTGAAGGGTAGGTTACGTCACTTGGAGATATTAATGTTGGCAGTTTTAGATCTAAATTTGTTTCTAAAAATCCTAACAAGGTTCCATAAAATTTTCTATGTTAAGTACATGTTTCCATAAGAGTCTCTCTACTTGAGAACCAAATATACTATCTAACTAATGTTGCAAAGTAGCAAAGAAAACTAAAAATTGTGACACATGATGACAGAAGATAGTTTAGGCATTCTTATTATGCATATAGGCAAGTTGATTTCATGTTATAATAAGGTTAGAAGCATATTCAAAGGGTGGTCAATGATTGGTCAAACTTTGGGAGGTGACCAAAAATCATCGTTTTCAAATTTCTTAAATATTTTAAGTGTTTTGGTGTAGTTTGGTAGGCATTATGAAGTTTTTGTGATTAGATTATGTAAAAATTGCAATAAAAGTTGTCATGCAACTTTTGTGCAACTTTTCTTGCAAAAATCTAGAAGTCCAATAGTAAGATCTCTATTTGGATCAAACATGAATATGTGAAGTTGTAAGGTCAAAGGGGAGGTTATATAAATTTTTTACCTTCCACCTAGAAGAGGTTAATGTGATATATACGGATTTGGAAAAAAAAAATATTAAGGAAAACAAATTTTAATGGGGCCCTAAAACCCTACAATAGTAAAATAAAAGCATAGATAAAGCACTTAAGGTATCATCAACATAAAAGCCACTAAAAAAAAAAAAAACCTCCTACAACAAAGTAAGAAAAAACATAAATAAATAGGGAAGTAGAGAAAAAAAACTAGGATAGGCCCAGAAAGCTAAGAGAAAGGCTCAAGCAATTTCTTCGAGGATATCCATAGCTAGAATCTGCAGCTTAGGCATTCTTCCAGCCACCTCTTTCAGATCTAAAAGATATTTCTTAGGTTCCTAGATTTCCTTTTTCTTTGTCCTGCATTTGGTTAACTTTCTCAAACCATCCTATGGAGTCTTATCCTTCCCACTGCTGGGAGATTGGTCATCCTCCTTACTATCCCTGTGTTCTTCAAGTTTGTTTATGAGCACCTTTTTGTTGTCATTTGATTCTTTTAGAATATTATAGTTTTGCTCAAAAATTCTCTACAGATTTCTCTCCATAGTCTAAACTCTACTCTCCACTTTCTCTACTTTGTTATCCATTTCCTTTTCCTCCTCTATTTTCATGTTTTGCACGCTGCAATTATCCCTTTCCAATCTACCCACTCTATATTTGAGCTCCTAGATTTCATGGAAAGTCCATTTAGTGGTTCAATAACTATCAATAGAATTTTTCCTAGCATTATTAAGCACATCCATCTAAGGGTTTCCCTTTGTGGTGTCACTCAAAATAACTAGGGCAAGGTCAATCAATTGCTCCATTTGAATTATTATTCTCCTTAACCAGAGTATTGATCATCTCTCTCTTGAGCCCCATCCTTATAGAAATATTATCAAAATTTCTCCAAATCACTTTCTTGCCTTTTTCAAAAATTAGATATTTATACTAGTTGGACCCAAGCTCCTCAAGTTCCTACTCCTTTCCCCCAATCCCTTTCTTCTCATCTTCCTTATCATTTCCTTCCCCTCCTCATACTTGTCCTCCTTAGAGTTTATATATCTCCCTCTTTTTGACCTTCTATCAAGCTTGCCCTCAAAATCCTCATCTTTGTTGGCAAGCATCTTAATAGTGGTGTTTCTCTTTCCACCCATCCTCTCCTTACATTCCTTCCCTCTAAGATTATCCTCCTCCCCATCAGCATTGTCTCCCTTCATGTTTATGCCCTCCACCCTCTCATTGTATTCTCTATCAGACAAAATCTCAAAGCCCTATTTAGGTTCATTATTATCCTTTTTTCTCCACTTTGATTCTCTTTTTCCCCTTTTTTGTGTTGTGGGGTGCATCCTCCTCCATATCTGAATGTTTTTCTTGGCTATCCTCAATATCAGATGGGGTATAATCCTCTCCCAACTCATCTAACTGAGCTTTACCCTCCTTCCCCATCTACCTATTCATAATTTCTTTCCCTATAGTCCTAGCCTTAAAAAAGTCATAAATTAATAGAAAAAGCCCCTCATGGAAGGTAGGATTACCAATGTGCTTCTCCCTATATCTTTAATATTCTCATTAATAGAAGAATATAGGAAAAAATGAATAGGAATCTTTGGCCCATACCTAAAGTGGTTAAGAAGCATAAAATGGTGAGTGCAAAGGTGGTCGAATCTCATGTCAAGGGAAATGTAATTGATGATGAACCTTAGCACAAATCTCCATAGTGGCTTGATAGAGCTTGACAAATAGTACGTGCTTCTCTTCACTAAAGCCTTATTTTCCTCTGCATCCTTGGTAAATTCAATTACTGCTTGCCCAGAAAGTTGTCTATCTCTATAGAATTTCTTCCCAATGGGTATTCCAATCATCATAGATATAACCTCCTCCATCACTATGAAATCCACTCCATCAATATTAACAGTCCCCTCATTCTAGCTCTTGACCATACTATGCATAATAGAGGGTTTCCATCTATGAAGTTGCTCAATGAAAGTTGTAACGTTACTTTTTTTCAAAATTCTCCACACCTTAGAGTGTTGATGCCACTTCTTTGCTTCATCCTTAGGTTCCCTCCTATGTCTTTCCCCCATCATGCTTATATTTTCTCTGCAATCTTTTCTTCTAGTAGTGATGTGCTTTGAAGTGTATTTCCTACTAATATGATTTGTTTTCACAAAACACCTTTCACTTTGTGTACTCGATACCCAAAATTGAGCCACAAAGTGCAATGATGGAAAAAAAAAAGTGTTTCATGCTTTGCTTATCAAACTTACACATCATATTTTAGCACAATTATCATAACATGTAATCTTTCATAATTAACTTGTAATACTTCCCAATCTACCCAAGATCTTCCCTCTTTCTATCAACTCATAGATTTCTAGTAGAATATTGTTCCCATTCTTCACATTTTCAATTCATCATTCTTGACTACCTAGTTGGCCAACCTGTTTACCACTTGATTGGCTTCCCTATACCCATGGGCCACATATATATTATCAAAACACTTAAGGATTTGAATACACTCTTTAATAATATTCACAATCATCCATGTAGGCTCATTCTTCTCAATGAGATAGTCTATCATATTATTGGAGTCTCTTTCAAGCCATAGATTTCTCACTCCCATGTCTCGAGCTAGTTTGAGAGTTTGATGAGCCATAGACACCTCCACATAATGGTTAGTTTACATACCTAGAGGAATTAAGATAGCAGAAATACCTTTTCCATGGGTGTTTCTAATGATTCCACCTGCCCCAACCTTGTTGGGGTTGCCTTTGGCTGCCCCATCAAAGTTAGCTTTACACCAACCCTCAGGTGGAAGATTCCATTTTCAATAATCCATCTTATTTTGTCAATTTCCTTTGTGCTTAGAAGAGGGTATTGACCTTTAATGGTAGTGTAGTTTTCTAAAAAAGCACTAAAGATTCTGTGGAAGACAAATTTAGCATTAGTTTCTTTCTCCCTAAAAATTCTATTGTTCCGCTCCTTCCACACTCCCCAGTTGACATGAGGTAGAGTTCATTCCCACAACCCCTTATTCAAGTCCCCATAATCTCCAAGGTGCCATTTTTCAAAGAGATCTAAAGTGTTATTAGGAAAACACCAGGTCATCTTGAAGAAAGACGGGAAATAGGACCATATAACTCTAGTGAAGTGACAGTGTATAATGATATGATCCACACTCTCACTATGGTTTTTACAAAGAATACATCTATTAGGCATCAGATTCCCCCTCTTGGTGAGGTTATGCACCATCAAAATATGGTTCTGCTGCATTATCGAGAGAAAAAACATTGACCTTGGGAATAAGGCCAAGATACCAAGCTTTAGTCCAAACAGGGGTAGTTTCCTTATTTTGCATAGTTTCATATCTCAAGGAAATGGTGTAGTATCCATCCTTTAACACCACCCAAATAATGAAATTATTGTTGGGTGATAAAGGAATATGCCTTATCATGTTCATTAGTGGCTTTATCTCCTGGGACAACTCAGTAAGATTTACCCATTCATTGTTATCCTTGTAGTCACTCACTTTACAGCCATATTTTTCCATACATAAATTTTCCCATCTGTTAAATGGCTTGATATTCCATAATGGTCCTTTTTGTATCTAGTCATCATGCCAAAAGTTAATATCTTCATCATTTCCTAATTTCCATTTTGCTTTCTCAATGGCTAAGCCCTTTGTCCTTAGAATGCCATTCCAGATGTTAGATCCCCTTGGGTCAAGGTCCCTACTATAGAACTATTTGAAATTAGTATTAGCTACATACTTGTCCTTTAAAATATCCCTCCATTCCCCTATGGAGTTGAAAATCCTCCATATCTATTTAGCTTGAAGCACCCCATTGAATTGTTTCAGATTCATAATCCCCAATCCTCCTTGTTTTTTATGTCTACAAATATTTTCCCAAGCCACCAGTGGGTACTTCTTATTTCCTTCAACACTAGCCTATAGGAAATTCCCCTAAATGGATTCCAGAGAATCAACCACTTTTTTAGGAATAGAGAAAAGACTTAAAGCATATGTTGGAAAATTTTGCACAGTATATTTGATTAGAAGCATTCTCCCCGCCTGACTCAGGGTGATGCCTTTCTAACCTAGCAACTTTCTATTAAAAATTTCAATGAGTTTATTCCAAAAGAGTTCAAGAGGTTTAGTCCCCAGAGGAAGCCACAAATAAGTATAAGGAAGAGATCTAATGACACAACCCAAAATGCTAGCAATTTTCCTCTGTTTATCCACGGGGGTGTTAATAAAGAAGATTGAGCTCTTGCTCTAGTTAATGAGTTGACCAGTGGCTTTAGAATAAGTTTTGAGAATTCTCTTCACATTTATAGCATCCTTCACTGAAGCCTCTCCCCCCCAAATGGTGTCATCCATGAATTGATGATGGGAGAAAATCAATTGGCTAGAAGAAGGTTTTAAACCCACAATTTCCCCTTTTCTCCTTTTGTCATTAATTAGGCTTCCTAGGCATTATGCCAAATTTATAAAAAGAATCAATGAAAGAGGGTCACCTTCCCTAAGACCCCTAGAAGGTTTAAAGAAATCAAAGGGGGTCTAATTAACAATTATTGCAAAAGAGGGGGTGGAGATTAGTTGAGAAATAATCTTTCTAGTTTTAATATTAAAGCCAAAAGCTTCCAGCACTTTATCCAAGAACATCTAATCCACCCTATCATAAGCCTTTGAAAGGTCAAGTTTAAGTAGAAAACCTTCCTTCTTAGCTTTGTCTAAAGAAATGATCACCTCCCACATAGAAATGATGGAATCAAGGATTTTTCTACAAGGGACAAATTCTAATTGTTGAGTTGTAATAATCTCTGGCAGTAATTTGATAATTATATTAGTGAAAACCTTTGGAAAGATCTTGTAAAAAGATTTACAGAGCCTGATAGGCCTAAAATAATCAAAAGAATCTGCACCTTAGACCTTAGGAATTAAAACCAAAAAGGTAGCATTAATCTCTTTTAGCATATTCTTGTTCATCTTAGATTGGTTTTGACAAGTGAGTGTCAACATACTTAAGCCATTTACTTAGTTCATGCCAAACAAGTAATACATGTCAAGCACAATATGTAAATATTAGACCATGTCGAGTTGCAAAGAGTGTCAAGTCACTCATGTTCTGAGTCACTCAATTTTTGAGAAAATAGACCATGCCAAGTGATTCAAGAGCTAAGTAATTAGTGGATGTTGAGTAATTCAAGTGCTGAGTCACAGTATATAGAATAGTGCATGCCGAGCATTAGAGACTTCATTTGCCGAGTGACATAGTTTTGACATATTTTTTAGTAATGGAACAAACAACTATGTAAACCATTTTTGAGACGACTTAACATTATATTTTGATATTTTGGAAATAAGGATGAATATCTATTTGGATTCCCTATGCAATTACATGTAGCCAATCAGAAAATGGGAAGGATTAAGTGGAAAAATGGATGAATTTCAGCCATAGATTCATGCCTAGCCCTAGGCCACCTAAGTCATCTTAAGGAGGAAAAAGCCCTAAACTCTTTATGATAAAGGAGAGTGAATGTGGAAAGAATTAAAGGAGCAAACAAGATAGTTTGCATGTAGAGTATTCAAGGTGACTTAGAAGTTATAATGAAAGAGTGAATTAAAGAATTAGTTAGAGAAGACTAGAGGATAGAGAAAAGGATACAACATTGAGACATCTGATCATGAAGGATCAATAAGATATTGTGTAGAGGTGATCTGTTATTAGGAAAGCAAGTGCCAATCACAAGATCTATGCTGAGACATTTTAATAGGTAATTCCAATTAAATCTCTTAGGTAGAGTAGTCCTAATAGGTTGTATGAAATGCTTTAACACGGTGCTTAGTTAGTTGTAAGTTGAAGTCCTCTAACAAGACACACTTCTAATAGGGTGTTGAAATCCTCTAACAAGGTGAGACCTAACAGTCTCTGTAAGATTTAAGAAGGGCATATGCACCGAGTTGTGGTGCGAAAAAGGTGACAAGTGGTTTTTTTCTCCTATTTTAAATAGCACGTGTGCACTATAGCACACACACACAATAGCGTGCACACGCTATGGCTTGGGTAACCTAAGCCATAGTGCGTACACACTATTACCAAAACAAAAAAAGTATATATGATGGGCTACAGATCTGCAGCCCATCATTTTCATCAGTATTTTGTTCTGCTCCTACAGTGAGCAGCGCATGTGCAAGTTGTAAACTTAACATTTTCACCACCATTTGCCAAAATGCCTCCTCATCAACGAAATCCAAGACCACAAGCACACCCACGATGATGTTGTAAGTGATATAAACCTAACTTTTCATTGTTTGATATATTTTTCATATTGTTTTGTAGGTTTTTTATATTGTTTTGTAGAGTTTTTACAAATTTCATTTAGATTTGTTTATTTATTTGGATTTTAATTGATTTTTTATCAGAAAATGTCCATAATCAATCAAAAAATCCACAAGAACGTCAAAATCTTCAAGAACCTCAAAACCAAAACCCTCCTCAAGAAGAAGAACAAATTCCACAACCCAAGCCAATTGCAAGACCTCTTCCAGGCACACAAGAAAATATAATAAATGAAATAGTGAGAGGCAAAATTGAATTAGAAAGACTCATTGCTCAGTTGAAAGAATTTGGACAAACCAATCCAATGAGGGCTCAATTGGCATCATCCCTCGAATCCATTAACACCCAGATAGCCTTAGTTAGTGATGAGTTAGATATTTGGCAGGTTAAGAGGGATGAACAAAAAATATTTTATGCAAATAAATTGTCATATGAAGATGTTAAAAAAAAGAAATACCAGAAGGTAGTATATGTGCATTATTTAGAAAACCTAGTGAGAAAAATACTATTAGAGAGGGTACTAAACGATTCCCGATCTATTGGTGCATACACGATGCTATTAGAAATAATTTTTGGGATAGATGGTGGATGGGTTTTGATGCCCCTCCTTGCAACAATCACAAGGTCCCCATGTATTTTTTGAAGAAATTATATTATGAGTTTGTCCTTGGGGAGATCCCCAATTATTTTGATATATTAGACTCCCAGGGTAGAGGTGGGGGGTCATCATTTGAGAGGTCGGGAGCACGTCGTGACCCTAATGTAGTTAGGGCACCTGTGGTCAAGCCACAGTGCGAGCATGTGACTATTCCTTCAGTTGTGAAGGAAAATGTAGAGGCCAACACTCTAGGGACTATTAATGCTTTGAAAAATACCCTCATCCATCCATGAGCCCATTAGTTGAGGGAAAGCCTTCTATGCATTGTGGTCACATGTGCACTTCATGCGAATCCCTATGCACATTTGGCACTCATGCTGGAGATGGTGCGGATGATGGGCTTGTCATCGATCAGTTCCTGAACAACACATTTGGCATTGACACATAGGTAAATTACAATTATAATTTACTAATTTGATCACATTTCATATGTATAGTGAATGATTAATTAATTAACATCTATTGACATTGTTCAAAATTTAGGGTTAGAGTGTTGTTGGGCCTAGCAGCAATCCTCCAGGCCCTTTTTTGTCCCTTCCACGAGTCCTGAGGTATGTATCAATTTAATAATTTTAATTAATACATATATTTATTACATAGATTGAAAAAAAAAATTATGCATGTGCATTAGTTCTCCACAGGACCCTCAACCTTTACCATAGACTCGGAGCATAGACATCATACGAGCTGCACACAGGTATAGTTGTTTCATGTTAATTTAATTCATTTGATTATATTTATTTTATGTTTCATGTTAGATGTAACATGTATTGTATGACATGCAACTCATGATGTCGGACACACCTCATCATCTGTGACAGTCTATTGATAGTGGAGTGGCTGTAGCTGTGGCTAGCTCACAGCCACTAACGGAGGTATGAAAGAATTTTTTTCGTTTTAGTTGTTGTTTATAATAGTTAATCTCAAAATTTCTAATGTTAACCTTTCTTTATATATTAATATAGCTTTTATGGTTTTTACACAAGTAGTATGTATGTTAGGCCTACTGATACTCTTTTAATTATGGAGCGTAACCTTGTTTTTGTTTTACTAAGTGGTAAGGGGTAGTTTTGTTTAATGTTTATTTGCTGATAGTAGGTCAGTTTGTTATTAAAGGGTCAGCCCCCTAGTTTTGGCTACTTTTAATTCAAAAACTAGGAGTGAAGGTAGAAGTGGAAGTGAAATAATTAGATAAAGAAGAACTAGGAGCACATATTGAAGTTAGAAGTAGAGAAGAAGTAGGAAAATCAAATAAAAGTATGGCGACTAAGAGTAGGAGATAATGAAATTAGAAGTAAAGATAGGAATAGAAGATTAGTTGTATTCCAAGTTGATTTCAACTAGGAGTAGGACCTACAAGATGGAAGTTATATGTTTTCTATAAATAATAGTCAAGTTTAAAGATATAATTAGTGATTAGATATACTCACCTTGGTCTAGTAGAGTCATAAGTGTAGGAGAATTTTTGTTTTAAATTAATATTATTCATAGGCCAAAGTCAAATGTTGAACTTGATAATAGAACTAGGCATATCCTTAGGATTCAAAGAAACTATAGTTTTTGGAATCAACACCATCAACTCTCCTTCACTATTTCTTTGGGATGAATGGAACTAGCATAACAAAAATCTACATTCTTTCATTCTCGTCCTCCTCCTCCTCCTCTCATACAAAATAAACTTGGATAAGATAACTTACTAGACTTTTGGATTCATGGCCCTTCTCTCTTCTTTTCATACTCTTATAGCTATGCTAGTGGGATAAATCATTGAGTATTTTCTTATCTTTTATTTTTTCTCTTTCTTTTCTCAAGTGACCACTTGAGCCTTTTGCTATAGATTTTTCAAAATGATGCTTGAGATTGAGACATTTTCTTGAGTGAGGTCTCTTCAACTAGTTGACTTGGAATCTTACTAAGCTTTAGGATTTTTTTGTTCTTTTATGTATCCTTGCAAATGAATGTAATAGTTAATATTCTTGGTTTGGGAGCTTTTGTCCTTTAGCTTGGTAATATTTAATCTCCTCGTAGTTTTCCCAAAATCTTTACCTCTTTCTCTTTTTTTCTTCTACTTTATTGTGTGCATGAGGTGGGCACATGCTTCCAATAAAGTGGGGACTACATGTATCATTTGAAAAAGTAAGAACACTTATTTGGTATTAATTTTAGCCCCATTTTAATATACATTATGGGTTCCTACATTGATTTCACACTTTCCTAACACTCATTGAACCTTCAAATTATTATTTAAGTCCTATATTGATTCATTTTCTTTAAAAACTCAAGGTTACCCTTATCTATAAGTGTGCTTCTCTATTTTATCTTCAATCAAATAATTCATTTCATTTATTGGACCTTATCTTACCATTTATGACATGTATTTTCTCTCTAAACCCAAAAATAAGTTGTTAGATCAAATTTCACACACTCTAAATATCTTGGACCCACAATCAAAACTTGGGTTGGAATTGGTGGGTATAAGATGACTTTGGTGATATTTACTTGGGTACTATATTTTTTTTGGTGATATGTGTATTTATAAGTGATTATATTTATTGAATTTTTTTAGGGTCTTGTCACACCTGATCGTCCACGAGCATTTGAGGTGAACTTACAGAGTGACTATTTGTTGGCGGTAAGAAAATAATTAATTTTGTATGTACATATATTTTATTTCAACGTATTTTAAATATTGATTCATATCTACTTTCTTTGTATCAGTTGGAGCTGGAGAAGAGCCTCAACAAGAGGTCGAGTGAGCGTTTCAAAAGGGCCCCATCATCTCCACTGTCTCCCTCCACATGACATCAAAGGACATTGAGAGACTTGTTTCCTTCCCCTCATGGGAAGGAAAATATGTAGTTTATCTAGACATGTATATATATAGGCATCAGTGGACATATTCGATACACATTTGATGTATATGACATTCTATATTTGATGTATGACATTATTCAACTTATGACATTATTGGTTAATATATGATATGCTTTTTTATATATGACATATGATATGATATGTTTGTTCATGTTTGTTCATGTATGACATTAAATTAGATATATTCGTGTATGACATTAAATTAGATATGTGCATGTATGAAATTAAATTCAATACCTAATCTATTCAAAACTTTGACAGAATATTGATTAACAATAAACTTTATCATTGTTTAAGCATAAGTTAATCATTTGCAATATGTCATCGTCATATGATTTATGATCTTGTTCATGTTTAAATTTTTCCTTCTCTATCATTTGTTTATCAAGTTTAACTCAATACCTAATTAGTTTGAATTTTTGATACAATATTGATTGGCAATAGACTTTATCAGGCAATATTTGTGGACCTCTTGGCAATTGGTCACCTAAATGAGAACCTTGAGATTTATTAAGAACTCCATTAAAGAAATTAGTAGTTTGAAATTACTCTATCCAACAAAATAGTGGTCTACAAATATTAGAGAGATAGACTTAATATTTACCAAGTGGCCATCCAATGCCAAGTGTTGTAGATGTATCTCCATTCAAAGTTCAATCACATGTTAAATAATAGAGATTTTAGGAGTAAGAATAAGTTATCTAACCTTATTAACATTCTTTTGTATGAGTTCCAAGTAAGGTATCAAGAGTGCTTGAAATTCAAGACTTTGTCTTCTCATCTTGTCCATGTCTTTACTTAAATCAACTTGGATTAACTAAGGTACCTCAGTTAACTTAGAAACACTATTCTTTAAATCCTCATCAATATTTTTCAACTTTCTTTAAAATTTATTGTGTCAAATGTAGTACATCACATAACTATTGGATTAGGTGGATTATCTCCTTAAGAATATTTCCTAGCTCAGTTGTAATACCATCAAGTTCAACTTGTTGAGCAGTAATGGACTCATTTAGTTTCTCCATAATCTTCTTCTCTATTCTTATCTCTTCTAATTGTATCAAATTTTCATTAACATCAACATCAGGTGCATTTACCTATTTTACAAGTAAACTTAATTGATCAATCATTGGAGGTTTGTCATTGGCTGGTGCATCTAGAACAATTTGTAATAAGATGTCCTTTACATCTTATAATACTTGTTTGTACTTCACTTCCTATCTTTCTCTTTTGCATCTTTCCCCTTCACAATTCTCTATAATTTATCATAGCATCAGAATCCAATTTTGTATGATCATAGATTGAAAGTATGATAGCTTCATCTAATATTACCTGATCTCTTCTACTCTCTTTTTCATCTTTTTCTTGTCTTGTAATGTGATTGATCTTGTACTTGGTGATATAATTGGTTGCACTAAAGCCATCTCCTCCTTAGATTTCTTATTTTTCTCATCAATTAAAGGTTTGTCTTACTTTACCCATGATGCAGGAGCATCCAAAGGTATAAGGGCAATCTTGTGTCACCCAAAAAAAATGTACTTAGACTTAGTTTCTATTTTATGTCTTTACATTTTTGGATACCCATTTGGCTCAAATAAAGGTTCCAACTCTCATAGTTCAACTATCAGTGCATTTGAAAATCCCAAAAAAATAGGAGCATGCAATTTGACCATCATTTTGGTGACCTAGAAGGTGTGACTTGGCCAGATGAATGTAATTGAGATTTAGAGCATTCCAGAAAAAGAATCAGGTCAAAGGGCCCCACGGTTTGAAAGTTATTGCAGTTTTTTTTGGGTTTTGGAGACCTCCTAAGAATGCTTCGAAGTCAGGTTTGGGGCATTAAATGACCTCGAAAAGGGTCAAAAAATGGGGGACGAATGACGCTTGTCCATAGGGCTATAGAGCACTTCGAGAGCTTTCCAAAAATGTAAACGGTTCGTCAATCAGAGTTACGGTTCAAAAGTTATGCCTCCCAGAAGTTCGGCTACCGTTTCTAGATTCTTCTAGAATTGCACCGACTTCTAATGCAGCTTTCAGAACCTTCTATTTTGTCGGTGGATGCCTATTAGCACTTTCTAGAATGTACTCCTAGTCCTTAACCCTCCGGGGTCTATTTAAGGAGATTTTTGGCATTGTAAAAGGCAGTTTGGATTGGAGCTTGAGAGGAGGTGCTAAAAGGAGAAATATTCTCCAGAGTTATGCTATTGTAAGCCCGTAGGGCATGTTTTGAAGTTTATTTTCTCTGCACTATTTCTACTAGCATATTTTCTCAGTTAATATAATTCCCCTTTCTATTGTGTCTATTCTGTTGTTGGGTTGTGTCCCCATCAAGTGGTATCAGAGCGGGTTTTCCTGAGTGTGTAGACAGAGCGCCGACTGTGAGGCAGTTTGTGCCAGGACTGTGTGGTTGTGGGTTCGAGTTAGAAGATGCCTCCACGAAGAGAGCGTGGCGGAAGGGCCAGAGCTATTGATCCTGAGGAGGTTAGAGCCCTCCAGAGATAGGTACAAGCATTGCAAGAGGAGCTTCGTAGAGGAGCAAATATTGCCGCAGATGACAATAGTGAGGATGACAATGAAGAGGAAGTAATGGAAGTTGACGGGGAAGTTCTGAATCTTGTAGAGGAAAGGCTTTTTAGGGCCATTACTAGGTTTGGGAAAAGACCTACAATTGAAGTGGGTATATTTTCGGGAAATTTGAAACCAGATGAGTTGATCGACTGGATCAATGAACTGGATGAATACTTTGAGTATGAGGATATAAGGGACCCAGATAGGGTTAAGTTTGCAAAGGCCAAACTAAAAGGCCATGCCAAAATCTGGTGGCAAGAGGTTCAACTAGAAAGACTTAGAAGAGGAAAGGAGAAGATCACAAGATGGGATCGCATGGTGGAGAAATTGAAGAAGCAGTTCATTCCTGTGGACTACGAGCTTGATCTGTTTAAGAAGATGCATGGGTTAAAGCAAGCAGGAAGATCAGTCCAAGAATATACAGAGGAGTTTTACCGACTCCTGATTAGAGCGGGGCATGCAGAAGCAAATAAGGAGAAGGTTGCTCGTTATATCAGTGGGTTACGACCTAGCATCCATGAGGAATTAAGTCTGGTAAGAATGACCAGCGTTGAAGAAGCATACCAATTTGCCCTACGAGTTGAAGAGAAGCTGAGCAAAAGGTTTGAAGGAAGACAAAGAGGGCGCGGTCAAGGAGGAAGGGGAAGCGGTAGATCATCTGGAGGCCACAATGAAACTCAAAAGAAAAATGAAGATGAGGGTACTAGCAGGAACAAGAGGAATGAGGGTTTCAATCGCTCCCGTGATCAAGATTTTGGAAATCAAAGAGGAAGAGGTAGAGGACGTGGGCAAGGAAGAGGAGGCTTCCGTGGTACCTGTTTCCATTGCAATGAAGAAGGTCATCGTGCCTTTGAATGCCCTCAATGACAAGGAAGGACAGATAGGAGAGCTGAGGGCCAAGCTAGGGTTGCTCATGTGGATGAGGATGCACAATCATCACATTTAGAGGATGCAGAAAGAGGAGAGGCCTTGGTAAATGAAAGAGTCCTACTAAGTGGTGAGAATGAACTAGGGCAACGGAGGAGTTTGTTCCGTACCAGATGCAAGTGTGAGGATAAATGTTGTGATGTGATCATTGATGGTGGTAGCACTGATAACCTAGTATCAGAAGAGATGGTCTCTAAGCTGAAGCTCAAGAGGGAGAAACATCCCCAGCCCTATCAGATTTCTTGGGTAAAAGATGATCATAAGGTCCTGGTAAGGGAACAATGTTTAGTAAGATTCAAAATTGGGAGTTACCATGATGAAGTTCTTTGTGATGTTATTTCGATGGATGTTTTCCGTCTATTGTTGGATAGATCATGGCAGTTTGATAGACATGCAATACATGATGGACATGCAAACACATACTCTCTGACAAAGGATGGAGTTCACCACAAATTGAAGCCCATGAAAAAGGAAGGTGAAAAGGTATGTAGCAATGCTAGGATTTGTCTTGTTGATGGAAGGAAGTTTTTAGATGGCATGAAACATCAGCGTATGTGCTATGCTTTGATTCCTAGAAAAGATAAAGAAGGTAGTAGTGAAATACCATTTGAAGTTTCAGATTTACTAGGAGAATTTGGAGATATTATCTCTGATAATGTTCCAGATGGATTGCCACCAGTAAGGCAAATCAGTCATCAGATAGATCTGATTCCAGGAGCTAGTTTTCCTAACAAGGCTGCTCATAGGATGACTCCTACTGAAACAGAGGAGCTAAATAGACAGGTTCAGGAGCTATTGAGGAAGGGCTTGATTCGAGAGAGCCTGAGTCCATGTGCAGTACCTACAGTACTTGCACCAAAGAAGGATGGAGAGTGGAGGATGTGTATAGATTCTCGAGCTATAAATAGGATAACCATCAAGTACCGGTTTCCTTTACCAAGGATGGATGATCTTATGGACTGCTTGAGTGGAGCTCAGTACTTCACAAAGATAGATCTGAAGAGTGGCTATCATCAAATACGGATTCGTGAAGGAGATGAGTGGAAAACAGCCTTCAAGACCAAGGAGGGTCTTTATGAGTAGTTAGTCATGCCCTTTGGATTGACGAACGCCCCAAGCACCTTCATGCGGCTCATGAATGAGGTACTTAAGAAGTTCTTGGGAAAATTTGTTATTGTCTATTTGGATGATATTTTAATTTTCAGCAAGACTTTGGAAGAACATTTACAGCATATTCGTAGTGTCCTTGAAAGGCTAAGGGAAGAGAAACTGTTAATTAATCTAAAGAAGTGTGTCTTTGCAAAAAGGGAGTTAGTCTATTTGGGATTTGTTATATCACCTGAAGGTCTCAAAATGGATCTAGAGAAGGTAAAAGCCATCTTGGAATGGCCTACTCCAAGGTTTGCTACTGAGGTAAGATCATTTCATGGTTTGGTTAGTTTTTACAGGAAGTTTATTAAGAATTTCAGTGGCATATGTGCACCTCTAACTGATACAATAAGAGGGGATAGAAAAGAGTTCAAATGGACTGCAGCAGCTGCGAAAAGTTTTGAATTGTTGAAGAAGAAGGTGACTGAACAGCCTGTGTTGGCACTTCCAGATTTTAGAAAAGTGTTCCAGGTGGATTGTGATGCTAGTGGCAGTGCTATTGGGGCTGTATTAAGCCAAGAAGGTAAGCCTATTGCATATTTTAGTGAAAAATTGAATGATGCAAAGAAGAAGTATTCTGTTTATGATCAAGAGTTCTATGCAATAGTTCAGGCCTTAAAGAAATGGAGGCATTATTTATTGCCAAAGGAATTTGTTTTGTATACTGATCATTAGGCATTATAGTACCTAAATAGCCAAGGTAAGTTGAATCAGAGACATATGAAGTGGGTAGAATTCTTGCAGAGTTATACATTTGTGTTGAAGCATAGAAGTGGAAAATCTAACAGGGTTGCAGATGCATTAAGTAGGAGACAACTGTTGCTTACAACAATGCAGGTTGAAGTAGTTGGGTTTGATGAACTCAAGAATTTGTACCTTGAGGATCCTGATTTTGCTGAAGCATGGAAAGCTTGTAAAGAACCTGTTGCTGTAGATAGAACCAAGTGGTTAGACTATTTGATTCAGGATGGCATGTTGTTCAAAGGTAGTCAATTGTACATTCCAAGGAGTTCCATGAGGGAAAATCTGATTAAGGAGAAACACAGTGGAGGGATGGCAGGACATTTTGGTTGGGATAAGACCATTTCCATTCTTAGAGAACATTATTTTTGGCCTCAAATTACACAGGATGTGAAGAAGTTTGTACAGAGTTGCCAGGTTTGTCAAGTGGCCAAGGGGTTTAGTCAAAATACTGGCCTATATCAGCCATTGCCTGTTCCATCAAGGCCATGCGAGGACATAAGTATGGATTTTGTTCTTGGATTGCCAAGGACCCAAAGGGGTAATGACTCAGTATTTGTGGTGGTTGATAGGTTCTCCAAAATGGCACATTTCATTCCATGCCACAAAACTCATGATGCTGTCCATATTGCAGACTTGTTTTTCAAAGAGGTGGTAAGACTACATGGTCTTCCAAGGAGTATAGTTTCTGACCGAGATACTAAATTTGTGGGGTATTTCTGGAGGACATTGTGGAAGAAGTTGAGAACAGACTTGAAATTCAGTTCCATGCATCACCCATAGACTGATGGTCAAACAGAAGTGGTAAATAGAAGTCTGGGCAATTTTCTGAGATGTTTAGTTGGAGATAAGCCCAAGGGATGGGATTTGATTCTACCACAGGCAGAGTTTGCTTATAATAACTCTGTAAATAGGAGTACTGGAAAATCACCATTTCAAATTGTATATGGAAATAGCCCAAGGACTGCACCAGAATTGAGGAAGATAGAACAAGGGGAGAGAACAAGTACTGAAGCTGAGGAATTTGCTGAACACATCAAGCGTCTACATGAGGAGGTTCAAGCACACATTATCAAGATGAATCAAGAGTATAAAGCTAGGGCTGATGAAACGAGAAGACATAAGGAATTCCAAGTAGGGGATCTAGTCATGGTGCACTTACGAAAAGAAAGATTTCCAGTTGGTACTTACAACAAGCTGAAAATGAAGAAATTTGGCCCCTACAAAATTTTGAAGAAACATAACTCAGGAAATGCATATGAGGTGGAGCTGCTAGATGGTATTCACATTTCTCCCATTTTCAACATTGCAGATTTGACAGAGTATCATGATGATGGTGTTGATGAGGAGCTGGTTTTAGAGCCATGCCCAATTCTTGCTTCTAAGAAGGAGGAGATAGAAGACATTCTAGATCATCGTGTGGGTAGGAGTACCAGAAACAGGCAGTATGAAGAGTATTTGGTCAAATGGAAAGGACGATCGATCGAAGACTCAACTTGGATTTCAGCAGCTGAGGTTTCCCATTTGGGATTTCCTCTACCATCCATAAAGTGACAGGGTCACTTTTCAATCTACCCTGGGTGTCTGATGCAGGAGCATCCAGAGGTATAAGGGCAATCCTGTGTCACCCAAAAAAAATGTACTTAGACTTAGTTTCTATTTTATGTCTTTACATTTTTGGATACCCATTTGGCTCAAATAAAGGTTCCAACTCTCATAGTTCAACTATCAGTGCATTTGAAAATCCCAAAAAAATAGGAGCATGCAATTTGACCATCATTTTGGTGACCTAGAAGGTGTGACTTGGCCAGATGAATGTAATTGAGATTTAGAGCATTCCAGAAAAAGAATCAGGTCAAAAGGCCCCACGGTTTGAAAGTTATTGCAATTTTTTTTGGGTTTTGGAGACCTCCTAAGAATGCTTCGAAGTCAGGTTTGGGGCATTAAATGACCTCAAAAAGGGTCAAAAAATGGGGGACGAGCGAAGCTTGTCCATAGGGCTATAGAGCACTTCGAGAGCTTTCTGAAAATGTAAACGGTTCGTCAATCGGAGTTACGGTTCAAAAGTTATGCCTCCCGAAAGTTCGGCTACCCTTTCTGGATTCTTCTAGAATTGCACCGACTTCTAACGTAGCTTCCGGAACCTTCTATTTTGTCGGTGGATGCCTATTAGCACTTTCTAGAATGTACTCCTAGTCCTTAACCCTCCGGGGTCTATTTAAGGAGATTTTTGGCATTGTAAAAGGCAGTTCGGATTGGAGCTTGAGAGGAGGTGCTAAAAGGAGAAATATTCTCTAGAGTTATGCTATTGTAAGCCTGTAGGGCATGTTTTGAAGTTTATTTTCTCTGCACTATTTTTACTAGCATATTTTCTCAGTTAATATAATTCCCCTTTCTATTGTGTCTATTCTGTTGTTGGGTTGTGTCCCCATCAACCCACTTTTTGTTGTGCAAATATTAGGCTATTTAGTTAGTGTCCCTATAACAACATTTGAAACAACAATTTTGTTTAGTTTTGGCTATGCGTATACAACAGTGTTCATTATTATTTAAGGGAATAGTGATAGTTACTAATCCATGTAACCCCAATAATGTTTCCTTTTATTCATTACAGTCCTATAATAGTTGATAATTTCTATAAGGATTTAACTAATTCTAACTTGGTTGTGCATAAGGTGCCTAATAGTAAGTCATATTTTGTGAATAAGGACTCTAAGAAGAATTTTGATCCTTTGCAAAGCTATTCTCCACATCAAACTCCCATGCCTGATTCAATTCAAGTGTCTACTTGTAAGAGACAACAAAGCAAACCTAATGCTTAAAAGATTAAGGAGAAAATTGACTTTGGTATTCAAGCTACTCTGGTTAAAAATTTGATAGATAGCAAAAGGAAAAGGAGTGCAAAAGGCACTCCTTAGAAGAATGAGGGACCTTTCGTGAAATGTCAGACAAAAGATCTGCTCTCTAATCTAACTTGATGCAGGTGGTGCTGATGTAATTTTGCTTCAAAAAAAAAAAATTTCTCAATAATCATATTCTTCTATAATTGCAAAGTTGACTAAGTGGAACTCATTTCATGTTCATTTTGCAGGTGCTTTGGGTGGTTCATATATTCTTTGGAACCATAAATCTTGCATTGCTATATATTTAGTCTTTTCCTAACTAGTGGCAAGTAGTTGTTACTAATTTTGGTATGTCATTTATAGTGCTCAATATATATGGCCCTACTTCTACATGTGATGATAAGACAAAAATCTTGGATTCCTATTCTTAGGCTATTTCCAACATTGAAGATGATAAATTTATTGTGCCTAGGGATTTCAATGGCATTCTGTCTCAGGATGAGAAAATTGAAGGTATATTTTGCCTCTTCATAAAATGATAAATTTTCTAATTTTGTGAATAATAACACCCTTTTTGATATCCCTCCTTCTAATGGGGCATTTACATGGACCAATAAGGGACAAGAATTTCACCAAATTACTAGAGACTTGATAGGTTTCTTATTTCTCATGATTGATTCCTTTCAAATATTAATATTAATTTAGAAATCCTCACTTTGGTTGCTTCAGATCATTTTTCCATTTCTCTATGTATTGAATCTAAGGGGAGTCCCAGTGGTAGTAAACCATTTTTTAAGTTTAAGCATATGTGGTTTAGGCACTTGGATTTCTTGTTACTACTCAACCAATGTTGGGTGTCTACTCCTTTTGTCAAGGAACCTAGAATGTATCAGCTTCACATGAAGCTTAGATATATTAAGTCAAAAAAAAATTATTGGAAGTTTTTTTCAAGAACAACTTTGAGCAGAAATCACTAGTGGAGAAAGAGCTAAAATAGGTTCAAGAATCTTTTTTTGAATTGAGTTTGATCAGTTGACTTATTTGAAAAAATAGAGAGTTGCAACTCCAATGGAAAGAACTATGTCTTCATAAAGAGATATATTGGAGAGAAAAGTCTAGGGAACTCTAGTTAAAGGATAGAGATGAGACTAAATTTTTATTTCCATAATTTAGCCTATGTTAAGAAAGGTCAATAAGAAATCTTTTCTATCAAACATTGTGTCTTTGCAAGCAATTAGTTGTCGAGGACGATATCCTAAAATAAGGGACGAGCTTTATTCAAAATTTTCTTGCTCCTCATCGTTTGCTAGACTTTGATTATACACGGGAAGAGGATATACTTTTATCACATATTCCTCATTTGATTCATGATGCAGATAATGAAAAACTTCTTCGGTGCTTTGCCATTGATGAAATTAAGATTGTGGTGGTCTCTCTCTCTTTTGATAAGGCCTTTATTTTTTTAGAAAGCTTTGGATTTTATTCTCTTTGATCTGTTCCTAGCCTTGGATGAGTCTTGAAAGAGTGGTGCAATGTTATCTCACTTTAATAACACCATCATTTCACTTATTCCTATGTCTCAAAATGCTTCTACTTTTGCTAACTTTTGTCCTATTTCATTGTGAAATATCATCTATAAAATCTTTTCCAAGGTCATTTATTTAAGGACTTGACATTTCATTCCTTTGATTATTTCTAAATAGAAGGGGGTTTATTTTTGGAAGAGAAACTACAAATGGTGCATTAGTTTTTCATGAAGTATTGCATTCCATTAAAAAAAACTCCCTTCCCTCATGTGTCATTAACCTGACTATGATGAAAGCTTATGATAGGCTTCAAAGGGATTTCTTGCACAAAGTTATGATCAAATTTGGTTTCGTTAAGAAATAATGTAAATGTAATACATCTTTTTTAGAGGGTGCAAGATTTTTTGTAATTATCAATGGTTCAATTGGTGATCATTTTCATGCAACAAAAGACATTCGACAAGTCATTAGAGAGATAGAATTAATAGTGGTCTAAAACTATTTTTTTAATAGGTTGAGGATAGGGTTTAGATGGCCACCCAGAGCTAATAGAGTAGACAGTTCGATCCCATGACAAAAAGTGAGAGAGATTTGGCAATTGGCAACTTTGTACTAGCCAACACTGTAAGTTTCAGCATCACCTGAGATGGCATTGTAAAATGAAAATGGAATGTGATCCTCAAAAAGTGAGAGAGGTTATTGTAGGTCTCTACAACATGGTCCTGTAGGAACTAGAATCACATCCATATCTCACACAAGCTCCGAGATATGCCCCATCAAATATTGCAGCCCTATGGGATTTAGTGACCCTTGGGGACATTCTGGTTCGGCGTGCCCGAGAATGTTTGAGTGTTAAAGGGGATAGGATGAGGTTGAGGATAGGGTTACTTGGCCACCAGAGCTAATGGAGTAGGCAATTTGATCCCATGATGAAAGGTGAGAGAGATTTGGCAATTGGCAACTTTGTACTAGCCAACACTATAAGTTTCAACATCACCCGAGATGGCATTGTAAAATGAAAATAGAATGTGATCTTCAAAAAGAGAGAGAGGTTATTTTAGGTCTCTATAACATGGTCATGTAGGAACTAGAATCACATCCATACCTTGCACGAGCTTTGAGATATGCCCCTGTCAAAGATCGAAGCCCTATGGGATTTAGTAACCCTTGGGGATATTCTGGTTCGGCGTGCCTGAGAATGTTTGAGCGTTGAAGGGGATAGGATGAGGTTGAGGATAGGGTTTACTCAGCCACTCGAAGCTAATGAAGTAGATAGTTTGATCCCATGACCAAAGATGAGAGAGATTTGGCAGTTGGCAACTTTGTACTAGCCAACACTGCAAGTTTCAACATCACTCGAGATGGCATTGTAAAATGAAAATAGAATGTGACTCCAAAAAGTAAGAGAGTTTATTTTAGGTATCTACAATGTAGTCCTATAAAAACTAGAATTGCATCCATACCTCACACGAGCTCCGAGATGTGCCCTGTCAAAGATCTTAGCCCTGTGGCATTTAGTGACCCTTGGGGACATTTCAGTTCGGTGTGCCCGAGAATGTTTGAGCATTGAAGTGGATAAGAGGAGGTTGAGGAGAGGGTTTACCCAGCCACCCAAAGCTAACAAAGTAGATAGTTTAATCCCATGATGAAAGGTGAGAGAGATTTGGTAGTTGGCAACTTTGTACTAGCCAACACTGCAAGTTTCAGCATCACCCGAGATGGCATTGTAAATTGAAAACAGAATGTGATGTCCAAAAAGTGAGAGAGGTTATTGTAGGTCTCTACAACATGGTCCTATAAGAACTAGAATTTTATCCATACCTCACACAAGCTCCAAGATATGCCCTGTCAAAGATCATAGCCCTCTGGCATTTAGTGACCCTTGGGGACATTCTGGTTTGGCGTGCCCAAGAATGTTCGAGCACTGAAGAAAAAAGGACCAGGTTGAAGATAGGGTTTACCCAGCCACTTGGAGCTAATGGAGTAGACATTTTGATCCCATGACCTTTTTTCCACTAAGTTGCAAATTTGAGCAACTCTTACAACTTTCAACAATGCAACTTTGCACAAAAAGTGCAATTTTTACAATTTTCACTTGATTCCAATTCTATGACTTAGAAAAGGTTCAGAAAAAATAAAAACTCAAAGGAATATAGGAATACAAATAGTTTTATGGTTATTTCCTAAAATTTGCTAAATTGTTGCAAAAGTTGCTAATGCAACTTTGCAATTTTTGCATTGACAACATTTGGGTGAATTATGCATTTTGGCTTGGAGGGTATGGAAACTGAAAGGTGTTGATGGGAACATGATAGATATGGTAGAAAAAACCTATTAAAGCCTAAAATCATCTTAGAGTTGACTATTTGTAGGATTTTCCCATCAGGACCTAGAAGGGTCACTTGGCACATTGTTACAAATTTGCTCATTTTGGGTTGTTACTTGGGTCCATCACCCTATCCTCTGCATCAGGATTGATCTTAGGTTAGGGGTGGATATAAAATACCTATAAAGATATTAAATAATGTAATAAGGCTATTGAAGCCTCTAAAAGATCTAAAAGGCACTAAAAGTGCAATATTTTGTAAATGGGCTTAATCAAGTCATGTAAAGGGTCCAAAGGGAGGTTTCATTTGGTTTTGAGAGTCTAAATGAGTTTAAAACCTCATTCCCATGTGTGGGAGACAAGTTTGGGTAGTCAAAATTGATTGCTCCAAAGGTGGATTTAGTATTTTCTCTAAACAAGAGTTTCATTTTACATTGGAAGTCCTCTAATATAACCAAAGTGAAGGTGTTTGAACCATTTTGGGATTCTAGAGACGTTGCAAAGTAATATTTCTAGAGAGCCCTAGGGTAAAGGGGCTAGAAAGGAGGGTTTTGTAAAAACCATTGTAAAGTTGATCATGAGACCAAAAAAAAAAAGAATCCTTGCATTTGAGTCATCTCTTAAGACTATTTTGGGTCATCGGAGTTCCAAAAGTCAAGGGATTGTGAGTTTCTTTGTAAATGGCCTTAAACTAGGCCTAGTTGGAAGATTAAAATAGCCAATTTTGAGTCTTTATAATAGTTGGTATGTACTAGGTGCATGGTGCATGGCAATCTAGCCTTCTGGTGTTGTCAGTTTTGATTGTTCTAGAAAATTAGTTTCAGTTTGGTATTGGAAATAGTTTGGAGTTGGAGGACAAATGATGGGGATGATCTTGAACAAGGTTCTAGCCTCAACTACTAGAACTCACTCTAGGATTTCTCCTAGCCTCTTAGGGTATTTCTCCAATACCTTATTCCAAGGGAATCTTCTCTCTATTCCCTTATTACACTAATCCTCACCAATCAACTCAAAACTCTATTTCACCATGGGGTCTCCCTAGTGCTCTCATCGCATCGTTCTTCACAACTGGCTTCCAAGAGTGCATTCTTGGCTATATTGAATTCCAAGGCTTGTATTAGGTCTCATTCAATATTTTTTAGGATCACTAAGTGGATTGGAGTATTGGGTTTCCAATCGATTTGCAGATTGCATAGTTAAGAGGGCTACTAGGACTAATAACAAATTAGGCCTCCAAAACAAATTTTTGGCTTATATCTCCTCAAACCCTTAAGAAGAACTCAAAAAAATTTATGATTTGGTTACCTTTTGGCCCCCTTGAAGATTTTTCAGGTCTTCAACACCCAGGTCATTCGTACAAGGGATTCCCAAAAATATGCCTACTTATAAGGGTTTCTTGTTTGTATGAACATGAATATAGAGGGTTTTTCCTTCCACCACTCAAATGGACTCTAAATGACTACTCTTCTAGAATTAATTTCCTTCACTCACCACTCTTGCCTTCCATGAATTTGTATTGCACCCAACTAATAGGGAGAGAAGGGATGAATCAATCATTGATTCATGTTTCCAATCTACCTCTGAGACTTAGGGTGTCCTCCAAGATCACCACATGGATTTATAGGATCTTTTTCAAGAAAATATCCCCCAATCCTAAACACTTCTCCACTATCTTGAGAAGTTTTCACTTCTTGCTACGTGCCAGGTTATCATTCTCAATGAAGATCATTCAAAACCTTCAATCAAACTAGGTCTTCTTGACCAATCTTACCAACCACTTGTAGTATCATGGAAGGAGTCTCACACCCATGTAATGTACTTCTTTATCATGTCAAAATAGGTTTCTGAAGCTTTCTTCTTTACCGATTTCACCAAATTGCTCCAAAATAGAGCTACAAGGAATCAAAGGAAAACTTGTTGTCCTATCTTGTTTGTTGGCCAAATGGATTGGTGGAGCACTTTTGTTTCACCCAAAGAATCTCCTTACACTCCTCTTCCAACCTCCTTCAGCAACCTGCAACAAAATCCACAATCTTGCAATGTAAAATGCTTATTTATGCAACTCTTCCCTAATTGAGCTTGCTTTGGCTCGCCTAGGGCAAGAGATTAAAAATTCTTGCCAGCATTTTGAAGGGCCCTGCTTTTTCTTTCATATAGTACATTGAGTTTAATCACTATCCCCAAAAGGCCATACAATTCCTATTGTGGGATAGTGAGTTATCTCATTTTCTTTACAAAGTGTTGTAAACTGGACAACAAACTACCTAAAAACAAAAGATTTTTATAACTACCAAACGAAATGCTTTCAAGCCAAAATTCCTAAATAAAAATTATTATAAATCATGCCATCTAACACTATATTAGGTACAACATGCAAAAACAATGAAGGAAAACCTCAAAACTGAAAAAAACCAGTCTTTTTGCTCTCAAAATGCATGCTACAGCACTTTTTTTTTCAAAATGACAACTTCTTCCTCACTTTAGGGTTTGGGAAGTCATTTATACTTCCTTCAAGGTCTTTTCCTCCCCTCCTAATGCTTTGTGTCAGCCTCTTTATGTTTTAAATAAAAAAACTCCAATTTCTAGCAAAGGACAGCATTTTTTTTTTAAAATTGCAAAATTGCAATAGAACAACTTTTACAATTTTTCTTGCTTACATGCCTTTTTACACTTCCAACTTGTCAAATAGGTCACCCCTTAGCAATTTAATGCTAGAGACCCTTTCCTAAGTTATTTACTCATCACTTAAGCTACCCATTACCCCACGGTAAGGTATACCTTGCCTTTTAGGCCATTTTGCACTCTACCTAGGACATTTTGACTTCTTACACCCCAACTACCACACTTAGGTCCAATGACCCTTATTATTATTTACAAGAGCTCTCTTGGAGCACAAGAAAAAATAAATAAATGGTGAGGGACCTATGTTTCAAGGTGCCCCTGCACCACCAACACCCCATTCTATGCTCCTTTCAAACACTTATTTGTTGATTTCATTGCCTAGCTAGGTATGCAAACTCGCGTAGGGCCTCTTGGAAAAAAAAAAAAAAACCTCTACAAAACAAGACCAAAATACATATTTACATTGTTCATACAGTCTATTACTCGATTCCAAAAGGCCATCATGGTTCCACCATTGGAATTCATGTTATAGAGGTTTCTTTGCCGATTGCTTTGTACAAACCAATGAACTGGCAACTTTAAAAAGATTTTTCAAACTAGTAAAGAAACTGATAAAAAAAAATCATAATCTTTACCAAAGCATATACATTCCATAAAATATCAAACCACATGAAAACAACAACCCTATCAATCCATTAAAGGTGTGGATGAAGGTTGAAATCATAAAATTGTTATCAAAATGCTTAGTTTGCTCTTCATTCTAATGCCAAAATTCGTATAAAAGCATGTGCCAACCCTCAAAATGAATTGGATTGGTCTTAAATACCTCTTACCCACATGAATCAATAGATCTCATAGGTTTCCAACTGATTCTTGAAGCCCTTATAAAGTTTTAGCACTTTTTGTTAATGTTGTCAAGCAACTTTGCAAACTTGCAAACTTGCCAAGTGCAACTTTTGCACTATTGTGCATTTAATGGCTCCATGACCTCAAACATGGTTAAATGAACCTATTTCCATGTAATTACAACTTTTCACATTTTTTCCATCTTTCCCATCCTCCTGGGGTCTTGGTTAATGTTTGACCATTCTAAGCTCTAACAAGCAATTTAAGCAATTTTGCCAACATAGAAGCAACTTGGAAACTCAAACACAACAAAAACCTATTTACAAACACAACTCACACACTTGGGGCTTTATCACATAGCCCTTATTCATGTGGTCTGGCCAAGACCACTACAAGCCAAAAATGATTTAGGAAACTTGGAATATTTCCTAGGTGCTCCTGCACCAACAAAGCTCAAAGCCAATGGGTAGAAGTCAATAATAGGAAGAAGAAGTTCTCGACTTCTAGCCCTTTTTTTAACATGGTTACTAAGAGAAAGTAAAAACCTAATGTGGAAGGTAAGAATTATTGTTTTGGTAGGAAGAATAATAAAGAAATAAGAGAATTGGCAAGTAAAGTTGATATAGTAAATGGGAGATAGTTCACCATCTAGGAGAGTTGTAACAAAAGTTATAAAGGAATATCATATCATACAATATTACAGGATTGAATGCTCCTCATAAGAAGGATATTTTGTGGAATGTGGTTTGGTAGCATAAATAGGATGTGATTTTGGTGCAAGAAACTAAGATGACTAGAGATAAAGGGGAAATGCTTTCTTTCTTCAAAATGGAAATCGTTGGTTTGTAGGTGATATTTTCCTTTATAATATGTCATGTATGTTCAAGGAAAGGTGAAGTAACCTTTTTTTGAATTTGGAAGTGGGTGGAGAAGGCACTTTGAGAAAGCCCTAGTTTTGAGGGCATAAGACTGAGGGTTTGGTAGTTAGCCTATCGAATGCCCATGGCTAGGTAGATGGGTGTGAAAATATGTTGTTTTAGATCATGATAGAATATTACCATAGCCCGTATAGGGCCTTGGGTTAGAAATATTGAGAGTTTCTTTGTAAGTGAAGGGTAATTAGGCCTATTTTGTTGAATCCATAGTGTTGGATCAAATAGTTGGTCCAAAGGAACTATAAATGAGATTGCTATATCTTTTCATACTCCAATAGTAGTATTTGTAACTATAATTTACTTGTATGGGGTTTGGGAGAAATTGGCGAAAATAAGGAATTACCTTATTCATAGCGATACTAAGATCAAGCCTAGATAATGTCCAAGTAAGGGGTTTTGAATAAACCTATTAAAGATATGCATTTAGACTATTGGAACAACCTAATTGAGATATTTGAAGACCTTGGAAAGAGTTGGGACAAGCCAATAAATTTGGTAACCCAATTTGAACATTTGGAGGGACCATTGTGGAGAAGGGTAAGTATTTAGTTTAATGGTTTGAATCAATTCTTGAAACAAGTCATTTGCTGAATTTTTATTAGTTCTTGGGGATCTAGTTTGACTCCTCAAATCATTGGTATCAATTCTAGTAGATCTTTTGAGGGGTGCAAAATTAGTTACTTGTGTTGTAGATTGTTATATTGAGAAGATGCCTCCAAAAAATATATATAGAAGGAGATACAAGAGCTGATATAAGCTACTAAAATAATGGATACAGAGCTGAGGAAACAAAGAGACTAAGATGCAATAAGGTAAAGAGAACTGAGACAATTAAGCAATTAAAATGCAACCATCTTGGAAATCTTGGAAGCTTTGGAAAGGATTCCTACGAGGGATGTGCATGAAGAACAAGAAAGTGATGCTTAAGCACTTGAGAATCCTCATGGAGAGGATGGAGGGAACTTAGATCTTGAAGAAAGAAGGATGATAAGGTTGTTGAAGATATTTCAATGTGGTAGAAGAAAGACAATAATTGATTTCCATATCTATCATGGCAAGATAGATAGTGAAGATGTTTTGGGGTTGATAAATTCCCAAGAGAACTATTATAATTATGGAGATATAAGTGAAGTAAAATAAGGTAAAGCTATGCAAAACATAGCTAAGAGGGACGACATTGACATGGTGGAGTAGTGTAATGGAAAAGAGGTTTTGTAAGGGTGGAAAAAACATGACCAAATGGTGAAGGATGTGCCTCTTCCATCAAATAATACAATCCAAAAATAGAGGATAAGGAATAACTTGAAAGAAAAGGAGATGGGTTTGATGACCTACATAGAGGAATTTCACAAGTTGAGCATAAGAGGTGGATTAGAGCATAAAGATGAAAATCTTGCAAGGTATCTTAATGGTGATTTTCAAATGAAGAATTAGCACAGTAAAAAATCTAAGATAAGATTAATCCACTAAGATTAACACACATGGGATGAATATTCATAATAAACTATTAACCCTTTCCAACATTCCAACTTTATGATAATAATGAGTCAAAGTCCAACAAATTGGAATCCTTAAAGAGAACTATATCTATCACTGCCCCATTATCATCAGATCGAGACCTATTTTCCTTCTTACTTTTTGATGATTGTGATCCTCTGCAATTCCAGGCATAAGATGATTAGCATACAATGGTACTTGAATAAAGAACACTAATAAATATTGAGGATGTGAATTAATAATACCATTTCGCAGATGATTTTGGCATCTCACCGTTTATCACTTATGCATCAACTTTATTAGCCCTCTTCTTTGGTGACCTACAAATGAAGAATTAGCACAGTAAAAAATCTAAGATAAGATTAAAAAAATGGGTCCTATTAAAGAATCTAATATAAATTCAAATAATATATCTAGATTCTAAACAAATAAAAACTAAATCTCATCACTTAAACATCATAACAATATGGTCCACCTTAGTCATGTGATAGTCTTGGGGAATAGGTTGTGACATTGTATTTGGATCCAATTGATCACTTTTTATCTCTCTCCCTCTCTCCCTATTCAATCTAATGAGCCAACTGGATCTGCTTGACATTTTAATGTCTCAAGTATTCCCTCATGGTCTAACTCGTGAACTTTCCAAAGAATCTTATTATGTGGTTTTCCACCATATTTTATCAAGTGGACATTTGATGTGACAACAAGGTTTGAATAATGAAGAATCTTCCTCTCTATTTTCCAATCCTCGAATAACCAAAAGTTAGGATTCTTCATAGGATATTGTCTAAGCCATGTGCCTATTACAACCACCGCACCGACATGGTACTCTAAACCTTCACCATCTATAACCGAGTGATCCAATTTTTTTTTGGCTTCAACACAATGACACAAATAATAATTTTTCCCTTCTTCATTGTCTTCAGGTGCAATAACAGCAAAAACATGGCCTGTAGTGACAAATGTACAAAATGCGGTCATTAATTCAAAAAATACTTGGGTAAAAGTTATAAAGTTACATATTGAAATTACAAAGATATGTAATTATATATATATATTACTAGGTTGCACTAGATTTGACAAGCAGTCAAAGTCAATAGATGAATCCATCTCTACCATTTCTAGTGCTTGTGGGGGACGATAGGTGTCAATTGGGTCCAACACTCGTATAGCCCATTTGTCCACCCATTTAGTTGACTCATAGTCATCCCAATTTTCCTCTGCACATGATGGACAATAGCATGCCATTTTTCATGTGTGGATACTCCATGAACCTACATCAGAGCTTCTAAAAGAGTGTAACTCACTAGATCCTGTTAGTGTGCAACAATCCTGATATAGCGCAATGTTAGTATTATCTATCAACCAAAAAAATCTATGAATTGTAGACTCACCTTCCTTACCTGGACCCATTGTAGCGTTACACCATTGGATGATGGATTTTGCATCTATCAATATTGCTCCATCTTTGTACTTTAGTTCTTCACAAGCCAAGGATCTTTTAATGCATGTGCCTACACCATCGTGCTCTCCCTTACCATGACCAGCCTCTATGAAATTCCACATATATTCAATACTACACAACCTATGCATCCTGCTCAACTAATAGAACATCCGTGCATTCTTGAATTGAGATGCACAATTGTCTGACCAAATAATGTGCTGATGATATGATATGCCCCTGTTAGCCAAATCTCCATAAAATAGTTGAAAACAACCATGTATGAACTCCATAGAATGTGATCGATCATAGATGATGTAGAAATGGTACTCCCTCAAAATCTTCCTATCATCCTCTGTACTTTTAGGTGAATGCATGAATGTTATGTGAACAAATATGGAAACCTGTTGAGATGTATAATACTTTGCTTGCACCTCATTTTGTGGTTGTAGTGTGTAGTTCTCTGCAAAATCTACAACTGAAACAATGGTATCCAATCGAAATGTATCCTTACACAACTTGAATTGCAAATCCAACCATCAAGCTCTATGGGTATGCCTTGCATACTCGTAAATAATCTTTTCACGAACAATCTTCATGAACTCATAAAATGGAATCTTTTCAATGACTAGATCACATCTTTTACCATGTTTCCCATCTTTTAGAGCATATGTCACTATCTTGAATTTTTTGTAATCTACTATTTCATTTCCAGTTGCATGTGTACTATCCATATGTTGACAAGTTGATAAAAGTTGCAAAGAACCACAAAATAAGCATGTAACATCCAAGCATGATGTCTTGTAAAATTTTTGGTCATCCCCTATTTCATATAAAATGTTGGATATGAATTCCCTTGAATATCTTGGTGGCTCTTTTATGATACAATCCTGCAAAACAAACTGAGAATGTAAAACTACGCATATGTGCCTAAAAACATCAAAATGGTTAGAAAATTCAATATGTATCCTACAACAACAAGTTGTACATGTGTGATTTATCTTCACATAAAAAGGTTTACCCATCTCAAAAAATCTTTAACTTATTCAAATTTGAGGATACATACCAATAAGTTTTGCAAAAAATTGTGTCTGAGTTGAGTCCAAAAAATGTTTTGCATGTGACTCGCGATTTCGGCTACCAATCCTCATCCTTACAACATCTCTTTGATTAGGAGAAACACGTGTATTATTTTTCCAAAAATCTTTGATCAATGATTTCAAGGCTTCACTAATTTCTTTATCCTTTTGCAATAGTCTACTGCTAAATGTCCATAACTCATTTTTTGTTGGATCTTCTAATCTCTCACGCCTTAGCATGGCTCTCCTTAGGGTACCTCTACCAATTTTTAATGTTTTTCTTATCTTTCTCATGAGTCGAGCTTTCTTCATTTGGCTACTTACTATTGTTGATGTGAGTACTCATCTTGTGATATTACTATCTTTGGTGTGTGATTTAGAACCCACTTTGTCATAAGCACTCATTAGATTTTTTACAATATTTCTTTCATTTGAATCGTTCATTGTTCTTAACCCAAGAATCTTCATGATAGGCCTAAATTTCAAAATTTTCATCATTTCAACAAATAATTGGCATTGACTTGTAATATTTAATTCTTCAAAAAAAATCTCCACATACTATTAACTTTTCTTTGACAAGTACACTTGCTAATCTTGTTAGGCATTGATTTCAAAATGTTAGTATCAATATCAATCAAATATTTTGGTCTTCTAAAATGAATTCTAGAAGGTGTTCTAATCTCTTCAATTCTCTCAATATTTTGAACATCAATATAAGGTTGAGTGTATTGAGTACCTTGAACCGAAGATGATGTGCCTTGGCAATAAGATGTAAAAAATAGAATATCACCTACTTGATGTGTTGATGTTGTGCTTTCAACATGACATGATGGAGTGTGTATATCATCAGATCTACAAATCAATGTCTCTTCTACATGAGAGGATGATATGCCTTCAAAATTGGAAGATGGTACTCCAACATTGGAAGATGGTGTAGCAAATGATATGACTCCAAAATTGGAGGATGGTGTAACTTCACAATTCAATTGTCTTCTTGAACGTAACAATCTCATTCATTCTCTTTGTCTTTCTAATTCTTCCTCTTTGTTTCTTTGTACTGGTGGTTCTTGATCCTCTTCGAAAGTCAATTCTTCATTATTGCTTTGTAATTTTCTTTGTTCACGTAGTAATTTTATTTTATCTCTTTTAATTGCCAAATCTCTCTCCCTATCTTCATTTGTTTTAATCTTTGGTTTCTTCCTTAGCATGATGATGATTTCTACATGTCAAATTATTCAAACATCCAAATTACTTAAAATGTATAAATTACAAATAATTCAATTACATATAAAAATTATAATTATTTGAATGAATACACAATATATATCAAATGAATTGTCAAATTTCTAACCATTCCGAAATAACATTTCATTCAAACATACAATTTTCAATGAATTCACTATATATTAAATAACATGTGAAATTATAATAAAATTTATATCTATATATTGACAAACAATATTTAAAATGGATTGCACTAACCTTTTCTATACAAGGAATATTCAAAAAGTCTTCAAATCACATATCCAATGATTGAATTTGGTGTTTGCTAACTTCCAAAAGTGTTGAAATAGTGTTTGCTATGTTGAAACCCATTATTTCTATCAAAATAACAGAGTGCATAACAGATCAAAATCAAGAAATGGATGAAATGGGCCCCAAGGTTGGTTTTTTACCATTTTTAGGTGATTTGAAATAGTGTGTATGCACTAAAGCACGTACGCACTATGTGAAATCACATCACTCCCCATCCTCCCTACTCCCCATCCTCCCTACTCTCTATCCTTCCTACTCTCTCTTCCATCCCCTCCCTCTCTCTTCCTACTCTCTCTCCCCTCTCCCATCCTTTACTCTCTCCCACTCTCCCTCTCCCATGGCCTACTCTCTCTACCTCTCTCACCCTCTCTCCTCTCCCATCCCCAACTCTTTAGATCTCTCAAACACACTCTATCTCCCCTATCTCTCTCCCTCTCCCTCTCCTACTGCCTACTCTCTCTCTCCTCTCCCATCCCCTACTTTGTCTTTCTTACACACATTCCCATTCCCCCTATCTCTCACCCTCTCCCTCTCCCTCTCCTACTGCCTAATATCTCTCTCTCAAGTTATCTCTCTCCCTCTCTACTCTCTCTCTCTCCCATCTTGTATGAGCTCTCTACCACTACCTACTCACTCTCACACTCTCTCCCATTCCCTACTCTATCTCTCTTAAAAACACACTCACATTCCCCCTCTCTCTCTCCCTTTCCCACTCCCTCTCCCACCACCTACTTTCTCTCCCCCATCCCCTACTCTCTCTCCTCTCCCATCCCCTACTCTCTCACACTCACACTCTCTTCCATCCCCTACTCTGTCTCTCTCTCACACACACTCCCATCCCCCCTCTCTCTCCCTCTCCCATGGCCTACTTTCTCTCCCCCATCCCCTACTCTCTCTCTCCTCTCCTAGCCCCTACTCTCTCACACTCACACTCTCTCCCATCACCTACTCTATCTCTTTCACACACACACTCCCATCCCCCCTCTCTCTTTCCCTCTCCCACCACCTACTTTCTCTCCCCCATCATCGTACTCTCTCTCTCTACCACCCCCTACTCTCACACTCTCACACTCTCTCCCATCCCCTACTCTCTCTCTTTTAGAGATACACACACTCTTATCCCCCCACTCTTCTTCTCTCCCATCCCCTGTAAAGCCCCGCTTGGAGATCCTTGGAGACAAGGATGAAATACAAGACAAGAATTTTTTTTTTTTACAAGTATGAATGCACATGAAAACATCATACAGGGATCACAATGATCGTAGTAAACAAAAATACCACTCACGCTAACACTTACGCCATACAGTATGATGGTTGAACCAAGAACCTAAGACAATGCAAGGAGTACAGGTCTTGGTCAGACACTCAATGGGCTACTATGTAGGGACTAACATCATGGAGAGTCTCTTGGCATCGAAAAGCCCAAGCTTGGATCACGTGTGGAAACTCTCGCAAGGTACTTCCCTCTCGAGGTACTCCCTTAGAACCATCACACAAAGTTTTATTATCTTAAGTTTTATTACCAGTCACACATTTTCTTTAGTTATCACTTAATCAAGCTCCTCTCAGCCATACCCATGGCGTAATGATCACCGGGCTGTGAGATAGAAGCCCCCTCCATATGCTACCCTACCCTACCCATGCTCATCCTATGACAAGTTCTTGTGAGCATGCATACTCCCATCCCAACCCCAATGATCATAACTTTTGGCAATATCACAGAAGATCGGGCCTCGCAAGTCACCCGAAAAATGTATGCGCACGTACTTGTGTGTGGTGCACCACCATCATGAAGATCACAAGACAAGGATAGGAATGAGAACAAAATGCAAAGAAAACACCCAACTGAAAGAAACATAGGAAGGATGGATTCTACACAAATCCCAAAGCCAAAAAAAACCATACATCATTAAATCACTCAATCGGCCTCAATCCGAGAGTATGGATTCTACATGAATCCCAATGATGCAACAAGACCAAACATCATGAACTCACTCAACCGGCCTCAATTTGAGAGTACGAATTCTACACGAGTCCTAGTGTTCATGAAACAAAAGCAAAGGTCCAAAAGAAACCATAACAAGTAACAAATCACTCAACCGAACACAAAGTCAAGAGTACGGGTGCGACATGCATCCCAATGCAACATAAAAGTGCAGAAGTGGTCTGACTAATATCCAAACAAATCATCCAAGTCCATGACCCACATTGTGCCAAGAAAACCCAAGAAAATAGGATGACATGCAAAACGAGGTAAAAACCCCAAATTTTAGAAAAATTTCAAAATTAAAACCCATTTGACCTTTGGGTTCAAAATCCCCAAAAATGCAAAAATAAATAGAATTGAACACCGTATGCAAAAATGGCCAGCATAACGGCGTAAAATCCCAAACCCTCATCCCAAAAAATAGGGAAATGTTCATACCCGCCCAACCGGGTAGAACTAGCATACATAAACGGAGGGAAACACTAGTTCTTAGCCTCCAAACAAATGGCTACCAAAAATAGAAGTAGAAACAAAGCAGAAACAATAAAACAAGAAAGCCCTACCTCGCAGCCAAAAGGGCAAAACAAAAATCTGAACCATAAAATAAATATCTCACAGAAGTAGCTAAAAATCGCGACAATCCAAGGTTTCGCCGAGCTAGATCCAATGAGCCCAACCTCGCGATGGTCCCATGCCTGTAGCTCCCACAATGAACAAAATAGTAAATCCTCATGAAGAGGATTTTGGGTTTTACTCTCCAACTTTCCAATTTGAAAGTGAGTAGTGAGGAATTAAATTCCTCTTTGGATACTTATTCACTTTTCAGGTGAATAATTGATTAGGGCATTTAACCAGCCAATCTAGTTAAACCCCAAATCGACCCAAATGAAAATAGGCTATTCCTATAAATAGGAATTCATCTATGGCAAAGCTGCTAGAAATTAAAATAAATTGATTAAAAAGCTCAAAAACCAAAAAACACATAAATCTCCTTAATAACTTTCGCGACAATGCAAACCTCTAAATGCACAGACACGCTTACTAGTCTAATCACATAATGCAAATGAGTTCAGATTTAATAATCACCAAAAGGCTTAATTTAAACACTTTAATAAAGGATACATCGACCATATAAGGATGACATTGGTAACATATGAAAGGCTGAATCACTAACTCCATGTGCCACTGCCAGGGATACAAATCCTGCACACTAAACAACACGATCAAGTGCAATTGCATATAATAACATAACCGAAGCAATAAATGCATTAAATCACCTAATTTAACCATTTATTTAATTATATTAAAATAATCTATTTACATCACTCACATTCGCATAAAGCATAACAATGCAAGAATGAAGTAAATAACCATAGCATTAAATCCATCACATAACAAAATTAGAGGTATGTCCAAATACCAGATAACCAGATATCATCATAAAACATATTTTCATCTCAAAATGGCATCATCATGCAATATGATTTATTGAACAACATAGTAGACTAAAATCTATGATACTAGAATCAAGATGTAACATCTGACCCTTAAGTCCTCTCAAATATAAACATAACATGAGTAACAAATATCTCTCTAATCATAAATGTAACAAGGTAAATGTCCGTAGCACATAACCAAATAATCTCACATGAACAATCCATTTAATTACTTACGCATTTAATAATGATTGATTACTCTACATTAAAAAGGCATTTAAAACACATAAGCAAACACAGTCATAAACATGACTAACCACTGCTATAGGAACCTAGTCCAGTGTAGCATGGTAATAGAACATAGTGCAATCTCTGCACACATCTCAAGGTAATCATGAAACAACCTCATGATACCACATCGATCTTGGTAACCACTAGCACAAAACTCAGTGAACCATAAATCACATCATAATCTCATAGATCAGTCAAAAGCATAATCAAAGCAACTAATACAGAAACACAAATCGAAACACCTCGACGGTGTAGACCACTTAGGGTCACAATCATGATCTAATCACAACAAAAGATCAGCAAGGTTGCATCCATTAGGATGACTAACAAAAGTCAAATGGGAGAGGCACTACATCATCCCCCCAAAGACTAGGCTTACTCTTGGAAGCCTGCAATCCAAGAATAGAAACCAAAACACACAAGAACCAAAATCAAAAATTGAGCAAAAGGAATGACTCGAGAAACTCTCCACAAGTCAAACCAAATCACTCCCACATTCTCAACCCATCATGTTAACCCCCAAATAGGTTAACCACGAGAGAATGGGTGTCACACAGACACAAGGTCCTCCAACAAGGAGCCTTCTAATGCGCTAGGGAGAACCCATCTAGCCATAGAGTCCACAATACAAGGTAAGGAAAAACCCTCTCTACCTCGTCAACAGGTGCCCAACTACAACATGCACCAACTACAAGACCACAAACAAGGTCAAAACAAGACACACTTCCAACAAGAGTTGGAATCATGGGGAATAACCACCCCAAATTCCTAAGAATACTATCATGTCACACATGATCATTCTCGAATCCACATAAACTCACCCTTAGAACAAAGATGATGAAAGTTTACCAACAAAAGGACACACTCCAAAAGACTGCTCACCACCAAGCGTAGGAGCACAACACCTCATGAAGGCATAAAAGCTCAACTACCACAAGAAACTAGGGTAACATAACCCAACTAGACAAGATATCACCTTTCCACAAGGTTGCACAGACTTTCATCAGTGGACACAATCATCAAATGTTTGCATACCAACTCATGAGATGGTAACATGTGTCCAATGATACCATGTCCCTCTAGCACCATGCTAGGGAAACTACATCTAGTCTACCGCTAAAATCAATCTCTAACCTCAAGTCAACGGTTAATGAGAAAACTTGATTGAGACAATCCACATGAAGATATAAGCTTAGGGAGAAGGATACTATAGAGTATTAGGACTGAGAGGGAGTCTCTCTCTCAACCTCTACACTAACTAGTCCATGATACATTAGAAAACTCACAATTTCACCAACCATCAACATACTCACCTAAAAACACTAACTGAGCTAGTGGCATAACCACACTAGCCTACTCTCACAAGAGAGAAAAGGATACAGAGGTGCGCCCAAGACAATGTCCAAGAAGGAGAATCTAGACTCATCAAAGAACTGAGTCACTCCCAAGAGACAAGGCAACATCATCCTCAACCAAGGAATGCTCACAAACCACACTACACCTCACAAGGGTGGTTTAGTGCAATAGGAAACACAAAAACCCAAGCACGAACCCCAACAAGTACCTAGTAGATTATGAAGACAAGATAACTCTTCCATATGAATATCATGAAGAGTTAAACTTCTCCAATGGCCATAAATATGAGATGTCATGATTGAATTGGCCTCTACTTGAGAAGGTACTTAGAACAACAATCAACAACTCCAGAAGCCATAGCTTCATGTCCGGACTTGGATTGGCTCTATTCAAAAAGCGTCGAAAAGATATCGACAAAGACTACAACAATATGGAGCTAAGAGAGACCTAAGACCTACGATCTGAGGCACCACTCAAGACAAAACCACAAAGGAAAAACAATAGTCTTGGCCACCAAGACAAATGATAGACAAAATGTCCAAATCCACACAAGAGCACACATGCCCAAAACAACATAAGACATGGAATGAAAGGTAGTACACACATTGAAACCATCATTACTCCTCTTTCATAATTTCATTAATTAAACATAATATAAGCACTAATGCATAATGAAACTGAAAGGTTTCAAGCAAGGGTCCAAGAGTCACCATAAAACAAGTACATACCTTTCAATTTCTTTAAGAATACACTACATTTACTCATCTTTTAAACCATTCAATAACAATAACAACTTTAAATCTAACAAAGACACACTAGCATGTTCTCCATGACATCATCCCTTGAACATACTACCAGAGGTTCGAGATGAACATGATAGAGTCACAACACACAACTGGGCAGCAATAAAATACATCTAGAATAGTCATCATGAAACATAATCAAAAATTCCAAATGGGGGAATTGCCAATTCCAACAATAAGTACCAAAAGAGCTCATTTCAACAATAACTCAAATGTGACAACTATCACAGAGAGAGCGATAGATAAAATTTGATGACTACTCCAAGAGAGGAAAATACTAAAAACCAATGCTAGCCCAACAACATGAGGAAAGTACCTCCAGCGAAATAAAATAAGGCATCAAACAAATCACATTATAGGTGATGACTGAGTACAGTCACACAACAGGGATGAATCACCACACAATGCTAAGGAATACATCATCCTAGCAATGTTAGAGAACACACTCACACACATCAAGCAATATCCCATCAGTAATCTCATGCATATGTAGACAACAATAATTTCCATGCAATGCAACATTTAGATGTTCATCTATCTAATAAAAATTTCCATAAGCTTAAGAAGTAATTAGATTGGGGACTTAAGTCATTAACCCAAGGATGTAATGCAAAACTACTACTTTGCAATGACTCACAATAAACACTCATTTTCAATGAAAGGAACCATTTTATTATTATAATCAACAAAATAAAGAATCACAATAAGATTCATCTATTTACTTACAATAAGGAGAAAACAAGGAAACAATGCACCTACTCCATAAGAAGAAACAAAAAGCAGCACTCAAAGCCAAAACATGGACACCAATCGGTGGTTCCATCCAAAAAGGGTCACACAAGCAACCAACCAACCAAGGCACATCAATTCTGCTTACAAAATTAGGAAGACTCACTTCCTTCTCCACACACTACTCTAGTTGCATCTACTAGACAAGCAAGTCCATCATGAGTAGATACCAAAGCAACAAAGATCACAAGTTCTCACCACAACACTCGCACTCAACCAATGTAGCAACAACTACAAGGGCAACATAAACATAGAGATCCCAATGTTTGAACTAGGCTCTGATACCAGATGTAATGCCCTGCCTAGAGATCCTTGGAGACAAGGATGAAATACAAGCCAAGAATTTTTTTTTTTTTACAAGTATGAATGCACATGAAAACATCATACAGGGATCACAATGATCACAGTAAACAAAAATACCAGAAGAAACTAAATAACCAAATTAAGTGCATGGATCCTCCCAACCGTCAATAGCATCATAAGACCATCGTGGGTCCTAGCTATCCCCCACGTGTAACATCCCAAGCCACCAACCAGATCGTCGGTACTGTTGTAATAGGGACGTCACTACTAAAAACATGAAACAATATAAGCATAAATAAATCTAACATGCTAGTAGAAAAGCATAAGATAATCCTACAGTAGATAACATCACCTATCACATGCTAAACAGTAATAAGCAACAAATACGTTAATACAACAATTCACAGCATCTAATGATATGCTAAACATCATAATAAGGGAATGCGTCAAATTAAATAACATCATCTAAACATGATATACAAGCATCCCAATGAAAGCATAAATCACAAGGAAGCATACTCCAGAACCCAAAGTACCAAGTGAAGACATCCAGCAATGATCGCACTAGGACAAAAAGATCGCCTCTGTACATCGATCCCTAGCAGTGGTGAAGGTAGCTATGCCTCCCAACCATGTGAAACCCATAGGTCCACACCCATCGTGCTGATGGAGATAAAGATCCAACCACAAACACACAAAAATCACAACATCCATGGCTAACACTCACGCCAGTCAGTATGATGGCTAAACCAAGAACCTAAGACAATGCAAGGAGTACAGGTCTTGGTCAGACACTCAATAGGCTACTATGTAGGGACTAAAATCATGGAGATTTGCTTGGCATCAAAAAGCCCAAGCTTGGATCACATGTGGAAACTCTCACAAGGTACTTCCCTCTCGAGGTACTCCCTTGGAACCATCACACAAAGTTTTATTATCTTAAGTTTTATTACCAGTCACACATTTTCTTTAGTTATCACTTAATCAAGCTCCTCTCAGCCATACCCATGGCATCATGATTGTCGGGCTGCGAGATAGAAGCCCCTCCATATGCTACCCTACCCTACCCATGCTTATCATACGACAAGTGCCTGTGGGCATGCACACTCCCATCCCAACCCCAATGATCATAACTTCCAGCAATATCACAAAAGATCGGGCCTCGCAAGTCACCCGAAAAATGTACGCGCACGTACTCATGTGTGGTGCACCACCATCACGAAGATCACAACACAAGGACAAGAATGAGAACACAATGCAAAGAAAACACCCAACTAAAAGCAAAATAGGAAGGATGGATTCTACACGAATCCCAAAGCCAAAAAACCCATACATCATTAAATCACTCAATCGGCCTCAATTCGAGAGTATGGATTCTACACGAATCCCAATGATGCAACAAGACCAAACATCATGAACTCACTCAACTAGCCTCAATCCGAGAGTATGGATTCTACATGAATCCTAGCATTCATGAAACAAAAGCAAAGGTCCTAAAGAAACCATAATAGGTAACAAATCACTCAACCGAACACAAAGTCAGGAGTACGGGTGTGACACGCATCCCAATGCAACATAAAAGTGCAAAAGTAGTATGACTGATATCCAAACAAATCATCCAAGTTCACGACCCACATTGTGCCAAGAAAATCCAAGAAAATAAGGTAGCACGCAAAACGAGGTAAAAATCTCAAATTTTAAAAAAAATTCCAAAATTAACACCCATTTGACCTTTGGGTTCAAAACCCCCAAAAATCTAAAAATAAATGGAATCGGACACCATATGCAAAAATGGCCAGCATAACGGCGTAAAATCCCAAACCCTCATCCCAAAAAACAGGGAAATGTTCATACCCACCCAATCGGGTAGAACTAGCATACAGAAATGGAGGGGAACACTAGTTCTCAGCCTCCAAACAAATGGCTACCAAAAATAGAAGCAGAAACAGAGTAGAAACAATAAAATGAGAAAGCCCTACCTCACAGCTAAAAGGGCAAAATGGGAATCTGAACCATAAAATAAATATCCTGCAAAAGTAGCTAAAAATCGCGGCAATCCAAGGTTTCCTCGAGCTAGATCCAATGAGCCCAACCTCGCGATGATCCCACGCCCGTAGCTCCCACAATGAACAAAACAGTAAATCCTCATGAAGAGAATTTTGGGTTTTACTCTCCAACTTTCCAATTTGAAAGTGAGAAGTGAGGAATTAAATTCCTTTTTGGATACTTATTCACTTTTCGGGTGAATAATCGATTAGGGCATTTAACTAGCCAATCTATTTAAACCCCGAATCGACTCAAACGAAAATAGGCTATTCCTATAAATAGGAATTCATCTATGGAAAAGCTGCCAAAAATTAAAATAAATCAATTCAAATGCTTGAAAATCCAAAAACACATAAATCTCCTTAATAACTTTCGCGACAATGCGAACCTCTAAATGCACAAACACGCTTACTAGTCTAATCACATAATGCAAATGAGTTCAGATTTAATAATCATCGAAAGGCTTAATTTAAACACTTTAATAAAGGATACATCGACCATATAAGGATGACATTGGTAACATATGAAAGGCTAAATCACTAACTCCATGTGCCACTGCCAGGGATACAAATCCTGCATACTAAACAACACGATCAAGTGCAATCGCATATAATAACATAGCCGAAGCAATAAATGCATTAAATCACCTAATTTAACCATTTATTTAATTATATTAAAATAATTTATTTACATCACTCACGTTAGCATAAAGCATAACAATGCAGGAATGAAGCAAATAACCATAGCATTAAATCCATCACATAACAAAATTAGAGGTATGTCCAAATACTAGATAATTAGATATCATCATAAAACACACTGTCATCTCAAAATGGCATCATCATGCAATATGATTAACTGAATAGCATAGTAGTCTAAAATCTATGATACTAGAATCAAGATGTAACATCTGACCCTCAGGTCCTCTCAAATATAAACATAACATGAGTAACAAATATCTCTCTAATCATAAATGTAACAAGGTAAATGTCCGTAGCACATAACCAAATAATCTCACATGAACAATCCATTTAATTACTTACGCATTTAATAATGATTGATTACTCTACATTAAAAAGGCATTTAAAACACATAAGAAAACACAGTCATAAACATGACTAACCATTGCTACAAGAACCTAGTCCAGTGTAGCATGGTAATAGAACATAGTGCAATCTCTGCACACATCTCAAGGTAATCACGAAACAACCTCATGACACCACATTGATCTTGGTAACCACTGGCACAAACCTCAGTGAACCATAAATCACATCATAATCTCATAGATTAGTCAAAAGCATAATCAAAGCAACTAATACAGAAACATAAATCGAAACACCTCGACGGTGTAGACCACTTAGGGTCACAATCATGATCTCATCACAACAAAAGAATATGTCGTACGACACTGGAAAAGTGTCACATGCCTTCTTGAGAAATTTCGTACGACACTAGAAGAGTGTCACACACCTTAAGGAGAAGTGTCGCCCTTCCTTAGTAAGAAGTGTTGCATGGTTTTTTTGTAAAAACCTGTGCGGGCAGACAGCGGGCACTTTTCTTCGCAATCCAAACTTTTTGAGAGTTGTTTTGGACACCCTTTTGGGTGTTCTTCAACCTTATGTTGTTTCTTTTTGAATGTTGTCGAGTATAAGTTGACGTATATTTAATTTCTTATACTTAAGATATATTTTAATATATGCGACGAATCTTTTGAGATAGGTTTCAGACCTCTCGGAGATAAGTTATGGATTTTAGGAAATTTCACAGCTTTAGAAATATAGACTTAGCCAATTTTTAGGGCTTCAAAATTTTAGGCTTAGCCAGATTTTAGGATTCTACATTTTAGCCCAGCTTGGTGTTTTGTTGATGAGTGGTTGTTTCTTGTGCCCTCATCATATGCATTGTCGTTGTTGTCTTTGTTTGTGTGTTAGTTTAGTAGTGGCGTTTGGAGATTTGTTGGTTGTTAGGATTGTGGCAAAGTCTTTCGTTGCGATCATTGTGATCCATGTGTGATGTTGTCATGTGCATTCATACTTGTAAAAAATAAAAATTCTTGGCTTGTATTTCATCCTTGTCTCCAAGGATCTCCAGGCGGGGCATTACATCCCCTACTCTCTACATTTGTCACACACACTCCCATTCCCCTATCTCTCTCCCTCTCCCTCTCCCACTCCCTCTCCTACTGCCTACTATCTCTCTCTCTCAAGTTCTCTTTCTTCCTCTCTACTCTCTCTCTCTCTCATCCCTTACTATCACCCTCTCTCTCCCATCCCCTACTCTCTCTCATGCTCTCCCATCCCGTAATCTCACTCTCTATCTCTGTCTCTCTCTCTCCCATCTTGTATGAGCTCTCTTTGCCACCACCTACTCTCTCTCACACTCTCACACTCTCTCCCATCCCCTACTCTATCTCTCTTACACACACACTCTCATCCTCCCTCTCTCTCTCCTCTCCCATTCCCTACTCTCTATATTTGTCACGCACTCCCATCCCCCCTCTCTCTCCCTCTCCCACTCCCTCTTGCACTACCTACTATCTCTCTCTCTCTCAAGTACTCTCTCTCTCCCTCTCTACTTTCTCTCTCCCATCTCCTACTCTCACTCTCTCTCTTCCATCCCCTACTCTCTCTCACACTCTCTCCCATCCCCTACTCTCTCTCTCTCTCTCTCACCCCCATCCCATATGAGCTCTCTCTACCACGTCCTACTTTCTCTCAAACTCTCACACTCTCTCCCATCCCTTACTCTATCTCTCTTATAAATAAATACACATTCTCATTCCCCCCCCCCCTCTCTCTCTCTCGTAGTCCCTGTCCCACTACCTACTCTCTCCTGTCCCCTACTCTATCTCTCTTACACGCTTCCATTCCACCTCTCTCTCCCTCCCACTCCCTCTCCCACTACCTACTATCTCTCTCTCTCTCTCTCTCTCTCTCTCTCTCTCTCTCTCTCTCTCTCTCTCTCTCTCTCTCTCTCTCTCTCTCCCTCTCTCTCCCATCCCTCTGTCATTGCCTACTCTCTCTATCTCTCTCTCCCTTCTCTTATTCTCTACTCTCTCTCTCTTTCACACACACACACACACACCCATCCCCCCTCTCTCCTCTTCCATCCCCTACTTTTTCTCTCACTTGCTCTCCCTCTCCCACTCCCTCTCCCACTACCTACTCTCTCTCTCTCTCTCTCTCTCTCTCTCTCTCTCTCTCTCTCTCTCTCTCTCTCTCTCTCTCTACTCTCTCTTACATTTTCACACTCTCTCCTATCCCCTACTCTCTCTCTCTTTCTCTCTTACACACATTTATATCCCCCCTTTCTCTCCCTTTCCCACTTCCTCTCCCATCGCCTACTCTCTCTTCCATCCCCTACTCTCTCTCGAGCTACTTTTTCTTCCCCCTCTCCCATTCCATACTCTCTCTCTTTCACAGACATGCACTCCCATCCTCCTCTCTCTCACTCTTCCTCACCCACTCTATCTCCCATCACCTACTCTCTCTCTCCCCCATCCCCTACTCTTAATCTCTCTCTCCCAACCTATACTCTCTATCACACTTCCTCTCTCTCCCATCCCCTACTTTCAATCTCTTTCCCCCCATCCCGCACTCTCTCTTTTCCACCCCTACTCTCTCTCACACTTCTTCTCTCTCGCATCTTCTACTCTCTCTGCCACCCCTACACTATCTCCCATCCTATCCTCTCTCTGCCACCCCTGCTCTTTCTCACTTTCTCTATATCTCTCACACACACACATGGACATTCCCTTATCCCCCCCACCTAGTTCTCTTATGCAATTTAGGTCTTAATAGTGCCTGTGCACTATAGCGTGCACGCGCTACTGAGAAATTATGTTTTAGATACCACATGCGCACTATAGCGTGTGCATGCTATAGGGCACATGCGCTATTGAAAGCTTATTTAAACCCAAGCCTAAGGCTTGGTTTTGCTTTGGATATCCAACCCAAAGGTTTGGATTTTATGAACAGGTCTAAGACATGTTTTCTAGTAAACATACCAAAAATGATTATTTTTTCTTGTGTGCTCTCCTTCAAGATTCCTTATGGTTGGGTATCAATAAGATTAGGTTACATAGCATTATAGGTCTCTGTGTTAGCTATCTAACCATATAATTTATTTTTAATTTGAACTATTTCAAACCTTTCATCTATTATTTCTTTTGAATGTATGTTCATTTTTTGTCAAAAACCACCATGTACTAATTGGGCTATAGATTTTAGCTCATTCATCAAATTTTGCAATGACTTAGTTTTTTAGAAACTAGACTCCATTCTACACACCTTGAAAAAAAAAGATTTGATTTTAGATTAGTTTTCAATTATTTCTAGGGGGAGCACATAGATATTTCACATTTTTGCAATGTGTCTAGTTAAAAAATTTATTAAAAAAATACACATTATAAAATTACCCAAAAAATATGGGATAAACTAAATAGTGTTAAGTAAATTTTGACCAGAGCGATTAAAAAATTTCAAAAAAAAAGTTAAAATTTTAGGGGGGGAACACTTTGTACTGTGTTATGTTTTTTTGGGATAAACAGTACCACTTTTTGTGGCCCCCTTTTTTGAGGAACTAAAACTAAACCATTTTGAAAAAAATGAGTAGTTTAGAAACTAGATTCAAAGGACTACGACTTTTGTTTTTTTCATATCTTAAAATTTTGAGCATAACTATCTTCAAATTCTTGTTGAAGTTCAAAATTTGTAGATTTTAGGAAAAAGGTGTCCACTTATACCCCCCTTTTGGCACCACAACTTTGTGCACTTACCCACAAGGTAGACCTTACAGGGTAGATCATGTTTCATGGTCAAAACATTGTAACCTTCATTAAATACACTTTATTACTACAGTAGTAAAGATTTCTGGTGTTATCCCCACCCCAATTTTACTTTCTCACTTGGAGGGTTTCTAGGTAATCATATCTAGTGTTATGTGTGTGAATGCTTATATGGTTATATGTTTTAGATACATATGATTTACATGTTATTTTTGCTTACTTGTTAATATATGTGATGAATGAATGGTGAATATTTTATGGATCCAAAGTTAAACTACTAATTCAACTCCCCCCCCCCCCCCCCCCCTAGAAGTTTACTCTTTCCACTTGCAATTCCAACAATTGGTATTAAAACTTTTTTCTCTAAAAGAGATGCTTTGTAGCTTTGAGGAAAGATCTTGAAATGGAAGTCTACAAGTTGGGAAATACTATTGAAAATTAGGAAATTGATATACATCTCATACTACATCAACTGAATGAGGCAAGAGAGGAACTAAAGAAATCCTTGAATAGAAGGTAAGAGATTGATATTGCATAAAATGACACATTATACAAAGAAATAGACACTACCAAGCTATTTGCAGATAGTGACTCCAATGAATTTGATGCAATAGATATAGATCTAATGAAAAAGAATAGAGTCCAAGCTAAGGAATCTCAAGCTAGAACAAGAATCACAAGCTATATTGCTATGTGAGATGACTAAACAAAAGAAGAAAGCTATGGAAGACAAGGCCATGATTGAAGAAGACAAAAGAATTCTAGCCAATATACTAGAAGAGAAGTCAACAAAGCTAACCAAGATTTCCAACATGCAATTGGTTACTCTAAGTCAAATGATGAATGCCAAATATGAATTGAATGTCAAGGACATTGAGATAACTATATTGAAGTTACAGAATGAACAATTGTAGAGTGACCTAAAGAGAGAAATGGAATTTGCTAAAAGTTTCAACAAGCTGAATGAAGCCATCAAATACTTTGAGCAATTATTGAGATCCCCTAGATCCAACAATGATGCATCAAGTTTGAGCTACACAAGCACTGAAGAAGGAGAATCATCCAAAGTTGTAGAAGAAAGGAACATCAAAGGTAAGAACTCCAAACCTAGTTGTCATAATTGTGGTAAGAAACAACATATTGTTAATATGTGTAGGAGCAAGAATACAAACTAGAATGTCAAGCCTAAGAACATGACTCATTGTCATAAGTGAAACAAGCAAGGTCATCAAGCACATGAATGTAGAACCAAGACCATGCATACACAAAGATTTGAAGGATATTGCTACAATTGGTAGAAGTATGGACACATAGCTTTTGAATGTAGATCCGAATCCATGTGGTCATCAAACAAGAAAATGAAGGTAAGGAACAATGACATCTCTTATAATTGGGCTTATAATACAAGATATAGTTGTCATTATTGTCAAGAATATGAACATGTTCTTGAGAATTGTATTAGGACACACTTCAATGGTGACTGCAAAAGGTGGCTGAGTCAAACCACATGCTTTAGCTATTTGAAGACTAGTCACATTAGTAAATATTGTCCAACTAGGTCAAAGGCACCAAATTGTGAATTTGATAAGGTAAAGGCAAGGCAAATGCTGAACACATAAGAGAAGAGATAAACAAGATATGGAAAAAGAAAGATGATTGTAGCAAATCAAATAGAGAAGGGATCACTTCACCCAATGGGTCAGGAGATCACACCTCATCAAACTAGGAAAACAAGAGGTATGTGGGACTAATATTTAAAGGTTATATCATACATCAGTTCTAAAAGGATATAGTACTAAAAAGATTAATTTAGCATGAGTAAAGATGCAAGATGTTGTTAGAAATCCAAGACAAATCTTTAAGTTTTTCATGTTGTTACTGACTATGAAACGTTTCCTATATGTGCCAAGTGGAGTGTAAGAAGATGCCAAGCTAGCATTCTGGCTAGTTGATGTTGAGCTCATAGTAGCTACCAAGTAATGGAAATATCAATGGATGTCAAGTGAACCCAAAATTAGTTAATGCCAAGCTTACAGCTGTGTACACACTCAATATTAAATGCAAGGTTTTCAAAGGGTATATATCAATTTGAGCTCATTTTTCACCATTTTGAAATTTAAAAAGAGCGACCAAAACAGAAGGTGATTCAAAAACTTGTTCAAAGCATTTGCAAATATTTTAGCAGCAATTTTACGTTAGTTCATCGGATTTTGCAAGGTATTTATCAAGAGCTGAGCTATGCAATTTTAATTTAATAAAGCCTAGTTTGACAAGATGGCATCTAGTTCAAAAAATGTTGAAGGGAAAGAAGTTTTAAATGTTCAACTTGTTATAATGAAGTTAAGTAGCATATATTTAAATTCATTCCTAACATCATTTACAAAAAAGATCTCTCTAGCGCATTATCTATGATCCTGCCAAATGTGATAATGGTGCAAGATGTGAGGAAATTCTACAATTCCAAGATAGGAAGCATTGGTGACATGGGATGAGAAGTGTGTATAACAGATTGTGTGAAAATAGTGTTTTGAAAGAGGAATACAAAATTGTTGAGAAAAAGGGTTTAACACGAACCCTAGATTTTCCAAATATATTTAAGATTGAGTGGATAAGAATTGTGCTAAGACAAATTCATGATGGTTCCTTTTGGTTGGAAGAAGGACCAATCAAATTAACCAAGAGAATAATTCATAGGGTTACTAGCTACCCAACCCTAGATCGGCCAAATACAATCAGGAGTGCTTCCAAGGAAGTGATTAAGAAGAACATTGGAGCAGTCTAGAATAAAAGAGGTATGACTATAGATACCATCACTAATCCATTGCTAAACTTTGCAGTAAGGGTAATCTCACATTAATTCTATCAATCTAGTAGATTGAATGGTGTACCCTGCATAGCTATGGATGTTGGTTATAAAATTGTCAAGAAAGATCATACATATGATCTAGTAGAACTTTAGCTACATAGAGAACCTTGAGCAATAAGGAAAACCAAGAGTGCACAATGCAAGTTTGGTTCTATAGTAGTTTTTATATTCTTTTATGTACAAAACACATTTCCCTCATTTTGGAATAGTAGGATGGAAGACCAATAGGTTAGTGGAAACACAGATTGGAGAATACATTAAGCAACTAGCAGAAAACTTTTGAAACCATAATGACTAGTTATTTTGAAGATTTTAAGAAGTCAATGAAGTAGAGACCCAACATTCCAATTTCCTTAGTTGAGAAACATTATAATGATGTACGTTTTCTTGTTGATATTGACTACATATTTGTGCAAGCTACCACACCAAGGGTAAGATGGTTAAGACCCTTAGGTTATGAGGTAAATGTAGATAAAGCCTCAATAGCCATAAGAACCCTACTTGTAGAGGAAGTAGATAAGATTGCTAAAGTTTTTGGAAATTTTGAGATGATGAAATCAAAGATTTCCATGGAACTAAAAACAACCTTCACAATCAAGAAGAAGGATAAGCTGGTTAAGAAGCTAAAAGTAAAGTTTAGAGAAGGTGTAGAGGAGGAAGAGGAAGCAGATGAAAAAGATGAAGGGGAAGAACAAGTGCAAGCTAAAGAACCTCCATATTTGATTCAAGGCATGAGAGAAGATAAAGAAGAAGAGGAGACTACATGTACTGAGGGAGAAGAAGCCAAGGAAGCACTTACTATTGTTGAGTCAAAGAAGAGAAAGGCAAAGGCAAAACTAGTGGCAAAGCAAAAGAAAATTGTAAAACCTAGTCAGCCAAAGCCTACTATACCTACTACAAGGGCCACCACACATGAAACTACCCAAAAGGCCAAAGAAAAGACCAAGTAGATGGAGTAAGGAGGACAAGAATAGAAAAGAATGAGAAGGAAGTATGTGGCTCAACCAAATTCTGATGAAGAGAAGACATAATCAGATGATAACAACCAATTCAATGTGGTAGCTCACAATTCTCTCTTAGATCTTGAGAACTTATGTGAAAATGTAAAGAGTAATGTTGATTTATCTGGTATTAGACATATTGATTTTGATAAATTGGGGGAAGAAGAGAAAAACCAACTGGAAGAGGCATTATATGCCATGATGTCAAAGTTTAAGAATAATCCACTAGAATTATCCAATTCAATACCTAAAAGCCTATATGAAATTCTTGAGAAAAAATGGCATAATTTTGTGAATGTGGAAAGAAAAATTAGGGAAACCACACTAGCCCAAGTAATGCCAGAGTTGAAAAAAGGACAAATTTATAAGGTTGTCAAGAGATATGTAGTTAGGTTCACACCTAAATAAAAAGCCTTCAGCATTCTCCAAAATAATATTGAAGATGTTGTCAATAAATCAACACAAATATAGAAACTCATTTATGGGTTGACCACTATTAAAAAAGGAGAAGCAAACCCTTCAAAAGGTAAAAATGATGACAAAGATGATGACAAGGAAGATGATGACAAAGAAAATATAGTTGGAGGAGAGATAGAAAAGCAAGATGATGACAAGGCAATAGCTGAGTAGCAACAAGATGAACATCATGTGCAGGACACACAAGTGTCGAGTGTTAGTCATCCCCATGACACAACCAAAACCATTGCAACTATAACTATGAAGGATGTCTCTGACCCATCAGTTCAAAACATCAATCCTCTTGCTATAGAATATCTGAAGAAGATATTGAATCAATCTACATCACAAGCCAAATTATGTGGCAATCCTATTTTGGTTAGTGTAGAAGAACTACAAAAAGTAGTAAATAATGTTAAAAGGGAAAAGGTGAATCCACAGGAACCACCTTCCATCATCCCTTCAGTTAGTGTTGTACAACATTTAATCCAAATGAGAATAGATATATCTACTAAGGTTGATACAACTAAGAAAAAAGTAGAAGAGCAGGACATAACTACATGACAATAGGATAGATAGATTCATCTATACCTACATCATAAGAACAAGGTGCCAACCAAGTCATAGTAATAGACTAGGGAAAGCCTAAAGAGATAGAACCAAATGTGAAGGAACAAGCGGTCATCCAAGCACTAGTCACCTTACCAACATCTGGTGCTCCTACTCAAACTCTTCAAAGGTCGAGCACAGATGCTACCCCATTATAGATCTCAGTGCTAAGCCCAAGCTCATCAAAGGTAGAAAAGGTAATACATTATGGAGACATAATCCTTGATGAAGACATTGTGATTCCAAAGTATGATTATGATACTATGACATTGGAACAAATAGGCATTTTAAATCAAGTCTTACAAAGGAAAAAGCATTAGGCAATGTTTAGGAGAGAACATAGGTAGAAGCAAGAACTTCAAGATATAAAGGACCTCATTTTAGATGCATTTAGTATGCCAACTTGTGAAGAGACCAAGCCACTAATAGAAAAACTGATAGATATAGTGGAAAATGTCACTAATGAAGACCTTGATACAAATGTAAAACTATTAGAATGGTCTAAAAAGAAGTTTCAAGAAAAGTTAAATAAGAAAATATCTAGTGAGATAGCACTACAACAAGTTTCATTAGAAACAAATGTTGAGGATGTGAAGAAAGTAATTGAGAATATATTCTCGCTGTACACAAAACTATGTAATCCTACACTCTTCACCCAAGAGACTAGAAGTCACATTTTGAGTTTGGAAAGCAAAATATCTGCATCAGGTGCAAGCCTACTTACAAATCCAGCTCAGAGTGAGAATCAATTTAGAACATTTCTTTAGACATAAATTCAATTAGCTATCTTAACAGTAGATGAGGCTAATATTAGAGCCAAACTAGCAAGCATTCAAGATACCCTCACCCCACATATGGAGATAATGTACAAGGAGCTAGGCTATGCTAAAACTCTATTGAAGAAAGACCCCAATCTTTCTACTTTAGATGGTCTAGTACACCTTACTTTCAAGCTTGTAATCCAAATTAAATCATTGGATGTTGTATGTCATAATTGGGATGTAGCTCTAAGGATAATAATGGATGTCCATAAATCCTTTTTGGACAAACACACCATAGGTGTATAATCCATTTGACATAAGTGTCAAAAAGGGGGAGATATAATATGGGAGACATAAAATATGGGGGAGTATGAAAAAAAGGGAAAAAAATAAGAAAGGGGGACCATAGCAACATAAAATATAATAGAGTAGAGTTATATCATTGGGGTGATATACATTTTTGAGAAAAAGAAACAAAAAGGGACAGATATCAGCTAAGAGAGAGCATATTAGATGAAAGAGTATCAGTATCATAGAATATTGAAGTCAAAGTGTATTAGTAGAGACACATTTACTCAGAGAGGAGCACATAATTTTGGATACAATGTAGACATATTAACTCAGTAGGAGTTATCAAATTTTGAAGTATACAAGTTAGTACAAAATTTTGAAATTTTGAAGTTTTGTATATAAGTTAGGTCATGGATATGTTATGCTTGAGAAATTAAGGATAATATTGTATATTTAAGTCTTTTTGAAACTCATGTCAAAAGGGGAGATTTTTTATCTCAGATTGGTTTTGACAAGTGAATGTCAACACACTTAAGCCATTTACTTAGTTTATGCTGAACTAGTAATACATGCCGAGCACAACATGTAAATATTAGACCATTCTAAGTTGCAAAGAGTGCCAAGTCACTCATGTGTCAACTCACTCAAGTGCCGAGTCACTCAAGTGTTGATTATATAGACCATGCCAAGTGATTTAGGATCCAAGTAAATAGTGGATGCTAAGTAATTTAGGTGTCGAGTCATAGTATATAGGACAGTGCATGACAAGCATCAGAGATTTCATATGTTAAGTGACACAATTTTGACATATTTTTTTGTAATGGCACAAACAACTATGTAAACTATTTTTGAGCTGACTTAACATTATATTTTGAGATTTTGGAGATAAGGACAAATCTCTATTTGGATTCCCTATGCAATTACATGTAGCAAATCAGAAAATGGGAAGGATTAAGCAGCAAAATGGATGAATCTTAGCCATAGATTCATACCTAATCCTAAGCCGCCTAAGTCTTCTTAAGGAGGACAAAGCCCTAAACTCTTTATGATACAGGAGAGTGAATGTGGAAGGAATTGAAGGAGCGAACAAGATAGTTTGCATATAGAGCATTCAAGGTGACTTAGAAATTATGATGAAAGAGTGAATTGAAGAATTAGTTAGAGAAGAATAGAGGATAGAGAAAAGGATACAACATTGAGACATCTAATCATGAAGGATCAATAAGATATTCTGTAGAGGTGATCTATTATTAGGAAATCAAGTGCCAATTGTAGGATCTATGCTAAGACATTTTAATAGGTGATTTTAGTTAAATCTCCTTAAGCAAAGTAGTCCTAATAGGTTGTATGAAATCTTTTAACAGGATGCTTACTTAGTTGTAACTTGAATTCCTCTAACAAGGCACACTTCTAATAGGATGTTGAATTCCTGTAACAAGGTGAGACCTGACAATCTCTGTAAGCCTTTAATAGGGTAGACCTTTCATAGAGTAGATCTTGTTTCATGGTCAAAAAATTGTAACCTTCATTAGATACACTTTATTATTGTAGTAGTGAAGATTTGTGGGTGTCATCCCTACCCCAGTTTTACCTTCTCACTTGGAGGGTTTCTAGGTAATCATATCTAGTGTTATGTGTGTGAATGCTTACATGGTTATATGTTTTAGATACATATGGTTTACATGTTATTTCATCTTACTTATTAATGCAACTAATGAATGAATGGCTCCAAGGTTAAACTATTGATTCACCCCTCCCCCACCCCTAGAAGTTTACTAATTCCACTTGCAATTCCTAGCTCCAAAAAATTCGTCGACCACTTTAACAAGGTCATATTTGATGACTTCTTAATATATCTGGAAGAAAAAAGTTGGGAACCCATCTAGGCCAAGAGCTTTTTTAGCAGGTAAAGAGAAAATTTCCTCCTTAATTTCCTCAAAAGCTAGAATAGCCATCAGTTCCTTATTCTATAAAGCATTTATCACACTAGTCATGGTATTTATAATTTCCTTCTGGTCATCCTCCCCCAACTTTAACTCTTTGGATAGGATAGAAGAGATACATAATTACTTCTTCTATAATCTCTTTATCTTCTCCTATTTTATTAGCACCCTTTTTGATACCACTAATTCTATTGGTAGTTATGTGTTTCATAGTAGAAAGGTGAAAGAATCTACAGTTTTTATCCCCTTCCTTTAACCAAACCGATCTTGACCTCTACCTCCAAAACATTTCTTTTTTTCCCACAATGTTATGAAGGTCAGCTAGAATAGTCTTTTCTACATTCAACCTACTTTCATCATAACCCATAGTCTATATCTCTTCCTGCACCTATACTAGATCCTCCAAAATCCTTTCTTTAGATTGAAAAATGTTCATAAAGTCTATTTTGTTCCACTTTCTGATCTCCATTTTAATGTTTCTAAGTTTCTAAGCCACCTTATTTATAGATATTCTATCCACATAAATACTACACAATACCTTTATCTTTTCATAAAGACTAGGGTGAGCAGACTACATCTTTTCAATCTCAAAGGGAAAGCCTTTTTCCTATTGATAGTTTCTAAGGTGAGAGAAATAGGGATGCAATCCGAGCCTAGTCTCACCAAAGAAGAAAGTTTTCATTGAAAATGGTTCATCCAATATAAATTAATTAAGGCTCTATCTAGCCTAACCTGAATACAATCCATACCAACTCTCTTGTTAGACTAGGTAAAATTGTCACCACCTAACTCAACATCTAGAAGAGCGAGATCATTAATCAAATCAGCTAAATTTTGTCTACTTTCCAAGTCTACTGGAAGCCCACATAATTTATTCATGGCCAAAAGGGGTGTATTGAAATATCCCATGATTATGCCCCCTCAGAATCAGTAGATGTAGTCTTTATTCCTTTATTGAAAATAATGCTTTCAACTTTTTCCTTATTCATTTTAGTTTCCTGAATCAATAATATTTTAGGCCTATGATCCCTTATCATATTCCTAACTATTTCCTATTTGTGGATTCAATTGAGTCCATGACTATTCCAAGATATGATCTTCATAATTTAATTTGGGAACATATTTCCTAGATGGTTCATTGGGTTCCATCTGTTATCTTGCTCCTTGTTTCTTCCTTTCTAATTTGATTCTTAATCTTCCTACCTAAATTTTTGGATTGACTTACTATGTCATCTTTGACTCTTCTCCTTGTAGCTATAGGTGAGGTAGGTGATGGGTCCCTGTTATTTTTCTTTTTCTTATTCTTAACTTTTATCTGAGGACCTGTATTTTCATCTTTACAACTATCAAAGAGTGCCTCCATTCTTGAAAGTTGACCAAAAGAAGAGGTAGAAATTTCTAAAATCCTATTTATTTTCATAGGATACACCAAAGTACATTTTCTTGGGCTCCACCAAAATCCTAGGAGTCTACAATGAAGAAGTCCTCAATGATTTCCTCCACTATGATCTCTCCATCCTCTATGAAATCCCTACCTCCTTTGTCTCCCTCCCCAACTTTAGAAGCATTGATATTAGGATTGGTCTTATAGTCTCCCTTACCACTGTTGCCTTTATCTATCTGGGCCTTTTGTTGCTCCAATTCCACATTTACTTTCTCACCCTTAGATCTCTAGTGATTAGGAAGGTTCACCATTTTATCTTTCTCCCCTAGAGATTGACCCTCAAAATTATTTCCATTGGGAGTTTTCTCCTTCCACACCTTCTTGGAAGCCCCAGCATAATTCAAGACTTTTTTCTGATTTTGGGTTTCTTTTCTTTTTCCTTGTTTGTTATGAGTTGTTGGATTTTTCCTTCTCTAAGAAATTAGGGCACAGTTTGGCCTTGTGTCCTACTTTTTTGTAATTGAAGCAAGAAAAAGGCATATTTTCATAATCTATCTATTGCACTCACCTCCCCAATCTTTATTGAAACTCAATCACTTGAGGAATATCTTGTCATTCAGTCACCCCTACACATATTCTGGCATAGGTGAGTCTTTTCTTGGTAGCAGTGACTTGATCAATAGATAGTAGCTTCCCAAAATAGTTAGTGATGTCATCAAACACATCTTCATGGTAGTATTCTAGGGGTATCAACAACCTTATCCAAATCGGGGCCTGGGTCAAGAGCTCATTGTTTAGGTCAAGGTTGGATTTCCATTTTTGAAGAATTAGAGTGGATTTCCCCATCAACTAGTTTCCCACACAAAGAATCCTTGAGTAATTCTTAGAGCAGGAAAACTCAAAGGATAGAAAACCTTTAGCCATAGTCATAACTTCAATCTACCCTTTCAGATCCCACTTGTTTCTTGTGAAGATATGAACCATATCTATGTTTGGTCTAGGGCCTATTAACTTGCCAATAAGAGTTGTAGCCATACTTAGAATATTATAGTCAATAAGCTCTAAAGGTACTTCTAAGGAAAAATTCCCCTTCTCTTTTCTTGAAATATCTACAATCTTGGGAAAAGAGAACTTACATGATAGTTTGACTCAAAACAAATTAGTCCATTATCCCCAAGGTCCTTGGGCTCCTCTAGATGCTCTTGATTTTGAAGCATTACCCTCTTTTTCTCCTAGACCTAGCTGCAAAGCCCATCGATCCCCATCTTCTATCACATCCTCATTTTCTTCTTCATTCCTTGATCTAGGCTTGCATTTTTCCCATCTTTATCCTTCTCTATAGGATTCTTGCTCAAACTTGTATTCAAAATTTTGCTTCCAAACTTTGCTCTACTCATGTTGAAGTCATCTTGACTTTAATCTTGGAGATTTTTACTTCTATGGATTTGGAATGTTAATATGTAGTTTTTAGGAGGGAGTTTATACATAGTCATCAATTATGTTTCCATATTTTCTTGCAAGTGATAGTAAGTGATTAATTCCATTATAAAAAAAATTTATATTTTCTCTTAAATGAAGGAAATGATTGTTTTGTTCAAATATGATAAAGCAATATTTGGTTTTGGATTTTTCCTTATTTGTTGTTTACCCTAGACTGTGATAAGGGTTTGTATATGAATTTTGTATTTCTCTTAATATACACTATGAAACTTCCTGGTTTTTGGTAAAAAAGAAGGTTTTTATTTGTAAGAAACATGCATGGTAAGGTTTTTGGTGTTCTATACCTACCTAAGACGCAATAGCCATAGCTTTCAATTGTTATTCCTATCATTAATGTGTTGATGGACTGAAAACATAGCACAGTGATCATTTTATGAATGTTGGAGGTTGGAGCTTTAGTGGAAGGTAAGTAAGGATGATGTTAATGTTTGTGGAGAAATAAAATACACCTTTGGAATTGAGTTTGTGAGCCTATAAGGCTAAACAACATTTTCAAGTCATAAATCCTACAAATTAGGGCTTGAGAGAAAAGGGCTTTATAGTTGAGACCCAAAAACCATCTTTGGGATTTATATATGGGTTTTCATGTAATAATAGATTTTGCATTTTTTTTGGAAGGTTTTTTGCAATTTTATGGAGTTTAGATTTATTTTTGGTAAAACAAGGCCACTAGGATTAAGCCCCTTTTAGGCTTCGTAGTGTAACTTGTGGTTTTGGTGTAGTAAGAAGCTCTAGACCTATTAGTTGGCCAAGAATATTGGTGGAATTGTGGGGAATGATGTATTAGGGTGTATGGAAGTTTAAGATCCTAGAGGATTGAAAGAGTGAGTTTGAGAGGGTGAAGTTGGTGTGTGTGTGTGTAAGACAATTTCACCTCTGCCTTAGTCTTGAGTTGGTTTTAGGAAGGGATAGTATCATATCCTTGGAGTGTGTGCCTCTTACTTGCATTACTAAGATGTTCATTTCCCCTTCATTTAATTTTTCACAATATTGTGCATCTAGTTTGATGAGTGAATTTAAGGCCTCAAAACCACCATTGAGCATCCTCAAATTTTTGCAACCACCAACATTGAGATATTTCAAATACTTGTTTTTTTGGTGTAGTAAGAAGCCCTAGACCTATTAGTTGGCCAAGAATATTGGTGGAATTGTTGGGAATGATGTATTAGGGTGTAGGGAAGTTTAAGATCTTAGATGATGCAGCTGAAAGAGTGAGTTTGACAGGGTGAAGTTGGTGTGTGTGTGTGTGTGTGTGTGTGTGTGTGTGTGTGTGTGTGTGTGTGTGTGTGTGTGTGTGTGTGTGTGTGTGTGTGTGTGTGTGTGTGTGTGTGTTTGTGTGTGTGCGTGCGTGCGTGCGTGTGTGTGTGTGCATGTGTGTGTGTGTGTGCGTGTGTGTGTGTAAGACCATTTCACCTCTGCCCTAGTCTTGAGTTGGTTTTAGGAAGGGATAGTATCATATCCTTGGAGTGTGTGCCTCTTACTTGCATCACTAAGATGTCCATTACCTCTTCATTTAATGTTTCACAATATTGTGCATCTAGTTTGATGAGTGAATTTAAGGCCTCAAAACCACCATTGAGCATCCTCAAATTTTGGCAACAACCAATGTTGAGATATTTCAAATACTTGAGTTGACCAAATGACTCTAGAAGGCTCTCTAAGTTGGCATAGCCACTCAAATCCAATAATCATGTACAATGGAATAAGAATTGGAAAAGAACATAATATCTCTTTACTCATTTGTTTCTTAGTTAGAATTAAGGAGGGGTATTGACATTAGTTAGTTTTGACAACCTTTTGTTAGTTAACTCAGAGCTCATTGGGATTAATTTATATTAGGCTCATCATTTTTGTTTGTAGAACCCGAATTGGAAAGGAACATAATATCTCTTTACTCATTTATTTCTTAGTTAGAATTAAGGAGGGGTATTGACATTAGTTATTTTTGACAACCTTCTATTAGTGGATTCATTTATATTAGGCATATCATTTTTGTTTGTAGAATTCCTCTCTAATATAGATGACTATATAATAATGGAAGCTAGAACCTACTCTGGATACTGATCCATATATTACTCTGAAACTACACTAATCTATATACTACTATAGAATAATGGAAGATAGAACTAAACTTATGCATCCTTAAAGTGAATATCAAAAATAAATGTAGGACAAGAACAAAATCATGTATAGGAACTAGGTGATAACATGGAGATTGTAGAGGTGGCATGTCCTTGCTTTATAGTAGAGTTTCAAATTTTTGGCTTAGAATATATCTAAGTTAGAGGATATATATATGAGGTAGATCATTTGAATCAACTATTCATTTCAGCCCTGTCCATAACAACAATCACAAGCTAGTTGTTGATAAGAGAAGAAAAAACTTTTCACTTGCTGAGAACAGATTACAAACCTTATCACTGTAGTTGATGAACTTTTACGTGATCATGAGTATTTGGGATATCTCTATTTGAAGGAACAATTGTATAATTACATCACCTTCTTAGTTAAATGTTCTTGCATGCATCATTAGCATAGAAATCATCTAAATTATCCAATAATATTTGGACGATCTTTGTAAGCAACATCCAAATCCTCTCAACTACTCAACAATCTTTGGATGCTCTCCCTAAATGCTCATGGTTTATGCTTTCATGCACTGTGATCAATAATAAGTAGGGCTCAAAGACCAATAGTCTTCTTTGGTCACCACAGACCAAGTACCTTTTCAAATTGCATAGATTTCATATGTAAAATGTTTAGCACCGTCGAGTAGTTTTTCTTGCCTATCCTCATAAATGACTTTATCTAGAATGCACATACATTTTATTATAAATTCAATGGCTCAATCTAGTTTTTCAATGTCAAGTTTGGAATTATTCTAATGTGAGTTACATTTTTTGTGTGTTTTATGTGTTTTATTTCATATATGTTTTGAAAAACAATTGTATAGATTTCTTGAAGGAATACATGAACCTTGGCTCGCATAACTTGTCATATTCAAGAATAGCCTTGCTTGAGAAATTGGGGGTTGTGAAACAATATTTAGTAAGCTCTAACATGAAACAATAGGACAATCCATATACCAGTCTTCAATTGCCATATTTATATATTATAAAACATAAATGATCTAAAATCTATACACTGTTGTGGAATAGCAAAATTTATTTATAGAAGGTTAACATCACAAGAAATGAGGTAAAGGAAGTGGGAAAAAAAAAGTGCAACTATTATTCAAATTAAGTTTTTGTTTTTGGCATAGTGTGAAAGTTGAAGGAGTAGCTTGTATAGTCATTTTTCATACTAAATCTAGTGAAATTTCCAAACAAAACATCCATTTTCTGCCCTATTATGTTTTCCATGACCAAGATAATTTCAAGAGAAATGATCACAAAATAAACAAACAAAACTTGTCAATCACCAATTGAAAGTAAGAGCTCTATACAAATAAGGATCTAATACCATGTATGAAATTTTATGTTGTTTGAATAGCATAGGTACTTTATATACCAAAAACCAATGATAGTAAGACAATCAAGAAAACTTTATATACCTAGCACAAACCCAATACAATTTGTACATTAGACATTCACAAAATTCAAAGCCACATTTGTGATCATTGAATTCACACTTGTGATGTCCAGCTTTTAAAATTCAACATAATATAGAAAGAGTTTTATTATTTGGTCAAAGTAAAATCTAATCAAATTGATACATATACACCCACAACATCTCTATTGAAGATTGAGGTACTTGGAAATTGATGAGGCATATTAATGTCTTAATTTTGATATAGTTTTATAGTTTGGACATACTCTTTGTGCTTTGTCTAAAAACATTTCCAAAACATTTGTGTAAATTCTTGTGAACTTATGCCAGAGATACCTAGGACTTATTAAACCTATGGGTAGTGTATATGACATACTATTCTTAATATTATACATAGAATGCAGTATTTCATATAAATATTTTAAGCTGTGTTATAATATTTGAATAGGAGTGGGAATGTTATCTTGCATATGTGTTCCAAATGTTTCTAACATTCAGGAAATGATGAGTGACACAAAGGGTGGTGATTACTGCATTAAAAGAAGAGGAATAATGGAGACCAATCATGGAAAGGAAAGAATAGTTCAGTTTCTATCGATAAGCCACACCTATAGAGGAGTTACTATTCCAAAAAATCTAGGAAGACCCAATTTGTTATATTTCTTGCAAGTTGTTATTCTAATGCTTAGTAATAAATGTACTATGTCATGGTTAATCTTTCACCTTCTTTTCTGGCGATGTTTGTTCAAGACTTTTATGTCATGTTTTTAATAAGTATCTAGTCCTCTATATAATGGATTTGGATCATCTTAGTAATAAGAAAATAGACAATGTTGGTTTAAGATTCAAAGGTTACTCTTTATCTATTCTTCATGAATTATTCAATCGATGTAATCAAAGAAGGATTTCAATGAAGAGTGATTTTGGAATACCTGTTATTTTCTTAGTTAGTTGAAGCCAACCAAGGGGGCCCACTTGGGAGGTGGAATAGATTTAGGTAGAGTAGATTCATTCCTTGAAATTTCCTATTTTCGATTTACTTTATTTGTCCTATAGCATTGCTACTATGAAAGTTCCTGCAACACTTGCAAAAAATGATTATGGTGGATGTTTTAAGTTGTTAACTAGTTTAGATTCATTTTCCAAATTTTTCTACAATTATCTATTGTTAGTCCAATTTTGTTTTTTTTTTTTCATAGTAGTAGAGATTTCTTTTATGCATTTTACTTTTCTATAGCATAGATGTTAAGACTCTTAAATGAACTTAGTGCATATACTATGATGACCCATTTCAAGTCCTATGTCCTTGGGTTGACAATTCAAGTGTATTTCATGATAGAATGAGTAGTCTTCAGAATAGATATAGTATCCTTGAGAAAGAAAAAGGTTTGATTATCTTCATCTATTATGAAATCCTTACATTTTTGGTGTCGTTGTCAGGGATGGTGTCAAACTAGAAACCTTCATGAGTCCTTTATTTTTAGATTAGTTTGTTAGCTAAAAACCACAAAGTTGTGGGCTTGATTAACAAGTCATTGATTCAATTGCATGCATCTAAGAGGAAGACAATGAGATGAATATGGGATATTTCTTCCATAGGACTCTATTAATTTAAATGAAGAAATTGAAGAAGAAGATGAGTTTCCTTTTGAGGATGCAAGCCCTAATTTTCCTACATCCTCTAGAGTAGAACCCTTAGACACAAGTGGTTTTCAACCTTTTGCTGAAATTTTGGCTAGCTTTCTTGATAGTTCTGGTCCAAATCAACCTATTGTTAACAATCTTGTAGCCAATGTTCCTTTCCAACATCAACCCCATAATCAAATACCTCTAGTAATAGAACAACCTACTTTTCCATTTCCTCTCCCAAGCCTCATAACCAATGCTAATCTCAAAAATATACCTGCAGTTGCTCTTCCAAAGTTCTATGGCCTTGCAACTAAAGATCTTGATACTTTCTTGTTTGAGTTTGACACACTCTGTCATAGCTTTGACTATAACATTGATGCCCATAAGCTCAAGTTATTTCCAGCAACACTAAAAGAATCAGCCTTATGATGGTTCATGGGTTTAGGAGATAATGCAACAAGTACCTGGGATGAAATGCAAACTCTATTTCTAGAGAAATACAAAGAGTATTGCAAGGGGAATGATCCAAGAGGAGATGATATCTTTAGAATATTAAAAAATGAGGATTAAAAATTGGAAGACTATGTTTCATGTTTTTGTATACACTGTAGAAGAACCCCTAGCATGTACTGGCAGAGGATTCACAGAAGCTAGTCTTCTTGAGAGGGTTGAATGATAATTGTCTGGAAGCATTAGATCTGATGGATGGTGGTGATTTATATCAATCTTCTTGGGATGACCTCAAGAAAATTTGTCTTAACTACTCAAGGTCAACTATGAAGAAAGGCAAAGGACACTGGTCCATAGTCACTAAAGGGATTAGTCACAATATTTCAAAACTTGAGATATCTAATCTACTCTCAGATTTTAAGCAAGACATCATAAATGATGTCGCTACACATCTTGACACAATGAATGCAAAGAAGAATCATGTAGAGGATGAAGTACAATTAGTTGAGTACAATAAACACTCTTGAAAGCAGAAGAAAGAGTGTTAGTGCAAATTGGTCGCTAGTGTGGAGAATCGGCATATTCCAACTGAGTATATCAAGATAGAAGAAGATGATAAGAAAGTATTCTTCATTTCTCAACATTGGCCATGGGACTCATGTCAAGGTATGCCTCAAGACCCTTTACAAGATTCAAATCTATATGATAATTAATGGCAAAACTGTAGTACCCAAGGTCCTCCACAATATAGTCAACTTAATTGGAATAATTCTTGGAAAAATAATCCACAACAGCCTCAATGGCCTCAGTGCTCCCAACCTTCCCTACCAAATAAGAAAAATAACTAGTGATCTAACCAACAAAATAACCAGTGGTCAAACTAGCAAAATAATCAATGGTAGAATCAGCAGAATCAATGGCAACCACCCCAAGGGAATTGGTAGTTTACAAACCAATGGAGAGGACCTCAACAATGGCCTAACCAAAATCCTGGTAATTTAGAACTACCATGTCCAGTCCAAAAACTTGTACTAATGCCACCACCTACAAGTTCTAGACCTCAAAAGCAGACTTAGTTGTCTACACAACCTCAACCAAATCTAAACAACCAACAACCACAACAACCCATGTATTCTTCTGATGCTTAGCAATACCCTGCTTATGCTCTAAATGTTGCAAATATACAATTGAGATCTGGTACAACCTTACTAGAACCTAAGCTGCCTCTCATAACTGAAATACTAGATACTCTTGCAGCATTAGAACTAGAAACTTCTCTGCCACAAACGGTTGACCCAACCAATGTAACTAGCTCACTCAAACTCAAATAGAAATTGAACCTCCTTTTCCACAAAAGCTCATACAAAGTAAACCTGCACAAATAGAGGAACAATAATTTGACGTCATTGATCAACTAAAAAATATGTATGTCCAAATTACTTTATTCCACGCTATTAAAGATGTTCCTATTTATGGAAAAGTCATCAGAGAAGCATGTCTGAAAAAGCCTGGAACAAAGAAAAAGGACCCAACTACAGTCCATGTTGTGGGACAATTGGCTGATATTATGTTAGGAAAATTAGTTATTCCTAAATATTCTGATCTAGGAAGTCTAATTGTGAATGTGATTATAAATGGTCAATCTGTTAAAAATTCTTTGATTGATCTTGGTGTTGCTATAAATATTATGACTAAGGATACTATGAAAAAGATAAATATAGAAGGATTAAGGGCTACCCAAACAATTATACAACTTGTAGATAGTTCTACTATCACTCCTGATGGGATGATAAAAGACATAGTAGGAACCCTAGACTTTTTAGAGTACCCTGTAGATTTCATGATTTTGTCCCCAAAAGTCAACTTATCTAGTTACCCTGTCATTTTAGGATGACCATGGTTAGTTGTAGCTGATGCAAATATAAGTTGTAGTTCAAGGAGTATGACCATATCAAATGGACAAGTAACAAATAAATTTGACCTAATCCCCCAGCACAACCCCAACTAGATTTAAGCACATCCTTATGGCCAAATTTAGGGGATGGAGAGGAAGAGTTAAACTCTATAGCATACTTATGATGTTACATAGACAATCTTTTCTAAAGTTGTAGAAGGAGGATTTAGTAATTCAAAGTATTCTTAATAATACTTGTGTGGTAGAAAAGGATGTATCTGACAATTCTATGTTGGAAACAACTACATATGAGGAATTTAATGAGAATTATTTTCTGCCCAAGGAGCTAGACATTATCCATTAGCTTTTACCATGTGAACTAGATACAGGTCTAATCTCTGAAGCTATTATGGTTGATATCACAACTACTATTGAGTTGTCAAAAGGTCATAATCTCCATGTCAATCACAAACTACCTTTCAAACAGATGAAACAATTAACAGAGCTTCTTCAAAAACATGAAAAGGCTTTTGCATGGGACTATGGGGATATGAAAGGGTTAAGTCCTACATTATGCACTCATAGAATATATATCAATAAAGGGTGCTTGCCACTCCATCAACCCCATAGGAGGATTAATCTAGCACTCAGAGAAATAGTTAAAATTGAATTGCAAAAGTTTATTAATGCTAGTTTTATATACCCTATATCTAATAGTAGATGGGTCTCACCTCTGGTTATAGTACATAAAAAGGGAGGGAAATGGTAGATTTTTGTATATTATAGAGAATTGAATAAGGCAATCAAGAAAGATCACTTTTCTTTACCCTTCAATTATCAAGTTTTGGATACTCTGGCTGGTAAGAAATATTTTTCTTTTCTTGATGGGTGTAGTGGTTATAAACATATAAGTATAGTTCTTGAACTTCAAGATAAAACCACATTTACATGCCCATGGGGTACTTTTTCATATTTTGTCTTGCTATTTGGCATATGTAATACTCTCATGACATTTTGAAGAGTTGTAATCAATATTTTTGTTGATATATTGCATGACTACATGGAAATATACATGGATGATTTCATAGTGTTTGGAGTCACCTTTGAGGAAGCCTTAATGAATCTTGAAAAGGTTCTTGTTTGATGCAAAGAACATAATCTATCACTCAGTAGTGAGAAATGTTTCATGCTGATGCAGGAAGGAGTGGTGCTTGGACATTTTATATCAGCTACAGGGATACAAGTGGACCCAACTAAGATAGAGGTAATTTTAACATTTCCCATACCTACAAAACCAAAGGATGTAAGATCTTTTTTAGGTCATATTGGCTATTATAGTCATTTAATCAAAGATTTTAGTAAAATAGCTAGTCCTTTGTATACACTGTTGACTAAAGAAGTTGAATTCAATTGGACACCTACATGTAATGAAGCCTTCCTATAGCTTAAGAAACTCCTCACCATAACACTAGTTCTAAAGGGACCAGATTGGTCAATTCCATTTCATATCCATACTGATGCATCAAACTATGTTGTAGGTGTTGTATTAGGAAAAAATCCTACTAATCTTGAAAATACAATCTACTATATTAGTAAAAGCCTCCATGGTCCTAAACTAAATTACATAGTAACTGAAAAAGAACTTTTAGCTATAGTTTATGCATTGAACAATTTTAGACATTATGTAATTGGATATCCTATTTTTGTTTATGCTAACCACTTACCTATAAGGTACTTAATGAACAAACCTGTTGTAACTAGCAGACTGGTAAGATGGCTCTTATAGGAGTTTGATATTACCATGGTTGATAAGCGAAGCAAGTCCAACATAGTTGATGATTATTTTTCAAGATTGTACATTGCTAATGAAGATCTGAATCCAATTGAAGATACCTTTCTAAATGAGCATTTGTTCCACATAGCAACTCATACACCATGGTATGCAGACATAGAAAACTATCTTGCTACAAATCAAATGCCCCCACACTTCTCTCACAAAAACAAGAGGAAGCTAGTAGAGAAAAGTTTTCATTATTCATGGATAGATAAAAATCTCTTCTATACTAGACTAGATCAAATCATGAGGAGATGTGTCAAAGAGGATGAGATATATGACATAATACATGCCTGTCATGATGAACTATGTGGAGGCCATTTTGCAGGAAAAAGAATAGCATTGAAGATACTTACAACTAGATATTATTGGCCAACATTACATAAGGATGCAACAAATTATACCACCAAGTGTGACAAATTCCAGAGGATGGGTTGACCAACCAAGTCAGATGAGATGCCACTCAATCCATAGATTATTGTAACACCCTTTGACAAGTGGGGTATGGACTTTATAGGTCCAATTGACCCACCATCAAATGGGAAATCCTATATCTTAGTATGCATGGATTATTTAATAAAATGGGTGGAAGTTAGGGAATAAAAAATGCAAGAGATGAGAAAGTAGCTAAATTTTTATGAGGAAATATTCACATGCCATGGAGTTCCCAGAGAACTTATCACAAATCAAGGTGCCTAGTTTACATCAAATGTGATCACTAAAGTTATGAGAGAATATAGCATAAGGCACCAAAAATCTATTCCTTATCACCCTTAGGAAAATGGGAAAGTAAAGGTCACCAATAGAGAAATTGAGGCAATTCTAACCAAGATAGTGCAAATACATAGGAAAGATTGGAGCATCCAGTTTACTAAAGTTGTCTGGGCATACCAAACTACATGGAAGACAATAACTAGATTCACTCCATTTGAACTTGTATATGGAAAAGCAGCAATGTTGCCTATTGAATTTGAACATAAAACACTAGACACTACCTTGGAATTGAACATTAGTCTTCTTGCAGCACAACAAGAGAGACTTCTCCACTTGAACTCACTAGATGAAATGATAAAGATTGCTTTGGAAAGAACAAAGATCATTTAGTAGAAATGAAAGAAGTGGCATGATGCACATATCAGTACTAAACAATTCCAAGTAGGAAATTGGGCTCTCATATATGGTTCTCATTTGAAAGAGAATCTAGGGAAGTTGCAGACTCAGTGGCTAGGGCCTTATGAAATTCAATATGTATTTGACAATGGAGTAGTTCAACTAATAACCATTGATCCTATCCAATTCAAATTTCTTGTAAATGACCATAGGTTGCACCTCTATCATATAACACAAACCAAAGATTAGTTCTTGTAGCAGTTCCAACTAAATAGTTTACCAGCGGACACAATTCCTGTAGTAGAAGGTGCAAACCATCTTCTTGCAGCTATACCATGACAAACCCTCAGTGAGCACTCATAATAAACCCTCATCTAATCTGAGGTCCATTCTTTCATTCATTTTTTCTTTTCGTCATATCAACTCACACTCCATGTCACCCACAAATTATGTTTTTACTGCTTTCAATAAACTATACTATGAGCACCTTTTTTGCGATCATTAGACTTCACCACCTCATTAGTTTTCATGTAGAAGTACGCTCTCAAATTTTAGGTACAACATTTTTATTCTTTATTCATTTTTAGTGCATAGGTTTCAATATTTATATATAATACTGCATTAAATGTATTGTTTGAAGCCTTAAGCCAATTTCTCATTCCTATGCCAAAATTTTTAAGTGTGGACACTTGTCAAAATTTAGTGGGGGTTGAGAAAGTGTATTAATTTCCAAATTTCATCTCCATGTAACCTTAGTCATGTCCATATTATAGGTTGTACTTTGGTGGCGATCTGATTTTTAATTTTTAAAATATTTTTTTTATCTATCATACCTTTTCATTGTGATTTTGAGAAAGATCTCATGTTATTGACATTACTAAAAAGGACAATGATTTATTATGAGAACACTTTTAGTTAAACCTTGATGTCCTTCATAATTAATTGCATCATTATTTTATATGGAAAACATAATGGAGTCTTGTTAAGAGAATGTGGTATCAACATTTTCCAAAAAGATCAATTTGAAATTCTAAGAAGAGGGTATTTGTAGAAGTGTTAAAGGGGTAAAACTTATCAAGGTGGTGAGAATAGAGAAATTTGAGGCTAAGCATTTTTAAGATGGGAGGATAGTTGTGAAGACATGAGCCAGTTTTTCATAGTATTTTACTTGTGGATGTAGAAATAGTCTGATGATTTCATGCTTGTGGATGGCTTGGCTACTTCCTATAGTTAATTGAGCACAATAAAGAAGTAGCAATGGATTTTATGAGAACATTTGATGAAGCGGAAACCATAGTATGTGGATTAAAATTAATTGCTACAGAGGACTAGATAAAATAAGTCACAGGATTACCAGCTAATGGGGAGCATTATTCAAATGAACATGATGCCAGGTCATCATGGGCGTAGTTCTCTCAATCAAGTGACCCTCAACTAGACATTTCAAAGCAAGGGTGTAAAAGACTTTCTCTACCAACTCTGTATCTAGAATTGGCAACCCATATCATCAAGTATTTGACCTACAAAGGCAAGTTTTCAAACTTGCATGCTCACCATTTTAAGTTAGTTGTATAAGACATAGCATTCAAGTTAATGTCCCCAATTTCCTTTATAATATGTCATGTATTAGCACTGAAGACACTCTGGAAAAGAAATGTAAATTCTATTTCTCATCATGGCCTCATCAAACTTTTAGTTGAAAGGTCTCTTAGGGATTCCTCCCTCGTATCGTGGGTAGAATTTGTTGAATTTAAAACCTTGTAGCCTCAAGCCAACCCTGTTCCACAAAATTTAGGGAATGAGGAAGAAATCACAGAGCCTAGTCAAAATGTGGCTAAAATATAAAAAGAACTAGCATTACCCTCTCTTGATAAATCTATTGAGCATATTTCAAAGGGTGATATACCTAGCTCTTCCAAAGACAAAGGTAAGTGTAAGGTTGGTAAAGAGAGCCCTAATCTTGAAAAGGAAGCCCAAAACCCTTTTGTTAAAGTAACAAAGAGAAAAAGGTATGTTCCTTCAGTAGCTACCCCAATCGCACCTAAACCAAAGGAGACCCACAAAATAGTAGAAGCTAAAGAGGTTCCTGTGTGTAGAAGCCCTTGAATGTAAGGTCGAGTATCCCCAGTTTCCACTAAAAACTTAAGAGATTTAGTTTCAAAATATCATATAGAATCAGTAGCTGAGAATATTCCAGATGACTCTCTTGTATAGTTGGAACTCCAAAATGTGGAAACAAATAAAAATGAGCCTGTTAATGAAATGCCACAAGGAAATTAGGAAATGAGTGAGTTGAACCCCACTGTTGTCTTAGAAAAAGCCCCTAAAAATTATCAACCTACCATGCCACCAGTCCCTATATATTATAATGTGTTCTATCATGCCTTATAGATCCTCCTAGTATACCCATTACTTCCAGCAAGTTGCCAAGGAGAAAAAGAAGAAATCTATGACCCAAGAATTCCCTTCATCAATAGTTCAATCTATATTATTTGGTCGATACAATCATTTCATTTTTTAAAAGACCTTGTGGAGGCAAGAAAGAGATCAAATGCAAAAATTAATATTTGACAAAGATGAGGAAATTGAGTCACTGAAAGAGAAACTTGAGAAATCGAAACAACAAATGAATAAAGCTTTAAAGTTAGTTGACCAGACGATGGCCTATAGGCCACCACCTAGGGTGTATTCCCTTTGTCTAAAGGAGTAGTTTATACCATTTCAAGTGATGATGATAATAAGGGATGGTGATTGTGAATTTAAAAATACTAAAGATTTTAATAATGTGTATCATACTTTGCCTTCATGCTAGAAGAATTTGTTGTGTGAACTTTATTTACATAATTTTGCAATTCCATATGAGATAGAGTGGAATCCTCTACTTTACATAGGGGATGTTCAGCTCAAAGTTTTAATTTCTTGGATGCACAATGAGACAAATTATGATAGGCAGTTAGATACCTATAAAGATCTTGAGAAATCTAAACCATTATCACTATAGGTTGAATCATGCAAGCTTGATGACCTTCGAAGAGACTAGTTTAGATTAACCTATGGAAAATCGAAACTAGAGATCAAGAAAAAGGTGTTTGTAGAAAGAGAAAAGGTTTATCGAGAGTACTAGACACTTCCAAACTTTACATAGAAAAGAGCTATTACAGGGCTTAGGAATCGATGGAACCAATTACCAAAAGCTTTCAAAAAGGTAGAACCACATAGTCCTATCAATTATGAGCCAGCTATTAATAGGGTGGCTAAGTATATACAATTGGGAAGACAAATTAGAAAGGAACTATGGATGTCATTGCCTTTTCAACCTCCTACCCTTTTTTGGCCTCTTTATGATAATAATGCTACTAGACTAGATCCACTAGTTGAGGAACACCTGGGTGAACATTGGAAGTGTGTCAGAGGATTCTTCTACACTTTTAGAAGTGGGAAGCAAGGGAAAACTACAGTGGGAGATTTCAGAGCTATGGCAAAGAAGTATAATGCTTGAGGACAAGCATTTGAATAGTGGGGGGTAGATGATGAGGCATATTAATGTCTTCATTTTGATATATTTTTTTATAGTTTCGACTTACTCTTTGTGTTTTATCTAAAAAAAATTTCCAAAACATTTGTGTAAATTCTTGTGAACTTATGCTAGAGATACCTAGGACTTATTAAACCTATGAGTAGTGTGTATGACATACTTTGCTTAATATTATACATAGAATGCAGTATTTCATATAAATATTTTAAGCTATGTTCTAATATATGAATAAGAGTAGGAATGTTGTCTTGCATATGTGTTCCGAATGTTTCTAACTTTCATGAAATAATGAGCGATGCAAAGGGTGGTAATTACTGCATTAAAAGAAGAGGAATGATGGAGACTGATCACAGCAAGGAAAGCATAGTTTAGTTCCTATGGATAAGTCATACCTACAGAAGAGTTATAGTTTGAGAAAATCTAGGAAGACTTGACTTGTTATATTTCCTGCAAGTTGTTATTCTATTGCTTAGTAATAAATGCACTATGTTATGGTTGATCTTCTGCCTTCTTTTCTAGCGATGTTTGTTCAAGACTTTTATGTCATGTTTTTAATAAGTATCAAATCCTCTATATAATGGATTTGGATCACCTAAGTGATAATAAAATAGACAATGTTGGTTTAAAATTTAGAAGTTACTCTTTTTCTATTCTTCATGAATTATTCAGTCGATGTAATCAAAGAAGGATTTTAATGGAAGAGTGATTTTAGAACACTTGTTGTGTTCTTAGTTAGTTGAAACCAACCAAGGGGCCCACTTGGGAGGTGGAATAGATTTAGATAGAGTAGATTCATTCCTTACAATTTCCTATTTTTCATTTACTATATTTGTCTTGCAGCATTGTTACTATGAAAGTTCCTCTAGTGCTTGCAAAAAATGATCATGGTGGATGTTTTGAGGTATTAACTAGTTTAGATTCATTTTCCAAAGCTTTTTATAGTTATATGTTGTTAGTCCAAGTGTGTTTATTGTTTTGTCATAGTAGTAGATTTTCCTTTCATGAAGTTTACTTTCCTACAACATAGATGTTAAGACCCTTAAAGGAATTTAGTGCACATATCGTGTTGACCCATTTCAAGTCCTACGTTCCTAGGTTGACAATTCAAGTGTATTTCATGATGGAATAAGTATTCTTTAGAATAGATATCATATCCTTGAGAAAGAAAATGGTGTTATTATCTTCATCTATTATGAAACCCTTACAAAAATCATATTTTATTATTTTTTCAATTTGTTCTATGAAAATTGAACTTACAATCTTTTCAAACTGGTTGTATTTGTTTGATGACACATCTTATAGGAATAATGGTTATATATTATAAATAATAGTAAAATATTAGTTTATTTGTGTATATGAACAAGAGTAGAATAATAGTAAATAAACTATTTTTTCATACAATTTATGTGTTTGTGTTAAAAAATAAAAAAAGGGGATGACACAATAGATTAGGGAAAAGGTTCTTTATAATGGATTTTGAATTGGATATTGAAGTTATAGCCATAGGAGGACTTGTGAATTTGTTTTAGGTCTGCAAATCCATGAACCTACAAACTACTATTGTTTGAGTATCTTCAATTTCAAACATCTGAAATTGGAATAGTAAATCTATGAAAAAACTAAAATTCAATCTCCATTTTCTCCTTAATGTGAGAAATAGCTTTAGATTGATAAAAATTAAGGTGTCTTCTAGTATCAATTTTGACAATGAAAATTTATAAAATGAAGAAATCAAATAAGTTTGAACAAAATTGATTACAAAATGTAGTCTATGACATTGTGCTAAAACTATAAAAGAATCTTTCTATCATAAGATTTAAACAAAAAGAGAGATATCTAGCAAACAACTAGGTTTCAAGCATGTTGCTAAACTAATGAAAACTATTATGTGTAATTATTTAAGGATTCAAGAGATGTTGAAGATAAGACTCACAATCATTATCAACTAAAATGTAATTTTCCCTGGTCATACAATAATGGCTAGAATGGCCACAAAGACATTGGTCTATGCACCCAACTTTAAAAATGGAAAGGAATACCTGAGCCTTTGGAGAATATATCTATCAAAAAGTTCTCTATAAAATAATTATAGACATAAATTTAATGTCGCTTTTGTGAGAATTTTTTTTTGAAGATTTTTGAAATCTTCACAGTTATGTCTAGTATACCTAGGAATAATCCCTTGGGTAAAATATGCATCTATTGTACAATAAGTATTTTGAGCTCTCAATCCAATTTTAAAAATGTGATAGACATATATGGAAGCCCATGTAAAAATGATTAAAGCAATTTTACTTTGTGTAGGAAGTCATGACTAATTTGGTGTCAATATCTCTTATCATTAATCCTGTAGAGGGTAGAATCCTATTGCACATCATATTTATAGCCTTGGACATTGATGATGTTCCTTTTATTGTTTTAAAGGTCACATCTTCCATGTGCACTATCGAATTCTTCTGTGGCAAGGCTTTCCTTAAGAGCTTTAATCTTTACTCCTATTGCTTGAACTTCTGAGGAGTAGGTTAATGATAGGTGGAGTTGTTTATTGTCTCAAAATTACCACCAAAACATTTATGAATTTCATGATAGACACTATCTGAAACATGGGAGAAAACACCTAATTTGTCCATATTTTATGCAAAAATTGGTACCATCACATTTGGTCAATAGAATAGTAATATGTTTGGGTTTATATCTAACTATGGTTGCTTGAACATAAAGCTATACATGTACACAAGGAAAGCCAAACAACTGCCAAATGAATCATACAAAACTACTAAAATAAATAGTCACAACTCCTATATGTGCAGACTCTACACTGAATACAAACTTTCCCTTTTAAACGACCCCAACTCTTGACAAACGAGGAGTAGTGGAAAGGCTCAATGAAGTTATTGCATTTATGTCAACAAAAGTTATTGATATTATAATATGGGTGAATTTGAGTGAGGTGACCAAATTATTCTTTCAAAACCAAATGTGCAGATAAAAATATTAAGTATAACATGTCGAATATTTTTGTAGATATATACATTAATTAGACCAACTTTTTCTTTCAAAACCATATGTGCAGGTATAAACATTAAGTAAAACATGTCTAATATTTTTGCAAATATACACATTAATTACACCAAATTTTTCTTTCAAACCATATGTGCAAATGTAAACATTAAGTACAACATGTCCAATAATTTTGCAAATATATTTTCCTATGAAGAAAGACCACACTTGACAATATGAGACTAGAATAAAATAATGAGACAATTGCTAGATTATGGTTTGAGTTTCAAAGAAAAGTTGATAAATGTAATTGTCCCTGAAAAAAGTTAAGGGCTTAAAGAATTGAAGATTTCTAATCACAACAGCCCAGAGTCATTGTAGGCAACATGGTCATGTTGAAGGGGGCCATGATTTTTGTCAATTATTGAATGTACATTTCTACTGGAGGAGCATGTAGGTGTGAATACCAAATCTGAAGATAACACTCCCATGGAAGAAGATAATAATGTGCAAGAGGACATGATTGAAGAAGGTAGTACTAGCGCAGTTGATGAAGATGCTCATGATGATGGTACTAGCGCATCTGATAATGATGATGAAGATGGTCTTGATATACCTATACTTGAGAAGACACACAAACCCCTATACAAATGCTCCCAAACAAATCTTCTCTTTGCTATAGTGTTGTTGGTAAACTTGAAGGTTATGAATGGTTTATCCAATGTAATAATGTCACAGATGCTAAGGTATGTCATTTTTGTCATCTTCAATGTTAGCATACCATTACTATTCATTATATCAACAATTCATATTTGTTATTTTAGGTTGATAGGTGAGTTTTTGTTATCACCATTAATCATTCTACCTCATTCATGCCAAGAATTATTTACCATTATGAATCAAATTGGAATGAAGTATCAAACAATACATGTATGTCTCAATGATCACATTCTATATCATAAACAACATGAATTTGCAATAGAATTCCATAATTTTCATATTAGTAGATATTGGTTAGATCAAATAATAATAAAGTGTCTCACAAGGTTCTTCGGTACATTCCCATTATTCCATGTCTTCAATGATTATTCAAGTGCACTAGCTTGGCACAATTTATGGATTACCATGCATGCAATAGAAGTCAAGAAGAAAATATGTGAATGCCTATAGATGGCTTTGCATTTAAAGAGATAGAAGAAACATGGCCACACTTTAAAGAAGAACCTTGTAATCTTAATATTTCATTGGTAGTAGACAATGTCGATCCTTTTTGAGATATGAGATCTGTTTACTCAATGTGGCAAATTTTTCTTATTAACAATAACATTCCTCCTTGGATATCCATAAAGAAGGAGCACATAATTTTGCCAATTATTGTAGTAGGTATTTTTTTAATTTAATATTTTATCTAAATTAATTCATAAATAGTGCATGAAATTGGTCATAATAATTATGTAATGTTTTTATTCATTCAATTACTAGGTAAGCACCAAGTTAAAGATATGAATGTGTATATTGAGCCCCTTATTGATGAGTTGTTAAAATTTTGGAATGGGTTCACTATGTATGACATCTCTAGACCAATAGGACAAAGACAATTTTAATTCCATGCAATGCTTGTATGGACAATACATGATGCCCCTGGGCTAATTCATTTTTGCGGTATGTTATATTGTTAAGGTCACACATTTTTGGTATGTTATAGTGCTTATGCATTATTTTTTATGCTTAAGTTGTGCATGATAATTTTACATGATCCAATTGTGCATGATCTTTTAGATCTTCAAACAAAGAAAAAATTTGCATGTCTAGTTTGTAGTTTGAAGATGAAATCGCATCATTCAAGAAGTTTAAGAACGTAGGCATTTGATGAGTATAGGTACTTTCTCCACAATAATCATAAGTATAAAATTACTAAAAAATATAATTTTTAATGGGAAAGAAGAGACAACATCAAGGCCACGAAGAATGACACCTCATCTATGGAAGTTGGAATATGATGGACTAAATCACTGAGGTAATGTCTAGTTTGTAGTCCAAAGTTTGGAATTTATATTTTGATATTGTCTTTTATTTAGTAATGATGTAATTGATGCTCATGAGGGTTATCAAGGCATCAATGACCAACTTCCTAGAGGAATAAAAAGTTATCCTACTCAATTAAGCAAGTTACTATACTACAAGGATCTCCCAATCATGAATTTGTTTGATGCTATGCATATTGGAAAGAATGTAACAAAGACACTATGGAAAATATTGCATGGAAGGTGTGATAGAGAAAAAAATTGCCAAAATGTGTACTGACATTCATGAATCCAATCATGCACTAAAAGATTTCATTGAATCAAATAGCAATGGAGACCACATAAATATGAGTGTCCTTCCTTGGTTATTAATGAAGCAACAAAGTAATGCATTAAAAGAAGTCATAAAAAAGAAAAAAGTTCCCATAGGATTTGCTGCAAATATAAGCACTCTTGTATCAAAGAAAGGTGATTTTGGGCCAGGGTTGAAAACACATGATTGGTATACCTTCATCAAGGTAAGGCATGTTCTCTATTGACAATATATTTGTAAAAATGCATGTACTACCTATTGTATTATTTCATAATATATTGAAATGATCATTTTTTAATAATTGTAGTATGTCCTACCTCTATCTCTCCCACACTAGTTTGACAATAGTATTAAACAAGTTATATATGATCTTGAAAAATATGTGAGGCTAGAAGTGTTATTTCTTAGATTTGTTGGACATCTTATATATATGACTTTCTTTAGTTTTTATGTAATCTATTGTATAATTTTATCTGAAATCTCATTTATATGTTCTTGTGTGTTGAATCTCTTTTAGGTGGTTATCATCTAAATAAATTGATTAAAAAGATATAAAATATTAGAAGAGAAAAATTCCAAATCTTATGTGTGAAATGCAAAAGTGTCTACCTTCAACTTTTTTCAATGCTCAAGAATACTACCTCATACATCAAGTTGAGGAGATTGAATTGTGTGGAACTATACAAACTAGATCAATGTGGATGGTTAAGAGGCACTTGAAATTTATGAAGGGTTTGGTTCGACAAAGAGCACATCCTAAGGGTTCTATGGTAGAGGTATATGTGGTATATTAGACCATGGTGTAAATTAGTGAATATCTTCCAAAGTTTGTAGCAAATATTCTTGTAGATCACATTTTGGATCCAAACTCTATTAACAAATTCGAAAGGGAGTACCTGACAAGGAAAGGTAGATTGAGGAGAGTGAGAGATAATTATAAGTTGTTTTTTTGTAGTTAATTAATTATTATCCATCATCAATATAAGTTGTTTCTAATTGGTCTAGTTATTTTTTTTATAGTTGGTCGTGAGTGGGATGTACTGCATTTGTATATTGCAAACAATTTTGATTGGATGATGGTATGGATTCAATTGTCTCAAGAAAATGGTCACTCATTAACATAGGATGATGTTACATCGTTGGTTAAAGAAGCTCATCATAATGGAGATCCTAATGTTACACCAATGGTACTTGATCTAGCATATGACTTAAGATATAGAAATGTACATAGAAGATTACTAATCATGACCCATAAGTTTAATATCAACTCATAGATCAATGTAATTAATATTGACATGTTTGAATAATTGCATATCAAACACCACAAAGCTATGTACTACCATGGTTGTAAATTGTGCATAAAAAAGTAAAAAAAAACAAAGAAAATTTGTGATTCTAGGATGGATGCAATCTTTGCAGTCACCAATATTTCATCTAGAAATGACATACATCCTCAACAATTTGAAAATTGATACTATGGAATTTTGGATGATATACTTGAGTATGACTTTATTTCATTCAAACTAGTTATATTTTTCATCAAATGGTATAGGCTACAATTGAATCAAAATCATCCTAATAGGACTATTATTGAGAATGATAGTGGATTTACAATGATTAATAAAAGATCATTTGCGCTAGTTGCAGATGAGTCATATGTTCTTCCAAGCCAATGTAAGAAAGTGTTTTACTTTGGCATTCCACACAAACTAGGTTGGTCATTTATTGTTAGACATGATCCAAGAGAAAGGCCGGTAAATTTTAATGTGATGGAAGAAGAAGATACAGAAGAATCAGAAGACAAAGTAAATGATGATCATGAATGGATGTTACACAATGATGAAGAAGATGATGATGATGATGATTCTAGTGATACTAAAAATGATGGTGATGGTGATGATGATCATGCTAATGAAGATGGTGATAATCAAGATGATGATGGTCATGATAATGGTGATGAAGATGATGATGGCGGTGATGAAGATGGTGGTGTTCATGATGATGATCAAAGTGACAAGTATGATGATGGTGATGATGATGATGACATTGGTTCACATGATGATCAATGAAATGTCTATTGAGATATGATCAATGTCAAGTATGATGCGGCCATGATTTATTTATAAAAAAAATTTAACTTGTATGTTTTTATAATTAACTTATTGTGTTGAACTCTACTATCATGGAGTATATACAATGATACTACATAACTACCACACATAAATTAGAGGTAAGGAATTATAAAATATACAACGATTTCGATGAATGAATCATGTAATTTTTGTCTTCTATCTAATTTGTAGTATATAGAGCATTGTAAGTGGACAACTTTTCATTTATTATAATATGGGTGAATTTGATCAGCGAGGTGACCAACTTTTTCTTTCAAAACCATATGTGTAGATATAAACATTAAGTACAAGATGTCCAATATTTTTGTAGATATACACATTAATTAGACCAAATTTTTGGCTAACTTAAGATAAATGATTTACATATGCAAGCTATTCAATGCCTTTGACCAAGATCTTGCACAGTCACATGGATCGATAGGTATAAGTTAATAGACCCTATAGATACAGTTTTTTATTTGCATATCTTCTCTTTACCATCAACATCAACTTTAGTCCTAGTATGTCTCTCATTTTATGGATTGCAAGTATCACCAAATAGGTATTTGTCTAATCCATCATCCTTGAGTGAGGAAAATGTAAGAATCAAAGACAAAAGTGAGACATCTAGTAGGTCTAAAATAGGGAGATCAACTAGAGGTCAAAAGACTAGAAGAAAATTCAATAAATGAATGCATTTTTTTCTTGATGAGGGGGGTCATGTTCTTATGATAATGAGAGTGAAGGTCATAGGAAGGTTCCCTTAAGGTACACACATCTTCAAAAAGAATGGGTACCCAAGCAACTACCTCCAGTTAACACTAATTTTTCTATTAATGAAAGGATATATCACATAGCTCTATCTTCATTACATGGTTTGGGCCTATTTTCCATGGATGGCATAAAGGTATTTTACAATAAAGTTGTTGAATTGATGGAGTATGCAGGACCTTGTTACAATTACAATAGTTGGATGTAGATTGTGCAATATAAAAAATGTATGTGTAGGTATGCATTGTCACCAAATTATATACAATGCAACGAAAATGATCAAAGAAAAAGGTTCACTATGTATATTGATGGAAGGCCAAAAGCAATAGGGAATATTGTAGGATTTATAAATAGTTATCAACCTGTGTCAACTAATAAGTGGTTGAATTGTATATTCAAGGCACGCGAGGGAAATTTTGTTTTTGTATGTACAATAAAATCAATAAGTGCAAGGGAAGAGCTTCTAATAGATTATAATTTGAATCATGTAGATACAAAAAAAAATCCCTATTATGGGACTGCTAAGTATAGCATTTAAACCAATTGCCTCCAATTAATATTGTCTCCAATATACACTGTATTATTTTATTAATATATTTTTTTGGTAAGTCTATTACTTTCATTTCATTGTTCATTGCTAAGAATTACTAAACTTTTCCACAAGGTGACATGGATAGACCACCAACTATAGAAGGGGATGAACCATCTCACACACCTTCTTCAACAAAGGTAAACCTTAATTATTGTAATTTTTCAAATTATATAGAAACAAATGTCATATTATTTTGTTCTTTTCTTTATGGCTTTGGAGTTATTTTGATAGAATTTTACTAATATTGATGTCAGAACTTGATACTTATTGATAGGGAAAAGCTAAAATGACAATAGATCAAATGTGATTTGAAACATGGATGTCATTTTTAGATGACATCACCCTTAGTGTTGACCCCATGTTCATGGCCCAGTAACTCATACAAACATACAGTGATGAAATTCTTAACATTATCATAAAGAATGACACAAGTGAGGAGATAGAGGCATTGAAAGAAGAATTAGTTCTTAGAGTCAAATCTTTGAAGGAAAGTAGTATTTAATATCAAGCAACAATAGAAGTTCAATAGATGTTTATATTTTATAGTATCTTAAGGATCGTGATCTAGAATATTATGTGTTCTTCTACAACAATTTGTGACACCTATGAGACCATGTGTTGAACATGGTGAGGGTTGCAGCGCATAACCTTTGTGTAAGTAACACTTTCTCTTTATAGCATTACTAAAAATTATAGTATTATTACACCATTGGGTTTATTTTTTTAAAATTCAGTTATGACTAAGTGCAATTCCATACTTGGGTCTCTATTTGAACTAGTTTAGGTAGTGCTTGACTATGAAATATGAGAGTGTTATGACCACCAAGTTCAACTAAGAACTTATTTACTATTAATAGATCCATGTAACAGCAAGATTTCACTAGTTAAATCAATGGTAATCTACTAAATTAGACATAGGGTTTCTAGACATTGTAAAATGACTTGCACATTCTACTTCCTCAGTAAAGTTTGGTATTTAATTAGACATTCATGGTTGTTGATTCATGGTATGTTTGATTTCTTAAAATGTGGCAACACAAGATTTAAATGGGATAAAAAGAGGATTAAACCATCACTATCTAAATCCTCCTTTTTCGAAAGAATATAATTATCTTAATTTAGAATTCACTAATTGAAAAATCTCATTATTTTAAAATAGATGTCAGACTAGTGAAATTTGTATCATATCACATATTATCTTCTTTCAACCCTCTTTAAAATATTCTTCAAAAGTCACAAGAATAATGTACACATCTTAGCCAATTCTAGATACATCTAGATTGTTGTTGCAAGAACAATCAATTTTATTTTATTTTCAAAAATACCACTTCACCTATTCTATTAATTTTAATAAAATAATTCATTTAGAGTTAAAATTTTAGAGTCTACCAAGTGACCTAAATTTGAATTCCTTAGAATTTAAATATATCTAATATGCTTTCAACAATATTGTAAGTGACCATAAATAAAGAAATAGAGGTTTAAGATGTCTCATAAAAGTTTAAAATTCTAATATAAGAGTAACATTTGAGGTAGGTACCAAGAATATATTAAGACCAAAAAAATTTATTTAATGCACTAATGTGTTTTGAAAGTTAGGTACATAAGCAAGGTTGATTATGTGTGTTGGCATCAATAGGTGGACCATTTTAAATGTAGTGGAAAACAAATTGATCCACCTTACCTAACCTTGTCCTTGTGTTTGTGTTAGTAACCTTATGACTATTATGGGTATATTAGTTTAATTTTTGAGCTCATCCTACTCAGTGTTGAAATAGGACATCTAATTTTGAAAGTGAAACTAGTGCAACATTTTTTATTTGCATCAACAATATGACATTAACTTTTATTTTCAGATGCTTCTAGCTAGTATCCCATTTGATCTTTATCCATTGCAAATGTCTTTGCTAACAATTTTATATTCTTCAGCTCATGATGAAGTGTGGACACCTCCTTCATTTGTCGCTCTGATATTGTTGAGTGCATTTTCAGAAACAAGGAGCATGGAAACATCCTCAACTATGCCAACTATAACTAGAAAAACCTTGTTTTTCTATATTTTGTAATGTGATAATCATGAATTGTTATTTTTGTTGGGTGGATTTTTTAGAAACAATAGTCCACCAAGATAATTAAGAGGGGGGGTGGGGGTGGGGTGGGGGGGGTGGCTCATGAAGAATTAATTATCCAATAATTAATACATTTATCTTCTTTAAGAAAACTTAATCATTCAACCAAAGTAAACAAAAACCATACAAAGATGCACATAGACAAATACACCAGATATGTTGACTAGGGAAATCCTTGATCAAAGGGAAACCCTGGTGGGATTGATGCTCTTTAGGTGATGTACTAATATAAATATTCCTTGTTAGAGGATGGACCCTATTAGGAGTCTATTACGATATTTAGTACAATGAGTCCTTGTTAGGAGACTTTGAATCCTTGTTAGGAGATTCCAACCCTGTTAGGAGTTGTGGATGCAATTTCAACTACAAGAAGAGCTTACTGCTCAAACAAGTAATTTACTATTATCTGCCTCTTTCCTCTATCATGTCAACTAAACCAATCACTATTAGACCTTTTAGACCAAGTCACAAACCTTGGATCCAAATATCAAACCTTGGATCACTCAGCAAAACCTCAGCAATGAAGTTTCCTTCACATCCACACTACTCTACTCAACTTTGAATTATGCACGTTACTGTTTCTTATCATCAAACATAAAACCATCTCATGACATCTCATGATAAAGCAAAATATCCTTCCTTTATACTGAGTCCTCAAAACAATTCCCTGAGTCAGTTGTTAGTCCTTCTCAATTAATTATTATAGGACCACATTAAGAACATGTTATACTTAGTGATAAAATTAATCTTTTATCGTAAAACTTGAATAAATTTTCATACACACAACATTATGACAAGGAGCTTAGCCACGTCATCACCAACATGTCTTCTTCATGTCCTCAACCTCGATTCTTAGAATAACAATTCTACTATGAGATATAACAAGTTTACCATAACATGCCTCTATAAACTCTATCTCAAAAAAGACATCACCAAAACTCTCATAGCTTCTTATAGACTTATCCTTTCTTCTTTCAATGCTAACTACATATACTAAATACTTAGAACTATCTCCCATAACCTCAGATAGTTATAATACTCAACTAGTCCTCCATACCAACTTGATCTTTCCATTGTTCTTCTGTTAGATACCACAAAAAACTAATATGTTGACATCAATGACAAACTTAGTCATAAAATTAATATATCATCATAGTATCATATCTACAATACTCCCCTATAGGAATATCATCAAAATTCATGCTTGTAACCAATCTTCTAACAATCTCCCAAATCTTCCAACAGGATTTTATACTCATGTACCTATTTTGTGCACTAATAGATAGACCTTCAGTTGATAGAGCAACAGAGACCAATACTACTAAAGCTGGTCCATTTCTTGGAGCAATCCATGTGACTAGTATTGGTTCATTTTGTGGGGACATTGTTGTTGAACAAGAAAACTATGTTTTCATTAAGATTATGAAAGCTTCCAGGTGCTTTAAAATTGTTATTATTTATAGTGAAATTGTAGTTTACTTATACATAACTCATTTTGGATTGACAATCCCATGATGGTTTTGTAGGAAATAATGTTTTCTTTGATCATCTTTTTGATATGGCATTCAGGCTATTTGGACCCACCAAACGTAAAAGGCACATAGTTTCATATCATTGCTACAATATTATTCTTTTCTTCCATTTATTGTACTATATTAAAGTTATTGAATCTAACAATTTTTATTTTTTTTTAAGGTGGAATGACTAGGGTCCCGAATTAAAATTTTAGCTCATTACATCTTTTGAGTACCTTTTTGAAAAAATATTTTTGACACTGCCCTACTTCTCAAAAGAGCATCAAAACATATAAAGACTATGAGGGATCAATATAGAAGGGGTCTAAAGGAGAATCCAAAGTACGACCATTTTCCTATGATTCCATCGATGGAGTAGAATAAAATAATAGAATATGTAAAAGAGAAAAGACTTTGTGATAGTAAAGGAAATGAACTAGAACAAGGCAAAAGAAGGTATGTCATGATAGTATTAAGTAGAATGTAATCATGCACTAATTAGTGATCTTTAAAAATATAAAATATAATATGTTTTAAATTGTTCATAGACTGCATGACACATCAGTGAGTACAAAAGTGAGACTAGAAAAAGTTGGTCAACACAAACTTGGCTCTAGTGGCTATATGAATCTTCAATCTCAACTTGCAAGTAGTAGCAATGGAATTTCATATAATTTCTTTTATATAATGTTGCAAAAAAAATTGTTTAATCAAATCATACATGCAAAACTGACAATATTAAGCAAAAAATACAGGTCATAGAAGTCAATGTAGAGCACACGGATGAAGATTTTAAAAAAAAAATACCTTGAAGGAAGGCTATAAAGTCGTGGTTGCACGCCTATGCCAAAAATCTGAAAGCCCTACCCAAGAATCTGGTGCACCAAATGAGACATGGGTAAATTGGTCAAATGAAAAGTAAATAAAATTGAATGGTTGAGAATTTTCTTTTTTAGTGTTAGTTTTGAACATAAATTGACTGGATAACAATGTGCATAACATTTCACTATAGCCTTCATATCATATTACAAAACTTGCGCATGATAAAGGCCATGATGTGCATCATAGTGGTGGATGTATTAGTTTTCCATTAGAAATTAATCATGCAATTATGAATACAATTTAACATCTTCAATTGTAATTTTATGTGTAACCATTTTTTGAATATCTTAGAGCATGTTGAACATCATGGTGAAGGATTGGAGCATGTTCCAAGTGTTCAGCATGTTGACATGGTGGCGTATCAAAATGTTAATGCACATGATGTGTCATTGTCAAGTAAGAAAAATGCATGTTATGTATACTTGTAACAGTTAAAAAAAGAAAAAGAGTATGCCAATTTAACCCATTTACTTGTTCTTGCAATAGAGTCCCCTTTAGTGCAACAACCTCCTACTCCTTGAAATAGGAGGAGGCATCATAATTTGACATTACACGTGCCACAAGAAGAGGAGAATGAGGAAGATAATGATGCTTCTATCAACCTTTTTCTTAAGAGAGATAAGAAAAACAAAAAGAAGAAATGATTTTTTTTAAATGCTCTTTTAGAAACCTTGTTTGATAAACTTTGTTGGATAATGAAAGAACATTTTTTTAAGTAATTATCTATAAATTTTGCATATTAATATTGAGTTTTATTTCATGTTAATGAATATTGTTATGTGTTAATGAAGTCTTGATTAGTATTATGTATTAATGAATTTTATATCATATTAATAAATGTTATGTGATTGTATTGATTGAATGATATAGTTCATAAATGGATGAATGAATGAATGAACTATGTAATTAGATGATAATGGGGAATTTATATTGATGTTAGGGGGAGGGGTGTGAGGCTAAATGATCTTTTTCCTTTACATGGTTGGCCTTGCTAAGTAGAGAATATTCAAGTATTCTCAAAACCAAGTGAAGCTCAAACTAACATACCAAGGATATCTTCCTATCTAGCTAATAGTTTCTTTTCTTTGAGATAGAGTTTTGTGTCCATTCCTTTATCAATCACTACCCTTTTAGGCTGCTCAATTTCCTTCTCTATTTTTTCTTTTGCTTCAAAACTATTACCAAAGAAGCAATTTATTCTTTATCATCTTTAGCTTAGTAACCAAGTAATATAAATTTGATCAGTATACCTCTACTTCCTTCAACTACGACTTTATTGTATTCATTAGGTTTTCATCCCTCACCAAAAAAATTTCAAACTTGAGGACATTGTTTTGGGAGTGAATCATCAATGATATTCAGCTAAACTACAGAGTGGTTTGAACTGGAAAGAGAGAGGGTATGGGTCGAGACAGTATATTGAAATCAATTGTTATTAAGATTCTTTGGCGATTCTCCACTATTTTTCTCTAGGATTCATTATAGCATTGAATTCACCACCTATAATACACATCTAAATTAATTATAGCATTAAATTTAAAACTAGAAATATTTTTGTTAAAAAAACAAAATCATGTCCAACACATGCTTACACTAGCCTTTTGTACTATGCGTAGCATTGATACTAAAAACTATGTTACAGTCTATTCAAGAAGAGAAAATAATTATCTAGTATAGATTGTGCAAATCTGATAAACTTTAGTAATTAAATCTGATACATATGTGACATGAACAATGATTAGTGGCGAAGGGGGTAAGATTCAATAGCTTCTAAGATTCATCATTTCTATATGAAATGTATTCAATAATTTATTGGTTCTTTCTAATATTTGGTGAAGAGAAGGACTATATGGATTATAAGGGTCTATTAGGTCATATGATGATAACTTAGTTGGGTTGTTGATACAGGTCTATCAGTGGAAGAACCTAATGGTGATAAGACTATGATTCATTCAGAGAATAACTATCCATTGAACTTGAATACAGGCAATGATCATGTGTTACTGCTCCAAAATACCGATCATTTGAGTACTACTATGAGTGGGCTAATGACACTACCTAATAATAAAACTATTGCAGTGATCTCTATGAGCAGTGTGGCAAGTTTCTTCTGGATGTTCAACACATCACTAAGGAAAGAGGGGAGAAATGTCCTACAAAGGTATTTGTTTATAATGCTCTACAATCAGCTTAAAAGGATAGTGCATAGAATTTAAAACCAAATATTGGTTCTTTTATTCAAATAATATTAGATAACTTATCAAGAGAGAGTGATATTGTTTGTGACATAGATCAAAGTGTATTTACTTGGTTGAAATAGTGTTTTGATCAATAGTGCAGTAACTCTTCTTATATGTTCAGACAAATGTTTGAATGTGTATTAAAATGCATGGTTGACCTTGTTTAGCATGCTTTTATTTCCTATATAATTCTCATATTCATATTTAATGTGGTTTTGTTGGCACCCCTATTATCCATGACTTGATAATACTATATTATATTGACATTGATGTCTACAATATTGAATAGTTTTGTAGATCTCTAGAAACCATAGGTGGAACTTGATAGAAAACTATGTGTTGTTGTTGGGAAAAATGGTCTCATGGCTATGTATGACACTCTATTTAGTCAGGTTTACAATAGCCTTAATCTTATTTGTGATTACCATATTTTTAACATTCAATATACTTTCTTAGGAGATAAATAGGAAAGAGAATTTATTTCAATACATTACACAAATTAAAGTATGTCTTGTTATCATGCAATTGGATGTTGCATCATTCAAACTTCTTGTAACTGATAATGAATTCAAGGATTCAAAGTTCATAAAATAATTGAATGAAACTATAGGTTCTTTGCTAGAGCTGCGTGTAATTCCAATTTTCAATGAAAATGATGCAATGAGTAGAAGAAAAGCACCATACAAGGTATTTATTTCTACAACAAATTTAAACCACATGCTTTGTTTATAAGTATGCCAAATTTTTATTTTCATTCATGTTGTAAAATTGTATCTATTTATGTATTCTAGATGTACGATGTGAAGAATGACATCTAATGTATAATCTTAGACAATTATGTATCATGATGTATGGATATTATTGAAGTTTGACAATTTGGTTGGCTTCTTGTTGTATCAAGCACATGTTAATTATGGTGTACATGCTTATATTTCTACACTAATTGACATTAATTTATACTAAGCTATTTAGACAAGTGGTTGAATTACATGCTTATTGTATCACTAATTCAATAGAAAAATCATTGTTTTCAACACTTTGTGCATATGAACTTTGAATTTTCAAATGACTCTTTCATCATTTAGTGGTGTTTACTTATATGACATTATTAAAGAAAATCTAGTTATCTTTACATCAGAGGAATCTCTTATTAACTTGAATTTGAATCTTTGCATCATCTTGCTTCATCTTATAGAATACAATATGATAGTGAAACTCGTGAGAATTGAAAAGTCATAACAAATTAGAGAGATAGCTAATAAAATTATGCAAGTTGTAGGTCTTTACATATACCCAACATAGCTCGCCTTCTCTTATCATCTCTATCTATTCATTCACATCTCTTGATTTATTTGTAACATATATAAAAGAGTGTGAGATCAATCTGAACTTGCTTATTTATTCCAAGCTACAAACTCATAAAGCATTCAAGAAAATGGTAGAGCAAGGAGCAGTCATTGAGATCATTAATGATGAGGTTGTTAGATGCTCATGGGGAAGAGATACTCTCAAGTGTTGTTTCTCTACCTTAAACAGTAGAGATGCTCAATTGAAAAGTGAAATTATTCAACATAAAACTTTATATGAAAAAGATCCTGATAATGAAGAAGATAAATTTGTATGCCACCTTAAAACTTGCCAAAGAATCCAATATTCATTAGAGGAGGATTTTCTCACTTTTAAGTTCAAAGTCCACAACTATTGTATATGTGATAGTCTTGTCCCTAGATGCTCTAGTCAATACTGTAATTCACTTACAAATGTCGAGCTTGGTCTTTTATGGATCTACTATAGTTGATTTGGGATAGCTGGATAAACACATTGAAAGAAAGAGGGGAGAGGCACTCCATGATGAGAAAAGTAGTCCAGGTGGTAGAAGCTCTACCTACCATAAATATATTTACTGAGAATCATCCCTACCAAAATGTTAAATGCAATATTTTTTTAACTCATGTTTATGACTTTCCATTTGAGTTGTGTCATTTGCCTTGCAATAGAGCCCACATGTTTCATAGGAGTTAAATGAAACAATGGTTTAAAATTATTGCTGACATAAACGATGAAGCATGTGAGTTGAGAAGCAAAATTATTAGAGAAAAAACTGCCTATGAAAGAGGCCCAAATGATAATAAACATGGTAACTTCACTTTTCAAGTTAACATGTTTGTCAGTGTTGTAAAGTCATTAAATGATAAGTTTTCATCGCTAGAAGAAACCATTGATAAGTGAATATGTAGAAGACTTAGCCCTGAATGCAAAGGATATCATGATCTACTTGAAAGTGCCAATCATGTTTTCATTGAGATATTAGATCTTATTTGGGAATTTTGGTCAAAAGAATTGACACAACGAATAGAGGGAATGATTGATAGAGAGGTAAATCAAGTGGTGAAAGGCCTCCTAGTAGTAAAAATTGTTGAGGATCATACCGGTGAAGATGTTGTATGTGCCATTTGTTTATCCAGTCCTAAATTTGCATAAGAGCTATGCCATTTGTATTTCAATGAAGGTCACATATTTCACAGAAGTTGAATTGAAAAATGGCTAGAGAATGGGAGACTAGAATGTATTGAGTTGTAGAATGTGTTTAGTTGAGACTAGATGTTTTGAAGTAATTGTTTCTTACTAGTTCTTTGTAGATTGTGTAGTGTATATTGACGTTGTCCATTGATGTAAAGCCAACTACAAAATAAAATTTGAGATTATTCAACTTCTTACCACGTATTCATAGATAAATAATTAAAGTTAAAACATACTAAAATAGAATTCTTTGTGCATATTCCTATACCAAGTAGTAAGATATCAATCTTTATATTGCTAGATTTGCAAGCTTGATGAATTGCCAGATTTTCAAGCTTGATCAAAAAGATTTTCTCTTCTAATTAAGGTAGGTAAATAATATGAGATATACCAAAATGGAAATTCAAAAGAGAAAACTATATCATATATATTTTTATACACAAATTAGTAATGATTTTTATTTATAAACAAACTGGTAACATGTGAAGAATGACCTTCCTAAATACTTTTGGAACTTTTTCGAACCATGATTTCAATAGAATGAAAATGACAGTCTGTGTTTATTATAAATTGGTGATGTGGAATGGAAATGCCAAAGAGAAATGTATCTTATATTTTTAATACACAAATTGGTAAAACATGAGGATTGACCTTCAGTAGAAGCCAAGATCCAAGATTCTAGGATTTCAACATAATGAAGATGATGTCTCTTTGTATCTTATATTTGTTAAATTGGTCTCTTTGTATCTTTCAAAATTTGTTAAATTGGTCTCTTTCACAATTTGGGATGATATTCAGTGCTGAAAAAGCTAAATCAAATGAAACTCAGTGCTAATGATTCTAAAAATTGGGGATTTAGCTACACTACCATCCATCTTTTGCATGTTTTTGAATGAAAGAATCTCTTGCTGATGTATTTGGTTTGATTTTGAAAAATTGGTTATATAGCTACACTTACATTATTCAATATTGAATCAAATGAAATTGGTGCTAATGCATTGATACATTTGGTTTAATTATGAAATTTGAGTATTTACTTACATTTTGGCGTTGTGTCAATGCTAATGTTTTTGGTTTGATTGTTTGATTGTGAAAATTTGAGTATTTACTTACATTTTAGTTGCAGGCTATTTAATAAGTAGCCAAAGTTACATATTATTTTAATTTAACAAAGAGTGGTGTATAGCCACATTTTGATTGTAGATTGCTTCTTCATTAATTAGATAGTGGTAGGCTTTGGAAAGAATAAGGTCAAACAATAAAAAGTGGTATTTTGTTTTTGATTGCAGATTGCTTCATTAATTAGATAGTGGTGGGGTGTGGACTTTACTTTTATGGTTATAAGGGAGTAACAACTTAATTCATTTCACATAGCTTTACAATTCTTATTTTGATATGTAACAATGAATATTTAACAGAAATTCAAGTTGACTAATTCATATTGAAATGGTATGTTAAGTTTTTCTTGTAGCTGTGTTGATACTATGAAGTACTTTGAATTTAAGTTGAAGTTTTGTTAATCAATATTATAAGAAGCATAGAAATCCTTTTTTGATAGTTTCCCTATAATATTATACAATTGTTGTTTTTCTTTATGTTAAACACTTTGTACTTCCAGTCTAGTTTTTTCACGTAATTTGTCCAAGCTGATTATTTATGGATCAATGGAACTCTGGGTATTTTGTTCATTTCTTGTAGTTGTTACGATGGTAACTACACATCATGCATTACTCATAGTCTTATAGATTCTTTTTATGAAAATCATATTTCTCATTACAGATTTTTGAATACTTTATCGAGTGTGTTATTTCTTTGGAAACACTTAGGAGGAATGGTGTTATGCAAATTTCACGTGCTAATAAGGTTGACTGAACTCAGGATGAATCAGCTATATTAGTTGAATTTGTATAGTTTAATTTCTAGTTTGGCATACTTGAAACTTACATTTTTTTTCTACAACCTATAATTGCATTTACATATAGAAAGAATGGACTGATTGTCAATTGTAAGTACCAATATTTATAGAAGAATTTTTGTCAGGTTAATTCTGAGCTTTTAATGCACTTTTTATTATGAACAAAGTATATTATGAATGTCAATACTAAGAAACCTCTTGATTGCAATTCAACTTTCTAATATTTATTGCTTTTTCTCTATAGAAAGCTTATTATTGAGCCACTTAATGGCCACAATAAAGTTTTTAAGTAGGAACTTGCATTTTCTATTCTATGTGCAAGAAAAGTGTGGTTAAAAGATTCCTTATGGGATAGATAATATAAAGGGAGCTCAAGACATCATAATTGTACTAATCCATTTTTAATTTGATTCTTTGAAATTCATGTTGATGATCTTTTTGGTAAATAAGCTTGATGATGTGTAGGTTGAAGGGGAAATACATAAACTTTCCATGGAAGAAATTGGGTATAAAAATTGCATTAGTGTACCTGATAGTGCTCCATCCAAGGTTTCATTAAAAGATTTACTACCTCCAGGAAAAGTTTGTCCTACCATGTAATCCCCTTGATTACTAATTTCATGTAACCATATCATTTTCATCTTCTACTACCATTTTTATGCATCACCTCAAAAAATTGTTAACAACCATAGGATTATCTCTTTATTCTTCACTTATCCACTATGACTATTGCACACATAGATACTAATTAAGTTTGTCATGCTTTATGACTTTCATTGTCAGTATGCTCAAGGTGCTTTATGGCTTCTTTTGATTAGGTTTAGTAGTAATAGATTAAGATGCAAATTCTCATGATATTAAATGTTTCAGTCAATAGGTCATTTGACTATTTGTGCTTCCTTGATGTTTCTTAAGATGTGCTAAGAAGCTCGATTGATACTTAAATAGCTTTTGGCAATCTTCTAGTTCATTGGAATAGGTAATATTTTTCCAAGTTCCCTTGCTACTGAAGATGTGCTAAGAAGCTCCATTCATATAGAAAATAAAGATAAAAATTAAAATACCAACCCTATTTGCATAACTATAATGAGGAATGATCATTTTTTTTCTATCCTGGGACTTCTGCACTTATTGGAATCTAAACCTAGAGCATGTGGTGTTTTTTAGATAATGGGAAGAGACATAAACCAACTTCTCTTGTAGGCAAACAATGAAGCATTTCCAAAAGGATTAACAATCCCTGAATCATTCCCCAATCTCATTACTGATATGAAGGAAAATCCATATGATGTCAAGCCATTCACTTTGAAGATGAAAGCAATGGTATGTTTTAAATTATTCTATGTTATTTTTGGAGATTTTCATATGCACTTTATTTTCCAGGTTTTTTTTCTCTGATACATTCTAATATTAACATTAATGATCGAGATATATTATATCTTCCCTCTATTGTAAAATTATGCTTGAGCAATCAACAGCTAATTTTGTTTAATTTTTTGGACCTTAATAGTAAACATGGATTGTCAATTTTATGCTTTGTATATGTGATTGCAAACTTGGAAAAGTTGATGATTTTTCCTCTTTAAATCTATGTTCTCCTCTTTTTCTATTTTTGTCCTCCATCTTTTTGAAGGACCCATCTCCAGAATGTATTTTTGTTACTTATTTGTTACAAAAGCATTAAAGCTTTGTATTATCTTGCTTATGTATCATATTCATTGATATGAAATGCTTCTCTTTTAAAAAACCTATTAGTTCCTTGGGAGCCACAGGCTCTATTGGAGTTCTTTTTGGGTAAGGAACATATCAGGTTGGTTTAAACCTAATTCTAGGAAGCATGATAGGGACAAGCCTAAGGATCAGCTAAATCCTATATTCAGCAGGGCTAAATCTTAGTTCTGGACCAACATTAACAGAGTCATCAGGATTCACTTCACTTAGGCTCTACAAGGCCAAGGTGGGAAAACCTTAGGGATTGATCTTATTAACTTGATATTCTTCTCTTCAATATTATCCCCTATAGTAGAAATTGTCAATGTTTTATGATTTGCTGATAAACTCCTTGATCGTAATAGCTAACTATAATCAAAGGGAAAGAAAAAACAAATAAGTAACGACCAACACTTCTAGTTCATCATTATATAAAATGGTAAATTGATTTTTTTGTTTGTTATGTATTTTTTGCAGTTAGGTGAATCATTAATTTGTTCTTGAACTTTAATTGACCAGTGTCTTATCCATTGATATATAGAGTCAAAACTAGCAAACTTGGACTTATTTAATCAACTTGTAATTAAATTTGTCAACAGTGAGCTCTAAATTTAATTATTATCATATCCTTCTTATAAACCCTAACCCTTATCAATTATAGAGAGCGATTATCTAATTCTTTGAATCAACAACAATTAATAAGAGATATATAATTTATATGAATTGCATTAAACTGAATGAAAATTGTTCATTTCAATCTTAAGATTATAGATATATAAGAAAGGAGACAAAACTCAAAGACACAGATATATAGAGAATTTCCTTCTTGTATTGACTTCCTTTGAAAATGCTTATAATACTAACAGAGACTCGAAAATAACTCATAACTTGACCACCGATACTCAGCATTCACTATATATATTCAAGTATATAAAAACTGATTACATTCATATAGCTACAAAAGAAAATAGACAAACTATAAAAGGGACATAAGAATGAGAAAATTCTATAGATAGCCAACCTCAACTCCACATCCTGAAATCCTTATATAGGATTGCAACAAGCTATAGATGGGAGGAAGACACATGTCAAAACATTAATGGATACAAAAAGTGGCAATATATGAACAAAAAGATATACAAAACATTCCTCAATGTTCAATCCAAAAGAGGAACTAGTTGAAAACGTTAGCAAGTGAAAATTTATGTCATGCTCTTTGACTTTACTCTGCTTTGTCTTTTACTATCCTCAACGAGTAATATCTCAGCTACCCCCTTTCGTCAGGGCTTTGATCTCTCGCACTGCTTCCCAAATGTAGATCTCCCTTTTGGTGGGCCACACTATATTTCTAACATCTTCTAGTTAATGTGTGGCTTTAGTCCACCTGGCATCAAAAATGGCTTTAGACTCAACAGAAAAGTTGTTCAAGTCTATTCCTACTCTAAATAGGGAATCAATTAATTTATTATAAGGGGCATCAGAGTTATCTTCAAAAATTTCTACAATTGCCTCTAGAGTCAAAATGGCACCAAAGGAATCAAACATTCCTATCAATCTCTCAATGCACCAGTACTATACAAAATTGATGGTATACAGGGCTGAAATCCCTAAGATAAAACTTTCAATTTTTGTTGTATAGTTTGCAATTTACTAGTGAAGATGCCAATTGGTTCTCTAACTACCTCTAAGCCCTTTTTCAATATGATTATCTTATCAAGCAAATCTAACTATTTAGCCATCAATACAATGAGCCTCTCTAAGAACTATGTATATGGGCCCCATTGATTGAATGTGGGTGATAGTCATGAAAGTGCCTCATCACAAAATTGCTCAGCACTTTGTAAAGCAAAATAAAAATTATGAGCTTGGTGTGGTATATTCTTTAGAGCTTCAACCCTATGGCTCATCAAACTCTTAAGAACAATTGTCCTTATCTCATCTCCTTGCTAAGTAGGTAGAGAATCAATGCTCATTCTCTTTGGTTATGTTGTATCCTCTACCTCCAAACCATATGTGTATGTTGGGGTCTCAGTTGTGTCCCTAGCTAGTTGCTCCTGATCTTTCTATTCTTGTCTTTATTCTGTAGTAACCACTTTCTCTATATTTACAAGTTGATGCTTGAGAGATGCAACCTCATCCTCTAGTGCTTTGACCTTAGCCTCAAGCTCTATAACTCTCTCCTTATACACATGGATTTTTCTAAGCTCATACTTATAGAGCTTCCTTACATCAATGTAATCATGTATGGACTTGGAAAGTCTAGTCTCAATCTCCTCTACCTTGGTCTCATTCATGAATAAGAAATGCTTCATGGCCTTTGAGATTTCTATACTAGAAGTACCCTGTAGAGTCCACATAATCATGTTACCCTATTTTGTGCTCTTCACATCCATCATCTTGGTTTATTTGATGATGGAGCCATGCTCCAAACTGCCAAATATTTGGTATCTATGTTAAATCTAGTTCCCCTTTATAGTCCATCAGCACCAAATGCCTCATATGATATGGCATTCTCCTATTTCCTTATTTGAATAAGAATAAATTCTTGCTCCAAATCCCATCTGGGTACCAACAACATACCACTCCTTTGCACAAGGTCTCTTGCCTCCTCTAGAGTCATGATTTCACTCTTTGGATCATAGGCTTGTATCTTCTCAACCAATTCTAATTTCTACTCATCTGACTCTCTTGGTTTCATTTTTAGCACCAAATAACTTTGTTTTACTTTGTATAAGAAACCCTTGAACTCAACTAATTTGATGAATTTGTCATCCTCTATGAATTGTTGGGCCTAAGTGATCCTATCATTGAGCCTTGTCACTACTAGTTCCAAGTTTGTGAGTGTGCTATTAGTTGTATTAATCCTATCCTAGAGATAGCTTTGCCTCAAGTAATCAAAATACTATCTATTGTCTTAAAATCTGTAGGGTCCTCTGTTTCACCTCTACATGGATATGGACAAATTTCTATCTCTTATTCCCTTTTGTGACCCATGATGCTTTAGGAGCATCATCTTCCTCTATTTCTAGAGTTACATCAAGTTCAAGGTTGTTTGGGCACACCCTCTCTTCTTGGCCTTGATTTTAGTATGGTCAATGACCATCTTCCTAATCCTATGAGGATATGAGATATCTAAGTAAAATCCCTTGAAATTGGGATCAATTCTCTTCATCTCCCTCTCTACCCTCAAAACACAGTCCAACTTTGCCAGCTTATCAACTGCCTCACCCTTTGCAACTATATTTGGAATAGCATTCTCATGTAGTAGCCCCTTGGTGTTGGGCAGCACATAGTTCCTTATCTCTTTAAGGGTGCTCTTCATCCAATTGTCAGGATCATAGATCCTATAAGGACCAATTGACAGTTTGTAGTGGTGGAGAAAAGAATGGATTTGATCAAGGGCCTCTTTTCCAATTGAAAAGTCCCCCACCCTGAAACATCTACACAAGAAAGTGCCTTTATGCACTTTAGGCCCTAGATACTCCCTATTGACCATAAACAACTGCCATATGAATTCCATTATTCCCAACCTAGGGAGAATAAACTTTGGTAATATGTGGGGTGGTTGGGGACAACCATAGACTCTCATCAAAGAAAAAGTTGGAAAATAAGAAAATGTCCCCACAATTATGGTCTAAGCTTTTACCCTCAGGAAGTAGGGTTGGTCTCAATAGACTCTTTAAAATCTAGGTGCCCTAAAGTAACATGGATCTAACATTCTCATTATCACAACACTAAAATTATTAAAGAATGAAATAGGATCAAAAAAATGATAATTATTGTCCCATGCCCATGTCCACAACTAAACTGGCAGCTCTCATTTGTATCAATGGTATGATCAATGAAATCAGAGCTTACGTACCCCACATTCTTGTAGAGGATCAGGTGCATCATCAATGAATAGTGATGGAACTTGAAATCTTTTAACTCTCCACTCTAAGCCAAGGCAATTTTTTCCTTCATCACCTCCAAAATGTATTCAACATAATCATACTCCCCCCCCATGGTAGGAGTCTTGCACATCTCTGGCAATAATAAATTTAGCACCATACACCATACCAATTCCATCTTTTCCAACCACCTTGTGGACACCATAAACTATTTTTACAAAGTAATTATTAAAATTGTCCAAAGGCATCATTTTTTCCACCTTCTTAGGGTAATCACCCACACTCTTTAAATCCATAGGGATATGTTATAGCATAGAATTCCCAGTGTATGCCTTGGTATTTCTCTCAAACTTCTTCTTTAGATCCTCCAAATCTATAGGTTGGCCCATGGCTCCATCTAATCCAAAAATTTCAATGAATAAAGCATGGTCAAGTGTACAAAGAATAGTTCCATCTTTTCTATGGAAGGACTTGGTAACCAAATCGTATGATCAAATTAGGGCCTTCACCAAGTCCACATCCACAAAGACCTCTAGAAAGATAAACTTTGCTAGGTTCTTCCACGGATTACATACTAGGATATTCTTTTCTTTGTTATGGTAGAAGTATTTGAACAACTAAAAAGTCATGACACTAGAGCGTACAAAATCTCTGCAAAGAGCATATGGGTTGATGAAAGCATGGTCATCTATAACATTAGCATTTGAGCAACCAGGGAAAAGCTTAATCCATTCTTTGACAAACCTATTAGGTTTTCTTTGTCGTGTTTTCCCTCCCTTAGGAGTCAAATTTTCTACCACTTCCATGTCCAACGCTTGAATTTCTTCTACCTCCTTATCAAACATCTTTGAAAGTATGCTAGAAAACACTGTGTGAACTCTGCTCTTAGACACTGAAAATAATTATCTATATGCACTGAAAACTCTGCAACTACTCAAAATCTCTTTCTCTATAAATGGTAAACTATAATTGATTCATAGCATGCCTTTATAGCTTGATGTATATTATCATCATTCATCTTTTCATTGATTCTCAGCACGCTCAAGCCATAAGATCAATTTATTCTATCACCTCAGGGGAGCATCACCATTACTATCTATCAATTCACTTTTTGTACCATACTCAAATCTCATTGATCGAGAAGTTCATTGTCATTTCCAGCTTAGAAAAGTGAAAAGCATATTTCATGTCAACTTAGGGTTTACAATCTTATGATCAACCCTGAAAGTCAAAACCCTCATAATATCTTAGGTGGGGATTAAAAGGTCTATGATCTTATGAACTTATGAAATTAAAACCCTTATCAAAATATCACAAAGCATGGGAAAAACCCTTATGACCTTACGACACATTAGTTATCATGGCATTAGAGTTGACTGTTGAATCCTTTATGATCTCACGAAAAGTGGTTTATACCAAATAGTGTAACATCTTACCTCAACCTGCCTCACCTTACGATCCTATGATCACGATTATCTATCACTTCGTAACACCTCAAGTTACCCTTCAAACCCCTATGATACTATGAGAATATATTACCTTTCTTTATCATAGCATCATAGGCTTTATCTTTTACTTTTGTAATCTTACGACACAATCCTCTTCATAACATCATAGCACTTTATCCATTGGCTTGAGATCCTATGATAAATTTTTTATCATAAGATTGGAGATTGCATTATGTTACATTAAAATATAACTTATGTAAAATAAGTTTCTGGCCCCACCGATCCAATTAAGCATCCACCTAATGTACGTTTCACATTTGACCAATCAGGATTGGACACCTATTACTTATCTGACACTGTACTGCCACTTTTCCTTGTCATTTATCACCTTATGATCTTATGATCATAAGTACCTCGTAGCATCATAGCATTCTCAATCTCACTTTCCAATCTTATGGACAGGGCTTCATCATAACATCTTACAACTTTTCAAAGACCTTCCCAATGTCCCGATCACCTTCTTTATCATATCATTGCACACTAGACTTGGAACCTCTTCAACATGACATTTGACCATACGATACAAAGGGAATCATAAGATTGGACACTTTAACTTTCTCATCCATGATACTATGACACACTGCATATCTTAAGATTGGAGAACTAAGAACATTACGCTGCAATCATCCACTAAACCTTATGTCATAACATCATAAGAGACAATGTGAAAGACAAATAAACTCCCACTTAGATATAAAACTTATGGTAAAGGCTAGACTTTGATTTTTATGAAATCTTTGTAGGATCAGATGAAGACACAACCCTAGGGCATCATTTTCACACTAGGGCAAGGAAAAAATAACTAGATTAGGACAAAAATTCCAAGTTAGGGCTATCCTCTGAAAATGAAAATTGATAGCACATAAACCCTAACATCACAACACTCTTTTTAAAATATTTTCAACATAAGATTTTGCAAATTTAAGTTCAGCGAAAATAGGGGCTATCAAGCTTAACATATTTTCTCCCTTTATATTTTACCAAGTAACTTTTGAGAGTTTTAATAGACTTTGGAGGGTTTTACTAGACATGAATTTTCCCTCAAAAATTTATCAGTTTTATTATTTTTTTTTGCATCCTATAAATTCAACCTCTAGATTTAAAATAAAAATCTGGAGTTATCCTACAACATATCATTGTAACTTCATTTGAAGAGGGAGTTATTGGTTAGCCCCACTATAAAAAAGTACCTTCACTACTCATGTTTCAACTCTAGAATCCTCTTTCATATGATATAAGATGAATACAACATTTTATGCTCCAATACATAGTGACAATTAAAATCTCATGGATGTTGTAGTTGTCAATCTATACACAGATATATTATTTGCTCTTGATCTATGGAATCCTTGTATTAGCTCTCTATTACATGGCATGGTCACATTATTATGTCATTTTGAAGAAAAATTAAAACTTCCCTATATTGCATATCATGATATGCTTCCAATTTGTTACTGTTCGAAACTCTCTATTTTCCTATTGTCATAATGCTTGATCATGTTGAATTCTTTTCACTCAAAACTCTGTATATTTTTGAACAACAAACAACATTATTCAGTTCCTATAGTAGATGTCCACATCATGATTTTAACACAAGTAGGACCCTTCATTTTAGAACTAAAAATTATTCATTTCATCATGTTGAATTTTCTCAAGTTTGCTACTTATATCTATGCATGGATTTCATGCAAGACTTGGGAAACTAATAATATAGATTTCATTAATTTACTTAGATATTCATGAAATTTTTCTCAGCATTTTAATAACTATAGCACATGTGAAGTTCTTGAAAGAAAAATTGGTAATCCTTGTCCATTTATAGAATAGATTTCTTATTTCACATGTTGATTGTTCACATTATTCATGAAATACTTGACTACTACATTATTCAGTCATTTCTTTTCAAAAGTACAACTTGCATGCTCTCTTTCTATAATGTCAAGTTAGACAAACTTTGCCTGATACTGAATTCCCATGCTATGAGCAAACCCTACATGTATGAATTATGAAATGTGGTGTACCTCTCCACTGAAAACACTCAATCTTTCTCTATAGTAGCTACCCCATATTCTGAGAAGTATGCTTTATAGTAGTCTCACTATTGATAATTGTTTTTGCACTACTCCACCAAACCCAAGCTTCCATAGCCTATTACATACCTTAAGCTCGTGTCTTTTATGATGCTAGATCCACATCAACATCTGCCATGCTATCAATGCAATGAAAATTCTTTCTTGTTTGAGAAGGAACTGTGTAATATGCTTTGTTACTTTTAGCAACCTCATAATGGATGTTATTTTCTCTGTTTGTCTTAGTAGTTGTCTTAATAACAAAAATTTGCACATTTAAGATGGTATATGCTCATGTGAATTTAGCATCAAATAGGAATTTTATTCTTCCATTCCTTATTCTATGTTCATCTTGGGTTGTATTTTACTCTGCCAACTTGAATTACACCTCTGTTGTATTTGTTTTTAAACAAATCAAATTGGTCAAAATTTCAACCAATCTTGGTTAACATTTCCACCAAGTATTGGTCAAAATTTTGACAAAATCTTTAGTCGTGAGTATGGAATTGTAGTCATTGCTAGACTAGAATTGGTCAAACTTTCAACCACAACTTGGCATCCATTTCGACTAATATTGGTCAAAAATTTGACCAATTCTTTGGTCGTGGGTATGGCTTCCTAGTTGTTGATGGGCAAAATTGATTGAACTTTTGACCACACTTTGGTGGCCATTTCGATGAAGTTTGGTCAAAATTTTGACCAATGGCCACCAATAATGCTCATACCAAATGTAGCCTATTCTGACAAAGTATTTGGTCAAAATTCTCACCAATTGGAGGGTTTATTAAATTTTGACAACAAAAATTGCGACGCACCACTTAGTCACAAATTCAACCAAGTAAGGTCAATATTTTGACCATTTTTTGTCGAAAATGGGTCAAAATTTATTAGTGTGAGCTTAATTTGGATGAAATCATTGAGATGCCACAATTGAATCTAGAAAATCTCACCTTGTAACAAACTATTTTGCTACAAGAATTTTTGGCAAAGAAGAAGAGACAAGAAGAGCTTAGGAGGGAGCACAAATAGAAATAAGTATTATATGATGTAAAGCATGTTTTTGTTGATGCTTTTGAGATTCATAATTTTGAAGAAGATACACCAATCCTAAACCAACTTGTAAATATAATTGATCAAGTGAACGCTGGAGATATGGAATCAAATGTGAAGTTAATGGATTGGTCGACAAGAAGATTTGAAACCAAGGTTGTGGAAAAAGTTTCCATAACTTTTTCCAAACAGAAAGTGCAATTATAGGAGAAAGCATAGATTGTGATCGAGTTAATACAAAAGGTACAACATTTGTACACAATTGTATTAGACATGCCAAGATTTACACATGATATTTATGCACAAATAAATATGACTCGAGCTAAGATGAAGGCATCCAACACCATTATTTTGGAGTCATTAGGATCAAGCATTGATCATTATAATAATCTACTGAAATCTCAAGGTACATTGGTCAAGCTTCAAGTAGCTCACAGCAACATGAGATCCAAATTGATCTCTGTTCAGGCAATGTTGATACCTCATTTGGAGGTCATGCAATGAGAACTGAAAACAACCTGGGATCTTATCATAGAAGATCATAATCTTTTAGTGGCTGATAGTTTAGTTGATTTATCTACAACAATATAGTTGCAGAATAATGTGTTAGAGGCAGCAAGAATCACATGGGATCATGCATTGTCCATGATTACCATAGTTCATAAGGAATTCATTGAAACATATGGATTACTTCCATCCATTCAACCCTAGTAGCAGTGACATATAATGTTCAAAAACAAGGGGAAATGAGACATAATATCTGTAGAAGGAAAGAGATGTGAAGATGAGCACAAAGAATTGAGAGGAGACAGAGTAATGTGACGTGAACAAGATACAAAAGAAAGGAAAAAGAAGAAGCACAAATGTATAGTGTACATATTTGAATAAAGGTGAAATGGTTTTGTTATTCATTTTTGTATTGTTTTTGCATTTTCTATAAGTCATACAACTTAGGGAGAGAGCTCATTATCCAATTGTATTGTAACAATGTAAATATGACAATTTTTTCCACTAATGTCAAAGGGGGAGATTGTTGGTATCTCTAACCATTATTGTCAATTAGTGTCAATCACTTAGTCATTTATAAGGCAAATTCAGATGGTCATCACTGTGACCGAGCTACTCTATATAGGTAGAGTCATGGACATAAGTAAGTATGTACCTAGCTCTTTAAGATTCGAGTAAGTTTTTGGGTCATAAAGTATTTTTGTATATGAGTCAAGCTCATCAGCGACCAAGCAAGTTTTGAGAATACAAGTGTCAAGTCACTTAGTATGTACCGCGCATAATGAAGGCTGAGAAACAGCAATGTCAAGCATTATGAAATAGTAAAGGCCAAGCTATGCAAAGTTTACATGAAAGTTAGGAATGAACTGAGTTTTAGGAAAAATGATTAATAGGCCGACTTGTAAGGGATATTTAATTTTTGAAGAGGTTGTTGTAGAACATTTTCATGTGGATCATAGATCCTTATGTTATGTGTTCGACAATCAGGATGAAGAGGCAAAACATGGAATCATCTAGAAAACTCTTTATGAAAACCTTTATATAGGGATGATCTTAACCTAGATTGTATACCTGTAGAGAAGGAGATGAAAAGAGTTTATGTGCAAACATGAATCTATTGATAGAAAAGGATTGAGATCAAATTAGAAGTTATTGAAGGGTTATGTTATCATCTAACAAACTGAGTGACCTAGTCATTGTAGTGAAGTGAAAGGGAAAGACAAACATATAAGATCAGAGGAGAGGATCAGTTAGTAAGGAGAAGACTCAAAGTTATCTTATAGAGAAAACCAAGATTCAGGTGCTAAATAAGTTTTAACAGACTTGAATTAGGATAAATCTCTTAATAGAGTGGTCTTAACAGATCTTTGTAAATCTCCTAACAGAGTCCTTACTTTTTTGTAAGTGTTAAAATCTCTAACAAGGTGAGACCTAGCAGTCTCTTAAGCTTTTAATAGGATAGACCCCTCATAGGGTAGATCATATTTTATGGTCAAACATTGTAACCTTAACTGGTTAACTTTATTACTGCAATAGTGAAGATTTGTGGGTGTCATCCCCACCCCAATTTTACCTTCATCTTGGAGGGTTTTTGGGTAACAAATATTGTGTTATGTGTTTTACTTTAATGCATGTGATTGATATAATATCCCCCTAAATAAAGAAATCTAATATTAATCACAAATTATGTTTCTAATCATTTGTTGATTAAACATATTACATTAATGAAAAATTAATATATAAATCCCACTTAATAAAATATATAAACCCTAATTAAATAATTAAATAAAATCTTATATATATATACACACTAAACATAAACAAAGTATTAAACATATTGAAAAGGGGTCACACATTGAGCGACGCAATCTATGGTTGATGCATGTATATAGGTATCGAGTATCTCTCGATAAAATAAGAGGGGAAAAAGAGAAGGACAAATGGCATAAGATAATATGGACGAATGAGCAAAACATATGGACCTTGATTGCAATGAGAATGACCAATGACATCGAAAAATTATTTGACATAGAAAATGGAAAGTATTTATAAATACTGCCTCCATACTAAAGACTATGGAAATGAAATAGTGGACGGGTAAGAGATTCAAAGGGTAACGTCGTGTAGAATGGATGGACCCACCTCTAGTGAACAATATCATAGGCATTGGATAGGTTTGAAGGATATAATGTTTAGAGGCAGATTTATGAAGTAAGGCCTCACTAATTGTACAGTCCCATCCTATGATGCAAGGTGTCGTAAGTCACTAATCAAGAAAAGTGATAATATCATGGGTTACATACCTGATCACACTACTATAGGTAGTAGTTATACATTGAAAGTATAAAGTTACCCATCTACTTTAAGGGTATCTTATATATCTAATAAATATATTCTATTCATCACAATAATACAATATAATTTAAAATATAAATATATTATTTGAAATATTATAAATTTTCAACATGATTCAATAATAATTGAAAGTATTTCTCATTATCTTATAAGTGATTATTATATAGAATTCATTCAATTATTCTTATAATTGAATAGAGACATTATAAGCATAAGACTTAATCTTTTGACTATTGAAATATGATTATTTCCATCATCGTCATTATTTGATTTATAATCATAAAGTTACAATGTTACCAATGAGAGTCGTGTCTAAGTCAAAGCAACTGGATCTCTATCCCAAGATAGAGTAGAGGTCAGTGATCTGTGATCCATCGAGATACAAACTTGGGACTATAAACCTTGAGGGAATCCATTTGCACATTTAGCATTTAGGAAACTTGGATAACTTATGTTGTCTAAATTTGTATGTCTAAATTTGCATAAAGCCACAATTTTACCTCATCTGGACCTAGCTTCCTCATTCAACTCCTATAATTGCATAGTTTCCTTCAACCCCTTCATAGATGATTACTTAAAAATTCACTTTGTGCTCAAGAATCCTTGAGCTAAGTGGTTCATTTTCCTCTTGAAGGTAATTAATGAAAAAATAGACCCATGTTTCATAGTTTTCCCATACAAGTTGATGAGCCTTATTTCCATTCATTTCAAAACTTGTAATAAGAATAAGATAATTAAATATGAAGGAAGGATAAAATCAAAACCAATATTGATACAATTGTATCTCATTAAGTGTTAGGATAAGGTATAATGTACCTAATAAAGACTTAATGGAAAAGGTGATGCTAATGGTGGACATAGGGTTGATCCAAAGTTGCAAGGGTGACATTAAAAACTAGTTTTGAGATTCTAATGTGTTCTTTAGGGTGGTGAATACATTTAAAACAATATACATAGGCAAATCACTAACCTAATTCCAACATAAACTGTGTGAGAGATTGTTAAAAATGAAAACACGTGTCAATTTAAATGTAATAGTGTAACCAAGTTCCTTAAATGTGTATGTTACTCAAATATAAGAAGTGTAGTGTTATAGTCATAGGTATCTTGACACCAATGATTTAAGAGATTGTGAAATGATATTACAATAGTTAAAACATAACATATAATGTATGATATAATAAAGAAAGATGGCCTAAGCTAGGTTTCTAAATATTTATTATTATTTTTCAACTCAATCTTAAGTGTGACATCTACAATATTTAGAAGATTAGCTATTTTCCTTTCAAAACAAAGCATGACAAATTTTGACCTATTTTATTCCTTAAAGTTGATAAGTGTTTGTTTGAAATATAAAATTAAGATGTAATAACTAGTTTTATTTATATTATAAATATTAATAATCATTCATTAATATTTAGTTTAATCTTATTAAAAGGTAGGCCCACCTCCTCAACTTGTAAGGTTCTCTAAATCTATACCATATAAAAATGGGTTGGGAAAGCAAATTTAATGGCTGGAGATCTCCATGGTTGTGTATATTCAAAATTGGTGGCCTTCACTAATTGATAGCTCTCATATGTTTGGTTTATAGTTCTCTTGCTGTTAAATGAAACTTTTAAAATTTTATTAAGACCACGTAAATATGGAAACAGAAATGAAAACGAAAAAATATTTAAAAACATATTCTCGAATTGCTGCGAATGTTGCGTTGGGATGTGTGAGATTTTGTGAAGGCTGTGAGAGTATTGAGAAAATGTCCAACCGTTTTTCGAAATATGAGATAACCGTCTGTGTAGGGAAAGCTGGGAAGTTGATACAGATGTAGGAAAGTTGGTTGTATAACGGGGATGAAGAGCGGGATCCCCTCTCTTCTCTTTCATGGAAGCTTCAACATGAAAAGAGAGGACAGCAGGAGCTCGGTTACATTACATCTCTGATATCATTGTCCTCTGGAAGGGCAAGGGCGGGCTTTTTCTATCTACCTTGCATGATCATTTGGGGGTGTTTGAATTGGGATTGAATGGGTTTGTCCGCATTTCCTTGTGAGAACCCGCTGATGGGAACCTCAATGGTGGAGAGCATGGCAATCAATCCTCTTCATCGGGGAGGAAACACCCAGCAGCAGCAGCAGATGTTTAATTCAAGTGATAGGCACTGGAATGCCGTGGGTTTGGATCATTCTCAGTTCAATGGAAGGGAGACATTAGGGTTAGGGCTTGGGATGGTCCCACTGGGGGAAATGGGAATGGGAATGGGAGTGAGAGTGGGGGTGAGCATGGGAATGGGGATGGGGATAGGAATGCCGCAGCAGAATGATCACCAAAATGTGAGTTATGGGGCAGTCAATGCAGGGGAATGTGAGAAGAGGGATCTACCGGGGTGGTCAATGCTTGGAGGGGGTCCTGAAGGCACAGAGAGTGTTGTGGGTGTTGAGAATTTGGGTATGAGAAACGACCTTTCCGCCTTCAATCCGCCCCCCATCGAGAAATTCGATGCCAAAGAAAAGGAAGTGAAGATTGAGAATACAAAGGCGCCAGAGGCTGAAGTGGTGGCGACGGAGGATTCAATGGCGGGGCGGTGGGATTTTGATGAGGGGATGATCCAGGAGAAGCAGGGCGCAATGCCTTCAAATATAGATCAGCAGCAGGAGAGCCCAGATGAGATCAACAATAAGGCATCGGTGGAGGATTCAGAAGGGCAGTCAATGGAGGAAAGATGGGGCGGTCGGGAAGATGAAAGGCGGCAGACCAAAGAGGGGTCTATCGGGCAAGAGGAAAAGCAGGGTGTGTACTTTTATAGAGAATGCCAGAGAAACATGGCTGCTGATAAGGGGTGTACGGTGGTTGATGGGTGTGGGGAATTCATGCCTCGTTCAGATGATAGTGCTGGTTCCATGCTGTGTGGTGCATGCGAGTGTCACAGGAGCTTTCACCACCGTGTGCTCTGTGATAAAGAAGGGTTTGCCATTGAAGGTGCTGAGGAGATTAGGGTTAGGCAAATCCATGATTGCATTGCTGCCATCAAGAGTGTGGCGAATGAGGTAACTCTTAGTGTTAATCAGACCATAAGTGTAATTCAGCAACATTTAGTTAAGGGTCAGGGTGAAGTAATTTTTTGTGCAAATGCACCTCAACCCTATCAATTTGAACAGAATTTTAATGTTCCTTCCTTTCTCAAACATTTGGATGCCCTAAGAAAGGCTACAAGATCTCTTCTGGTTACTGCTGATTGCCTCACTACTCTCCAAAGTGTGAACAAAGAGGGGGGAGGGAATGCAATGAAGGATGGGGGCAATTCTGTATGCTCTTCTTCACTTCTGAATCAGTTCAAGAATGGGAAACATATTTTGGGCAATGCTAATTATAACGGTGGAGTAAGGACGGGGAGAACACATCCATTTCAGTTGTGTGAATCTACCTTGAGTGAGAGGAAGGAGAAAAGAAAGAGGACCCGATTCAGCACAGAGCAGATCACCAAACTAAATGATTTTGCAATGGAGGTGGGATGGACATTGGCTGGATTGACAAAAGAGGACATTGATGCGGTGTGTGAAAATGTTGGAATTGAGCCCACCACTTTGAAGTATTGGCTTTACAATACAAGGCAGAAGTCCAAGAGAAGACATCAAGAGGAGGAAATCTCTCTCAGTTCCTTGAGAGATTAATTTTGAAATGATCATTTGCATTCTTTTATTTTCCTTTGTAATCAATTCTCTCCTTGTTTCAGTTCTTCCTCAAGAGAAGAAATCAGGTAGGAAATATTAAGATGAACATATTTTCATCAGAAAGTTCTATCAGTTGAATACAGTAAAACTATTTACTTTATCTGGTTGTATATATCTTAACTCATTTGGTTTACTTGGGTCCTTGACGTTGTCCTTGACGAAATGTGTTTCTAAGGGAGGGTTCCAAGAAGGGGGTTTAAGTTTTATTTTTAGCGATCCTGTGAAAAGGGGTAGAAATGTTTTTTTTCCACTTGTACCTGAATTTTAAATTTTTGTCAAAAATAATTATAGAAGGAAGTTAATTTTATAACTTATTTATAATGTCATCTTCTTTAAATCTTGGAACTAAAATTTATAGAAAGTCCCCTTCCATGGAACCCAGCCTAAGATCTTATTTTAAAATTATATTTAACCTCTATTTGGAAAAGAAAAACTTAGCAAATTACAATATGTATTGATCATTAAACACCCACAATGAATTCATTTTAAAATTATATTTAACCTCCATTTGGAAAAGAAAAACTTAGCAAATTACAATGTATTGATCATTAAACACCCACAATGAATTCAGTTTAGTGTATTTCTGAATTTGATTATGTAATTCTTTGTCTTCATAACTTCATGATCAAATCCGGCAATATGTAAGACAGATGAGACTATATTATCATGGCTGTAGAAATATCAAATCATTAATCTACAATGAAATCGTATTTTCTGTCTGAGTTCATGTAAATTTGTAAGTGGACTCTTCATTACATTGTTAGAGAAAATTGATTTGAAATAAATAACAGTTTCTCTGTTTCCCCTACATCCACCAGAAGATTTATTCCAAACAGAGACAAGCTCAAAATCATCAAACAGGATGCTGAATTTGAATTTATAAGCACTAATGCTGTTATATATACTCTCAACTACGCCGTCTATCTTTTTCAATGTAGCTTCTTTTATCTATAGAAAATCACAGTTCAAATGAACCAAGGAGCTCCCTGAAAGACCATATACTTTTCTTCTGTCTGGTGAATACAACCATAAAATATCCCCTTGCAACATCAGTGCATTGAGAAGATCTAAGTTTTGACAAGATCAGATCCGTTTTCTTTTCAATGTTGGACATGGATGCATAAATCTAAAGATCGTCCTATTTTTCTTTGAGGCTTCGGTTTTTGTTGGATCCCACAGACACTTGACTTTCCAATCCCTTATTGCATCTGTTCACCAACGTACAACAGTAATATTTAATAATAATATAATTCAATATAAAAATAAACCCAAAAAACTAGTATAAATTTTTTAACTATAGGAACTATTGTAGAATTTTAAAAAAATCTAATGGAAAGGGAGAGTTTGCGTCTAGTTCCTGCCAATAGTAATCTAGTTTTACTTTGTATCCAGTTGAAAGAAGTAATATTAATTTATGATTTTTTGTCTTCATAAGGAGGACAAGGAAATGACCATTAATAATTGTAAATGAAATTAGAATAATGTGTATCAAAACATAACATTAGAAAATAGTCAAGAAAAATGTGTATGAAATATATGTCTTATTTTACAAGTTGTGAGCTTATAGAATTTATAAATATATTTTTAATAATGAATAGAATTGAAATATATTTTCAAATTGCATTACAATAGAAGTATCCTTAACACGTGTTAAAATGAACTTTTTGAGAAAGTTATTATGTGTTAAAATGTATCATATGGGTGAATCTCATTATCAAGAGGCCTATTCTATGAGTTTGTTGCCTTCAAGAATGAACTTTGACATTGAAATGAAAGATCCATCTACTTTTATATTGAAAACTAACTTAACATACTCCATTTAATGTATAACATTGATGCATATAATCATCTATAATCCCTATTTATAAGATGCTCGTTTTACTATACATATAGGTTTCTCAAATGCTAAGACTAAACCATTATGTAGTGCTACAACAAAAATAATTCTTGTTGAAGAATTTTGTACACCTCAAGTTAGTCTTAGCTCTACCCACACCTACGGTCCTCTGCATCAAGTATATAATACCTGGCAATACCTGGCACTTCAACCTAGCTAGCAGCCAGAGACGAGGATCCGAAAGATTAAGTTAGTGCTTTGTCATTTTTGCTAAATGTTGCTTCCTTTTACACCTATTCTGGTTGGGTTTGTTAGAATTGGATGAGATTCGCTCCTCAAATAGATACACCTATCAATCTCCACTGCTTCATTCATTCCAAATGTTAGCCCTCACCAATGCACAATAATCTACCTAGTAAGGAGAGCATCCATATCAAGCTTTCAAAGGGGCACCCTGTATATAGTACGATCTCCTCAAATGCGTCTACACACGATTGGACAAAGAGTTCTTATTTTTTAGGCAAAATTAGAAAAATTGTAACAAGAACTTCTATGACCCTCCCATAGCCATTACTACAACACCTATTGATATAAAATAAATTTGGAATAAGCATAAGCCTTTGATACTTATTACAATTTCAGGTATATATTAACTTCTTGTATAAAATTTTAAAATTATATAAAGGAAAAATCATTGATCAATGAGAATCTATTGAGATAACAAGATTATGTTTTAATGCTTGAATATGTCAATGAGAAATCAAATTTTATTTGTCCAAAATGATTTGAAAAAAGCTTAACAAAATTGTTAATGTAGAAATGAAATAGACCACATTTTTTACTCATAATTTAGACAACACCCATTAAACTCACCAATCAAAACATGGTGTGCTGAACATTCTTTGAAAAAGATTTATATATTTTATCCAAAAAAAAAATTTAAAAATCAGTTCCACAATCCATATTTTACACAAATTTTTAACTGCTACTTCATATACAAAACAAAACAATTCTTAAGGACAGAAGTCATCAATCCTCATTATTATTGGCACAAATAAGATACCAATACAGATGGTAACAAGAGTAAAATACCAAAAGGCAACTTGAAGTGATTTGCAAGCCTAAAAGAAAAACCTGCAAAATAGTTCAAACCCAAGTTGCATAGGCCAAACAATTTTTGAAATGAATAACTTAGGTAATGAATTAGTTTGATAAAGTCTTAAGATACCAATATGCCTAGTCTAATGGTAAGGGTCAATTCTGCATTGGTAGAAAAACCAGGTGTCATAGCTAAGGAACTTAATTTTCTTAATTTTCTCTGAGTCTCTACCTCACTCTGAGATAAAATTTAAGATCTTTTATATAGATTCCAGAGTTGTAAATAACTGCCCTTGACCTTGTTGCATTTGTTAGGACTAATCTTTGTCTCCCTATCCTTGTCACTATTGCTTGTCCTCCACATTATATTCTCCATATTTATTTCACACCTCAGTTGCCATTGTTCTACCTTGGTTTTGGTAGTATACTTATCTTTTTTCCTCGTAGACTGATTGAAAAAAGAGCTTCTTTAAATAAGTATTAAATGCACCACTGAGCATACTCGAAAATGTCGATGTTATTAAATTTGGTTCCAAGGCCAATACATAAGCTTTTTGAAAAATATTAAATACATTCTACTTTTATCTTTACTCTAAATGGTTAAACAGTATAATTTCTTTGACATTGTCATAAGTAAGAAATGGCAAAAAAAGAAATTTGAAAGTTGTTTAAGGCTTCAAGCCACAAGATGATTTTTTTTCAATTTAGCAATAGATTTTGGCTTGCTGAAATAGATAAACAGAAAAAACTTAACAAATACACGCTCATACAAACCAAATTAGACATGTTTCAATAACTTAGAAAACCTCCTTTCAATACTTCGTTAGAAAATAACCTAGTGTTAATACCTAACTAGAAATTGGGAAGAAAATTGATGGTTAAAAAATTAATTTAATACGAGATTTGACTATTGATTTGTTAATCACTCACTTCGAGGAGTTGCAAGAAAAAAAATCAAATCATGATATAAAGAGCCTAATAAACACAAAGATGAATTTTTTGAGAAGATATCCACAAAAAATAAGAAGAAACATAAAAAATGAAGACAGAAAAAACATATACACCTACAAAATTGTATGGTAGCCGTTAAAAATTGGAAAGACGCATCGACTATGATCTAGGTCCTCCCAATTTAAACATTTCATTTCATTGTCATAACAAATGGATCCAATCCCACTCATATTTGTGCCAATAGGAAAGAAGAGTTGCAATGTGCCATCTTTGCATTGCCATGGAGAATTAAATATTAAATACCAAAGCAACAAGCACATAATGTTAGAAGAGTAAGGCAATAGTCTAAGCATTCCTCAAACAAAAGTGGTGTACACATTACCAAAAGAAATAACTTTACAGTTTGCACATTATGGAAAGCAAAATGACAACCAAAAGATGCATCCCAACTTCTTATTGGAATGCCCATGAAATTTACCTTCAAACCCTGAAGAAGATTCCCACATATAAAATTTGAATTGACAGAGACCAATTGTTGATCATTCATTTCTTTAGCCACACATTCATAGGAAGGGCAACAAGATTGTACAGAATTAGTGTAGCTTACAAAATTATTTCAATTCAAAAAAATATGATATGAAAAAAAAGAGAAACTTAAATTAAAAGCTAAGTAATCTGAATTTTATAATATAGAAAATAAAGCTAAAAATTGAAAAAAAAACATATCTACATCTCCAATGCCAGTGCTTGTGCCTACATTGTTCATGCACATCACCGTGATTTCTACTGGCTTAATAAAACAATAAATTTAAACTCTATTGTGAGAAATGGTGCTCTATTACCTTTGCAACTTCCCTCATAAACACTGTGATGCAACAATGATTTCTGGCAAAGACATCGACTAGAAAAAAGTACCAATAAAAACAGATTGATATTTTGCTTAAAAGTATGCATTCAAAATGAATAGTTTGATTGTCTCATACTATTTCAAATCAACCAAATGCTTAAAAAAGAAATGAACACACTGCACACAAGTTCCATGGTGTCTAATTATTCAGTCAACATATATGTAACATGTGAATTCTAACAATATTTTCTTGGCCTGAAAACATGATTATGAATGTTCTCTAGACTGTCTTGGAATGGAAGATAACATGTGGATAGATTTTTTGGGCAAATATAGATGTTTCTAGAATGTGTTGGAAGGAAAAAAAACATGTGGATAGATTATTTTTATTTTTATTTTTGACAAAGATTAGATGTTTATAGAAATTGCATTAATTACAACCACCCACCAATGTTAGATTTTTCTGAAAAGCTTTTTAAAAGGTTAATGTTGATGGAAAAATATTTCATTTTGATATCAAGTAAATATTAGAACTGTTCCACCCATGATTGTTCATTGTACTAGCTAATAGGAAGATAAATAAAAAATTTCTAAAAAAATTCATTATATAAAAGAAAATTAAAAAAGTTACAAATGTAGAAACATTTGTAAAAATTCTATGATTTGATTGGTTGAGGGAAAAAACAAAATAACATTCAATGAATGCTATAGTATCCCACCTATGGCAGGAACTAATAATGGAAGTGGTTGTAATTGAATTGTAGGGGAGATTTGTAGAAAATAATGCAAGTGATTAAAATTAAATTTGTTGACTTAATGATATTTTTGTTGGAATAATTAATTTGTTTTTTTATTAAAAATTAAAGTAGGTTTTGAATAGATTCAAAAATTCTTGTAAAAAAAAGCTAATGAACAAAATAAACTAATGAATAAGATAAGTGTTGTCAAACAAACACTAGTATTATTGCAAACCAACAACCAAAATCAAGACAAACCATGTTTTGAAGGGCACCTCAAACCCTTAACAATAGCTAAAGGACAACTTGTCAACAACTACACCACAACAAAAAATAGAAACCAAAAAGATGGAAACTAAATCGCCCTTAGAACCTTTTGAATGTAACTAGCACCCTTAGCAAGAAATTGAGACATGATCTTTCTTCCTTCTCTCCACATTCAAAAGGTAGCACCATTTTAAGGTATAAAGCAAGGGGAAGTGGGAGAACAATCCACAAGGGCATTGCACATAGAAGGACCAAAGTAGAACCTTAGCCAAAGCTTCATATTAGGAGTTGCAATAGGCTATATTAGGTGAAGTTGAACACAATTGTTTTCAATAGGAGAATATAATATAACCTCTTGAGGTAGATCTTTTGAGATTCAATTTTTTTTTTGTAAATATTATTTAAAAGTCAAAATAAAATTTTATTCAACAAAAGATAGAATTATATTGCAAATGTTAATCAAAGAGACGCATTAATGACCATTAAATTCCTAAATATGATGTGTAATTTAATAATTATGCTTGAATATGGATATATTAATTTTAAATTTGTTCAAATACGTATTTATTTTATATTGTTAATTATTTTAGTAACAATGTCTTCTTTTTTTTGTCTTTTCAATAAATTAAAATAACCTCATATATGATTTTAAAAAGTATATTCATCAGCCCTAATATTTTAATAAAAGATGTTGTCATTATTAACTAAAACAATAAATATACTTAACAATTAGAATGTTTCTAATTTTAAAGCATTATTAGTCAGTAACTTTAATGTTGTTAGTAAGCAAGGTTAGATATTATGGCTTGTGGTTGCTTCCCCTTCGGTTCCGTTGGACAGTTACTTTCCATCTTCTCATTCTAGTACTTCTTATACCATCCCTCAAGAGCCAATTCCAACTCAAATTCATTTATTTCTTTGATGGGTGATCATTCCACTTCAATGAAGATGAAAGCAACCCAAATTTTGTACTCTGCAACTGTGAGCATTGCTCCAATGGATCATAGCAATAAAAGAAGAAGAATTGATGGGGATCATTGCCAAAATGGGTAATTTTACAATCCCCAATACCAAGTGAAGGAATTATTGAATATGGGTGCCCTCCATTCGCTCTTTGAACAAGGCTTTTAGGGAAAATATTGCTCCATTAGGAAATCAATTAGGGGATCTCCCTCGGCTCCTCTTGCTCTGAGAAACCCTAGCTTGGGGAAAACCCCAGTTAGAACTTCTCAATTCTAAATATTGGTAGGGAATCAATTAAATCCCCCTAGGACTTCACAAATCATGCATGCCAAGGAACCCCAAACCCTTATTATCAATGATATTTACATTAATGGGTTATGAGAATACTATCAAGCAAATGGCCTTTTTGCCAAATGGAGCAGCAAGGATCCTTCTAGAACCCTAGTGCAGGATTGGCTTGAAACCTCCTATGATGACTAGTTAAGGATTTATGCCCTCAAAAATTATATATATTTTTTAGATTGCTCATCTTCAGATTTGGGGAAAAAATTCTTGCATGGAGATCCAATCTTTTTAAAAGGGCATCCCTTAAAAATTCATAAAATGGGAACCTAATTTTGATATGTATTCATTCAATAATGTTAAAGTTTAGAGATTTCTCAGTAGAATTATTACATAGTCACATTCTTTTCTGCATAGGAAACTCATTGAGGGTCTTTGTTTCCTAAAATAATGTAAATTTGATAATTGAAACATAATTTTCAACAACAAAATTTAATCAAATTAAGTTAATCACGAATTATTCTTTGTATTATCTGGAATAGAAAATTTTCAAGGAGATCATATTGGAAGCAATCATTTGGCAACCACTGTCATGTAGGGCATGCCATAAATCTAAAGATTTTAAAAACATGAACTCGTCAAGGATTTTGGCATCCAACCCTGGTCTTGATGTCTCATTTAATACCATGGCGGGGATTTTATTATTTTAGATAGAGCTTCCCCTCCCACAGAGGGTGCATAGGACTTTCCTTTAGAACCTAATTCTAAAGAAATGGAAATTGTGGAAGGTCAGGGTTTAGTGGAAGTGGCTCTCATGACTCCTTCCTCTATGGCTTATGTCGACCCTGAGCCACTAGAAGTTGTTTATACTTTCTCTCCTATACTTAATCATGCTCTAAGAGATGAGGATGGTTTTGATAGAGATAGGGTGGTCACCCTTGCCTCCCCTCAGAATCAAAACAAGGAGGAGACTTCTGCCCCTAGAAAACATACTCTCCCTCACCCTAGTTGCAACGGCTTCTCTATCTCGTAATAGTATCAGATCTTCCAGCCATGGGATGAGTGAGGTAGAAAAAGAGGCTTCTTGTTAGAAACTAATAGAAGAGCTCATTAACACATTTATGGAGGATTCTGTTAAGGAGGGACTTATTGTTGAAAAAGAAATTTTAATTTGCAAACTCTTGGCTCTTGGTGGTGAAGGATATACTCATGAAGACCTTAGAAATGATTTGATAAAGAGGGAAGAATCAGATAATCTAAGAGGACTTGAACAATCTCAAGAACCTCGATCCTCTCCTAACTTGGTAAGGATTCCAAAAAAGAGAGGAAAAAATATTTATAAGAATTGAGAAATCAAGATACTAAGGTTGAAGGCCAAACTAAATTAACCAATCTATTTGATGTAGGGAAGAGGAAGTTGCTAAAGTGTTGTCTAAGTCAATATAAATCAGACATTATGATAATTCAAGAAACTAAAATGAATTGGGAGGAGTTTAATGCTTTTCAAAAAAAGCTAGAAACATCTTTGGAAGCTAAGCCATAGGGGCTTCTAGAGGTTTGGGAATCATCTGGCATGGTAAGAATAACTACAATAATGTGTGAGAGAAATTGGATATCTACTCAAATTAAGTCTTTCAATTATCTCCTTCATTATACATTAATTAATATCTATGGCCCTATCTCCATAATGGATAAAAGAAATCTTTGGTTGGAGATTGGAAATTATATGTAGACCTTGCAACCCTCTGTATATTGGGAGTATACTTTAATGCAATTTCTTCATCCTCAGGAAAAAAGAGGAGGCTTACTAAAATTGTCACAAGCATTAATGGACTTTAATAATTAGATATCGCAATCTACCCTTTTGGAAATCAAATCTAAGGACTACTCTTTCACATGGAACAATCAATAAGATAAGATAAGATAAGACAAGATAATTTATTAACATCCAACAAGAGACCACAAATGGGTCTAAGGGACTGAGAATACAAGTAGGGTCCAGAAAGGAAACAAAACCACCAAATAGTGTCTGAAACAACAAAGCAGAGCAAAAAGAAAAGAAGAGGAACAACCAACAAGAAAGGGGGTTACAAAACTGCAAAACTAGCAGTTCGTAACCGTGGAAAAGTAGCTCAGGATGGAGGGATAACTAGCCATGTGCTGAGAAGTCTAAACCTGATGCCAAAGAGGAGGTATTTTGTTGATGGTGGTGGTGGTGCACATGGTCTTTGCATGGTCTCCTTGATTTGGTGTGAGTATCCGTGGACGGGCACCGAGGTCACTTGGTTCCCCTAGGAGAGGTAACCGAAGTGAAAAAAAGGTGATAAGTGGGTGAAGATCGACAAGCCTAGGGGTGGAATGCTCTTGAAGGGTGAGATCCCAAAGATGAAAAACCTCTTGTAGATAAAGAGCAAGGCACTGCTAGTCATCATACTTTAAAAAGGAGGACAAGGACTTGCACTCTCTGAATAAGCAATGAAACCTCCCTCTAATCTCATAGTATATGGGACAATACAATATAAAATATATCTCATTCTCGACTGCATCCATGTCACAACACTAACAAATCCTCTCAACTCTATTGGTTTGATGGTTTGTCTAAATATGGAGTCAGTGAGAACCCACTCTGAAATAACCCAACTAGATACGTAAAGCATGGGGCCATCGTCAAGAGGAGTAGTGGAGAAAAACAATGACACTATCCTAGATGTCCATAAGTGATCTGCATAGAATGCCATACGAGGATAGAGACCCCCTAGAGGATCAACCCAAGTCACCTGGATATACCTCCTATAGATGTCCATCCTGGTGATCTTGTTCAACTCTGATCGAGAAGGAAGGAGATGAGTGGGAGTGGACAAGGAATAATGAAAAGGGGGAAGGTGGTCAATATCAATACCAACAATGTTAAGGAGCCTAGAAACTTGAGCATACCAATAACGAGCACAACTAGTTGGATTCAATGCAGCAATCAAAGCTAAGGAACAATAAGCCAAGTAGGAATATCAATATCTGCTATCAACAGAATCTTAAAAACCCCTGAGTTTGTGAAGTAACCAAACTAGATCAAATATCATGTAGAGTTTGAAGGGGTAAGCACCGAACTTGACTAAGATAATACTAGTAGGAGTATTCAACTGACAATGGATGAGGCGTCGTAGAAGGAGAGTCTGAACTCTCTCCACTGAGGCCCAATCAGTGGTCAGGAGGGAGGGCCCCCAGATGGTCGAACCATAAAGGATAGTAGGTCTAACCAAGGAGTTTGAGATATTCTTAGATGTAATATCCTGAAAGTGGTGTCTAAAGCATTGTCACTCAAGCAAGGCCAGTGAACCCAACCCCTTATTCACCCGCAGTGTCATGGTTGGTCTCAAGTTGAAACATGATCCTGAAAATAGAATACCCAAATAGGTGTAACTGGAGGTCCTCTCAACCTCACTCCCTTTGAAAAAGAACCAATGATCAGAGGTTTTCAAGCTATTGAAAACCATAACTCGAGTCTTTCCCAAGTTGACCACTAACTACCGAGAGTCGCAAAAGGAGGCAAGAGCATCCAAAAGACATTATAGCCCATTAAGTGAGGAGGAAAAAAGAACCACATCATTTGCAAAGAGAAGGATGGATACCTGAACCTTGTGACAACAATACCCATCCTTAGGATATGAAACGCCCCTTAGGAAAGTCTCAAGCTCATAAATGTAGATGCTAAAAAGCATAGGGGAAAGAAGGAAACCCTGCTTAACATTGATAGAACTCTAAATGAATTCAGATAAGCCCTGAGGAGTCCTATGATGTCCAACAACATTCTCATATAGTCTCATGATGGCCATAATAAGAATCTTGGAGACCCCAATATCTTTGAGTCACTAAAATAACGTCGCTCGGGGGACCAAATCAAAAGCTTTGTGAAAGTTCATAAAGAAGTAGTAGACTTTCATCAAATGGTGCCAAGCCTCCTCAATAATGGCCCTAAGGGTGAAGATATGGTCAGTAGTCTGAAAATCAGCTAGGAAGCCTACCTAACCTCTAGCAGTGCAAGCCAAAGTGTCCAATTGTCTTGCGAGCTCGATATGTAGTATTGTGGCATAGAGTTATGCCTAATCATAATAGTTCTATAGTTTCCTAGATTAGACATCAGACCAACCTTATGGATCAGGTGGATAATATGTTGGGATCAAGAGGGTAGAAAACCCATGCAAACCAATCTATTGAAAAGAATAGACAGAGAAGATCTAAGAACCAAGATCCCCAACTTGAAGAGTTCTACCTAGAAGCCTTCCTCATTAGTAGCCTTACTATAACTCATGGTTCTAAAATCCTTAGAGATCATAGATGCAATAAAGATGCAGCAAAGGAGTGGAGGAGTGATGCAAAGAGAAAGTTGGTTGGGGATGTCGTAAAGGGTGGTGATATGAGAAATGAGGGAGCCAAAGTCAAGGTCAACAGGTAGAGCAGGGGCATGAGGAAAGAGTGTGGGCCAAAAGTGTTTCAAGAAGACCTGAAGGGAGGAGCTGAGAGACCTACACTACTCAAGGTAGAAGAGACATTTCTTCCAATGAAGAAAGCTATGATAAGATAGCCTGACCTAGGGAAAGGAGGGATCTAGAGTGGCGTGTGTGGAGCAGAGTAGGTAGTGGAAGGACTTGCACTTATCATCAAACCACCAATTCTGAGGACAAGAACTGGGGTGAGAGGGATGAGCAATGAGAGTGACAGAGGAGTGAGTGAGGGAGAGGGTGGCTAACTCATGGATCATCATGGAGATAAGATCAAACATCCTAGAGGCACAAGGTAGGTTGGTGAGGCAAACAAAAAGAAGGAGGTGCCAAAGATGGGTGAGGAAGAGATCAAGATCAACATCAACAAAGGAAAAGGTGGTGCAAGTGGGCGAGAGCCAAGCCGAAGGGCAAAGGGGGTGGGAGTGCAAGGTGAGAGAGGAAAGGAGGTTGAGTAGAGGGGCATGAAGGGTGAGACAAAGAAGAGAGTGCTCAACCAAGGGAAGGTGGGAGAAAAAGAAGTGACTAATGAAGGGGATGAAGGATGCACAGGCAATGGCATAGTCAACAACACTAGCCCCACCACAATGGGGATAGCAGGTGAACTGACCAGAATCAGAGAAGCTAGAGAGCCCATTAAGAACCACAAGAAGGGAGGACTCACAGATTAAAAGGAGGTGTCAGCCATACCATTTCAAAGGACCCTCGATGTCTTTGGAGGAATTTTGTAGGTTAAGAACATTCATGTTGTCCTTGGAAGTGCACATAAAGTATGTCCATTGATCATGTAAAGGGGCTCGAAGATCCCTAGTTAGAGCATTGAACTTCCCCAAAATGATTAAGTTCCCTAGGGCAGAGAACCTGTCAATCCAGTCACAAAGGTCACCATACAGGTCCCCCTTGGAATCATGGACCACATAAGGAGAAGCACCGAGAGGGAAGTAACAAACTGCAATGAACATATCTCTAACTGACACACCCTTGATACGAACCCACATGAACTTGGCAAGGTTATCAGAATACATAATAATCGATCTTCTGACAAGGTGGTCACAGATGAGACAAGCTACCCCACTAGATCCTTTGATAACCTTAGAATACCTAACCTCATCACGATAAGTAGATAGCCTATGAAATCTAGGAATCCTAGGAAGAGGATGAGAGTGACTCTCTTGAGTCTCTATAACAAGAATAATATTTGCAGTACCAATGACATCCATAAAAAGATTGAGGAGAGACAACAAGGTACCATTATCATTCTAGTAGTGGACAATCAAGGAGTCTTTGCCTACCTTCCTTTCCTAAACCTGCCATCTTTATTTTAGTCTTGAGGACTAACTCAGAAACCCAACCAAGAGAAGGACTATTTATATAACTACTTTAAGGTTATGGATAACCATCCATTTACCCTTAAGGTGGGCTGCTACAACTAGTGTTCAGGTGTGTTTGAGTTTTGTCATCTATGCTTTAGTGAGACCTTCATCTAGATAGATTTTTGAGGGCAGCGAGAAGAGTTTCTTACGAGCCCTTAGAACCTAAAACCTATCTAATGTGTTGTGAAATCTAATAACAAGTGTGGAGTCATATCCTATCCATGCCCTATCAATGAGAATCTTGGGGAGCTCTAGCTGGTCACGGAGAAAGGCATAGGCCTTGTCAACTAGAAGAACAATGGAAGGTGGGAGGCCACAGACTTTAAGGTTAAGTTCCCTAGCTTGTCAATCTAGTTACTCTGAGATCTTAGACTGAAAAAGCTCCTCAACTCTCTTAAATGGAGTTTGATGTTGTTGTTGTTGATGTTTAGTGTTACTCTTCAACATGTTATGGGAGTCAAGAATTTCATCTTGCAAGTCCATAATGTCTTTGATCTTGGCAGCATGGATAGGGATCTCAACATGGTGTTGCTTCTATTGTAATTCAGAGATAGAGGTATCATATTGAAGGATTTTTTTTTGGAGCTCTGAGTTTTTAGTCTGCAAAGCATCCATTCTCTGTTTGAGGACTCTATTGTCCTCTTCTAATACCTTAAATCTATTGACCTTGGATTCAAGCTTAAGCACTTTTTGGATTATCGTGTGGGAGAGGTGGGTAATAGTGTTGATAGCATTCGTTAGAGCTTGATTTTGAGTTTCTACTTTCTCTAATTGGTTGACCATCTATTGGAAATTGACTGGATCAAATGGGGGAGGATTCATTCTATTAGAAAATTGTTGCAATGGAACTAGATCGAGAGGTGGAGTCATTCTATCAAATAGTTGATGTGTAAAAAAGTTTCATGGACCTTCTACAAAGGTGGGAACAAGAAAACAACAGAGTAAGTGTTGTGTTGTGTGGTGTATGCTATAGTTGGAGGTCAACAATTTGTTGTTGAACCTACAATACCTTCAACTACATAGGTTCAAAATTCTATCAAACACTTCCTGTGCAACCGGATGAAAGCTAGAGGAAATTTAACAAAGGGTTAACAACCACTGGTGGCTTAGATTCAAGCTCAAGTGCCTATTAGATTATCATGTGGGCGAGGCGGGTAAGAGTGTTGATAGTATTTGTTAGAGCTTGATTCTAAGTTTCTGCTTTCTCTAATTGTTTGAACATCTACGAAAAACTAACTAGATCAAATGGGGGAGGATTCGTTCTGTTAATAAATTGTTACAATAGATCTAGATCAAGAGATGGAGTCATTCTATCAAATAGTTGATGTGTAAAACAAGTGTCATGGACCTTCTACAAAGGTGGGAACAAGACAACAATAGAGTAAGTGTTGTGTTGTGTATTGTATGCTATAGAGAGGAGGTCAACAATTTGTTGTTGAACCTACAATACCTTCAACTACATAGGTTCAACATTCTGTCAAACACTTCCTGTGCAACCAGATGAAACCTGGAGGAAATGTGACAAAGGGTTAACAACTGTTGGCAACTTAGATTGAATCCACAAAAGACCTAGCTACACAATGTGGCTAGGTCAATGAGATGAACGATCACTGCAGAAATGGCATGAAGAAAAAATCTACGGGAGCAAATGGAAGCCAGGGCACAAAGGGAATCCAACCCACCAACAGGAGCACACAACACGAAGGCTTAGGAACATGGCTCAAGAGCTTAGCATATGAACAGGATCATGGCTCTATAGGAATAGGATTACAACTCAGCACAGGATCATGACTTAGTACAAGATCACGATAGTTTTTTATTGACTTGATGCAAAGCATAATATGTTTGATAAAGGCACACTTAGATACTAAAAATGCTTTGATTCTTTAGAAGACAAGGCTTTAGTCAAATAGTAGAAAAATACATAGAACAATAAAAGACATGGCTTTGGTCAAATAGCAAAGAAATTAGACAAGTTTTTCATTTAAGGAAATATTCCTTCTGATATTTTCCATTTGGTATCTGAGACTATCCCTTTCTCTAGTTCAAATCATTACCTGGTTCTTTTAACTCTTGATTTAAACAATACCCCTATCAGAAACTCATTTAAATTTGAATCTATGTGGTTGAAAGGTTAATGCCTGCTTAATTTACTTGAAAAATGGTCGAGTAGTTTGGAGGTTTATGGCTCAAAAATGTATAAAGTATTGCATAATCTTTAAAATTATAAACAAAACCTTATCCAATGGGATAAAACTAAATTTGGTAACATCTTGTCAACAAAGGTTGAGATTGAATCAAACTTAGCCAAGGTTAATTTAGAAGTTATGCAATGAGATATGGATGAACATCTATATAACAAGGAAAAAATAAATTAGATTGAAATTAGAAGATATTCTAGCTAAAGAGGAAATTTTCAAGAAACAAAAGTCTAGAGAAATTTGGTTAAAAGGAGATAGAAATGCCAATTTTTTCACAATAGTACTAAACTTAGAAGAGCGAATAATAAAATCTCAAAAATAAAAGTAATCAGAATACTTTGTTAGATAAATAAGCCTATTGATATTGCATTGGAGGTGGTATCCTTCTATGAGAAAATGTTGAACAATCCTAAAGGCTCATCTATAGCGTTTCAAAACTCTTTACTAAGTAACATCCATAAACTAATTACAGATGATCAAAAAAAATCTTTATTGAGTAAAATTTCAAAAGAAGAGGTTACTACAACTCTCTTTGAGATGAAACTTGACAAATCTCCAAGGTTGGATGGCTTCCTAGCATGCTTATTTTGAAAATGTTAGCACTTCATGGGGACAGATTATTAAGGCCTTGGAAGGTTTCAGAAACTCTAAAGGATTTCTTAAAGAATTCAATCATACATTTTTAGCTCACATCCCCAAACAAGATTCTATGGTAAGTTTTAAATACTATAGACCAATAGCTTTATGCAACACTCTATATAAATTATTGTCTAAAACATGAGCTAATCGATTGCTAAAACTTCTTCCCTTCCCAATCCATGAGGAACAAATAGGATTTGTACTAGGTAGATCCATTTATGATGGGATATTCATAGCCCAGGAAGCTATTCACTCTCTTCAACACAATGGTTCTTTAATCATGATATGATCAAATCAGATATTAGCAAGGTTTATGATAAGGTGGACAGGTGATTCCTATGTAAGTGCTTGCAAGCATTTGGTCTCTCCAAGCGATGGATTAATCTAATCTTTGAGTATAGATCCACTCCTAAGTTCTCTATTATGATCAATGGAGCCCAAAAATGTTTCTTTTCACCTACAAGATGTATAAGATAGGGGGACCCTATCTCCCCCTTCCTCTTTATCCTAATGCCAGAAGGTCTAGGAAGAGCTTTTGGTAGCTTCAAAACTAGTTACTCACCTAAGGGGATTCAATTATCAAATGAGGAAGAGACTAAAACCTAGAAAAATTGTGTTGACAACACAATGCAATATGGGGAAGCTAGCATTAAAGAAGTTAAATCCTTTTAAAAGATTCTTCAGACCTACATGCTAGCATCAAGACAAAAAATCAATTTGTCAAAATCTAAAATTTACTTCTTCAATGCCAAGAAAGCCTTCGAAACTAAAATTAGTAAAACTCTTAACATTAAAAAGGGATCCCTACCTTGAAGATATCCATGTATCCAACTAGAAAAAGGGAATGAAATCTCCTCTAGCTGAGATACTCTCATTAGAAAAGTCAAAGAAAAGATTCAATCCTAGAAAGGAAAATGGTTGTCATTTAAGGGAAAAATTATCATGCTCAAATCAATTCTATCATGTATGCCAATCTTTCAACTCTCAATCCTAAATCTAACAGCCCAAAAAAGGGATAGTATAATAATAAATTACTAAAATATTTCCTTTGGCAAGGCTTATAGAGTAAGAAAAATGTATCCCTCTTGGCATTGGAAAAAGTTTGTAGACCAACGGTTGAAGGAGGTTTTGGCATCAAAAACCTAAATGATGAAGCTATGGCCCTTGGGGAAAAACTAATATGGAGAATGATCAAACCCCCTAATTTAAAATGGCTTTGAGTTCTCTACAATAAATATCTAAATCCAGATGATCCACTTAGTATTCTTAGAACTAAAAAAATCTCCCAAAGGGTTCTAATTGTAGATATAGGAAGGATTAATGAGGAGGAGGGGAGGTGAATCAGTAATCACCAAGTTCAACTTTTATCTTTAGCTTATTATGTGTAGGTTACTAATACGATCTAGTTATACCTGTAGCATTGTTATTAGTTAAACAGACAATAAATTCAAAACAAATAGTATAAACATCAAACAATTATAAACTAAGATTTACCTCGTGGAAACTTGATTAGTTTGAAAACCATTGTGTGAGAATAGTGCCCAAAAAATAAAGTACTCTTTTGGAACACACTGTATTAGGAGCTTTCCTAATTAAGGGTTACAAAACACTATTAAGTTTACCTCCTTATAGGATTTCCCTCTAGATCTATTAGGAGTAACCTTTTTATTTTATTTTAACACTCTAATCTAAGAATGCTACCTTGTTAGAGGCCTTACAATAAATCAATTAAGGTCACCCTTACAAGGGATTTAGACTGTTATAATGATGAGAAAGTAACAGAGATAATAATAATGATCTATGGTTTTCATTGTCTTGCTATCTCAGATCAACATAACAACATACCATTCACTACTCTTCTTCCTTCTTCCTCTGCTTCAATAGCTTTGTTCCTCTTTCTAGGCGCTATTCACCTCTTCTTTCTTTCCTTATTTCATTCTCCTCTTTACCTTGCAAACCCTAAACCTAAATCTTGTGATATCAAAGACATCTCTTCATCCATGTAGAAACTTCTCAAACAATCCCATAACACTTAACCTAGAAACTTCTCTTTGCTTTCCAACTTAATAGATAAAAGATAACTTCACTGATAAGATTCTAATTTTCAATAACCTTCTTATTTTTTATAAGCTAATCCATCACTTAATAATTATCATCTATCATTCTAGTTGTTACCCAATAAGGTTCTTCTCTATTGCTTCTCAATAACCAATAAACTTTCTTAAGATATAGTAACAACATGAAATAATAAGCCAATTGTTTGACATCAATGACAAACAATATAACTAATGAATAATACAATGCATAGCTCTCCTTATGCTATCAAAAACTTGTAAATTAGTTATGCCAACACCAACTTGTGGAATTTCATGCTTATTTGTAGATTTATCATTTCAAACAAAGTCACTTAGAAATAGGTAAAGGGGATCAAGTCTAATTCTGGATAGATTGTTGGGGTGGCTATCAAATAATTATTAATATGGTAAACCTCCAAGCCTCTAGTACAATTCTAGAAGATAATTTTGGCCCTTAACAGGTTATGTGGACAAAAATGATAATTCTCTAGAAGGTTAGAAATGGAAGACATTTTCATCCTTTAATATTCCACCAAAGGAAGCTGAAAGCTTATAGGAATTACTCAATGAAAGATACATCACCTTCACTGACCAAGAATATATGCTAATTTGGGATGGATACAAAATAGGTAAATATAATTCCAAAGATGGCTATAACTATATTTCTAATCTTAATCAGCATCCTAAGGTGGAATTACATTAATCTTCATGTTGGGTACCTTTATGTTTGCCCAAAGTCGGAGCCTTCTCCTGGCTAGCCCTTCAAAAAATAATTTTAATAGCAAAAAAAATTAATAAAATTGAATTTGAAGGGCCATCCAAGTGCCCCTTACATGAAATAGTAGAGGAAGATGCAGACCATATCCTCCTGAATTGCTCCTATGCCTATGTTGTTTGGTATCAGTTTTGCAATAAAATGAATGATGACCCTACCAAAATCAATTCTATCCTTCTTAAAGCCCTAGCCCAAATTGAATTTAGGGTGCATTTACCAATGTTTATGGATCATATCCCCTTCCATTATTTTATGGGAATTATGAAAGGAGATAAACAAGAGAAAATTCAAGAATTTGAGCATGTCCTATGACTTGCTCACCATCAAAATAAAGGCTTCCATTATTGAAACTCTAAATTGTAAAATCGTGACTCTTAATGAGACATCTCTACTAATGTCTTCTTGGGATGATAGTATGAGGAATTGATGAAATGTAGAATGGTTATCAATACACACAAAGGCATTGTCATTGACTGGCAACTGATGAAATACATAATGGTTATCAATATACACTATACATAACAATATAGCATGGATTCAATTCTACCAACATGACATTCATTACTAGTACCATACTACCAAAATGGAAAGAAAATGTTATTACTTTAATAATTATCAAAAAGATGAGTACATCATCCATATTCAAAAGATCTTATATAATGGTTGGTTGGTTGGGAAAACCAACAGACACATCCCCTCACTTCCTAACTACCCTATCCCAAAAAAGATTAACCATTTCTAATTATTTGTTAAATAGTACATTTATCCCCCCCCCCCCCCCACACCCCAAATTCATCTTCTAGATGACTAGCCAACAAACTAAAAAGAAAAACATACTTCAAGAAGTAGGTTGTGAAGACATCCCTAGACTCAAGACTAGTTCACGAAGCCTTAGGAGATCTTGTTTAGTAGCCTTCTGCTTGGCACAAACTCCTTTGAGTACACACAACACATCCATCTTCTTTTCTTATGTTGTTGTCTTTCTAAATGCTACCTCCATTTCAACAAGTGTGTGCATGAGAGATGGTTGTTTAAGTGTTGAGGCTATTGTATGTTCAACCTTCCATATCTCTGTTTCCTGCTCATGTACGACCCTGCCCTTCATACGTAAACTCCAATATATATAGCAACCATACATATGTGTACAAAATGACCAATTTATCTGCAATTCCTACATTTAATGGGACTCTTTCCTTTGTATATTACTTTTCCTTTGGGAAATATTTTTTCTTTTAGGGCTTCCAGTTCTTCTATCTTTTTTCCATTTGTCACTAGGCCTTTGTATTCTCCATCATCAACAAATTTTATTCTTCATTGTGTGTCTTCACTTTCTGAAGCTTGAAGTGTAATTTCACTGATTGGTTGACTGTTATCGTAGTTACTAATCTTGAACATTATTGTCCTAACTACTGATAAGTGATTGAATGGCAATCTTACTGTTATCAATAGTTCTCAATCCTTGTATAGTTGAAACTATGATTGCATATTGATTAGGTAAGGTTCTCAACATCTTACTTACAACTTCATTTTTGTCAATAGTGCCTCCAACTTCTTTTATCTCAGCAATAATTTCATTTACTCTTGTCCCATATTATGCAATAGTCTCATTCTCATTCATCTTCATGGCCAAGAGGAAATGAAAGTATACTAGTATCTCCACTTTGGCTTTAGGAACATGTGTATCTCCACCATGTACTTTTAAAAATTTATCCCACATTTATTTTTCTATTTTTAGACCCTAGATATCAACATACTATGAATTCTTTAAAGCATTAGCCAGTTCTATCATTAATGTCTTGTGTCGCAGCTTCTTTTTCTTTTGTGTATCATCAAGTTATCTAGTAGGTCTAGTATATTCTATGGGAAGCTAGCCTTTGATATTACCTCCAAGTCCCAAAAAGTCCAGTTTCATTTGACTTTCCCACATCCCAAAATCATATTCATATTTGTTGAACTTCGATGCTTCCTTCCTATACATCTTGAACTCATTTGATTTGCTTGGGTTTAAATACCTAGTTCTTGACCAAATTTGTTTCTAAGGGAGGGCTCTCATGAGGGGGTCTTAAACTTTATTTTTGAGGAAGTTGGAATTTTAAAAATTTTCTATGGGATTATTTGGGATCTTCTCCTAAACAATAGAAGCCCCTATTTTTTAGCAACATGGTGAAAAAGGGGTGGGGCTGGAAATAGCCCCTCCAACTTAGAAATATATTTTTTCCATTTTTAGTTGGAAAATAGTTTAGAAGGAAATTAATTTTATAACTTATTTATAATATCACCTTCCTTAAACGTCAAAGCTAATATTTTCAGCAATTGTTTCTATTGTAATTTATAGGAAGCTCCCTTCCATGAAACCCCAACCTAAGATCTTATTTTAGAATTATGTTCAAACTCCATTTTGAAAAGAAAAATTTGACAAATTATAGTTTGTATTGATCATTAAATGAGTACAGTTTAGTGTATTTTTGAATTTGATTATGTAAATGTTTCTCTTCATAACTTCATGATCAAATTGAGCAATATGTAAGATAGATAAGACTATATTATCATGGCTATAGAATCTCATATCATTAATCTACAGTAAAATCATATTATTTGTCTAAATTCATGTAAATTTGTAAATTAACTCTTCAAAATAGTGTTAGAGAAAATTGATTTGAAATAAATAACAGTTTCTTTGTTTCCCCTACATCCACTAGGAGATTTATTCCAAATAGAGATAAGCTCAAAATCACCAAACAGGACATTGAATTTGAATTTATAAGCACTAATTTTGTTATATATACTCTCAATTGTGTCATCTATCATTTTCAATGTAGCTTCTTTTATCAATAGAAAATCACAGTTCAAATGAACCAAGGACCTCCCTGAAATACCATATACCTTTCTTCTTTTTGTTGAATACAACCATTAAATATTCCCTTGCAACATTAATGCATTGAGAAAGTCTAGGTTATGATAAGTTTAGATCCATTTTATTTTCGATGTTGGACATGGATGCATAAATCTAAAGATCATCCTATTTTTCTTTGAGGCTTTGGTCTTTGTTGGATCCCATAGTCATTTGATTTTCCAATCCCTTGTTGCATCTATAAACCAACATACAACAGTAATATTTAACTAGAACTTTCACCTTTAAAGGGTGCAAGGATTAAGTCGATAGTCTTCTATACTTTTGATGATGTTCTTGAATCTTTATATCTCTTTTATTATACAAACATAGACACTCATTTCTTCACTTTTATCTCTATTCTATCTTACCCCTCATTATGTTCATGTGTGTGTGTGTGCGCGTGCGTGTATGTGTATGTAGACACACACACATACATATCCATCAATTATCCATCTATCACCTTATACATCTTTACCATTCTTTCTCTTTACCTCCCTTCATCTTCTATTCTGATTTCTCTCCCCGCAACTTCCCTCGCATATTTCTCTCCCTTCACAACTATCCTTCACTTTTATATTTTATACGATCTATCTATCTATACATTATCTCCTTCGTGTCTCTCCCTTCATAACTATCCTCACTTTGATATTGGATATGATCCACCTATCTATATATTGTCACTACCTATGTCCTCCTGTCTATTTTTATCATTATCAATCTTTTCCCCTCTCTACCCCTCTTTTTTCTTTATATTATTAATCTTTTTCACTCTCCCCGCACCCCCTCACTCTCTCCTTATCTCTCATTATAATTATTTATTTATGTAACTATATGAAATGGACAACCTAGATATTTAAAATCAATAATTTAAAATTTTCTCTATCAAAACATGTTGATTTGCTCCTCTCCATCTTACTCTATATTTATATATCTTTGTGTTTTTATATTAATGTCTCTCTCTAATTCACACATTCTCCCTATCTACCTCTGTAAAAAATTTATAACTCTTACACACACACACACACACACACACACACACACACACACACACACACACACACACACACACACAATTTTCTCCATTCCTATATCTATCTTATCTTACCCTTCTTTGTATTAGCTCCATTTCTCTTTGATCTTCTATATGTGTCTATCTATCTATATACACATTTTCACTCAATATATTTATTACATAAAGAAAAATTTTAATCATACAAGCAAAAAACTTATCCTATCAACAACAAATAATCTATGATTTCTCTTGGTATTTTGGCATGAGTGAAATGAAGAGTCAAGGGAAAACTTTTAGATTTATTTTTATTTTTCAAACACAAAATTCACTAGCATTAGAGGTACTAATCCATCACCTAATCAACATTTTGTTATAAGTCCTCCATGAAAATCTCACCTTCAGTGGCATCCCAAAACCATTCCATACCAATTTGAATATATGATGATTATAATTATTGTATGACTAGTTTTTAATGCAAAGTAAATATGAAATTATGAAATCAGCGGAAAAAAATAACATTTCCTCAAACAAATATAAGAATATTGGATTAAAAGAACTTAAATTATAAATTTTTAAATTTTTAATTTTTGTTTAGATATTTTTAACTTCCATTTCATTATAAAATTCACATATAACAAGAAACCATATACAATAGTTATATTGTAAATTTAAATTACTCACCCCATTCAATTATTTTAATACATGATTTTCAATCAAGATCAACAAAAATTATTCATGTTAATCTCAATCTAGATTGATGATTTTGTAGTTTGCACATGACTAATCAAACTCTTCTAGCAGAAGGTTTCTAAATCTCCTCCTTAACACCAACAAATAATTTTCAGTGCATGATAATGACATTGCCTAATCTCAAGACAAAATGTACTAAAACAGTGATTTTTTTTCAATTTTTTGTTCTTTTGAACTACAAACTATGTGGATCATGAAGATCAAATGTTGAAATTTTAGAAAAATTCATGATATTTCAATTTTTTTACTTTTGTCAATGATACTTAAAATGAGAAGGGAAAAACAAATGAATTGTAAAGAGAAAAGGTTATATTTCAATATTGAAGCATATTGAACTATGATCGTCTCAATATTTCAGTGAGCATGTCATTTTCCCTCATCAAAATCAGGGCTAACTGCTCAACTAATTAACAAAATGCCAGCTCCAACTACTACAATGTAGGTTCAAAAAATAAATAGAAAAAAATAAATTAGGAGGGGCGGCCCTACACATCTAAGCATACACATCAGTGGAGATTTTTTGGACATGCCTTTGAATTCCTACAGCCAAAGTGCCAGTCAAAATCCTACCATATATTTGTTGAAAAATTCCTACATCAAATATATAATTTTACCTAAATTGTATAAGAAAACAATCCAACATTGGGAAAAATGGGCATCGAAGCCAAGAATAATGATCTGACAAAAGGCATTGTTGCGCATTCACCACAAAATTTTGGAGTGAACAAATTAAATACAATGCATTCACCCGTGTGTTTTACCTGTTACCATCTTTTAAAAATTCAAGTTTGCACCACGATTTTACCATCAGCGGCAAGTCTCATACAAATAAACCTATCGGCTCAATAATATACTTCAATATAAAAATAAACCAAAAAAGCTAGTATAAATTTTTAACTACTATTAATAGGGACTATTGTTGAATAAAAGAAATCTAATGGAGGGGAGAGTTTGTGGAAAATAATGGAAGTGATTGTAATTGAATTGAAGGGGAGCTTTATGGAAACTAATTTGTTGAAAATTAAAATAGGTTTTGAATGGTTTCAAATATTCTTGATTAAAAAGGTAGATAATGAACAAAATAAATGTATGACTGAGATAAGTGTTGTCAAACAAACACTTGTACTATTGTAAACCAACAAACAAAATAGGCACAAAGCATGTTTTGAAGGGCACTTCAAACCCTTTACAAATAGCTAAAGGACAACTCACCAACAACTATACCACAACAAAAAATATAAACCAAAGAGATGGAAACTAAGTTTCCCTTAGAACCTTTTGATTGTAATAAATAGAGACATGGTCTTTCTTCCTTCTCTCCACAACCATTCAAAAGGTCTCAAAAGGCAACATCATTGAAGGTATAGAGTAAGGAGAAGTGGGAGAATAATCCGCAAGGGCATTTCACATAGAAGGGACAAAGTAGAACCTTAGCCAAATCTTCATCTCAGGAGCTGAAATAGGCTAGATTAGGTGAAGTTAAGCACAATTATTTCCAATAGGAGGAATAGAAAAAATAGGATCCAAAGGAGACCTATCAAGAATCACAAAAGTAGCAATTATAACATTCAAAACCAATTCATCATCCCTAGCTTTATCCTCAAACTCAAAAAACTCTTGAAAAGAATTTTTTACCACTATGTCAAATCATAACAACACGATAGCTAGGTAACCATTAGTAAAACATGTCTTGCAATGAAGACAAGCTCCTTATAGACAAGGCAAGAGCCTACAACATAGTGGTAAATTGTGAGCCTCTTATCTAGGAGGTCTTGTGTTCAAGGCTTTAGCCTCTTACCACATTTTAAGGATAATTGAAGTCAAAAATATGATGTGTAATATAATAATTATGTTTTACTATGGATATAATAGTTTTAAATTGATCAAATACATATTTATTTTATATTATTAATTATTTTAATAACAGTATCTTATATTATTTTTAATTTTCCTTTCCAATAAATTAAAATAACCTCAAATATGATTTTAAAAAGTGTATTCATTAGCTGCGATATTTAACAAAAGATGATGTCATTTATCAACTAAAGCATTAAATAGAAACATAAAAATAAGCTCATATTTATAAAATATTGGAAGCCACAAATTCTAGGGTAGATAATCTAGTAGTTGATCATGTTTCTATAATTGTTATAACATTTGTTGACTTCATGTCTAATCTTTTTAATTTTAAAGCACTATTAGTTGGTAACTTTAATGTTCTTAGTAAATAGGGATAAATATTATGGCCCGCAAGTGATCTTTGTCTATTCTGCACCCGTGTTGTTGGTGAGTGTTTGCTCAAGTAGTCACTTTCCCTTCAGCTCCTCCAAAAGGTTACTTTCCATCTTCCCATTCTGGTACTTTTTATACCATCCCTTAGGAGCCAATTCCAACTTGAAATTCATTTGTTTCTTTGATGGGTGATCATTCAGCTTCAATTAAGAGAAAAGCAACCCAAAATTTGTACTTTGTGACTTTGAGTGGTGTTCCAATGGTTCATAGCAATAAAAGAAGGATAATTAATGGGGATCATGCCAAAATGGGTGATTTTACAATCCCCAATACAAATTCAAGGAATGATAGAATATGGGTGCTCCCCATTAGCTCTTCGAGCAAGGCTTCTAGGGAAAATGTTGCTCCATTAGGAAAATCAATCAGGGGCTCTCCCTTGGCTCCTCCTAATTTGAGAAACCCTAGCTTGAGGAAAACCCCAGTTAGAACTGCTCAGTCTCGATTGACGTTGGCAAGGAATTAGTTAAATCCCCCTAGGGTTTCACAAATCCTGCCTGCTAAGGAACCCCAAACCCTTATTATCAATGATATTTATGTTAATGGGTTATGGGAATACTATCAAACAAATGGCCTTTTTTTCCAAATGGAGTAATGAGGATCCTTCTGGAACCCTAGTGCGAGATTGGCTAAAAATCTCCTAGGGCAATCAAGTAAGGATTTACACCCTCAAAAATGATATTTTTCAATTAGATTTCTCATCTTTAGATTTGAGGATAATTTTGTTGCATGGAGATCCAATCTTTCTAAAAGGGTGTCACTTAAAATTCATAAGATGGGAAACTAATTTTGATTTGTATTCATTAAATAATGTTAAAGGTTTGAAATTGGTACTCTTTAGAGATATCCCAATAGAATTATTACAGAGAAATATTCTTTGTCGCATAGGAAACTCATTGAGGGTCTTTAGAGGCTTGGAAAATGATTTTGCTCCCTAAAATAATGTAAGATTGATAATTGAAACATAATTTTCAACAATAAAATTTAATCAAATCAGGTTAATCAAGAATGATTCTTTGTATTATCTGGAACCAAAAAAAATCAAGGGAAACATATTGAAAACAATCATTTGGCAACCACCACCATGTAGGAAATGCCATAAAACTAAAGATTTTTAAAATATGAACTCATCAGGAATTATAGCATCCAACCTTGGTCTTGATATCTCCTTTAATACCATGGGTGTAGGGTTTATTATTTCAAATAGAGCTTCCCCTCATGTGGAGGGTGCTCAAGGCTTCCCTCTAGAACATATTTCTAAGGAAGGTAAAATTGTGGAAGGTCGGGGGTTAGTGGAAGTGACCCCCATGACTCCTTCCTCTGTGGCTTATGCTAGCCCTAGGCAACCATAACTTGTTAAAATTTTCTCTCCTATACTTAATCATGATGTAAGGATGGGGATGGTTTTGATAGAGATAGGGTGGTCACCCTTCCCTACCCTCAAAATAAAGACAAAGAGGAGACTTTTTTCCCCAAAAAAAATCCTCTCCTCCACCCTCGATTGTAGGGGCTTCTCTATCTTAAAATAGTATCAGATCTTCCAACTATGGGATGAGTGAGGTATAAAAAGAGGCTTCTTGTGATAAACTCATGGAAGAGCTCATTAACATATTTATGGAGGATTCTGTTAAGGAGGGATTTACTGTTGGAAAAAAAAAGAGTTAATTGGCAAACTCTTGGCTCTTGGTGGTGAAGGGCATACTCACAAAGAATTTAGAAATGATTTGATAAGGATGGAAGATTCAAATAATCTAAGAGGACTGGAACAATCTCAAGAACCTTGATCCTCTCCTAACTTGGTAAGGATTCTAAAAGAGAGAGGCAAACAATCTTTAAAAGAACTAAGAATGCAAGATGTTGAGGTTGAAGACCAAACTAAATTAACCAATCTATTTGACATAGGGAAGGGGAAGTTCCTTCTCAAGGAGAAATGTAGGTCATTACATGGAATTTTATGGGTCTTAATGGCCCTAACAAATAGAGCTTCCTAAAGTGTTGTCTAAATCAATTTAAACCAGACATTATGATAATTCAAGAAACTAAAATGAATAAGGAGGAACTTAATATTTTTCAAAAAATGTTAGGCTTTAGAAACATCTTTGGAAGCCCGAACATAGGTTTTGGAGGTTTGGAAATCATCTGGAACCCTAGCATGGTTAACATAACTCCACTAATGTGTGAGAGAAATTGGATATATGCTCAAATCTAGTCTTTCAATTCTAACCTTTATCTTTGATGCACCAAATGCAACTCTTTATCTTTAGCTTATTCCTTATAGTTTACTGATAAGATCAAGTTATACGTATAGAATTATTATTAGTTAAACTGATAGTAAATCCAAAAAATAGTATAAGCATCAAACAATTATAACATTAGGATTCATCTCTTGAAAACCTGATTAGGGTGAAAACCATGGTATGAGAATGATGCCTATGTTGATGTTTAATAGCTTCTATCAGACAAACATATATATAATTATATGAGATATAAATATATGAGAGAAATTAATATAATATATATATACAAATGATTAAATATATTATTATATTAATTGTTTGATTTATGAATAGACATATCCCACGAATGAACATGTCTATTCATTTCTTGTTCTCAATATAAATCTAAGAGGATGTTACATTTGGAACACACATACCAAATATGATGGCAATGTTATTACGCTTGCAATGATCCTTAGAATCTTAACATAGTATCAAAGTAGGACTAGAAATGTGAGATAAATTTGTGCACCTACATTAGAAAATATTGAGTTGGCATCTAGAATCAATAATCAGAAAGTCATTAAAAGACATTCAAGTGAGTCCTTTCTAGTGGAACATGAGAAAATATTGTAGATAAAATATCGAGCTATAATCTAGTCTATAGAACTTGCTTAATAAAATAATGCTTTTATAAATGGGGCTGATTTGGATAGTTTTGAGAACTAATTCTGGGTATTTAAATTCTTTTAATGAACCGTGTCAGTGGAGTTCGGATGACCTAGAGAAGTTTTGAAATTTTAGAATCAGAATTGGGGATTTTCTATAAATCAGTTTTCTTATGTGTGTGTAGTTTGCACGAAGTTGGAGATGATGATTATTGATTCCTACCTTTATACAATGTAAATGCATCAGCCATCCATGACCTAGGGAGTTGGCATGTAGATGATTCTTATTCTGTGAACATATGCCTTTTATGTTTTATTATTTGGACCAGCTAACTTTTCTTGCACATTGTCTATGTTGGTGAATACTCTGATTCATTACCCATTGAGTCTTTCTTGTTATTGTTCATTTTTTCTTTGTGACATCTGAGAAAATATTCCCACATTTGAATTTTATTATGGACTTGAGATGTTATGACTTGGTGGATAACATGTACATTTAGGTATGGTCAATGTAATGGTGCATGTGAGACCAAGAAGATCATGATGGGATTTCTTAAAGATTACACCTAGTTGCATGGGATATAAGATATTAAGAAAGAAAAGGAATTGATCAGCTATATAAAATGGCAAGGGTCTATGAGCCATAGTTCAAACCACACCAATTACATGGCATCCACATAACATTGAATATAGGATGGACACATTGGTTAAAACAAAGAAGACATCAAAGGAAGTGATGCAATCACATTCAAAAAAGAAGAGCTTTTGTACCACTCAAGTGGACCATGTAGTGCTTGTGCATACACATTAGAGGTGATTGGAGGTGTTAATGGGAAATCACATTATCAAACATCTTGTACTAGTGTAGAAATGTCAGTACACAAAGTATAGGTTATGCGCTATGACCTAATAATATAGGTGTCCGTTGAAGGCATTGGTCCCTCATACCAACAAGATTGTATCCTATGTGGCATATATAATATGAAATGGTGGAAAACTTATAAGATATCGTATGAGATATCCATTAAAAAATCCATTCCTAATATTACCAATGGTGTAATATTTGTCTTGTGTTTATCCTCCCTAGCTAAGAGGGAGTGTTGATGTTTTAATAGCTTTTGTCAAACAAATATATATATATATATATATATATATATATGAGATATAAATATATGAGAGAAATTAATACAATAATATATATAAATGATTAAATATATTAATTATTAATTATCTAATTAATGGATAGACATGTTCCATAAAGGGACGTGTATATTCATTGCCTATTCTCAATATAAATTAAGAGGATGTTGCATTTGGAACACACATTCCATATATGATGGTAGTGCTATTACATTTACAATGATCCTTAGAATCTTAATGACCCACAAAATAAAGTACTCTTTTAGAATACACTTTGTTAGGAGTTTCTTGATTAAGGGTTACAAAACACTATTACATGTACCTCGTTACATGATTTCCTTCTAGATTTGTTAGGTTCTTTACTCTACTAGGAGTAACCTTGTTAAAGGATTTTAACACTCTAATCTAAGAATGTCACCTTGTTAGAGGCTTTACAATAGACTCATTAAGGTCACCCTTCCAAGGGGTTTAGATTGCTACAATGATGAGGAAGTAACAAAGATAATAATAATGATATGTGATTTGTGTTGTCTTTCTATATTATATCCAATGAAGCTCATCAACATAACAAAATATCATTCACTCCTCTTCTTCCTATTAGGGATAAGGTGTCTCAACCTTGGATAATTCCTATTCTTATTATTTGTTTTGTAAATGTATTTTTTGAAAATAATGTAATTAAGTGTGAGTGTACATGTCTAGTTGGCATGTTGATGTGTCACTCCACTTGCATGTGTCAGCATCTTGAATTGTGTGTAAGGAGAACATGACTGAAATGGTTATGACGGTTTTCTATGACACGTAAGAGCTATCTCTAGAAGATTTGATGATGGATAAAGATGTGAAGACATGTGGCAATTGATCATTGAGTACTGTACACTCGAGTCTCCAACTATAGTTGTTCTTTGGAAGTTTCCCTAAAAGGGAGAGTGCATGATATAAGCATTTTTAGGGTTGTAGATTGGAGAGTGACAAAGTATATTGTCGGTATAGTATGTTGCTACTCTCCTGAAATAACTTGCATTACAAGTGTGTTGTAATATTTTTTGTTGAAGATAATATATTGTGTGGGTTTTGGAGGGTTGGGGTTGTTTTACCGAAAGGTTTTTACCCACTAGCATATCTTTGTGTTTATGTGTTTTCTTTCTCTATTTATTTTTTGTATCCATGGCTAACTACAATATTATTGTTTACATAATATCAAATCTGAAATTGTAAGGTTTTAATAGGAATTTGCACAATAATTTCCTTAAGGGATTAGTGTAGGAAGTTGTTTCCACACCTGAGCTTCCTTACACTTCCTTCTTCCTCTGCTCTAATAGATTTGTTGCTCTTTTCATTCGCTATTCACATATTATTTATTTTCTTATTTCATTCTCATTTTTATTGTTGCAAAGTCTAAACCTAAATCTTGTGATCTCAAAGACATCTCTTCATCTATGTAGAAACTTATCAAATAACCCCACAACACTTAACCTAGAAACTTCTCTTTGCTTTCCAACTTAACTGATAAAAGATAAATTCATTTATAAGATTCTAATTTTTGTTAACCTTTTTATTTTCGATAAGGCAATCTATCACTTAATTGTTCTCATCTATCATTCCAACTGTTACTTGATAAGGTGCTTCCCTGTTGCTTCTCAATACCCTCAACCAATAAACTTTCTTAAGATATAGTAACAACATGAAATAATAAGTCAATTGTATGACATCAATGGAAAACAATATAACTAATGAATAATAAAATAAATAGCTCTCCTTATGTTATGAACAACTTTAAATTAGTTATGCCAACAATCTCCCCCTTTGACATTGATGGAAAACCAATTAGCAATGCAGTCCTGTGAATAACTAATCTCCCCCATTTAATGCAATATGGACTTATCATCTTTAACTATGTGAACTCTATCTTTACTTCTTCTTCCTTCCATCTAATATCTATATTTCTACCCAGGTTGACAACAATGCCAACGGTGGAATACCTTTGCTAGACTTTTTCATATTTTGATGTTCATGTTATTCATGTTTTCATTTTTTCCTAACTACTCCACTCTAGAGCATCCTCTATCTTCATCACTCCATGAAAAAAGTATTATATTAAGTTCTTCATGAATTGATGCATACTTCATCTACTTATTCGACCTCAAATAGAGGCAACACCCCTAACTTACTCCTCAAATTCTCAAAACTCTCTCTTGGTAGTGGTTTGGTAAATATATCATCAACTTATTCCTTGGTTGGAATGTACTCCAATCTAACCTCTTTATTTTGTACCTCTTCTCTTAGAAAATGATATTCTATCATTGTATGCTTGGTTTTTGAATGCATTGTCGGGTTCTCAAATGTTTTGATAGAATTGCTATTGTCACAATGTATAATGTTGTGGTTTCACAATGCATGCCCTATTTCACCTAGAAATGCGGACCCCCTACTTTATTTTTTAGCTTTTCAGATCCCTAGTCCAGGGTCTGAGTCTCTTTTAGGTTTTGTCTAGTGTTTTTACCTAATTCAGGGTCTCTACCCAGAACCCTATTTTTTGAACCATGTTCTAAAGGAGAGAAGTCATTTTTTTTAATAAAGGGGTGCACTAGTGCACCTAGCACACCTCACCAAGTGCACTAGTGTGCTAGTTACTTAAGGATCACACATTCTCCTTGGAAGTGCATAGCTATGCACCTATGCACCTCCAAGGGATGCACTAAATCTTGGGCCGATAAAGCATGAGACCTCTACCCCTTTCCTCATCATTTCTCTCCTCGAGCTCCCATCTTCTACACCTCTACATCTCCTAAGGTGTGCTACTCTACTCGTTCCACTTTCCATCACCTACACACAAAGCACACATGTTAAAAAATAACTAAGGAAAAGATGTACACCTTGCGCACCTCGGGAGGTGCGCAAGGTGCTCACCTTTTCCATTAACTAAACTTTAAAAAACTAACAAACAAAGCTTCACCTAGTGTAAGGTGCATAGCTGCACACCTATCCAAGGTGTGCACCTATGCACCTTTATGAAGATGAACCATCCTTAAGGATAGCAAAGGGTGTGTTCTTAGTGCACCCCATAAGGTGTGCTAAATACACATCCTTTCCTTTTTGCACTTGCCTATGTGATATAAGGGTGTGCACCTAGCACACCCCATGAGGTGCACACCCTTAATAGAGTTTGTGTTTAGGGGAAGGCACACCTAGCACACCTCTGAGGTGCACTAGGTGTGCTAATACTTTGTCTTTTAGGTTGTAAAATGGGTTTTTCTAGTGTTCTTTTAAACAATTTTGAAAATTAGAGTTTTTGGGTTATATTTTTAGTAATTAGGGTTTATGTAGGTTTTTTTTTCTTCATTTCTATGCTAATGGATATTGATTTTGTACAAATTCACTAGCTTCCTCCTCATCTTCTGTCACTACAAAGATGGCCCCAAAACTAGTAGTCTTCAAATTCCAAGGTGTTCTAGCAAAATCACACTTCCAAGATGAATATTTAGAGATCCAAAAACTGAGCTTGGCCATATCGACTGGAACACATTCCTAGTTTTATGAAAAAAACCAACCAAAAGGTCTCCAATGATATCTTCTCTTATCAGATCAGGGCTAGTCAATGAAGCATCACACCTAGTATCAGTATAGTCTTCAAAATTGATTATGGCATTGGCAAAGAACTATGTCTCAGAAGAAAGGTTTGTGAAAAGTATAACTAGGGAGATCATGCTAGATCTGAGACCTAAGAACATAGAGAAGGTGTTCCATTTTTTGAGACCAGATCAGTATATCAAATTGACATATCATCAGGCAAAAATGTGGTATGGAGAGCATGGAGAAGAATCATCTGAAAGCATTCAATCTTTGTATCTCATTGAGAAGACTCCTCTTGGATGAAAAGAAAGAAAAGTAGACATGATAAGGGGTTATATGAAATACAATATTGGATATTCAATAGTACTTTTTAGTAGAGTCATGGGGTTACCTGCATCAAGACACCTAAATATATGGATAGTACACTTCATTGAGACCATCAGAACAATGAAGATGCCAATTGATTGGGAATCGATTCTCAATGAGAATTTGGATGAGCAACTAGTGGTAGTCAAGAACAATCGAAAGTTCTATATGACATCCTATTTGGTGTTACTGTTAGCTGCAAAAGCAAAAAACTATCCAAGATTGTTCAAAAAGGGTAATATGCAAGATGCGAATGCATGGCCTTATATAGTATATTCCCAATTGGTGAAGAAAAAGTTTTCAAAGCACAACAAGGAATACAGAATACTGAATGATGCCTTTATTTTCGTATTCATTTGATTCATTGAGGGGGATTATGGAAAAAGGATGTCAGATGAGGCAATGGAAAAGTTTACAGAAATCGGTGCCTATTACATCCAATATAAGACATTCACTCATTTAAGGGTAGCAGGGATGACTGTCAATCCAAAGAAACTCCCAAGGTATCCATGTGACAAGCTCATATTGTTGGAGATTGCATGACAACTCTTGTATGCATATGAGAGAGTAAGGAAGCAACACAAGAAGACTTGGGTATGGCCTATTACTATAGGACCATTTAGTGTTGTCTAGAAATACGATATTCCAAATTTTGAGTTTGAGTGGGATTAGTATCCTTTGGAGGAACATAACTCTACTCATCCCTATTTTGATAACATTGGAAGAGTGAAATACTTGGCATGGAAACAATTCCAATGTGAAGATTCCATAGAAGACCATTGGATGAACATAGTGGATGACTACAATATCCACATAAGGGATTATTGTAGGATGAATCTCTATTTGGCAGGTAATGCCTTGAAAATAAAGGTCCCTTTAAAGATAGTACAACAAGATACTGAAAAAGAGGAAATTCAAGATACCCTAAGATGAGGAAGATAACCTTCCCTTGAGTCAAAGGACTCATCTTGCTAGGGCTACAAAGTTAGAATGGAGAAGAAGCTCCACTATTACACCACCACCCATTCCCACTCAGCCTATTCAATCTAAAAATTCTGAGGATGCATTATAACAATGGATTGATGAGAAGGAGGATGAAGGGGTTGATGTTTTTCAGATGTCATATTTTGATTTCATGTCGGTAGACACTAAGTTGGTAGGCAATAAGACAAGGGATACTCTGACTAATCAACCTCAACAAGAGGATTGGAATCAATTTTTGCCTCATCCATAAGGGCCTAAAATAGCTCCACCATCACTAAATCAAGATTCATTTTGCATGGATAAGGGTTTAGTTACTCCTCTCCCTCTGGGTAATGAAGAATAAGTGCAGGCTAAATAGGAAGATAGAAGAGCCACAACAAATACTTGCTGATGAAGTGTCAGAGGAAGGAAAAATATGTGAGGAGCCTCAATAGACTTCCCATGATATAGAGGTGAGGACTATGGATTTGATAGACACAGAGATGCCTGATGTGGATCTCTCACAAAAGGAGAAGACTCCAAAGAGGAGTGATCAATGAAAAGGCCTAGCAGAACAAACTCCTTCTTCTAAAGGAAAATATTTGATGGTAAATACTCTAAGATTGTTGAGGAAAGAGGTAATGGTTAGAAATAAAATGCAAAAATATTCTACTAAGGAAGAGGGAATGAGAGAATTAATTGAAGCTCTCGAGAGGTCTGAGTCACCTGTAGGTGATGCACGTACATTGGCCTTTGTAATGATGATCAGAATTAGGACTTGTTTGCCTATGTTGCTATCCCTCCTCCACATGTAGATATTGATATTTTAATCCCAAAAGATTATCAAATCAAAGAGTTTGTGCTTAGAAAACCCACTATGGATACTACCAAATTAATGGTTACTACAGGAATCAAAGAACTGTTTAGGCATTTAGAATAGGATGAGTATGAATTGATAAACCTTTGAAAGCAAAATGAGATCCTAAGAGGATATTTGAATGAAGTAGTTAGTCCATTGGGTCTAAAAAATCCTAAAGAGACTCTAAATGTGGCACTTGAAAAGAGGGATAAGGAGACTATACAACTTGATCCATTTTTTAAGGCTTGTCAGCAATGGTGAGAAAGTTTTGAAGAGAAGGGTGGGAAAATTATACAAGGAAATCTCAAACTACTACACCATATGTAGAATAATGTAGATAAGTTGGTTGCTATATTGAACTGAGATTTTGGGTTAATGGATGAGGTGCATACTTGGGGTAAAGACCTACAAGCATTACAGTTAATAAAGGGTCAAAGGTATCGGATGTTGATGGATGTGTATACAACAAATGAGTTAGATAAAATAGATGATTGGATAGAGAAGATTTTGGATGGAAATAAAGTAATGGAAACATTTCATGTGGATATTTATAGGCTCAAGGATCAAACCCAAGAGAAAATTTTGGAGGCAAAGAGACATTATAGTGATGCTTGCTTAGACATTTTTGAAGATAATTCAAGGGAGAAATTGATGATTGTAGAAGCAATTATTGAATAGTTTTGGAAGACTATTGAAGAATCTTCCATTGATGATGATATTAGATAGGTATTTAAGACTGAAGAGGCATTGCTAGATTTGGATGTGAAATTGGGAGATTTTGTAGAGACTCACACCGAGGTGGGAAATTATAGGCAAAAAGTAAAAGATAAATATAATGCCTTAGATTTTTTGGATGCCACCCAAGTCATAGAGATTATTGAGAAATTCACACTAGTGCATTTAACCCTAAATTTTGACCAACTCTTTTAAATGGCTTGGTTGATCGCATTATAAAGAAAACTTTTGTTTTTTTTAATAGCATGCCCATGTTGGTCGCAATTGCAACCAATTATTTGTATTTTGTGTTGGTTTCAATTACAATGCACACGGAAACATAATACATTTCACTTGAGTGTCATTCCAGCATTTCACATAGTGGAGGGCATAGTGGTCCTATTTGTGAGATTTGGAAAAGTCTCTAATTTTTTTGGTTTTTTTCATTGCCAATGATCTACTAGCCTTCTCTTGATCCTTTCGTGATAGATTGCTTCGAAGGGATTTTCAACGAATACCAAGTAGATGGGTTTTCCTTAGGTTTGTTGCTTTCCCATGTTGTCTAGAGGTTTTTGCTAGGAGAGATCATTTGCTTTCCATGCTCTAATAATTTCTTCCCCTTTAATTTCATGCAGTCAGGAAAGGGCTTTAAAATTGTTCTTGAGGGCATTTCGCTTGAGCGGAGAATTTGAAGCTTTCCAGCATTCTTCATCAATTAGAGCATCATTCGAGCATATAGGGCCACTTGAAGACTTACCACCATCAAAGCTAAGGGCAAAATGCAACTATTTCTATGGTATATGCAGCTTCAATTTATAATGTGGCTTGTTACGCAGAGTTTATTTGTAAATGGCTTGCAATGTGAATATGATGCATATGCTTGGGGTCTGGCAACCCGTACAGCTAACTTCATCCTTCACTTTTCCTTCTCGAGCTGATAAAATTGGAAGAGGGTTTTATGGCAGATTGAGGGCATTAGATTGTGAAACTATTGGTTGTTTATAGTGGTTCGAAATCTTTGCTTTTTGTTGGTTCTTCATCTGCCCTACCTGCTCTTTCATATACAGTTCAGTTTTGGTGAAAGAGGCACAAAAAATTCAACAAAAATTATAAGAATCCTAGGGCTACAGCAGGGTTTGGTATCATCTCTTGAAGTTTTTACTGCTGATTGGTGAAGGGTTTTATATTGTTGACTTGCTTTTTTGGGCAATGAATGTTAAAAGGGTTTCTTCCACTACTCAGGTATGTTATTTGATTGTAATGAGTTTTTTTCTCTATGAAATAATGAAGAAGAAGAGTTGAAATCTTTAGTTTTGTGCCCTAGTATTCAATTACAAATTTTAGAAGCTTTAATTCAGCACATGTAGTGCTTTTTATGTCAAACCATCTCAAAAACACAAAAAAAATGGAAAACAATAAAAACCAAAAACAACCATAGTCAATTCAGCAGTTAGAGCCTTGAAGGCTTCTTACATGAAATTTCTACTGCCTTGATAATATTGAAGACTAATATGCAAGATTTTATTGCCAAAAAATAATTCTAATATGATCCTCTGATCTAAAATCAATAAACAATGTGGGGGAAGAAGAAATTCTTTGATCACCAAATATCAATTTTTTAAACATTATATCCAAAATGCTTTGTTCAAGATGATCACTGATATAATAGATATTGATCTACAACTATAAGGAAAAATAGATATCGATCTGCAAATATATGGATTGAATGAACAATTGCAATACCTTATTTGACTTTGGTAGAAATGTTGATTTATGGAGATGGTCCATAATCCGGATCAAGCCAATGCAAGATATACATTGATATAGCAAGAATTGATCCGAATATATATATATATATATGTATGTATGTATGTATGTATGTATGTATGTATGTATGTATGTATGTATGTATGTATGTATGTATGTATGTATGTATGTATGTATGTATGTATTGATCTAAGTTTGATCACTGTGTTATAATTAAAAGATGTGAGAAGAATGGATGAGTTGTGAATCTTATTTCTATATTATATCAATCAAAAATAGAACTTTAAATCAATCTGAAAGTAATATGCTCATCACTGTTTCTGATGTTCATCAATTTTGTGCATGTGATGATCCACTATTTTATCCAAAATATGGCTTGATATAATGGCCAGTCTGAATTTTTTTATCATTCTTTCTGATATTTAATCTTATTTCTTATGTGATGTTCTTATTAAGATCATCCTCTTTGATTGAGGCTATATGCACATGCCTGAGTTGGCCTAGTGGTGGAGAACTTGTACTCTTGAAAGAGAGGTCACAAGTTCAAATCCCACCGGGGGGTAGGTATGTATGCCTCATTTGTAGTGCCAAGCACCTCTCAAAAAAGAGTACGAGGTAGTCCCATATCACTGTCACCATATGTAAACCCAAAAACTATGGCATAGTGTCGTGGACTATAAAACCACCTTACCTTTCTTACCTTATGCAATCTTTATTTCTTACCAATGGTGGATTACTTCCACCCTCCTTGGTTGTTGTAAGGCTCTGGGAGTGCTCAGTATGTAATGTATATAAAATGATCTGATTTATTATTTCCTCTAGACTTATGATCTCCTTTAATTATTTACCAAGGGGATAAGTTGTCTTTTCTTCACAACTTTTTCCATTTTGTCTCACCTTAACTAATATGTACATTCTGCTTCCAATTACAGTATTATGATGAACTCTATTATATAATTAGCTTCTTTTATCACCAGTCTCTATGCTGTGGATCCTTGTCCCATTGGTTCTATGCCTGTTTGTAGATTTTTTTAGTTCAATTTCCATTATTTTTGTTTTTCTATCTTGCTATAATTTGTAACTAGTGCATATATGCAACAACCCATTCTGCAAACTGTTTTAGTTTGTCTTGCTAGTACATAGCTAGTAAAATAAGGTTTGATAACTAAGTTCAATTATTCATGTTACATTGGGTTTCAATTTAAATTTTTCAAAAATTCCAAGAATTAATGAAAGTTTCTAAAACCAATTTCTTTATGGTCATTTAAACTCATTCTATTTTATGTTAATATTAGGATTAAATGGAATTTATAGAAGCAGAAAGTACCATCTAACTTTGTGTTTTTTTTTTTTTTTTTTGAAGTGTAACTTGCATTTCTTGGAAGTGTTCCACAACATAGATCTCCTTCAACAAAATTATCTAGGCTGGACAATTGGTAACTTCTTTTCTTTCTATGGAAGATTGTAATTGACAAAATTTAAGACCTTTATAAATATTGTAATGAAGCTTTTAATGATATGATTACTCATTGGATAAGTGTATTACTGAAACAAAAAGACCAAAATATTGTGTGTTTTCATTTGGGTGGCTTTGAAGATTAAATGTTATTTTAAAAATAATAACCTTATTTCTTGACAAGAGTATGTATATAACCATTAACAATATCTGGCACTATATCTTGGATTAGAACTAAAATTAGCATTCACATCTTCTTCTATTTCAAAATTTTGAACTATAATATATGATTTTGATATCCTTCACAATCAATGAATACCATAATTTTTTCTTCAACTCAATCTAAACTATTACTATACTTTCGTTCTACTTGTTTTTACATCAACCTATCGTGGAAATTATTATCAAATATTGATGGTATTATTTTTATATAAATTGGATAAGTGGCACTAGTGGAAGTTAAATAATCAACAACTCTTTTCTTTTCAAAATAAAGTTCAATCTTCATTGCATCAAAGTCTACTTAAATAATAGGAGCTAAGAAACTAAAGATAGTACCTATGCCTTTTGAAGTCAAGATGCACTATAAAATATGACATATAATACCCAATTCAGCATATTGATATTTTGACTAGTCACTATAAATCTTTGTATCAAAATGTGTCATAGAGCTAGTGTTGGTGCTAAAAATTGCATGGTCAATTTTTAGCACCATTGAGAAATTTGAGCCCTATAAATACTTTTTGATGAGATTGTACTTGACTATACCTTTGAGACCTATGAGGTGTTTAATGTTTCTAACACCTTTCATTTAGTGCATCTACATGTTTTATGAAGTTAAACTATCATTCTGAGCCATTCCATGAAGTCCTATTTTGAGCATTTGCCAAATCTGCATTTTACCATAAGTGTCAAACAACGACAAGAGGTTGTGTTTGCATCTGAATATCTTGCACCTAGAAATGTTTCATGACTTGCCACTTTGGGATGTCCATACCTAAGAGCCTATGTTTTAGATGTCAAATTGTTTCAAATCTGTTTGACTAGTTTTTGAATCCCTCAAAATTGGTAGTTCATTGTTTTCATGCTGATGCAATTTGTTCTGATTTATAGGAAGCTCTGTTTGACGAGTTATAACTTTTGACCAGTTGACCAAAATGCTAAATTTCCTTTTGCATTGTATTGTAAACATTAGAGACTTGTTATGTTTCAAGTTTCAGCTCGTGATGAATCCATTTGATCATTTTTCAAACATGATTCCAAACACAATTTCCATCTTTTTACTAGTGTCAGCATTTGCAGATTTGTCAGGACCCCTGTTCGTGATGTTATAACTCAAAATTTGTCATAGTTGAAGTCAAAAAAATTGTACCATTGTGCTGTCGACTGAAAATGCTCCAAGTGTGTCAGTTTGCAAGTCATAACGAATCTATTTGCACACTTTTCTAGGTCCGTTCCATTTGCAAAAATTATTTTTCCGTCAATGCTTCTAGTCTACAAAATCCAAGTAGCCTAATTTGACCGCTTGCCAAATGCGCCCAGTTATTCATCATGAGCCCAAATCTCAGAATTATATTCTCCTCATGACAATATACCAATGCCCTAGTTTTTGTTTCCCCAAGTGTCAGTTTGCCTAGTTTTTGAAGTCAATTCCGAACATGATTTGTTGTTTTCTAAAATGTTTACTTGCATGTAATTCTAAGAAGGCAACTTGGACAATGAATATCTTTTGAACCCAAATTAGTCATGAGACGAGATTTGACAAAGTGAAAGAATGTGGAATAAAGAGTCAATGTGCCAAATTTCAAGGCCCGGTTAGGAGTTTGGGTCAGTTTTTAAGGCCAGTAAATGGACCTCCTGACATGAAATTCACATTTTGCAAAATAATGGTAAAATCAGTTTTGAATCATTATTTAGAAGGTCGAATGTGTTTTGAATTAGTACGAGGTGACCAGTGGATCAATTTGATAGTTTAGTCATTCGAAAATAAAAAATTTTTAGCCGGACCCACTTTGGGGCCTGGCTAAATTCATCAGATTTATGACATTTATAAGGACTATGTTTTAAAGCCCCGTCAGATGCCTATTGGTCAAGGAACTACTGAATCTCATGTGGAGTGATATTTGAAGGTTGTTTCTAAATGTGACAATTAAGTATGTGCATATCAGAGATCTGAGTTTTAAAAATGTGGCCTTTCTAAAAAAAACATACATCCACATGGAACAGGCAATCATAGTGAAAAAGAAAAGGGCAGTCACACCAAAGAGCTGCACGGGATATAAAAAAATTTAATTGACAAACATCCAAAGCCGCAGGTCAAATTAGGAGCCGTCCAAAATAAAGATCAGACCACATGTAATTAAAAAGAGTATCCATGATTGCAAGATGCCACGCATAAAAGAGGTTAGCACCAATAAAAAATGTCTCATGTTGATCAATGAGAAGGAGATGTGTAGGCCAGGCAAAGAGAAATTTCAAGCATAGTTAGAAGCCATAGTCTGCATCTCAAGCAGACCATAAAAAGTAGACCCACGTTGTACGCATACCCTGCATATGAAAAAAGAAAAGACAATCACATGTAAAAGTTGGCCAATGTTGAACACAAAGCCACGCCAGTAAAGAAGTCTGTGCAATTGAAAGGAAAAGCACAGTCAAACAAACAATAAAAGATCACACCTAAGCTAAGCTGCCCATAGCAAGGGGCAGTTAAAGAAATGCCACACGTAGTCAAAGGATAGCATAAGCCACAGTAGGGGAAAGTAGAATCCCACGCAGGCTTAAAAGACCATCCACGCCATTCATAGAAAGGGCCTGATTGGTCAAAAGTTTGCAAAAAGATAAAGGATCCACACACATGCGTGTGACTGGAGCAAGTGGATTCATTGGGTCATGGGTGGTTTGTTCGCTTTTGGAGGGAGGCTACTCTATTCATGGCATTGTTCAGGATTTGGGAAATGAGAAAGAAACCAAATGCTTGGAATCCATGGAAGGAGCCAACGGGAGGCTGAAATTTTTCAAGTGGAAGTACTTGATTATGATTCTATTTGTGGTACCATTAGTGGCCATGTGGGTGTTTACCATCTAGCATCTCCTTGCATTATGGACGAAGTCAAGGACCTACAAACTGAGCTCTTGGATCCTATTGTCAAGAGCACTACGAATGTCTTACAAGCTGCCCGCAAAGCAAAAGTGAAATGTGTAGTGTTAACCTCATCAATATTCTGCAATCACTTCCAATCCAAACTGGCTTGCTAATGTGCCCAAGGATAAAAACTATTGGACTGATCTTAATTACTATAAAAAATGGAATTTTAAACTTCTCCAAGGTGGCAGTATTGAAGACAAATGTAGGATTGAAGAGAGGAGTTCGGCATGTGAGGAGAGTGCATGTCAGAGTTTGAAGAACGCATCCAGCCCATGCATGAAACAAAAAGGCTTGTGAAGTATTTGCAAGAAGCTGCCAGGAGAGAAAGTTTAAAGTTTTCAAAGGAATAATCCCACATTGGGTCGATGACGTGAATTTTAAAGTTTAAATACTATCCCATGCTATGTGTATTGTGTCTCAAGACACCAGTTTTTGTAAGCCATGCCCTCATGCATGAGGGCCCTACCTTGCAGCTGACCTGGACACGACAGTTGGCACGAAATGTAAGCAACATTTTAGACGGAGATGCTAAGACCATAGGATTATGCCACGTGGCGCATCCTATGGTGGGTGCTTCCCCACAATAATAAGTTGCACACAAGATAAGGAATGCGGGAATGCCCCCGGGTGCCACGTGGTAGTGGGCCCAAGGTGCATGATGATGTGGTAATGAGGGTCTCGAGCATGGTGATGTGGCAGTCAAGAGAAGATTGGAGGTGAAAGCACAGGATCGTAACATGTGTCACGATCCAATGAACAGCACATGCCCGCATTTCCAAGGTGCTCACTAGTTAAATATTGCAGGTAAGCGAGATGCTGGCACATGTCAGCAGGGCTCGCTCAAATGCTGACATGGTAGTCCAGTGGTAGTGTGTGCAGAGGTGGACCAATCACGGATCAACTTGTGGCACCGGTCAAACAAAGGTTGACCCAGATGGAGGCATGGAAAAAATATATATTTTTAAAATTATCATTTTTAAAATATTTTCAATGGATGGACATTAGTTTTTTAAAATCAAACATGGCATTAAATCTAATGTTCAGACATTAGAATGTTTTAAATTTTTCAAATTTTAAATTTTAAAAAAAAGTGCAGACCTGAGTTTTTAGCAGAGGGAGACTTTTTCAAATTGAGATTTAATGGGTTTCTGAGAGGCGAAATATGCGATGTTATATATCGCCAGAATCGTGAGAAGACGAATTTTTTTATTCTGAGGTCAGTTTTTGCACAAAATGCCACTGGTTCAAGCTATAGGAGGATTTGTCTGAGGTTCCTATCTTGCAACCAAATTTAGCTATCAGAGTTCAATTGTGATTTCTAGCAAGGTAATGACTTCAATATGCATAAAAGATAGGGAAAATGTAGGTTGGGTTATTTTTAAGTCAATTAAATGGAGTTTTATCAGCATTCTTGATGCAAATTAGATATAAAGGATTTCATCATTCAGCAAGAGATATTTTGCAAATCAGTTATAGGATAATGATGAAACAAAATGAGATCAAAATGGTAGAGAGAAGAGAGAGGTTTTGCAACTAGAAAAGATTGATTTCCAATTGGACACATGTCACTCTAAGATCAGATCCGAGAATTCTTTCTTTGCTATATCATTCTTTCTCTTTTTCATTTGAGGGGTTGGCAGTTTTCTCTGGGTAATACCAGTAGGGTTCCAGTGTTTTACTGTGAAACCATATTCTTCAGCAAATTTCTCTTTTATGAATAGCATTAGGAAGGATAATACAGATAGTTCAGATCTGTTAGGTGTTTTCTGTGTTTTCATTTCATGCATATGGTTGTATTGTTTCAAAGAAATTAATACAAAGAACAACATGTTGAGTTTCATCTTGAATCCTGTCTCCTATCTCAGTGAGCTTCAATGTTTTACGATCTTTGAACAAAGAGCCTAAATTGTAGTTGCATTCCCTTAAGGTTGTACGTTGTCTTATTGTTGCTTGTAACTCAAGGGGTTATGTAAATGCTTCAGTGAATCAACAGGGTTGCAGGTTTATTGAGAAGGATATCATGTAAGAATGAGATTTGGATTGAGCACAGATGTCTATTTACAAGTTAAATGGATAGATCAGATATTTGAATATATAAATAAGTATCATATATCCATATGTATGCATTTGATTCATGGATTTGCCCAATGGTTAAGGAATTGATGAGCTACAAGGTCACTCAATTCTTGCTGCTGCATATTAGGGGTTTTGCTGAATTCAACATTATCAATCAAACGTTCTTTCCCTTTCATGTTAAAGAACCTAAATGTTTAACCCTCACTCAGCTTATGAGATTCATAGCTTTGCATTTAGCTACTATAGATCTATGTCATTTCATGAATCATTAGGAGAAATAAGGGTAAAATCTTTTTAATAGATTCAGGGATATGTTTTTGCACTGGTACAGTATCATTTGAATCTGAGGTCTACTCGCCTAGGTTTAGTAGAGCCTGAAGTAGAAGAAGGGTCATGCCTTATAGTTGGCCTGGTGTCTTAAATGGCATGTTGAAAATGGGAGTTAGCTGCCCCTAGACCTATCATATTCTCATTGGGATAACTGAAAACCCTCCAGTGTTTTCAAACACCAACAGCTAGTAAGCATTCTATTTCTTTTAGAAAGTGAAATTCTCTTACCATATGCAACAAGATGTCACCTTTGAATTGATTTCTCTAATGAATGGTCTTTAGAACCTTCTTGTTAAATTCAGCCAAATCTAAGTTAAGTTTTTTGGGTATTCTACTCTCTTCATTACTTTTGAAGAACAAATATTAGTTTTGTTCAAGGTTAAGTGAGCTTTATTTGTCTCCAAGTTTGTAAAATTATCATCCATGAAACCTTATGTGAAAAATAATTTGTTTGTGTTGGATGCTTCCCTATAATGTTTGGATTTATAGGTTCTCTAAGCCATATCAAAGTGGTTGTTTGATATTACAAGTGATTTTAGATCTCATATATTACTTAAAGCTCACTTGCTAAAGTCATTTCTAGCTTTTGGTATACTCTTCAGGATTATTTATGAGTGTTTGGTATTCTCATGCCTTCAAGTATTGCAATTGTTGTAAAATTCCCACTTCATCTTTCGTTTAAAGTGATTTAATGTTTTCCTCCATTTTCCCCTCCATATGACCAGCAAGGGTAGGCCTATGACTGAATTTTAGAATGTTGCCATTTTTGGGTAGGCATTACTAATGCCCGGGATGGATGGATCATCGCCTTACCCTTATGTTTTGACTGCTCGAAACCCGAGAAGTCGTTTATCAAATATTTAACATAGCTTAAATGGAAGTCCATATTAATATTGTCTATCACGTATGATTGCCATGGAATGCTCTAGAGTGTGGAATATATCACTAATGGGTAAGTATATTTATTAAATTAATAGGAGTTATACTAGATTTTGTATATATTCTATATTAAATCTCATGTTTATATTTATTTGTACATAATCGATGGTGCATTTTATCCAATCAACTTGGCTAATTACCTTTTAACTTGAAGGAGTCTATGTAGTAGGAAATGGGCCATTCACAAAGTTTTAATTGAGGTTTGTGGAACTTTTCCAGAAGAGCTTCCTTTGTGCTAGGTAGTAAGTATTATGCAATTAATATGGAATTTATTTTTTCCTTTGTAGTGCTTCTCCTCTACTAAACTCTATGTTAAATTCAAGGAGTGCATGATGCTTGGTGTATATTGTAGGCCAAATGGTGATTCCTTATTTCAAAGTTCAATACTAGAGGAAATAGATAATTGATGCAAAGGTCAGTCGTCAACCCTTGATTTAATGCATGAGACAACTAACTATCTCTTTGTTTTGTAACAATGCCCTTATATCTTCCACAAATGTAATTGAGACAATGACCCAACCCACTCAATCTTTTAAGGATAATCATTCAAAAGGTTAACATACTGAGCTCCACACCTTTGACTTCACAAGACTAACTCCATTTCCAAACTTCTTCAAGCAACAAGTTGCCCAAAAACACCTACAAACCCCAAGTGACTCCAAATGACTCCAAACATACAAAAGACTTAACCAAGGGTTAAATAAGACTTTTATGAGTTATATAATGTGTATTCAACCAGATTTAACCATCCACTTGGCTAGACCCAACTCCATATGCCCAATTCCTCCAATGCACCTTAGGAGACCTATTTGACAAACTAACAACCCTATAGTCGCATAAAAGCCTAAATAACTTGAAATTTTCCCACATCACTTGACAAGGTAATAGCATTTACGGACACCCATTTTGAAGTACTAAAACATATTCCAACCCTACCATACACTCCTTTGGCTCAGGTCTGACAGTTCCAACATAGTGAACTTCAAAATGACTTAAAAACCATGAGCGTACAAAGAAACTACACTCTATTTGTATCCTTATCACTCCAAATCATCAAAAATGTCATGATCAATCTCGTCTATGAAGTGTATCAAAAGCTAAGGATTTGGAGTGACTCTGTCATTTCATTTTTTTTCACATCTTGTTCAAACCATATAATGCAATCTCATTTATGAAGCGTATTAAAAGCTAAAGATTTGTTGTGACTCGTATAAAATTCATTTTTTGTCATTCATTATATGGTTTGAACAAGTGTGAAAAAAATCAATTTTTATTATGAATTTTTTGTTCAACAATCTATGTTAAACTAATCAGCAAAGCTTTGGTCCTCTGAGTTGTAGTGATTTTGAGAAAAAACCTAACTTTTAATCACCATATCTTAAATGAATTTTCACATTGAGGTGATCCGAGTTTGATCAATTATTCTTGATACAATTTGGTCTTGAGTTTCCCTTTTATTATTTTGCACATCTGTTGCTATTTATTCAATGTGCAATTGTGGAGAACTTTTCAGATTATCGACTTTTGTGTTTTTGAGGTTTTCTTCCAAGTAAGAAACATTACTTGATTAAAAATTTCACAATGTCTTTTAGACTCCTGTGGGGTAGATGTTACACATCCACACCCTGGACAAGATTCTAGTTCATCAATAGAGGCAGTAGGTTTTCAATATAGATCATTATTTGTTGTTGTTTTGGTTTACACAATTCATATGAGAAATGCTTGTCTTAATATTTTGGGTTTGGTGCAAATGTCAGGTGGTTGCATCTCAAGACTGGCCTGAAGTCACAAAGAATTAATTGGGGAAAACTTTTACAACTTCACACACCATGGATTAGGGACGTGTTCTAAATTACTAAATGACGAAGAGGAGAAAAGCCTCTAGAGCATAATTTCTGCCTTGATTATTACACATTTTATTAATACTGAACCAACCAATGAAATTGAAAATTCTTAGACAAGTTACTGCTTCTCAAAATTAAAAATATGATTTTTGGAAATTCACTTGCTACTCAAAATTTAAAGTATGATATTAGGAAATTCAGATGATTATTTCACTTTGATTCTTTGCAGGGAGCTACTGATTTCTTTCCGCAGAGAAACAAGACAAAAGCCTCTGCGAATCATATTTTATAGGTATTTATTTCATTTTGATTGGTATTTGTGGTGAGATTTAGTTATGCATTTCTTATGTCTCCTTAGTGATAGCTTTGGTATTTATTCAAAGATGGTGTAAGTGAAGGATAGTTTTACCAAGTTCTACTTTATGAACTGGATGCTATTTGTAGGGGTTGTTTCCTAATACTCACTATAGTACTTGCTATTCAATTGAGATTGACACGACTCATTAGTTTGTTTGTATTCTCTGTGGATTTTTTTTAAGAAGATAGCTAAATGCTATATGAACTAAGAGTTATGTGGTGTCAATAGAGTTGTGCATCTCTTGAGCCAAATTACCAGCCCCAGTGACATTTGTTGTTGTTCAAAAGCAGCACCATACTAGACTATTTGCAAACAACCATGCAAATAGGCATTCTATAGATAGAAGTGGGAACATCTTACCAAGTCTTCAATACACAATAAAGAAACTGAATTTCATTATTTAAAAAATTGATAGTAGATTTTTTTAAATATTGCCCATCAAAAATTACTTAGTACATCTCATCTTTTTTCTGCACAGGAGCTTGCAGTTCTGAAGAATCTAATAGCAAAGAATCTGAAGAAGATATTGTAGCAAAGGTATATTTGGTGTTCTTTTTTAAATGAAAATGTGACTAGAAATTTTTTATATTGTCATATTTCACATGCAGAAAGGTCAAATTGTAAATAGAGGTGAAGCCGTATGGATTTAAGTTTCTTCTTCATTATTTATAATGCTATCAATTCCTCCTTTGTAGCTGTAAAAATACTTGTTTATTTTCACCTTTCTAGATACCCTTTACCAAGTTCTTGAAGATTTCAAAATATCTTGGGCTAACCCCAGTCTAGCATGTCCTAACTCCTACTTGGTTCACAGACCTAACTCCTTTCCTTTTTCTTCAAGTTTTGGCTTTACTACTATGGCAAATCAAGGGGTGTTTTTGAGCTTGAGGGTCTTCAAAAACTCCTTCTCTCCAACCATCATCACACTAGATGCATGTTGGATCTCCTTCCTATCTTTTGGCAGTGGTCTCATGGTGTATTCCTTCCCATTTTTGGCTTAGAATTGACATCAAATTACCAGGGCCTGCCTAACAATAGGTGACAAGCATCCATTTCTACAACATCAGAGACAATCTTGTCTTTGTACTCCCCTATTTGAAATTAAACATGAACTTGTTCATTCACTATGAAATGTTGCTCCTTATTTAGCCATGAAACCTTATAAGGATTAGGATGAGGAAACTTCTTCAATCCAAGATTCTCTACCATTTCTACTAAGGCTATATTATTAGTTGAACCAAAATCTACAATAACTTTGCAGACCTTACCTCTTACCTTGCAGAGAGTTTCAAAAAATGTATTTCTTTGGGGAGGTTCTTGCTCTATGACAATCTTTAGCAAGGTTCTATTGAACATTAGAGACTCTCCTCTCTCTGGATCAGCATTTCCTCTTGCCCCTTGGTCACTTTGTGCATCCTCCTCTTGAGCCAAATGGACTCTCCTATTCCCTTCTTGATTGTTGGTGCCCATTTTCTCAAGAAGTGCTTGTATGTAGCAAGTGCAATATCTAGAGGTAGAGTTATGGAAGGTCAACTAAGTATTTGTTTCTTTTCAATTTCTATATTGTTTATCTCTCTATCTATACCTCTTTCTATCTGTCTTGTTTTAGTATTCATTTCTATGTGTCTTCCTCTTACTACTCCATCTATAGGTTGCAAACAAACCATCCTTCTTACACCAATGAATCATTCCATTCAAGAAAGACCATGTCTGATGATATCAATGCACAAAAAAATAGGGAGACAATTGCTAGACTGTGGTCTGACTTAAAAAGAAAAGGTGATGGAAAATGTTATTGTCCTTGCAAAATTTGTAAGGGTTTAAAGACTCGAAGATATCTAATCACAACAGCTGAGCAACATTGTAGGAAACATGGTCACATTGAAGGGAGAAATGAATATCATCCTTTGGTATGTATTTTAATAGTTTATAAATTACATAAGACATGATTTGATGATGACATCATGGTCATGGTTAATATAAGGTCATCATTTTCATATAGGTCAACATCCCTGAGTTTCATATTATGGACCATGACAATTCAGAGAGTGCAAATTTCCAAATGAGGGAACATGGAGGTGTGAACATTGAAGTAGAAGGTAATGATACCATGGAAGAAGACCATGATGATGAAGATCACGATGATCAAAATGATCATTATGATCAAGATGATCACAATGATCAAGATGATGATGATGATGTAGAGCTTGATGTACCTATACTTGAGAAGGCACACGAGTCCCTATATGAAGGCTCCAAAACAACTCTTCTTGTTGATGTATTGATGTTGGTGAACTTGAAGGTTATGAATGGTTTATCCAATGTAGCAATGACATGTATGTTAAGGTATGCCATCTTCTTTCATTATTTTACTCGTAGTTCCCTTACAATTAACATTGGGTTCATGTACCAATTAATATTCTTTAAATTAGAAAATTATATTTTTGGTCATAGGTTGATAGGTGAGTGTTTGTTACCACCAGCAAACATTCTACCTCACTCGTACCAAGAATTATCTGCCATCATGAAAGATATTAGAATGGATTATCAAACAATACATGCATGTTCGAATGATCATATTATATATCATAAACAGCATGAATTTGCAACACAATGCCCTATTTGTCATATTAGTAGATATCAATCAGATTGATTAACAAAAAAGGTGCCTCACAAGGTTCTTCGACATATTCCCATTATTCCACGTCTGCAATGACTATTCAGGTGCAATAGCTTGGCACAATTTATGGATTACCATGCATGCAATAAAAGTCAAGATGACATTATGCGAATGCTTGTAGGTGGTTTGACATTTAAGGAAATAGAGGGAAAATGGCCACACTTTAAAGAAGAACCTCATAATCTCAAGCTTTCATTAGCAACAAACGATGTCAACCCTTTTGGAGAGATGAGATCTACTTACTCAGTGTGGCCTATTTTTGTTATCAACAATAATATACCTCCTTAGTTTTCCATAAAGAGAGAGCACATAATGTTGACACTAATTATTTCAGGTATTTTTTGATTTAATGGTCATCTAAATTAATTTATTATTACTAATCCATCAAAATGGTCATAATAATTATGTAATTTTTTTGTTCATTCAACTAGGTAAGTACCAAGTTAAAGATATCAATGTATATATTGAACCTCTTATCGACAAGTTGATGGTGTTATGGAATGGGGTTACTATGTATGACATCTGTAGACCAATAGGACAAAGACAATTTCAATTTCATGCAATGCTTATATGGACAATACATGATGCCCCTGGTCTAACACATTTTTGTGGTATGTTCTCTTCTTAACACCTCTTTTTTGGTATGTCAAAGTTAACACATTTAATCCAATTATACACGATCTTGTACGTCTTCAGACAAAGGGAAAATTTGCATGTCTAGTTTGTGGTCCAAAGACAAAATCTCATCATTCAAAAAGTTTAAGAAAGTAGGTGTTCAATGAGAATAGACACTTTCTGCACAAAAATCATAAGTACCGAATTACCAAAAAACATCTTGTCAATGGGAAAGAAGAGACTATGTCAAAGCCACAAAGAATGACACCTTGCCTATGGAAGTTGGCATACAATAAAATAAATTGTCGAGGTAATGTCATTCCATCTGATGGTTTTTATTTCAAATTTATATTTTGATATTGTGTTTTGTTTACTGATGATGTGATTGATGCTTGTGAAGGTCGTCAAGGCATCAATGACCAACTTCCAAAAGGACTAAAAAATTATCTTACACAATTTACTAGGTAGTCGTACTATGAGGAACTCCTAATTGTGCATTTGTTTGATCCTATGCATATTGGAAAGAATGTAATAGAGAAATTATGGAAAATCTTGGATGGAAGTTGTGACAAAGACCAAATTGTCAAAACTTATAGTGACATTGAATAATCCAACCATGCAATGAAAAATGGCATTTGATCAAATAACAATGGAGACCAAATTGATACAGGTGCCCTTAGTTGGTTATTGTCAGAGCGGCAGAGCAATGCTATAAAAGTAGTCATAAAAAAAATTTGATTTTCCACAGGATTTGTTGCGAACATAAACAATCTCATATCAAAGAAAAGTGAATTTGGGCTAGGGTTGAAAACACACAATTGGCATACATTTATTAAGGTAATTCATGTTATTTTGTATTCATTAAATATTTATATATTGCATGTTGTTTTAATTGTATTCTTTTATAAAATATTGATAAGATCATTTTACAAATATTGTAGTACGTTCTACCTCTATCTCTCCCACACCACTTTGCCAACAATATCAAACAGGTTATATATGATCTTGGAAAATACATGACGTGGTTGTCATCTAAATAAATCAATAAAGAAGATATAAAATATTGGAAGAGAAAAATTCCTCTTCTTATGTGTGAAATGCAAAAGTGTCTACCTCCAAGTTTTTTCAATGCATAAGAACACTACCTCATACATCAAGTAAAGGAGATTGAATTGTGTGGACCTGTACCAACCAGGTCAATGTGGATGGTTGAGAGGCACTTGAAATTTTTGAAAGGCTTGGTTCAACAGAGAGCACATCTTGGGGGTACTATGGTGGAGGGATATATGGTATACCAGACCATGGTGTACATTAGTGAATATCTTGCTAAGTTTGCCGCAAAGATCCATGTAGATCGTATTTGGGATCTCAACTCAATTAACAAATTCAAAAAGGAGTACTTGATGGGAAAAGGTAGATTGAGGAAAGTCAGAGGTAAATCTAAGATGTTATTTTAGTTAATTAATTCTTATAAATCTTCAATATAAGTTATTTATAATTGGTGTATTTTTTTTTGAAACAAATGGTCAAGAGTGGGATGCAATACATTTGTATATTGCAAACAATCTTAATTGGATGACAGAATGGATTAAACGATGTCAAAAAAATGGTTTCTCATTAACATGGGAAGATATTGCTTCATTAGTTACAAAAGCTCATCGTAATGGAGATTCCAATGTTATATTGATGGTACTTGATCTAGTAAAGGGTTTAAGAGGTGGAGATGTACGTAGAAATTTATTAATGATCATAACTCAATGTATTTTTCGTATCAACTCACAATGCAAATAATTTACACACACTTCAAAAATTGTAGGTCAAGCACCACAAAGCTATGTACTATCATGGCCATAAATTTTGCATAAAAAAGTTGGATGACACAAAGAAAACTTGTGATTTTGGGATAATTGCAGTTTTTGAGGTCACAAATATATCATCTAGAAACAATATACATCCTCAGCAATCTCAAAATCAATACTATGGCATCTTGGATGATATAATTGAGTGCAACTTTAACACCTTCAAAGTAGTTCTATTCGTCATCAAATGGTATAGGTTACGACTAAATCAAAATGATCCCAATAGAATGGTTATTCAACATGATAATGGATTTACAATGATTAATACAAAGTCATTTGAGCCAGTTGGAGATGAGCCTTATGTTCTTCCAAGCCAATGTGAGCAAGTGTTTTACTCAAAGGTTCCATATAAATAGGGTTGGTCATTTTTTGTTAGACATGATCCAAGAGGAAGGCCAATAAAGTATAATGTTATGGAAGAAGAAGATATTGAAGATGATGAAGAAGCAGATGATGAAGATAAAGATAACGGTGATGACGATGATGGTGATGATGATAATGGTCATGATGATGATGATGGTGATTATGATGATGATAGTGATGGTGATGATGGCGATGATGATTGTGATCATGGCGATGATGATGGCTAAGATGATGGCGATGATGATGGTGATGATGGTGATGATGGTGATGATGATGATGATGATGACAATGATGATGATGATGAAGATAATCAATGACTACAAACATCATGACCCCTTTTTTTGACGATCTTGCATTCCATATATAAGGTAAATTTGTTCATGTTTACGATGTTGCATATTGTTCATGTTGTCTTCTAAGTTATTTGTAGCATACGTGTATCATGTAAGTTTTAGCTAACTTAAGATAAATGATTAACCTATGCAGTAAATTTGATTACATATTTATCATGTTCATTTCTAATGATTACAACATATATTATTTATAATTACCAATGTTTATATTGTGTCTGATTATCACCCTTTTTGCAAATAGTCAATTGACTACAGGTACATCATCACCCCTTCTATTGATGATCTTGCATTCTATATATAAGGTAAATTTGTTCATGTTTATGATGTTGCCTATCGTTCGTGTTGTCTTCTAAGTTATTTGCAGCATACATGTATCATGTAATTTTTAGCTAACTTAAGATAAATGATTAACATATGCAGGAAATTTGATTACATATTTATTGTGTTCATTTTTAATGATTACAACATATGTTATTTATAATTATCAATGTTTATATTGTGTCTGATTATCACCCTTTTTGCAAACAGTCAATTGACTATAGGTACATCATCACCCCTTTTGTTGACGATCTTGCATTCCATATATAAGGTAAATTTGTTCATGTTTATGTGTATCATGTAATTTTTAGCTAACTTAAGATAAATGATTAACATATGCAGGAAATTTGACCCCTTTGGCATGGATCGTGCACAGTGACATGGATCAGTAGGTATAAGTCAATAAATAGACATAATTTTCTTATATTCTTCTTGTTTATCATTGAGCACGTATGTTATAAATAGACATATTATATAATCATATAATGTATATATAGACAAAGAAGATCTGTATAGAAAGATAATTGTATAATCACTTTCAACTTACTACATTTTATATTTGTCACTTTCACTTTCCATTTGATGAATTGCAAGACCCACCAAATAGGTACTTGTCAAATCTATCTACATCGAATGAGGGAAATGAGGAAATGGTAGATGAAAGCTCTACATGTAGTACAGCTAAAATAGGGAGATCAACTAGAGGTCAAAATATTAGAAAAAAATTTGATAAACACATGCAATTTTTCCTTACTAATGGGGGGTCATGTTCTTATGATGATGAGACCAAAGGTGACATCAAGGTGCCCTTTCGGTACACACACATTGAGAAAGAATGGGTACCCAATGAGCTACCTCCAATTAACACATTTTTTTGTGTTAATGAGAGGATATATCTCATTGCTCCATCCTCATTACATGGTTTGGGCCTATTTTCCATTGATGGGATAAAGTAATGTTACAACAAAGTTGTCAAATTGTTCAAGTATGTCAGTCCATGTTACAATTAGAATGATTGGATGCGGATTGTTTGATATAAAAAAACTATGTGTAGGTATGCACTATCAGCTAATTTTATACAATGGAAAGAAAATGATCAAAGTAAAATATTTTCTATGTACATTGATGGGAGACCAAAAGCAACAAGTAATATTGCAAGTTTTATAAATAGTACATGACCTTCTTCAACTAGTAAGCAACCCAATTACATATTTGAGGCACATGAGGGGAATGAAGTTTTTGTTTGTGCAATAAAATCAAATAAGTGCAGGGGAAGAACTGCTAATAGATTACCATTTAAATTGCATAGATACAAAAAAAAGTTACTATCATGAGGGTTTTAAGTACTATATACCATTTTGTTAATAAGTTTTTTTTTGTTTTCTATTGCTTTCAGTTAACTAATTTTTTTATGTTTAATCTTTGTGACATGATGATATGAATCTGGCAGATGATAGAGGCCACCAGGATGCTACTCCCACCCCTTCTTTAGTGAGGGTAAACCTTATTGAAATTGTAAAAATTAGATAGTTGAAAAATTTTATATTATTACATTATTTTATTTATGTTTTTTGAGTTTTTATGATAGTTTTACTGATATTCCTCCCACAATGTGATGTTCATGATAAGGGAAAAGTATTAGCAGTAAGTACTGAGCCACTAGCTATGCCTTATGATGAGGATATTGTTGAAACTCCCAATGTAACAAAAATGTTGAAGAAAAAAATTTTAAAAATTAATTTAGAAATGGTGAAAATTTTGGATGAGGCAAATATTCCATCCGAGGAGATGATGAAGAGGCTATCAGATTTGAGAGCGCAAGCTCATTGTTATGAAGTAAGCAGTAATGAATCTTTAGTTATAAAAAAAGTTCAATAAAGATTTATATTTTATAATCTTTTATGTTGTGAAGTAAACTATGTAATATGTGCAAAAATACTTTATTGATGCAATTTTTTTAAAGAGTTGTAAGAAACTTTAACTACTAAATTCTTGTTATATAGGATTTTTTGGCAACTGATCCACAACCTGGTCAAGGACAATGTGGTGAGGCCAATAGTAGCAGAGCTCCAATTGCCACTAGTAAAATAATCTTTTAGTTAGCAAGTTAGAAGGAATTTTTTATTTGAACATTCAAAACTTCTTAAGTTAGCTCTTACTTTTATTATTTTAGAATGTCTTTGCTGACAATGTATTGTTCAGGTCATCTAGTGCAGGAGACTCCTACAAGGTTGATGGACGCCCATATGAGATTTTCGACTATAATGTTGACAACAAGGGGACATCCAACTATTAAATCCTTGTTTTGCTATATTTGGTTTTGTGTTAATTATGAGTTGATAATTTGTACTTTAATCTTGGGTGCATCACATAGTGGATTTTTTTTTTGTGATAGGAGATGCACCCTCTGCTACGCCACCAAATGTAGATCATAGTGCATGTATTGGTGATAATTCACCATCATTTCCTAGAAATACCTGTGTTTCTAGTATGGGAGCTATGCAAACATCGTTGTTGATTGACAATAATGAATCAATGCCTTTAAAATGTCCTAAGATTCCAGGTACTTTAAATAATTATTTTATATATTGTAATAAGGATTTTCTTGCAAGACGTAAACATGATAGGAAGTGGTGAATGCAAGGGCTTTTCATGTGGAGTGATGCCTCATGACCTTCTTTAGTATGTCATATTGTGCAAGTTATTTAATTATTCTAGAATTCCTTTTTATTAGGGGTTTGGTAGGATCATGTGAATTATTAATGACATTTTCTCTATACCAGTAATTCTCTAGTTTAGTAATTCAATTTGAGCTATGAAGTATTTGATTCAGTACCCGTGGTGGTTTTAATTTGGATTGCTCAAATGGTAATATTGCAGGTACATTGATGGGAGACCAAAAGCAACATATACATTTATATCACTTGTAATTTAGAGTTCATGATTTCCTCTATTGATATTTAACAAGTCTATTATGCTAGGGCACAACCCTCTACAAGTCTATTTTGCATTTTAATGTTTTTGAACTTAATGTTTTTGAATTGGATTTGTGAGTTCCAAATTTGATCTAAATATTTCTACTGGCACTGTATGGTCTAAATAGTGGAAGAGTGTGTACCATTGAGATGTGTCCTTCGATACATTGCAATATCATGCTTTAACACTAGAAGATACTAACCAATTTTTCTATAGAGAACCAAAAGTGGGAGTCTTCTTTCATATTCAATGTTCAATTTTCAATGATTTCCAACATCATTGCTATTGCCTGTTAGAGTTTTACAGTGCTCACTTTCAGCTTCACTATCTATTTTAGCAATATTTGTTTTCCATAATATTCCAGGTATGATCAATGACGACATCAATTAAGAATGACAAAAAATGAAGGTCATGGAAAATTGTATGTATTATGAACTATTTTTTTTCAAGGTATACTGATTAATATAGTTACAGTACATTTTTTAGTTTGGTATGTTGTGTATGTAATGGAAATGAATGAAAGAAAATGTTTGTTGGGCTATGTCTGATGTTGGTTACTATAGTAACTTTTTCTACATCCTTAATGTTGTTCAAAATTTTCAATCATACTTTAAAAACTTAGACTAGACAAATTACTCTAAGGACCCATTTTTTTAACAAACTTGAGACTTTGCAAAATCTTTGTAAAAATTTGGCAAATTAATCTAACACAAACTTTTAAAAAGCATGTGTAAAACTAAATTAATGAACCATATTACTTATTGTTCCATATATTGATAAAAAAGCTACATTGCCATATTCTTCCCTAGAAGTCCAGTGTGACCTAGTCCAAATATGGCCAGGGTCCTATATTTAGAATGTGGGTTTGCTAAGGAGAATTCACAGGCCAAATTTGGCTGAATTTTGACATCAGTAACAGAACCCTGTTAGAGTTTGATAGGTTTGACTGGTAGAGTTTGCCATCAACAACTACACAATTGTATACTATAAAGGGGAAAAAATGGTTTTCGATTTAGATTCTATAGTTTGCTATGGTACAATTCAATTACCTTCTAATGTATACTTAGTTTTTCACATAAAATAATAGTTTGAGTGGAGTGAAATATTTAATATAATGTTATTCACTATGAAAAGTATTCTTCGCATGATTCATTTTAATGGTTCTTACTATTAATTATCCCGTGAAATTTTTGCAGGAAATGATACATTTTATAGGAGGCTTTATGACCTCATGCTGCAAAGATTTGGGCCCACCATATGTACAAGGTGGAACATCATAACTAAACTAATTTTATCCCACTATTTTTTTTTCATATCATTAATTGGTGCAACATTTTTCCTTTCATTCGAGTCTTTTCTTATACTAGCTATGTCAAAAAAAATTGCGTTTTTTCTTAAAAGGTGGAACTTCCAAGATAAAAAATTAAAAGATGAGCTCATCAAAGATATAGAGCATGAGTTTGGTAGTAATATTTTTTATTATAATAAATTGTTACAAAAAGCTTGCAAACATCTTAAGGTTGTGAGGGACTCATATAGAAAGAGTTTCGTCCTAAACTTGAAGTATGAGTGTCCTCCCTTTGTTTTAGTGAGGGAGTGGAATGAGTTCATTTTGGATGCAAAGGAGAAAGGGGAAGGTCGAAAAGAAAGTACACCAACAAATCCACAAAGGTATGCAATAGTATTAACTACTAGTACATTAATGTAATAATCCACTAATTAGTATTGATCTTTATATCTATATCATCTAACATATTTCAAACTTTTCATAGGTTGCAAGACACATCAAAGGTAACAAAGGCTAGGCTAGAAAAGGTTGGGCAACATAGACTTGGCTCTGGGGGATATTCAAAAATCAAAGCACGAGTTGTAAGTAGCAATAAATGAATTCCATAGAAAATTTATTTATAAAATTCAAATAATTTTTTTAATTAATAAAAATATGCAGGGCGTTGATTTTAATCTGGAGGCCACTGAAGAACACAAAAAAATTGCCTCAAGCAAGGCTATGCAATCGTGGCTGAATGCCTATAGCAAGCTTCCATTGCCCAAACTGAATAGTCTCCTGCATCATGTGCACAAGTAAATATGCCAAAAAATATATTTGATGCAGGAGCATCCAGAGGTATAAGGGCAATCCTGTGTCACCCAAAAAAATGTATTTAGACTTGGTTTCTATTTCATGTGTTTTCATTTCTGGATACCCATTTGGGTCAAATAAAGGTTCCAACTCTCACAGTTTCACTATCAGTGTTCTAGGATAGAGTATTTGAACACCTTAGGATACTTGTAAATGCTGAAAAAATAGGTGTATGTAATTGAGCCATCATTTTGATGAACTAGGAGGTGTAAATTGGCCAGATGAATGTAATTATAATTTATAGCATTCCAGAAAAAGAATCAAGTCAAAAGGCCCCATGGTTTGAAAGTTATCACAATTTTTCGAGTTTTGGAGACCTCCTAAGAATGCTTCAAAGTCAGGTTAGGGGCATTAAATGACCTTGAAAAGGGCCAAAAAATGGGGGGCGAGCAAAGCTGGTCCGTAGGGCTATGGAGTGCTTCGAGAGCTTTTTAGAAATGTAAACAGTTCGTCAATTGGGGCTACGGTTCAAAAGTTATGCCTCCCGAAAGTTTAGTTACCATTTTTGGATTCTTCTAGATTTGCACCAACTTCTAACGTGGCTTTTGGAGCCTTCTACTTGGTCGGTGGATGCCTACTAGCACTTTCTAGAATGTATTCCTAGTCCTTAACCCTCTGGGGTCTATTTAAGGACATTTCTGTCATTGTAAAAGGCAGTTCGGAGTGGAGTTTGAGAGGAGGTACTGAAAGGAGAAATTATCTCTAGATTTATGTTATTGTAAGCCCTTAGGGCATGTTTTGAAGTCTATTTTCTCTGTACTGAATGTACTAGCTTATTTTCACAGTTAATACAATTTCCCTTTTCCTGTTGTGTCCATTCTGTGCGTGGGTTGTGTCCCCATCAATATTAAAAATTGAATACTTGAGCAACAATCTATTTGATAATAATGTGCATGACATTGCAATGCAGACTGTTGATCATGACACAGATCATACATGGCATCATGAAGCCCCTGATGTGCATCGTACTGTCCATGGAGGTGCTCATTTGCTATTTAAAGCTAATTATGTAATTATTAATACAATTTAACATTTTTAATTGAACTTGGTCTAACCTTTTGTGTATATTTTAGAGGATATAGAATCATGTCGTGTTGAATGAGTGTCGGAGGATGTTCAGACTAATCAACGGGTAGATCATGTCGCACATTCAGGTAAAGAAAATCTATATTTTATTCTTTTAAATTATTTTTTTGATTTATAGTTCTTTTACTTAAATAAAAACTTGTAATTCACTAATATAAAATGGTGTGAATTTAACTCATGAAGTACTTGTTATTGCAGCAGACCCCCCTTTGGTGCAGTGGCCTCATGATGTTCCTAAACGGATGAGGAGGAGACATGCGGTAGAACCAATAGAAGAGGGGGATGATGAGGACATTGATATTACTCTTAGAAATTTTATGGAAAAAAAAAACAGCAAGAAAGCAAAAATGAAATGATTATTCATGAATGACTTACTCTTGAATGTTGCGTGTTAATGAATTATTCATGAATGTTGTGTGTTAATGAATTTTATGTGATAATGAATGTTATCATGTGATTATAATGATTGAATGTTATGTTTCAAAAATGGATGAATGAATGAATGTTATTAAATGTTAATGGGAAATTTAGAGTGATGTTGGGAGAGGAGGAAGGGGGGGGGGGGGCATGTTGGGCCAAATGAGCTTCCACCTTCACGTGGTTGGACCTATTTAGTAGAGAATATTAAACTATTCTTTAAACAAAGTGAAGCTAAAACTTTAAAGATAAGATTATAGTTAATAGTGACAACCAATTAGCAAGTCCAAATGAAGTTCTTCGTTACAGGTACCTTTTTAGTTTTTAAAGCAAGATGTCATGTTTTAATATTGTGTAGTTTTTTTCTTAAGTTAAAGTATTCTTTTACTATAACAACATAATTTATGACCATTTTAATAACTATTCTAACATCGCTTTATGAGAAATCTTGTTTTGGCAAAGATGGGGATAAGTGGTGTTGTATATTCCTTGGGAGATTGGATTGCACAGGTTTGTATCTCAAAATCATTTGCATGTGGTAGAAATGCATACTTACAACCATTTCATTCTACATTTAAATCAAGAACATATTCTCTATCTATTATTTTATTTTAGGTTGACAAATGAGAGAAAATAAAGAAATAGAATTATATGATCCATTCTTCATTTCTAATTGTCAATAAGTTAGAAGAATGTAATCGATGTCTTTATTTTAAATTGCCACACGAAAGGAGTAAGAGAGAATGTGATTGATATTTCTATTTCAATTTGCTAAATCAGAAGCAAGTAGTAAGAATATATGACCCATTCATATCCTTTTCTTTCTAGTGGTGAATGCTACATTTGTGATTTTCTACCCTAGAGTGCTAAAAGCATATGGAAGTATGCTTAGGTGATAAGTCTTGATTCCTTTATGTTTTTTTATTATTGAATGGATATAACCATTGATAAAAGGGCAGTAACTTACCTAGGGTTGTCTCTTTTCATTGAGATATCAAGATATAAAGGTAAGAAGAACATGATAGTTGAAGCCATAAAAATGATCAAGCAATCATTCCAAATGAAGCATATACATTGATCCAATCAGCATAAGCACTTGTTCAAAGAGCAGTGACTAGCATCCAAAGAGGGAATTAGCATCAAGTTAGATTTGTATAAATTCCAACAACAAACATAAAGTATATAACAAGTTAAATATGGGGAGGTGACCTCCCCCCCCAAACCTTCGATTTTTAATGGAAATTAGCTCTTGCCCCTTGGTTTTCTACTTTGTATTTTATGGCTTGTGTTAGGTACATCTCTACCTCCTAGGTGGCAGAAACTGACAGCATATAATTCAAGCTTCAAAAGCTGCTATTTTTTAGTAGAAAGGTTATAATTCTCTAATGTTTATATTGTTCGACTTATGAAATGAGATTCTAGATAAACTTTCACTCTCTAATTGTTCGCCAAATATCTCATCGCTGGTACTTTGACATAAATTGATCTCAACATGCCATCATAATAAGCTTGAAAAGATTCAAGCTTGTAAGTTTCATGTGTTGTACTTATTATTCTTTCCATAGACATCTAAAGAATAACATGAGTACACGGTGGTTTATTCTACATTGATTTTAATGACCTCAGGATGAAGAATTAATGATCTCAACGTGCCATCATAATAAGCTTGAAAACATTTAGACTTGTAAGTTTCATGTGTTGTACTTATTATTCTTTACATAGCCATCTAAAGCATAGCATTAGTACATGGTGGCTTATTCTACATTGATTTTAATGACCTTTGGATGACCACTACCAACTATGCAATTCCTAAGCTGCCATCTTCAAATCTTCAAGGACAGTCCAGAGATAAAAAATACCATATCTTGATAAGATTTGTAGGTTATATCATGAAAATATCTTCTTTAGATAAATTTTAAAGCATTATTTCTTGTTTTAATTTATATTTTTGTCTATAGTCATTATAAACATTGCAACATTAGTCAGCTTTTATAGGCTAATGAAGAACATAGTTGAATACTACAATAATTTTTTGTTTAAGCATTTGTGTTTTCCCTACTCATAGTCCAATTTATTTACAGTTTGGAAGGGTATGATTAGAGCACAATCTACAATTTTATACTCATTCATATATTTATTTCATAATCAATTCTATCATTGAGTTTTCTTGAACTGATTTGTAATAATATCTTTAATCTAGGGGCCTCTAATTTCAACTTCAATGGAAGAAAAAAGTTCAATACAAGAACACATCAAAAAGTAAAATCTATGAGTGTTGAAGATTTCTCCAATGTATTTAACTATATTACCTACTGTACTCTTTACATTTAACTATATATGTTGTTCTCTGATAACCACTCATCTTGTTATATGGTAGGTTGAGAAAGAGAACAGAGAGAACAAATCATTTGGTTCGATGTGCATAGATGATAATATTACAAGGATAAATATGTTGTTCTTGGAAATTAAGAGAAGATATTCATCTCTTTTTGCTTATGATATAGGTTGGTCTTTAAATATTTTATTATAGAGTTTGATGATATTTTTATAATGATCATGTAAATGTAAGAGACATTTGTTTGTTGGTGTAGTGCTTGGTGCTTATCCTATCAATTTGATTATCGGCCTCTTAATGGTAAATCATTTGGAGAGCTTGGGTATAGCAAGACATTTCAAACATGAGATAAAAGAGGTTCTAGATGATGTCTATAGGTAATTGGGAGATATTTTTTCTAACTAATTGTAGTACATTTTATGAATTGATTTCATATTGTTTGAAATAAATGTTCTTCCTCGGTAGATTTTGGATAGAGAATGAAATGGGTGAAGGAATGCCATTAGTATTAGACATAATAACCATTTCTAACAATTAAGTCTTAATTTCACATAATTCTTGTTTCTAGTATATTTTATTCTATTTTTTAAGTTGTTAAGAATTTTCTTTTATTTGTATAGAATTAGGTTTTTTTGGTAAAGTCAATTAGATTACTTCTTATTTATTTTCTTAGTTTATATATATATATATATATATATATATATATATATATATATATATATAATGTGAATTATGTTCAATTTAGAAGAAATATCTTTTATAAAATTGAACAACAACTTTAAAGAGTTATATATTGTTTTATGAATTGATATTTAAGATTCAATGTTTTTATTGTGAACAAGAAAGAGAAAGGTGAACATTATGTGCAGATTCATACTCAGTGTCTAGATACAAACTAGAACCTTATTATCTTCAATAGTGTTTTAGGATACTATTCTTAGATAAATACTTAGTGTCTAGATTCTTAGATAAGAATAGTGTGAACATTATGTGTAGATTCATACTCAGTGTCTAGATTCATAATATTCCTAACATCCTAAAACCTTGTTATCTTACTCATGAATTCTCTAGGAAGGTGGTGTATGTAGGGTCCTTTTGGAATGCCTCGTGATGACCTTGAGTGCACAAAGCTATCACTAAGCTTGGATACATGTACTAGTCCATCCATGAGAGCTCCAAAATCAACAAAAGTGTCAAATGACTATATTCTTCTCACTATCCCTATAAAAGTTTCACTAGGAACTAAATCTTCATTTGGCACTCTTGGATTCCCATTCTTGCTAATATTTCTAATCGTATTGACTTTCCTAAACTGGAAGGATCTTCAATAGCAAGTGATTTAGTCTCTGATAATGAACCAAACACATATGATTTATTACCTTCTAATGGCTTATCTAAATCTCCACTTTGTCTAGGAGCATCAATATTTGGCTCCTCAAGTGTCACTTCATTCCCAACTGATGCTGAAATTATGTGTAATAGTGAACCATATCTTCTATTGGAATATATCTCTTTCTGATAAAAAGTGAAATTCTTTGAAAATGATCTCAAAGGTAGTGACTTGTTTGATATTGTAGAATCTATAGAATTTTGGGAAGATTATGTTCTTTTTGAATACTTCTTGGTCCTTGTGTTTACAACCCTTCCTGGCATGTACTAGATAGACCCAATGGGACAAATAATTGCAGATACCATGATTATGTGACTCCTTAAAGTAACTAAGGTCTAGCTTGGAACCTATAGAGACTTCACCCTTGAGACCACACCTATGTAAATGATTGGTAAAATAGTAAATACAGTAGAATATATAACATCTTTCAATTTTTGGCACTATATACACACACAGTAACATACACCTAATTACAAGCATATATGGTAGGTCAATAAATATGTAAAATGCATTAAAACAGGTGCAAACTTAAGCTTTAGCCTTCAACTGATTCAAGAATGCATAGAGGAAGTCAACATGCTATTTTATTATAAAATGTGAGATGCTTGCATAAGAGGCTCCCATACACCAAATTGATGTCTCACTTGCAATAACCTACACCTGAATACATATATACTTGGCAGGCCAATAAATATGTAAAATGCGTTAAAATAGGTACATACATTAGCTTTAGCCTTTAATTGATTCAAGAATGCATAGAGGAAGTAGAGATGCTATTCATTATAAAATGTGAGAAGGAACCATCTGCCATTGTATGGTCCAATTGATGTTCAAACAACATATATATTTACAAACCACTTAAAGAGAGTCAAGATTAAGTTTACAAAATTAAGGAACAATTGTGTATCAAAGTATAATTTTATACCAAGGAGGTTTGTTAGTGCTTATGATCCTAAAAAAATTCTAACTCTACATTATTTTTAAAAATGACATATGATAATATATTGTTAAATTTTAATAAATCAGTTATGAGTTAAGTAGATTTGACCTCAATGAAATGTAAGAACCCAAGAAAGGCATCGGAGGGAACGCTCCTCTAATGGGTGAGGCTAAAGAAAAATTTTGATGGAGCTTATAATGGGAATCCAAGCACCTCTGAGAAGGGTGTATGCTGCAGAATCACTTAGGTGAATTCCTAGTGTTTGAACCTTCTTCACTAGAAATACAAAAACATTGTAGCAAAAAAAAAAAGATTTAGCGGTCAGGATAAGACTAGCTTTCAATAATGTAGTGTAGAAATAGATTATGGATGGAAACTCAAAAATCATGATAGCCATGAGTAACTGAGGGTTCAACACTACTAGAACTTAAAGAATCTATTTAAGAAATTGATTGTATTCATAAGTTCAAGGAAGAAACATGGTAGTCGATTGCATGGAAACTTTGAAGTAATTTCCCCAAATACTCAAATCATTGGTTCTAATATGCATATTTTACAAGTTGTTATTTAATGTTTATCAATTTTAACAAAATACCAATATTAAATATTTATTAAACTGAATCAATAAATAAAAGATAAGAAAGGCTCGACTTCCTTATCCCTTTGCACACATATACAAAAGAAGTCATCAAATAGGAGGGGGTGTGGTGGGGGGGAAGGTAAAAATTTAAAAAGAAGAAATAATGATAATTTACTAAGGAATCTGACAACATATGGGTTAGAGGAATACACTATAGCCAACTAAGATTTGGATACAATAAGAAACAATAATCCAATCCCTGCACCATGCTACATTTATTTATATTTGAGAAAATTTAGACATATCAACTGCTTCTTTGAACATATCGACTACTTGTTTGTACATGGAAGTAAGGATTTGAAGGCTAAACAAATCCTGGTAAATGTGAGTAGCTTTTAAAGAAATCTAAATCGATAAATACTGAACCCACAAGATTGTCGACTGCAAAAAACATCATAACAATGATATAGTAGCAAGGATGCTACCTTCCTCAAACTAATAAGAGATCTGGTTGGATAATGTGAAGTTTAAAAGAATGGTAAATTAAATCCATGGACTCATAGGGATAAGATGAATACATAGCTTTTAGAGGTAGTGGATGAAGCAACTAGGAAATGTAATGGTTGATTTTAAATGTGCTGATAGGTGTCATAGTACAACTTAAGTTGGATCTAGTTACATGAATGTATTGTTACTAGACTCGGAGACCAACTCAAGGGCTAGATTTACTAATTTCATCTTTACTCTTCTAAACTTGATTATGTGGGCCAATGTAGAATAGTAAGATCTGCACTTTAATACTTCTCTGAACCATTACAAATCTTTTGTTTGGAATTGGTTTAACAGTATGCTTGGTAGAACATAGTGTAAGCATATAATCTAATGCACTTCATTTATTCTTATGTTTGGTAAGAGGTCATAATATGATTGATTTAGAGTTATGTTGAGTCTATGTACTTAATAACTAAATTAGTTTTGCTAAAGGTGAAATTGTTGTATGAAATGTTATATCATAGAGTAATTATTGTTGAGGAATCCTTATATTGCTTGTTATACTAGATATGTGCTTCCAATGAATCATTAAACATATTGGGGTTTCATATAAAATTTTTGACTATATTAGTATAAATTGTTGAACCATGATATATGTTGAAACTTCATATTCATGGATATACTGAACTACTACATCAACCATTCCATAATGTGTGCTGAGTATAGACAAACCCCCTTCTTAAATTGTTTGTCTATATAACTATCTTTGAAATGTTGTAGCATTTGGTTTGATGTTAGGATAAATGATTTAATGTGTAGCTAGTCTTTCTTGTCTGATAAAGGTCTAAACTCATAACAAAGTATGTTGTATATCATAGTAGGAATGCAATATTCATAAAACAATTAGTGTATGAACTCTTTCATGACATGGTCCTTCATTCTTATAAAAAACAATAGTAAACCTTTTTGTGCAAAAGCCTTGGTGATCGATTTGATTCTGAAAGATTGATGCCAATAGTTCAAAACTTGTAATCAGAATTGCTTGTTCTATTTAGGTGTCACAGCAAGCTAAAACTTTGATTTTCTTCGGTACTGCCTAAATAGATTTGTCTACCTTTTTATGTTTATTTCTTACCTATCTGCAACTCCACAATTGATATTGATAGTCTCTTTCCCTCACCGTGCAACTGAACTACTTTACTTTTATTCATGCAACTAAACTATGAGTGCCTTTTGTGTTCTTGAAAAATCGTAAGCTTTCAACTTTTGTGAAGCCATTATGGATGCAAATGAACTACAACTGGTGAGGTGTCAATTTTAAGTCAATTTTTGTTTCTATAACATATAGTTCAATTGCTAGAAATATTTCAACTAGAGGTGTCAATTGATAGATTGTTAACTTTTCATGTCATTTTCTACTTTGGTTGGATAGTTCTCCTTGCATCTATAAATCTTGTTGTAGTTTGTAGCCTAATGACAGTTTGGTATTACATCCAGGGTGATAACATAGTTGACTTAAAACTTTGCATTAAAGAAAACATCAAGGGATAATATTTGAATTGTGGATATTTGTAAATTATGTTGGTTTTAGACATAGTTATAGTTATAGTTATAGTTTAGTTATATATGCACTCTTATGATGATCTGATTGGGACTGTAAGTTTTTTTGTCACATTTATCTATTTGAAAAATAGAGATTAGTTAGTGTTATTGGCTTTCATTCTTGATAAATAATTATTTCCTAATTTTATTTTTCACTATAGTCTTCACAAGCAATGGTGTCTCAATGAACCAAAATTTAGACAGGTTATGCCAATTATTGCAAAAGCTTTGCTCTCATAGGAGCCTTTTATACTGCACAAAATTTGATTGTAAACCATAATTGCTCAATGGAGACTTGGGATATCATGCACATTTCTTCCTCCTTCCCATTGTTTTGTATGAAATAAATCATGTGATGAACGAAATAATGGTTTGGAGGTAGAAATGTGCACGATACCCTGAGTCTCATGCACCGAGCAATTATGCTTTAGAATCAAATTTTGTGCAATTTAGAAGGCTCCTATGAGAGAAAAGCTTTTACAATAATTGGCACAGATTGTCTAAATTTCTACCTAGTGTTGGTCTCAATTTCGGTGCACATGTCTTCCCTTTGACATTGAATGTATGGCACTGATGTAGAAAATTAAGGGGTGTTGGTCACAATTTTGACGATAGGTTGGTCATTTTCTCCTCGCATGTCAAAAGGTTTATGTCAAAATTTTGACTAGTGATGCCCGCAAATGGGAAAATAAGGACTAAAGAAATTGACAAAATTTGTGTCAGTAACTCCACCTTTATGAAGTTGAAATTTCAATGCAAAATGTTTGGGTCAAAAAATTGACTAAAAAAGACTGACAAGTTTAGTTGTCTATTCAACCTACTCTAGTCACAATTTTGACCTTTTCATGTCAAAATTTAGGGCTAAATTTACTAGTGTCAAGAGAAAATACCCTGATATAGCTCTAGTATGAAGGGGAATAAAACCCAGAAGCTAGAATTTCAATTTTGGCACTTGGTAAAATTTTGCATTTTTTGGGCTTTCTTCCAAGGTGTGCAAGCTTCCAAGCTTTCGAGGTGCACTAGGTATGCTAGGTGCACTACTTCCTAGATGTGCTTCTTCAAAGGTGTGCCAGAATTTTTTTAAGAAGTCAAAGATGTGCCGATAGTTAACTATTAGTTCCAAATTTAGAGCTTACCATGCACCAGAAATGCATTTTGACAGCAGTTTAACTCCTACAAACACCTAGTGAAGATGGGGCTTCTATTTTTGGCACCTCCAAAGACTCCCAGATCATCTAATGGCTTTCTTATCCTTATTTTCTCATGCTTTCTTTGTTTTAAGACATGTAAAGGCTCATGCATCCATTTAATGATATAAATAAGGATGGAGTCCTTCTTAGCACTCGTTAGAGAGTTAGTTTGTACATAAATAGATATTTTTTATTAGTTTAGAAGCATATATTTGTAGGAATAAATCTCTCACTCTCAACACAAATTAAGGAGAAGATTTCTTATAAATTGAGGAATGTAATATGTCTTCCAGGTCATTATTTTGATGTAATAATATATGTTATTGGTCCTCTCATTCGAAGTGTAGTTATTCTTTCCTGAGTGTGTTATATTTTTTGAATGTATGTTCATGGAGTATAATGGAGCCAATGGTTTTATTGCATTATTTTAATTAAGTGATATTTTAATTCTAGTGTTTGTTATGGGTTTACAAATTTCATTGACTTACTTACTTGGAGAAGAGATCACCTTATTGTTCTTGCATAGCTTTTTGTCTTGCATGAGTGCACTTTTCGTGGCCTTGCGATCTAATGAAAAGTGAAACATCTTACAGTTATTGAATTCCCATCAATGGAATTCTAGTGTTTGTTATGGGTTTACAAATTTCATTGACTTACTTACTTGGAGAAGAGATCACCTTATTGTTCTTGCATAGCTTTTTGTCTTGCATGAGTGCACTTTTCGTGGCCTTGCGATCTAATGAAAAGTGCTACTCCTATTTTCATTGGTTACCTACCGATATTTTCAAAGGCTTAACTTGCAAATGCGTTGTTTCATAGCTTATGTCAGTTAGGGATTTACTTTTTGAAATCATTTTCTTACAATTCTTATTACCTTATCTTCATTATTTGCTTTGCTAACCCTTGGTTAATTTAGGAATTCATATAGTTGCATTGTTAGATTGCACTCATTAAATAAATACAAAAATACAAAAATATATTTCTTTTTGTGTGGTTATTCTTTTGAGATAGCAAGTAGATTCAAAATCTTATCCAAAATTGGTCAGAACTAGCAAAGGTCTCCCTATGAACAAATACATTTATCTTCTATTGAGTGGATTCTAGCAAGTCGCAAGATCACCTAGAACCTTGGATTTGATCTCAGATTAGCTTTTCAAGAGAGGAATCTGAAAGGATTCCATCCATTAAGCATCGTACAAAGCAATAGCTCAACATATAATAAGAGGTTCTTCCACTATTTCTTGTATACCTTCCAGAACTTATTTCATCTATACAACTTGTTGAAAATTAATTGCAACTTCCACATACTCTACCTCAATAGTTGATTGTGATATATAATTTCTCTTCTTTCTAATCCATGCAACTATCCTTTCTCCAAGAAAAAATACTTTATCATTTGTGTTTTTCCTATCATCAATAGTTCCTATCCAATCTACATCTATATGAACTTTCAAATGTAAAAATCTCGTTACTTTTCATACCATAAACTAAAATCTTTAGTACCTTTTAGATATCAAAATATGCATTTTACTATTGTTAAATGTGACTCCTTGGTTTATGATGAAAAATTGCAATAATTCCTACATCTTGAGAAATTTCTTGTCTACTATGAATAACATACTATAGCTTTCTAATCATTGATCTATAAAAGGTTTCATTTACTTCTTTCATTTTTTTAGATAATCTACAATTGGCAACCATTGATGTACTGATAGGTTTTGATTCTTCTATTCCAAATGTCTTCAATATTTATTTTATGTACTTTGGCTATGTAATGTAGATACCCTTCTTCATCTATTGTACTTGTAGTCCAATTAAATTTTTTGTTTCACCAATCATAGACATTTCAAATCCATTCTTCATTTCCTTTGAAAATGACATGATTAATGCATCATCACCCCCAAATATTATATCATCCATAAATATTTCAGCAATTGGGATTCTATCTCGGCTTTTAGTCTTGAGATATAGGTATAGTTATCACTTGTAGTGACAAATCCTATTCTAATTGGATCTCATATCATGCTCTCACTACTTTCTTTAATACATATAAAGCTTTGTCTAATCTGCATACCAAATCATTTCCTTGTTCTATAGAAAGACCTTCAATATTTCATTTAGAAAAGTTGATTTGACATCCATCTGATAGACTTTGAATCCTTTGTATGTTGCATATGCTGACAATATTCTTACTCCTTCAAGTCTACCTATAGGGGAAAATAATTCTCCATAATCCAATCATTCTTGTGCATATCATTTGCAATCAAACCTTTCCTTTTTTCCTCACCTCACAACTTTCGTTCAACTTGTTTCTAAATACCCACTTAGTTTTAATAACATTTTTGTCCTTAGGTCTCCAAACTAGTGGCCACATTTTGTTCTTCTCTATTTGATCAAGTTCTTTCTTCATAGCTTGCTTCTAGTCTTCATCTTTTAGGGCATCCTTCACAATATTTTGTTCTACTTTTGATATTAGGCATGTAAAATTTATTGTTCTTACATGACTTCTAGTTAATGATTATGTGTTTCTATCTCTAATTATATCTAACAGACTGTGACTTATTCTAATCCTTTTTCATGTAACTAGTTTTGTGTTTGCATCTCGTTCCTCGCTCTGACCTTGTTAAGTTGTCGTCAGTAGAGTATTGTTTGTTCTTTTTTTTTTGGGTATCTTTTTTCTTTGGCTCAAATCACATCAAGTTAGCATATTCCTCAATGTTTCTCCTACTGCGCTCCTCATTCTATTCTAACAATTTTTCTATCTTTATATTTGCACACTCAATAAATAAATAAATTATTTAGACACTTATATGTCTTTCTCTTTGTTGAATAACACAAAAATATTCCTTCTTCACTCTTGGTGTCAAATTTTTCATTTATTTCATCTTTCTTTATGTAGCCCTTACTGTTAAATATTTTGAAATAGCTCACATTTTGTGTTCTTCCATACCATATTTCATAAAACATCTTGTTTACTCATTTCCCAAGTTTTACTTGATTAAGAGTGACGGTTGATGTTTTCTCTTGAAAACTTGTGCGATACATTATTTTGGCTTAGCAATGTCATTGCACATTCAACTATGGATCTATTCCTTCTTTCTGCAATACCATTTTGTTATGGTGTTCTTGAGGTTGTTATTTGTCTTTTGATTCCATTCTCTACACAAGAATGATTGAATTTGTTTGATGTAAACTCACCTCCTCTATCTAGTCTAAGACGTTTCAAAATTCTTCCATTTTATATTTATAATCTAACTTTGCATTTTCTAAACATATCAAATGCTTATGATTTTTCTTACAAAAACATTACTTTCATCATCATTGAATAGTCATTAACAAAAATTATATATAATTTATCTCCATGATAGTTCTCTTATCCAATAAGACCACAAATGTTTGTGTGAATTAGATCTAACAAATTTTGTGGTGAGTATTCCTTTCTTGAAAAGCTTGAACATGTCATTTTTCCTAATTCACATTCCTTATAGACAACATTATCTGGTTTGTTTACTATTGGTATTCCTCTTACACTTTTTTTCTTGCTCATTTTTTCTATATTGTCAAAGTTTGTGTGGCATTGTCTCTTGTGTCATAGCCAACTTTCTTCAACTTTAGCAATAAAACACTATCCTAGTGATGTGTGTAACTTAAAAAGGTTTCCTTTTGTATATTCATGAGTAGCAACTATCCTTCCACATCTTTTCAGATATTTTGCATTTTCCATTACTAAACTTAAACCTAAAATCTTTATTATTTTATTATGAAACACTCAAAAGATTGTATTTTGAACCAATAGCCTAGTAAACTTCATCACATACAATATCATCAATTAGATAAATTGTATCTTTTCTTTTGATCATGTAGGGTGATCCATTTTTAAATTTCATTGATCCTCCATTGCACAGTTTCATGGTTGTGAACTTATCTTTGTCTCTAGTCATATTTGTGCATCTGTTGTCAATGATCCAGTCATTGTCCATGTCCACTTGTGTGATTAGTGGCTTTTTTCTCTGATAACTTCTTTGTCGAAAGATGGTTCCTCCTTTATAGAAACAAAGACTATCTCCTCGTCATATTCATCTACATCATCTTCATTGTCTTCATCTTTAGGTAGATAACATGATTTCAAGTATATATTATTTTTGTACTCCTTTTTTGTTTCTTTGCTTTGCTTCTTCTTTGGTTTGTTAGGACATTTATGTGCAAAATGACTAATTTGCCTGTAATTCTAGCATGTAAGGTGACTCTTTCCTTTGTATATACCTTTTCCTTTGGGAAATTTTTTTCTATTAGGGCTTCCTATTCTTCTAGCTTTTTTCATTTGTTGCTAGGCCTTTGTATTCTTCATCATCAACAAATCTTCTTCTTCATTGTGTGTCTTGACTCACTAAATCTTGAAGTGTAATTTTACTGATTGGTTGACTATTATCATAGTTACTTAGCTCAAACATTTTTAACCTAGTTACCAATACGTGAATCAATAGAAATCTTATTCTTATCAATACTTCTCAATTATTTTATAATTGGAACTGTGATTGCATATTGATTAGGTAAGGTTATCAACATCTTATGTACAACTCTTTTTTGTTAATAGTACCTCCAACTCCTTTTATTGTAGCAACAATATATTTTACTCATGTCTCGTACTATGCAATAGTCTCATTCTCACTCATATTCATGGCATCCATCTTTCCCTTCAATCCTTTCAATTTGGCTTCTAGAACATGTGTATCTCCACCACATACTTCTAACAATTTATCCCACGTTTATTTTTCTATTTTTAGACCATGGATATTAGCATACTATGAATTCTTTAAAGCACTATCCAGTTCTATCATTAAGGCCTTGTGTAGCAGCTTTGTTTTCTTTTGTGCATCATCAAGTCATCTAGTAGGTCCACTATATCCTATGGTAAGATAGCCTTCAACATTATCTCTAAGACCTGATAAGTGCAGCTTCTTCCAACTTGCTCACATCCCAAAATTGTAATCATATTTATGGAACTTCGACGCTTCCTTCCTATACATCTTGCGACCTTTTCCCAAACTAATTATGCTTCCAATTCAAGGACCAATGCTCGGATACCAATTGTAGATATAGGAATGATTACTAAGAGGGAGGTGATTTACTAATCACTAAATTCAACTTTTTATCTTTATCTTATTCCTTATAGTTTACTGATAAGATCTAATTATACCTATAGCATTGTTATCAATTAAATAGGTAGTAAATCCAAAAAAAATAGTATAAACATAAAATAATCATAACACCAAGATTTATCTCATTAAAGCCTGATTAGGGTGAAAACTAGGGTGTGAGAACAATGTCCAGAAAACAAATTATTCTTCTGGAATATGCTCTGTTAGGATCTTGCCTAATTAAGGGTTATAAAACATTGTTAAGTATACCTCATTACAAGATTTACCTCTAGATTTGTTAGGATCTTTACTCTACTAGGAGTAACCTTGTTAAAGGATTTTAACACTCTAATCTAAGAATGTCACCTTATTAGAGGATTTTCAATAGACTAATTAAGGTCACCCTTCTAAGGGATTTAGACTGCTACAATGATGAGAAAGTAACAAATATAATAATAATGATATGTGATTTGTGTTGCCTTGTTATATCAAATTCAATGAATCTCATCAACATAACAACATACCACTCACTTATTTTATTTTTATTCCTCTACTCTGATATCTTTGTTCCTCTTTCCAACTATTATTTTCCTCTTCTTTCTTTCTTCATTTCATTCTCCTTTTTATCATTGCAAATCCTAAACCTAAATATTGTGATCTAAAATACATCTCTTTGTCCATGTAGAAACTTCTCAAACAATCTCATAACACTTAACCTAGAAACTTCTCTTTTCTTTCCAACTTAGCTGATAAAAGACAACTTCACTGATAAGATTTGGATTTCTTATAACCTTCTTGTTTCTGCTAAGATTTTTATTTTTGATAACGTAATCCATCACTAAAATTTTATCATCTATCATTCCAAATGTTACCCGATAAGGTGCTTCCCTATTGCTTTTTAGTACCCACAACCAATAAGCTTTCTTTAAATATAATAAGTCAATTGTTTGACATCAATGACAAACAATATAATTGATGAATAATACAATGCATAGCTCTTCTTATGTTATCAACAACTTTTATTTATTAGTTATGCCAACACTTACTTGTGGAACTTCATACTTAGTTTTAGATTTATCATTTTAAACAAAGTCACTTGGAAGTAGGTAAATCAAGTCTAATTCTGGACAAACTCCTGGGGTGGCTATCAAATAATTATTAATATGGTAAACCTTCAAACCTCTAGAAAAATTCTAGAAAATAATCTAGGCCCTTAATAAATTATGTGGACAAAGATGACAATTCTCTAGAAGGTTGGAAATGGAAGATATGTTCATCCTTTGATATTCCACCAAAGGAAGTTGAAAGCATGTTGGCATTACTCAATAAAAGATAGATCACCTTCACTGACCAACATGATATGTTAATTTGGGATGGATCCAAAACTGGTGAATATAATTCCAAAGAGGGTTATAGCTAGATTTATAATCTTGGACACCATCCTAAGGTGGAATTACCTCAATCTTTATGTTGGGAAACTTTATGTTTTCCCAAAGCTAGAGCCTTCTCCTAGCTAGCTCTTCAAAAAGGAATTTTAACAGTAGGCATAATTAGGAGAATCTGATTGGAAGGGTCATATAGGTGCCCATTATGTGAAATATCAAAGGAAGATGTATACCATATTGTCCTAAATTGCTTATATGCCTCTAATGTTTGATATTGGATTTGCAATAAAAGGAACTATAAGATGGAACTACCAAAACTAATTTTATCCTTCTTAAAATCTTGGCACAAGTTTAATTCAAGATGTATTTACCAAGGTTTATGGATCGTATCACCTTCTATCATTTTATGAGAATTATGGTAGGAGAGAAACAGGAGAATCTTGAAGAATCTAACCATGTCTTATGACTTTCTCACCATCAAAATAGAGGCTTTAATTATTGAAACTCTAAATTTTAAAATCATGAGTCTTAATGAGACATCTCTTCCAATATCTTCTTGAGATGATAGGATGAGGAATTGATGGCCAAGTTTAAATTTCCCCTCCTTTTACGGTAAAGGAGGCAAGTAGAGTAAGGAGAAAACAGTCCAATTTTTTTGGACCCATCCAAAAAAGAATTGGGTTAAGTTAAACTTTGATGGAGCCTCCAAAGGTAATCTAAGGATAGCAAGGATTAGTTATTGTAGCAGAAATTGTCTAGGGGAGATCCCAGCAACCTATTCGAAATTAATTGATAAGGCCATTAACAATAAATAAAAATTAAGAGCTTTAATAGAGGGCCTTATGTTGTGTGCCAAGCTAAACCTTAACCAAAAGGAAATTGAAGGGGACTCATCTATAGAGATTAATGCCTTAAGGAATCAATCTATGTCTAACTGGAAATTGAACACTCTACTAACCAAAGTATTGGAGTTAGTGAAAAATATGAAGGTTGCTATAAATCATATATAGACAAGGAAAAAATGATGGATAATCTAGCCAATAAGGGGTCTGATGGTGTCATTGAAACTGTCATCTCACCCCACCCATACCTACCTTAATAACTTGTTCTTAAAACTATTAATTAGTAAATCATTTTTAACTAAATTTAATTAGATGATAAGTTTTATTTAATTATGCCAAGAACTTGTCAAAAAATGTACCAGTTGAAAATGTAAGAGGAGTAATGAAGAGGGGAGGGGTGAATCTGTTACTACAAAAACAAATCCTTGTCCCTCAGATGTCAAAACAAACTTCAACTGATCATGTAATACTAACTAGCTCAGTTAACATTAGAATTTTATTGTCACTTGGGTAATGAAGAAATCTTAAGATTTATTAATCTATTATAACCTTAACTAACTTAAGTGCAAAAACATAACGTATAGGAAAATAACATGAACATAGATGACACCAAGATTTAATGTCAAAACCTAATTTGGGAAAAAACACCTTGCAACTAGCCATAATAATTTTCACTCTTTTGAAGTGAGCCCTATTAAGAGCCAACCCTATTAAAGATTCCAAAACATACTATTAAGTATAACCCTATTAGAGGATTTAGATCATCCTATTAGGAGTGGCCTAGTTAGAGGTCTTTAAAAACTTCAATATTGAAATGTCACCTTCTTAGACGATTTACAATATGACTGTTAAGTCAACTATGTTAAGAGATTTCTTTACTACTATAATGGTTAGAAAGAAACAAAAAATTTGACCTAATTTATAAAGAAACTTTCTTTTTAGATTTTTTTTTTTTTCCTTGACCTTTGGATTCTTCTTGATCAGATGTTCTTTGCAGCTTGTCTTCCTGCTTTGCCTTTCCTTCGCTCACATATCCATCTTATTTTATCTCTCCACTTGTTACATTTTATCCTCACAACTTGATCTTTCTTATATATCATAAAATAGGAAAATTTGGCTTGAATTTCATTTCAAAACATCAATAAACATCTAAATAGTCAGCCTCAACTAATCAAATATTTGACAAATGCATTTTGTTGTCACTCAGTCAATACTAGATTTGAATGCTTAGTTGACACTATGACTCCTTTGATGCCCGATTACTTAGTCAATACTACACTTGTTTTGATGTTCGACCACTCAGTCAATACTATAAGTAGGAATCCTTTTATTAACCAACTTCTGGGTTAATATTGGAAAGTCTTCTTTACTCAATTGCTTAGTTAATATTAAGATATACAAGCTTATACTGCTAACTCTACATTGCTCAATTAATGATGATATTTGTGTAAACATTAATGACAATATACAATTGAAGAGTTTTTTTCAACACAACCATCATGAAAATCTCACTTAGGATTCAGCTAGGGTAGTGTGCCCTTACCATGCAAGTTTCTCTCTTTCTTATGCATGAATTAATTACCCTTTAAATCTCAAGAAATAATAAAATTTAGTTCCTCTTTTCTTTCCTTATTTAAAGAAGAATGTTTGGAAATTTTCTACATCTCGAAAGTCATGAACACTCCCATCAAGATTACGACTCTAACCCATCTCATGGCCTTTAACAACCCGATCAAGCTAGATAGGATTAGGCAATTTGTCCCTGTATGGAACAAAATTTTCTGGAGAGAATTATTCCAATGCCTAGGCACTTAATACATTGGTTGCTTGAATAGATTCTACTCCAATGTAGATATAATAGCCATGTTCACTGCAGTAATGAGACATTTCTATGTCAACAATGCCCCTATCGCTAGTCTTTGCCAAGAATTATTTGAGAACAAGCTACTAGGTAGTCTAGACATAGTTCTGATGAACATTAGAGGGGATCTTATGATTCCCTTGGTGGCCAACTACAATATGTTATACATAAGGGGAGAACTAGTCCAAACATACCCTATCATCTTTATGGAGAACCGTACATGCTTCTAGGAGGATAGGGACATTTACCATAGAAGCATTTAGTTTCTCCTCTTCTTATTTGTTTTATTGGATCTTATTGAGTAGGATCAAGTAGAAAGATACTTTGAGGAAAAGGGGATTTTGCATGAAAGGTCTTTACATGTAGCCACAGAAGACCTACAGGAAACTTTCAAGGAAGAATAATGGAGGACTATGTTTTGTATTTTGAAAACTTTTCATCTTTATTTTTTTGTTCATAAAAACTTTGTTTGTAAAAGAATAGTATGGACATTCAGGAAGTATATAACTAGTTTGCAAAATATACCTTTACTGAACTTTATGACTAAGTATTATTGATAACAATATAAATATATTTTAATTTCCATGAAGCTTTGAAGTCTTAGTTTTTTATCTGGTAAAGATTATCTTGGTTTATTTGTATGTTGGTAATCTATACCAAGAGGGGTCACATTTTGTGTCTAAAATAATTGATGGGTTTCCCATATTTGAGCCATACCAAGGTTTGGTTTGTCTAAATTAAATTTATGAAAAGGTCTTCATGTGAACTGAGAGATTTTGATTTAAAGGGAAAATGATTCTAGGTATGCTCTATATTAAATATAAAAACTTCCATTTGAACTATACTATACATCTCCTCATGCATATAGATTAATTCTTCAAAGATTAAGAAATATTACTTAGATAAGCTCTTGAGAGTTGAGCAATCTGGCTAAGAGATCTTTTTGTAGGTCTTTTGATTTCAAATATATTTAGTACAAGGTTTGACCATGTGGTATCTTCATTTAGCTCTAAATAATGAATTAAACTAAATCTGAAGATCTAAAAATTGAAGTTCAAAATTTATTTTCTCTATTTTTTTATGCTTGGATAAATTCAAAGATTGGAACAGGACAATCAAAGAAAGTTTATTATATGGGAAATTATCTTTATATGTGGAATCAAATGGTAAATCTAACCATCTAGTAGGAATAAAGGTTGTTGTGGTTTCTCTTAACAAGTTTTATCAGCACCGGTGAATTAGCTATTAATTAGTTAACCCTCTAGGACCTTAGAGATCTCATAAGTATGAGTACAATAGAAAGCAAGGATGAAAAATTCAAATGAATTTTTCAATTTGTACTTTCTTTGAAAAGAGACCCTTGCAATAATACTTCAATTCTATAATTATAATTATGTATTTCCCAATTTTGTGTAAAAGAGGGTGTGCCCTCCACAAGTCCTCTACAGGGCAGGTGTATTTCTCATCCCTGAGAGTGTTGGAATACGTTAGAATAACTAAGAGGGGGGATGAATCAGTTATCCAAGGTCCAAATCTACAAATAAAACTTTGTAGTACTACAACTTATTTTTATGCATGCATTGATCATTCAATATCTTAAGCATATGAATATTGTTGTCCTATGTCAAAATAACTTTACAGACATGTAGACATGCAATACCACAAAATCAATCACAAATTTTGACACAAATATTTTACATGGAAACCCAATTTGGAAAAAAAAATAACTAACATGCTACCAATTTTCACTTTTGTGAAGTGAGCCATGTGAGGAGCTAACCCTATTAAAGGTTGCAGTGCACACTGCTAAATGTGACTTGGCTAAAGGATTCCAATCACCCTATTAGGAGTGAGCCTTGCTAGAGGACTTTAAAATATTCCATTAGAATGTTACCCTATTAAAGGATGTACTAATGATTGTTAGGTCAACCTTAGTCCAAAGGATTTATCCAAACTGATACAATTGTTAGAGAGTAACAGTAGGACTTGGTCTGATAATGAAAAAACTCACTTGTAGATTATAGATTCCACATTCAATCCTCCATTTTTCTTGGCATTCATCCTCTTCATCTCTGGTAGCTTATTCACCATTCAAGCATTCATCACCTTAAGCCTTCCTTCTTTGTATTCCAACTACAGACTCTTCTATTCAACCACCATATGGAGCAACACCCTAAAATTCTTGTCTTTCTTAGGTTCTCACATATGAAATGTTGTTTCTGGCTTGATATCTCCTTAAATGAAGAATTTATGTCCTTTTTTTCTTAACCACAATCACCCATTCTAGAGTTAGGTTTGATCCATTGAATCTACCCATCTTTTCATTTTATTCCCTTCTATAAACTTCCTCTACAATCCTCTTTGAATTCACCTAAAAATGGTTTTTCTTGAATTTGGTACCACCAGCTCATCATATTAATCTTCCACACACTTTACACAACTCAATAAATTGACTTTGTTGGCTCAAATTCTTTTAATCTTTGATCTAACTCATTTTACTTGCACTCAGAAATAACACTTTGTTTGCTCGGCAAACATTGTCTTCTAATGCTTGGCCAACACTGGGTTGCTTTGCATCCACTAAGTCTTTATTGGTGCTCAACACATACTAAATTTATTCACTCGACACCAACTAGATCTCTCTTGCTTGACCCATACTAAGCTTACTACTTGACTTCAACTAATTTTTTGTTCGACTTGTACTAACTTTGCTTGGCTTGCATTGTTTGCTAGGTCAAGCTTGGTAGATGTTTTTCTTTTCTTAGCCTTCTTCTAGTCTTTGCTTAAGTATCCTTTCATTTTAGACTTAAGTAGATAAACATTTCACTATATCATTAATGTCTTACTTGGTCTTAGTGCTTCTTTTATACACCATATAACTCAACATTTCTCTAGGTTCTCTTGTTATCCTTTCTTTTCAAATCATCTTCATCAATCAATCAATTCATAGCATTTAGAAAAAAGTAAATAATTGTCTTACCAAACAAGTAGTAGGTTTCACTTCAGTGAAAAAATAATGGTTTTTCCATGATAGGTTCATCAATCTTCTTCACTTCAGCAATCTCCTTTCAATAATCTCCCTCTTTGGCATTGATTACAAACCAATACCAACAACAATACCAAAAAGAAATTTTATACCTTGCATTAAAATATCTCCCTCTATTAGTATGTATGCCTTCCTCTAATTTCTCTAATACCTCTTATATCTCCCTCAATATATTCTTAGTAAACACTCCCTCATATTCTTCAAGTACAACTCTATCTTTCTCCCCATTTTACAATAATGCCAAAGACTTGTCATCTATACATGTAGATATAATCAATTTAAGTTCTCTCTCTATCACCTTTCATGTGACTGTAAATCTTCTATTTTAGCTCCGTCTCTCCTTCTTTACTTCAAGCAAGTCCTAAAATAAGATCCACTGTATCAATTTGTAAAATATGTCATTCAACTCAGTTGATGCAAGGCACTACTCTTACTTCTTAAGTAGCTTTGGATAGGGGTATCACCCCTAGTTTACCTCTAGGATATTCATGTGCATCCTTAGGTAAAGCCTTTGTGAATATATCAACTATCTATTATTTTGTATTCACATATTCCATTCTCATTTCTTTGTCTTGAACCAATTTTCTCAAGTAATGATACTTTATTGTAATGTGCTTTGTTTTTGTATACATCATAGGGTTTGTTGATATGTTTATAGCACTTGTATTGTCATAGTAGAGTACCACAAGTTCAGTAATTTTCTCCTTCATTCCTTTGAGTAACTATTTTATCCATACCATATTTGTGCAATTCGCTATAGCAGCCACATATTTGGCTTTGATAGTAGATTGTGCTATACAATTTTGTTTCTTTTGTTGGTCTAGGTGACCAATATTTTTCCTAAGAAAAATGCTCCACGACTTGTACTCTTTCTGTCATCAATGTTTCTAGCCCAATTAGCATCTGTATAGGCTCTCAATTCAAAGTTGTCATTTTTCTTGTAGTATAGACCATAGCCTTATGTTCCTTTCAAGTATCTCATAATTCTTTTAACAGCCATCGAATGATTCTCCTTAGGATTTGCAAAAATCCTTGCAACAATCCCAATAGCTAATGTAATATTAGGTCTATTATAAACTACATATTACAATTTTCCAATCATAGATGTGTACAATGTTTGATTTACTTCAACAAAATCATCAGTTTTGGATAGTTTGTGTCCTCTCACCATAGGAGTACTAACAGGTTTTGAATCTTCCATAACAAAATTTCTCAAGATTTTGTTCACATTCTTGGACTGAGTGATGTAAATGAAATATTTCACCTGATATACTTGCAATCCAACAAAGAATTTCTCCAAACATAAACATCTTAGACTCTTCCTTCATTTCATTTTTAAATGTCTTACACAATACATTTTGTTCTCCAAAAATGATTTCATCAGCAAATATTTCAGCTAGTAAAATTCCTTTACCTCCTTTGTCTTAAAGTGCATATTGTTGTCATCATTAATCTTCTCAAAATCAATCTTCACAAGATAGTTGTGAAGCCTTTCATACCATGCTCTGGGAGCTTTCTTTAAACCATATAAAGCTTTATGTAATCTATACACCATGTTCTTATTGTTTGGATCAACAAATCCTTCAAGTTGTTCTATGTGAACTTCCTCTTCTAGTATATCATTTAGAAATGTTGACTTAACATCCATTTGATAAACTTTATATCCTTTGTATGCAGAGTAAGCAAGAAAAGTTCTTATTCCTTCTTTGCAACAAGGGAAAATGTCTCTCCATAGTTAATTCCTTCTTCTTGTGCATATCCTTTGCAAACTAATCTTGGCTTTTTCCTTGTGACTTCACCATTCTCATCCAATTTGTTTCTGTACACCCACTTGGTTCTACTCAAATTCTTGTTCTCAGGTCTGCGTACTAGTGTCCATGTTTTGTTCTTCCCAATCTGATCAATTTATTCTTTCATGGATTAAATTTAATCTTCATTCTCTAATGTATCCTTTACTAACTTAGGTTCATGTATAATTAACAAGTGTGTGTCATTTCTCAATCTATTCCTTTTCATTGCCTTATCTTCATTAGCTCCAAAAAAAATTTGGCAGGGTGATGTCTTCTAACATACTTTGAAAACCTTGGTTCTATTCTCCTTTCTACATTAGGTCTTTCATGAAGTTCAATTTAAGATTCACTATGTACTTCTCTATCATGTAACTCAAAATTCCTTTCATGTAAATTGATCTCATTATCAGAATGTACCTCAGCTTTTGATTACAACTCGACTTCTAAATACAACTTGACATCCATTGTAGGTGACTCAACAATTAGTGATTCTTGTTGATTAACAACTTGGTTTGTAGAATTATCAGCATCAATAGACATGTCTTCATAGTAGTACATAATGGTTCTATAATTTTCAAGTTCCTTCTTTGGTTCATCTTCATGCATTTTTGTATATGCGTCGACAAAATTTACATTTTCACTTTCCACAACTTTTTTGTGTTAGTATTTAAACACTTATAAGTTTTACTTCTCCTGAAATAGCCTAGGAATATACTTTCTTCACTTTTAGCATCAAGTTTACCATTTATGTTTTCCTTAAGAATGTAACACCTGCTTCCAAAAAATTTAAAATATTTGACATTGGGTGAGTATATATACCATAATTCAAAAGGTGTGGAACTTGTAACTTTCTTGACTTGTACTTAGTTCAAGGTATAGACAACTCTATTGACAACTTCTCTCCAATATTTCAAAGCAACATGCTTTCTTCTTTGAGCAATCCCATTTTATGGAGGGGTCCTAGGTGTAGAAGTTTGTCTCTTGATTCCTCTGTCATTACAAAAAATTTCAAACTCATTTGATGTAAACTATCCTCCTCAATCAGATCTCAGACATTTCAAGATTTTACCAGTTTCCTTTTCAACTCTTTCCAAATACCACTTAAACATTTGAAAAGCATAAGATTTTTTCTTTTAATAACATTACTGTCATCAGTCTTGAGTAATCATCAACAAATATGATAATGTACTTGTCATATTTGTAGCTTTGCACATCAATTGATCCACATAAATCAATATGAACTAATTCCAATATTTTTTTGAAGTATGAGTCTTATTTTTAAAACTAAACTTTATAATCTTGCCTAATTGACATTTTTTGCAAATCACATTATCACATTTTTTCAGTTTTGGCAAACCTTTGACTCTTTTCATCTTACTGATACTAACCAAATTGTCAAAATTTACATGACATAACCTCTTGTGCCATAGCTACACATCATCAAATTGTACGATAAGACAAGTAGCATCATTCATATCAAGATAAAATATATTACCTCTAGTCTAATCTCCACTTCCAATTAGTTTTCCATTAGTGTCATAGATCATAGTCTTTCTATTATCAAATTTAACTTTGCAACCTAAACTATTCAATGGTGACACATTCAACAGATTATAGTTAAGTCCTTCCACATAATAAGCATTGTCACTCATGATCTTATCTGTCAATCTTATTGATCATTTTCCTTTAATTAGATAGGGTGCATCATTACCAAATCTAACACTATTTCCATTGTAATACTCAAGGGTAATGAACTTACTTTTGTCTCCATTCGTGTGATGTGAACATCTACTATCAATTATCCATCTATCACTTTTGTTCACAAAAGAATTCAATGTAGTTGTGTCATCTTCATAAGAAATCCTTCATAGCAACAAGACAACTTCATCATCATGATCTTAAGATTTGTCATTGGATTCTTCTTTGGCAATGTAATAAGCCTTCTTTCCCTTGTCCTTGTATCCTTTATTATTATCATCTTTTCTACCTCTAAATTTGTCTTCATTCTTGTTGTTTGACTTATCAAGACATCTTGTTGCAATATGGCCAACCTCATGAAAATTAAAGCATGTGATGGGTAACTTACCTTTGTATTTTCCTTTGCCTCTATGAAATTTCTTGGCTAGCAATGCTTTCAATTCTTCTAGCTCTTCATCATATGTATCACTATCACTAGAACTAAGTTTGACCTTTTTCTTTTTCTTAGCTTTAGGTTCTTTTAGTGTTAACTTAGCTTTCAAAGAAGATTCAACATTCTTAGATTTGAAATTATTAAAATTTGAAAGTTCAAAAGTAGTGAGTCTACCAACAATTCCTTCAGGGGTCAGATTACTACCATGGGTACACCTCAATTCTTGTATAGAAAAGACTCTAATAGCATAGATAGGTAGTAGGGTTCTTAATATTTTGTTGATCACAATATCATCTTCAATATTTCCATTATATCCTCAAATTGCATTACCAATATCTTTGATCCTTGCAAAATACTGGACTATAGACTAACCATCTTGCATTCGCATTTCATCAAAATTTCCTCTTAGGCTTTCAACTTTGGCTCTCAGCACATTCTTGTCTTCTTCGTAGATCTTATGCAAGTTATCCCAAATCATTTTAGTAGAATAACATCCTTTGATGTCATCAAACTTTGAGTAGCTTAGGGCAGATGCAATCTTCAACATTGCTTGATTGTGTTCCTTCCTTTGTTTTAATTGTTCAACGGTTGGGGCTCTAGTTGGATCAACATGCTCAGTGGTGATAGTTGACTGTGCATAATCTCCAAGACATCCTAGATGTAGCTTCATTAACCTTTTCCATGCAGAAAAGTTTTATTTGTTTAACTTGGGCACCTCCTTTCTATACATTTTGATCTTTAGCTTTAAGTACCATTAAATGTTTCTCTCAAGTACATGGTGCTCTGATACTAATTTTTAGAATACTTTAGAATAAATAATAGGGAGGCTGAATTAGTTATCGAAGGTCCAAATGTACAAATAGGACTTTTTAGCTGCAACTTATTCTTATGCATGCATTGATCATTCAATATCTTAAAATTATGCATATTGTTGTCCTATGTCAAAATAACTTTGCAAAAAATGTAAACATGAAATACCACAAAATCATTCACACATTTTGAAACAAGGATTTTATGTGGAAACCCAATTTGGGAAAAAACACTAGTAACATGCTACCGATTTTCACTCTTCTGAAGTGAGCCCTATGAGGGGCCAACCTTGTTAAAGGTTACAATACACACTATTAAATGTGACTTGGTTAAAGGATTTCAATCACCTTGTTAGGATTGAGCTTTGTTAGAGGACTTTAAAATATTCCATTAGAATGTCACCCTATTAAATAATTTACTAATGATTGTCAGGTCAACCTTAGTCTGAAGGATTTATCCAAACTGATACAATTTTTAGGTCAACTTTAGTCTAAAGGATTTATCCAAACTGAAATAATTTTTAGAGAGTAACAGTAGGACTTGATACTCACTTACAGATTACAGATCTCACATTGAGTCCTCCATTCTACTTAGCATTCATCCTCTTCGTCTTTGATAATTTGTTCACCCTTCAAGCCTTCATCACATTAAAATTTCTTTCTTTGTATGCCAACTGTAGACTCTTCTATTTGTTCACCATATGAAGCAGCACCCTAGAATTTTTGTCTTTCTTAGGTTCTTGCACATGACGTATTTTTTTTATGGTCTGTTATCTCCTTAAATAGAGAATTTAAGTATTTTGTCACTTAACTATAATCATCCATTCTAGGGTTAGGTTAGATTCATTGAATCTACCCATCTTTCCACTTCATTTCCTTCTAGAAACTTCCTCTAAAATCCTCTTTGAATTCACCTCAAGAATGATTTATCTTGAATTCTATGCCACCAACTCATCATAGTAATCTTCCACATGATCCACACAATTCAAGAATTCAAATTTATTAGCTCAGATTTGTTAAATCTTCAATCTAACTCATTTTACTAGAACTTGACAATAACACTCTATTTGCTTGACAAACACTTCCTTTTGATGCCTGGCCAACATTAAGTTTTTACTGGTACTCGACACATACTAAATTTCTTCACTTGGCACCAACTAGATTTCTCTTGCTCTGCTCATACTAAACTTACTACTCAACTTCAACTAATTTTTTGTTCAGCTTGTACTAACTTTACTTATCTTGCACTATTTTCTAGGTCAGTCTTAGCATACACATTCCTTTACTTATCCTTCTTCTAGTCTTTTCTCAAGTAGCCTTTCATTATAGCCTTAAGTAGATAAATAAAACAATATATCATCAATGTCTTGCTTGATCTTAGTGCTCCTTTTATACACTATATAACTCAACATTTCTCTAGGTTCTCTTATTATTCTTTATTTTCAAATCCTCTTCATCAATCAATGAATTGATAGCATTTAGACCAAAGTAAGCAATTGTCTTACCAACAAGTAGGTTTGACATTAGCGACAAAATAATGATTGTTCCATGATAGGTTTTATCAATCTTCTTCACTTCAATAATCTCCTTTCAACGGAGAGATCTCTAAAGTTCCCTTCTCCTTTATCCAATATCAAATAAATCAAGGATATATCTTTTGGCTTTGCAAAAGAGGGTATTCCCTCTTCAAGATCCTTTCAAGGCACCTATATTCCAATAGTACTTCAGTCTTGGGCTACATCGGGAATTTTCTTAACCCCATTCTTTTCCCTTGATGCCTACACTTGAATGGGGTATTTGTAAATATTTTGAAAATAATAAAATATGTGCATCTGTCTCATATTGATCCCAAAAAACAAAAATTAATATTGTTAGTGTTGTGTCATGTCCCTTTTTAAAAAAATTAAAAATTAAAATTGGTAAGTCAAAAGCCTAAAATAGAAAATCTTGAGAAATTGACAAATTAAAAAATAAATGGGGTATGACTAATATATTTTTCACCAAATATATTGTAAATGATTATTTTCCCAATCTTGTGTGGGATTTTTATGTGGCCTATTTTTGTCATTTAGTGTGGCGCAGTGTTTTGGGAATGGAAGAAATTAGTGGATACTTGGCATTAGAGGTTACATGCAACTTCATGCAAAGGAGTCCTCCTTGGTCATGAGTTGCAGTGCCCAACTTGGTGTTTGGAGTTTTTTTTTTATCAAAGGGTCTTTTTAAATTCATTTTATGGCATTTAGATTATTGTTTTGGCTAAGCTTTGGTTTATTTCTTCAATGCTCAAAAAAACCAATGGAGAAGGAAACTTTTGAAGGAGATGTCTAAGGTTTCCAAAGTGGTCTAAGGTTAAGTGATCAATGATTTCTAAACAATCTCATTCATAGCTTACCATTACATAGAAGATTGGCAATTATTTGTAATTTTGGCTTATGGAACAATTTTAGAGTATTTTTAGCTCTATTTTATGGTGTATAAGTTTGTAACAATGTGATCACATATAATTCCTCCAAATTTTTTGCATATTCCTTATTTCATGAGTCAAACTCAGTGATTCAAGTTTGAGAATGATTCATTGAGTTTTCTATGCATTTTGGTGAAATTGGGAGTCTTGAAATGGATAGATTGGCATGTATATTTATGTTTGAGATAAACAACACCAAATATATGATACATGAAAGGCTTATCTTGTCCCTCTAATATTATTTTATATCATTTAATTACATAGTAATTTTTGGCAAAGTTTCAAATTGATTTGACAATTAAATCTTCAAGTTGGGCACATAGTTTGTGAGATTTCTTAATAGATCTCTCTAGATATTTAAGTTCATTTGGGAGATCAATTCCATTCACTATCCCTTTCTACAAATTTAAGTTATTTTATAGTCTTATTGATCTAGAACATTATATTTGTATTAGAGTTAAGATCTTGCCAACCTATAGGGTTCTAGGTGTAGACGCTTAAAATCATCCCAAACACTATATTAATTTACTTAATATTTCCTTTGACATTATAATAATTATTTATTAATTAACTATATTTTTTCTATTCTTCTACTTATTTAATTAAATAGGTTCATTTCCCTAATGTATTTAAATTTAATTTAAATGCATCCCCTCTAATGTATTAAATTTATTTGATGTGTAGTGCTCCATAAAATCTCCTTTTAAATAAATCACAATTTATTTAATTCCCTCCACTTTATTAAATTCTTTAATCTTATGATTAAGTTAAATCTTATTTAATTTAATCCTAATCCCATCCTAAAACATAGTCTACATCCATTACTCTCATCCTTCTAAACCTACCCATTAATTAATCCTAAATACCTTTCTAAACACATCTTAGTCCCTAAGTATTTGCTCATAGGTGTGAGAAACTCAAGATTCAATAAAGCTTCCATTTCATTATTTTATCCAAAAATTCTTACACTCTTACATACTTTTCCCCCTTTCCTTTCTCCAAGGTTTCTCACACGTGTGAGCAAACCTTGAGTCATCCCTTTCACCAAAAGGCTTATGTTGACCTTTGCATGGTTTATCTCCTTAGCCCATGTGTCTCCCTTGTGGAACCTATGTGAATGTCACATAGATGACACCTCCCCAAGGCCTCTTTCAAATGTATAAATAGATCCCTTGTCTCAAGCATTTCTCATCTCCCTCATTTGCATTGTCATCATGCTAATATAGTTCTAGAGCTTTTAGCAATTTTTATGCATTATTACTAACCTTTAGTAGTTGTTAGTTCATTTTCATTTCCATTGTTAACTTAGTTTGATTTATTGCATACAAATTCACCTTCTTTGAGTGCTTTGAACATGGTTTTTTCCATAGCCATTGTTTGAAACACTCTCTTCATATCTAGTTAAACTATACACTTTGCACTTTATTTCAAGCATATTGGAATTCAATAGTTGTGTTTGGGAGAGCACATTCACATCCCTTCAACTTAAGCACACCAAAAAGGCCTCTCATGGGCACCCCTATTGAGGTACTTTGAGGTTGCATGAGGAATTTTCTTTTTGGTTGTATTAAGTTATAAAACTCAAGCATAGATTAGTTGTATTTTGCTTTCTTTTGAATCTTTACTATGCACATGCTACTAATGTTTGCTTGTTTATGTGTGTTCTTGACAGGTTAGGTTTTCTTGCATACATTTTGGCATGTCTAATGGGACCAATGTCAATCTTCTATTTCAAAATTTGGTCAAGAAACTCATTTCACTATAAAAATCATGCATTGTCATCTCCATTAGGACATACTGTCGTCTGCACAAATGCTTTATTGTCTCAGCAAATTAGCATCTTCATTGTTTCATATCTCTGCTTGAGATAGTTTAGAAAAATCATTCAATCCTACAAGCATTTCATATTATGTCATCTTCATTACCTTTTGATGTCTTTGTGACTTATATTGTCATCTACACAGTTTACCCTTCTATTGTCTGCATAGCAGGTGGCTAGAAAACCAGTGATATTTACAAACTATCATCTCTGATTATTTAAACTATTTTGTCATCTCCATTTTGGTCAGCCAAATATCCATAGAGTCTTCAACTGTCATCTTCGAAGTTCGATCTAGTACTGTCATCTGTGTTATGGGTGACCAAGTCAAAAATTTTAGTATTCTATCATCTACGATATTCTGTCATCTATGAGTTTTGACATCTTTGAGACTGGTTCTATCATCTACAATTGCAAGGTGTACATGATAAAGTAGACCGTACTATCTTTTTTTTGGTCATCTAATAGTTTTTTTCATGTCTACTTTTCTGTCACGTGTACTTTTTTTTTGTTGTCTCTAAGTATTTCCAAATTGTCTTATGTTTTTTCAATGCCTAACCCATTATTTAATTGACATGCAGGATTTTCTAATCTGATTTTTGTTGCAAGAGACAAACCTTGGAGATTTATAGTGAGTTTAATCACTTGGAAAATTTATAGTGATTTTAATTACTTGTAGGGTTATTATGACAAATGAACTTTTATGAATTCAGCACTTGTCCTTGGAATGTATGTTGCAACAAAAATCTAAACCAAACTCTTGAATGCATTTAAGGTAACATTGCACATACACTCTTGAATGGTTTTAAGGGAATTTGCACACATTTCATTGGAATAAATATTGGTCAAACACAATCTTGAATGCCTTAATGAATGAAGTTTTTCATTACAATGGATGTGTAGAGTAGCAAAATACATTCTTGAATTCTTTAAGGAATTGACATGCTCTTCATTGGAATGAATAGTTAGATAAGCAAATACACTCTTGAATGCTTAAGAATTAAAGAAGAATGCGATGAAATATTTCAATTTTGGTTTAAAAAACTCTCATACAATCTTGAATGCTTAAGGGACAAATAAGCTTGCTATGAAATATTTGGACTTGGTTCTTAAAATGAATACACTCAATCTTGAATGACTTAAGGGAATTTGTTTCATTCTATCAATTTACTTATGTTGAAGATGATTGATTTACTTTTGTTGATGAATCATCACTTTTTATTATGTTGATGACATTGTCAAGTTGAAAAGAACAATGTATTCTTAAACACGAGTGTCTTCAAGAGTAGATAGAAAATATAAAGATTCATCAAAAAAGAACAAGTGTCTTTTAAACCCTGAGGCCACTTACATATTCTCTCCTCTAGCGCCTTCAGGTGATCTTGAGTGCACAAGAAATAAGTAGACTTATTTTTTATTTTTAGGCAGCCTACTTGGGGATTTCATCACCCATTGGGATGACCTCAAATCCAGTGTTCTAGCAAAGTATAGATATCAGGAGGTGAATCAAAAGACACCTCTCTTGGAAGTAAAATTTTGTCACTCTTGGCTAAGCCCCAAAGAATATTATACCTTTGGGAAGTGAAGGTGAAGATTTGGGTTACCGTCGCTTCCCTATTGTATGGCACTATTTTCTTTCATCTACAAATTTGGACCTCACATACTTTTCATATATCTAGGACACCCTATAGTTGATCTTTGTACATCCTAGTTGTAGCCTTATCAGGATTTTTGATGTGTTCAGTGTATTTGAGTGTTTAAAGATTGAAAACCAAGACCAAACATCAAATAGATCTAAAAATGACTAAAATAGTGAGCTAAACATTTAGTGAGAAAAATGGTTGTAAGTGGATCCTCTTGAACTACGATTACTTTCATGAGTCCATATACTTGGTCTAGCATTTGAAATTCATTGGGTCTTGTTATTCACAATTTTTTTGTAAGGTTCTTGTGCTTGGTCTTGTAATTTGGGTTATTCTATTCCTGCCATGTTTGACAAAGTCAAATTTAAGAAGGTGAAATTATCCAAACCATTTTCCTACAAGGAAAGGAAAAGCCTAGCACATACTGATAAAAAATTTTGATATGCTATCAAAGACATCAAGTAGGAAGAAGTTGAACATGACCATTATGACAGAATCTTATACAATGGTAAACTTCAAAATTGGTCTTCTTACCCTAGAGTAAACCTGAGATTTTTGTTTCCAGTGAGAGAATATTGAATTATACACATAGTGACCATATCACCCTAATTTTCCACATCAATCTATTTTCAAAATTCTAGTCTTCCATTTTGCAAAATTTCCTCTAGAGAGCTTGATCACTTGAACCTTAATCCTTTGGCCTAAGAACATCTTAGTTACAAAACTTCTGAGATTACAACACTTGACCTTTATCCACAAGCAAATGTTTATCATATTTATGCTCACTCATTAGGGTATCACAATTCCATCTCCAAATATTGAGTAATCTATTCGGTGTCCTATCTTTCCCAAAGATCACTTGTCCATCTTTGGTAGGAGAAAGATACTTTTATCCTATTTCACACTTAGTTTTCCAAATCAACAAAGTCTTTTTTAAACATTTAGGTTATTTTCTCTTTTGTCATATAAGGTTTACTTGCTCTCTCACATCTTATCCTTCTTTCATTATCTTCCACCCATTGGTTTGGTCACAATTGCATGGTACAAACATGATCCAGCATATTCACATTTAATCATATGTCTTGTTTATTGGAATCACTAAGACAACAAGAGATGGAGAATCCTTTTTTGTCATGATTAGCCTCATTGGGGAACACATTTCCCCCTAGTACAACTTTGGTATCCCTAGTTCAACATCCACACAAGAACCAGAGAATCATTTTTGAAACATCACTCTAGGGAGTAACACACATGATGAGGAAGAAACATACCAAGGTGAAGACAACATTCCTAGTGATGTTCAAACATTTCTTGCAAACCCATACAAATTTAAAATGTTGGAAAATTTTGTTAGGGTGAACAAGATTGAGATCTTCCTAAACTTGGTTAAAGATGGTGTTAATGTCCCTATGATTTTTGATGAGAGCACTTTGTTTAGACAAACTACCAAAGATGGTGCTCCTGTATTGCCAATTTCCACCATAGCACAAACATCTAGCAAGGAAAAAGAACCTATGATGAAAACTAGTTCCATGCCTACATCAACTTCTACACAACCAATGTTCTAATTAAGTGCAGAACATATTCAACAAATCATTAGTGCTATGCCCAACATAACAAAAAATGCTAATATTTCATAGTCAACCTTGAAAGGTCTAGTTGTAGGATGCTTAAACATTGGGCAAGTTCTTATACAATAAATGGAAATTCTAACACAACCAATATATTTCTCCTACTTGTAAATGCCAACAAATATGATGAAAACATTTGTGCCAATTACAAGCACTGCATATCAATACATTAGCCAAAGTGGCGCATTTCCACCTCCACCACCCTAAAATACATTTGGGACTCCATACAACTTTGGAGGTGGGTTCATCAATTCCCAAACATCACAAATGCAACCAAACCAATATCTAGCCCAACAATTGCATGAACTCCAAAGCTTGGTCACAATATGACCAACAAAGGGGTGAAAGATTTCTCTTTTGAGAAAATTTGTCCATTTCCATTTGACAATACTATCAACATGATATTGTTTCCACCAAATTTTAAGATCCCTAAATTTGACAAATACATGGGAGAAACATGTCCTGTCATACATCTCAAAGAATTTTTCATCTTATGTCTGGAAGTGGCCTACAATGAAGATTATCTTCAAATGCTCTTCACAAGAAGCATTAGAGGCCCTGCACTTGAGTGGCTAATGAACATACCCAAAGGTTCCATCATGTCCTCTAATAACTTAATGGGAAAATATGTAGCACAATACTCCTACAACATTCAACTTCATGCCTCATTGAGTGATATGTGCAACATGAAACAATGAAACAATGAAACATTTGCCAATTTTCTACAACGGCGGTAGCATCTTTCTAATTGCATGCAATACAAAATTGAAGATTCTCACCTTGTAGACATATTTATTAAGAATTTGATCCCGAAGATGTCTTTTCAAATGAATATGGCTAGTCCTAAGGATTTTTCCACATTAGTCAAGAAAGGCCAGAACATTGAAAATGGACTTTTAGACAAGGGTTCCATTAAACATTATAGCTCATCATTCTCAAACAATGACATGAACAACAATAGAAAACCCAAATTTTGGTCCAAAAAAAAAGGTGTTACCTATGATGGTGTCACAAATGTCAAAGGTATACAAAACCTTCAAGGTGGAAACAACAACAACAACAATTATCACAATCAAAACAACAACAATTCAAATTGTGACAATCAAAATCAAAATCAAAACAAGCAGCAATCTCATAATCAAACACAATTCTTCCCTTGCAATAACAACAATAACAACTACAATCATGATTATGACTGCAATAGAAATTTAACCAAGTTTCATGAACCTTTGGATGCCATATTCCAGAAGCTAGTGGATCACCATTTGATGGTTTTTCCCAAAATATAGCTCTTTGATGAAAATCAATGTAAATCCAAATGTATAGGGAAAATGAATATCCCAAGTACCACCACATCATAGGACATGACACAAATAAGTGTATCAAGCTCAAAGTCTTCATTCAAAATCTTGTCAATGATGGGGAAATTGAGGTTGAAGGAGGACCACCCTTTAAAAATGCTAAATTGGAGATATTTCAAAATTTGTTCCCTAACCACAACAATGATAATAACAAAAATGGAAACAACAATAGGAGCAATGTCAATTGAGCTTCCACATCTAAAGTGTTACATTATGACTATTCTATCAACCACATATCAGGATTTGACTCCTTATGTGGTAAAATAGAAACAAATGATATAGTGGTTTTGACTCCATACGTGGCCACATTGAAGAAGTAGACACTCATGTAAATACCCTTGTGCAGGGAAGAGTTACTTTGCAAGCTTCCATTCCCAATCCCACTAATCCATCAATTCTGCATGCACCTACTATGCCATCTACTTCACAAAGACTCGCTTCTCATTACGATGACATTTCTTAGTTAGGGAAGACTCCTGAACAAATATCCATTCTCGAGCTTCTCACCACCTCACCTATCCACAAAGAAATTATTTTGAGCAGAGTCTCGTGTTGTTGAAAATATTAATGCATCATAATTTACTGCCATGATTGGAAATTTTTCTGCACAACAACACCTTGTCTTCACAGAAAATATTTCCAAGGTCCTAATCACCATCACAATTTGTCACTCCACATTGAAGTCCTTATACAGTGACACAAAATAAAATGAGTTGTTATAGATAATGGATCTAGTTTGAACCTTTGTACATTAAAGATGATCTGCTTCTTGGGGCTCCTATGAACATTGGGGTTCACTTAGTGATGAACACATGGAGTCTAATATCTTAGATTGGCTATATTTTGATGGAAAAGATTATCGTATGGAATTCCCTAAAGATAAGTATGTAAAGGCTCCTCTCATCATTGAAAACATGGGATATCATGGCACCGGCCTTGGACCTAAAGAAGATGAATCAGACAACCCCTTGAGGCTAATATCTATCCTAAAGGATGTGGTTTGGGCTCCATTAAACCCAAGGTGTCATTTTTTGTGTATGGTCGAACCATATTCTAAGACTAAGGAGGAGGAATTCTTTGAAATTCACTTTCAATAAATTGAAGATGACCTAGATAACTATGTCCATGCCATTACCATATCTGACCTTTCATCCACCAACTTATCCCTCACCAACCCTGACATGATAGATTGGGACCTTTAAGACACACCACCAGCTCTTAATATCTGTAACTCTGACAAAGTAGTGATGGAACTCTTTGGCCTTAAGAATCTCCAAGATTATGAACATGAGATCAAATACAATGAGGAAGCCTACTATGGTAGCCAAGTCTACTTTCTTAGTTGCAAAAGTGAAAAAGAAAATAAAAAATAAGAAAATAGAAGAAACATCCTCTAGTGAAGAATCTTTTGGAGCACTTTTTGATAAAGAAAAAGACAAAATAAAGGATGCATCTTTTGGTGAAAACCTTCTAGAGGTGCCAAAAGAGGGAGAAATTGACTTGACATTCCAATCGTTACCACCAGAGAAGTCATTTATATTATATGAGGATACAATTCCAGTCAACTTGGGCATGATAGATAATCCACAAATCACCTACATTGCTACTACCCTAAGTCCTAAAGAACAAAAAGTGATGACTGAGTTCCTATAAGAAAGAAAAATCAATTTTGCATGGACATACAAAAGCATGCCTAGTTTAGACATAGATTTGGTTGTGCCTCACTTAGAAATAGACCCAAAGATTAAACCTATTAAGAAAAAGGTGCACAAGATGCATCCTAAGGTAGCACTTTTGGTCAAAGCATAACTGTAGAAAATGCTAGAGGCAAAATTCATCCAACCTATTGATTATCCTAAGTGGGTTTCCAACATTTCTCCTATAGGTAAAATCTCTGGGGGCATTTGTATCTATTCAAATTTTTGAGATTTAAATCTCACATGTCCTAAGGATGATTTTCCACTTCCTAACATAGACAGCATATTGGATTTGACTATCAGCAATGAAATGTTGTCTTTAATGGATGGTTTCTCTAGTTACAATCATATCAAAATTGCAAAAGAAGATCAACATAAAACAACATTTACTACCCCATGGGAAACCTTTTGTTACCAAGTCATGCCTTTTGGCTTTTAAAAATTTGGTGCCACCTATCAATGTGCAATGACCACAATCTTCCATGATCTTCTACATGGCATAATGGAGGACTATGTTGATGACATTCTGGGAAAATCTAAGCTATGTGATTCCCACATTATTGTTCTTACTACCATATTTGAGAGATTGGAGAAATAAAAAGTGCACCTTAGTCTAAAGAAGTGTGTTTTTGGGGTCCAATCAGGAAAGTTTTTAGGTTACATAGTGTTAAGAAGAGGTATTGAGGCAGATCTTGCCAAAGTGAAAGCCATCATGGAAATTCCTCCACCTACTACATTAAAACAACTCCATAGTTTTCAAGGATGGTTACAGTCCATCAGATGGTTTGTGTCTTAGTTAACAAATAAAGTTCATCCACTCCAACATTTGCTTTGAAAAGACACCAAGTCTCAATGGGATTGCCTATGTCAAAAATCATTTGAGCAAGTTAAAGTATTCTTGGATAATCCACCAATACTAGTCACTCCAATCATAGGACAACCATTGATTCTCTACATTTTTGCTACTTTAGTTTCCCTAGGAGCTCTTTTGGGACAACTAGATGATGAGGGAAATGAGAAAGCTATATATTATCTTATTCAAACATTAGTTGGCTATCAGTTGAACTATAGTGCTATAGAGCGATCCAGTTTAATGGTAGTCTTTTGCACGCAAAAGCTATGCCATTATATGCTTAATCATATTACACACCTCATTGCTAAGATAGATCCTCTCAATTATTTGCTATCAAAATCTTCCATCAATTGTCATGCTACAAAATAGGTTTGATCTTAAGTGAATTTTACATTGTCTATAAAGATCACAAGGCCATTAAGGGACAATTCATTATAGACCAACTTGTTGAAGCTCCTCTTCAAGGAGACCATCCTATCATAGCAGATTTTCCAATAACACAATTATGACTGTTACCTCTAGTACACAATGGAAACTATATTTTGATGGTTCCTTTACACAAAAGGGATCAGGGGTAATAATTTTGTTTCTTACACCTCAAGAGGCCTTATTCCTAAGTTGTTGGTAAAAAAATTTTATTCTTTTGTTTATCACCCTTTAATACCCAAGTTTGGAACAATATCTAGTTACAAACAGCTGAAATGCCACTGATGGATAAACATGCTTTTCTTTGAATTGATAGATACAGCTCCCTATGCAAGATCTTCAATGAATTATTTTTTCTTCCTCAACTAATTCATGGTTATGTTCTTGACCTGAGAACAAAAGAGGTATAACCAAGCTAGACCTAAATAGAATCTAACTCAGGCATATAAACATTTATGAATACTAAAATGGGTGTAAGCATTCACACATCTTATGAATTCATAAAGTTTATCCAAATAATAGCTAGTATTGAACTAAGCTAATTTGACTCTGAACTGTGATTAATAAACCAAAAATGCTAGAGGGATTCCTCTTTGAATGAAAAATAACAATGCCTATCATATTCATCCATTGTTTCAAAACAAGGGAAGTGAAACTCTGTTCTTTCCTCATTTTGACTCAAACAAAAGAGAAAAACATAAGAGTAAAACTAATCCAAACTGGAACAAAAAATAATTGACATAAAATACCATTCAATTGTCTCTGCAACTAAAAGTACTTCACACCAAAAATTTGTCGAGCTTTCATTGATCTTTCAATTTCATACATATAGTGTTTCAAGATGACCATTACAATAGAAGCTTAATCAGTTCATCTTCTCAAAATAACAAATGGCAAGATACCAATTTGTCGTATTACAAAAATTAAAAAAGAAAATGAAAAGTGGGCATAATGTAAATCACTTAGACTTCTTCCCATTTTTGGTTTTTGCTCTATATGCCTTAGCAGCAACTATAATTGGAATTATCTCTTCCTTCTTGGGCATGTGTATGTTGGTGAATCTCAAGAGCCATTTTAAATGTTCTCTAGCCAGCTCTTTTACAACATTCAATTGATTTGGTGACTCCTTCGTAGCCATGTGTATACATCCACTGAGTGTCTAGAGTTCTGCAACTCTATTTTGATTACTAGAAGTCACTTTGGACAAATTATCCAAAAATGTAGAAAATTTAACTTTCATTACATCTATTCCAATGAGAGCCTTTCCTTGGCCACTAGTTTTTGAATTAGTGTGTAACCCTCTCATGAGTTTGAATCCTCTATTTCTTTGAGTCCCTTTTAAGCTAGTTGGATCATTTCTAGCTTGAACTACATGCTTTGAAGCCACTTGAACAGCGGTTCATTTCCCTTCTTTAAGATCTTTTCTTCAACTACTTCTTTTTCTTTTATCTGGATGATCATCTTTAGAAGGGAGATGCAATCATCAAACTTTTCCCTTTCTCTAGCCAGAGTATTGCTATTTGATAAGAGGTTATCCTTTTTTCTTTCCAATCTAAGGATAACATTACCAATTTTTTCTATGATGGTAACTCCTTCTAATTTGAGCTTCTCAATCCATTCCTTTCCAATTTGGCTGAAGTGTCTATATTCCTGAAGTTGAGAAATGAGGACTTGTACTTTAGCAGCAATAGCATTCTGGGTCACTAGTACACCAGAGATAGTTGCCAATAGGGTGACCAGTTGCCTAATGAACTTGTTTCTCCTCTATCTCGACTTGCATCCTAATATTTGATACTTAAGGATTTCTAACTATCCTTCTATTACTTCATTACTTGACCTCCACAAGCCAACCTTTGTATCATGTCTAGCCTCTCCAAGGTCAATTGAATGCAGAGTGAAATCATTAGTCATCATGTCCTCAATTCTCCCTCCTTTGTTTGGCTTGGCTATTTCCATTGTCAAGTGCCCTATTTCTAGATCTTGCCCACGTATTGACAAAGTCTTCTACTTCTTAACCTTTGTCAATGTAGACCCACGAATGAATTGCGAGAGATACAGTATCTTTTGTGGAAGCACTTTCATCTTTTCTTTTTCCCTTCCTTTGCAAAGTATCTTCCAACCAGGAGTCTATACCTATCACTTTGGAGGTTGTTCCAAGTGATTCTATACTGAACATCTTTTTCTTAACTAGAGTTATTGTCACAGTAGTTAAATAGAAAGAATTCTTAAAATCTCAAGAGATGAACCTAGAGCAAGTCTAGCCCTTCTCCACTTTTGAGGTTTTCTTTCCTGCCTCATCTGACTCAGTAGACTCACTACTACTACTCTTTCCATCCCCTAAGTCTACTATCTATATAGGGGAACTACTTGGTCGTAGAAGTGAAGCACTTACTGATGGAACAGGGCTATGATGAGGAGATGGAACTGGAGTGGTATGAGGAGAAGGAACTAGAGTAGTGTGAGGAGATGAAACTTGAGTGGCATGAGTGGATAGGACTAGGGTGGAAGCACTTTCCTTTGGCTCTTCTATCTTCTTTTCTTTAGCACCAATCTGGGCTCCAATGACTGGGAGAGATCCATCGTGATAGGTCTTATCTATGGAGACATTCTTGTCTGAAGGTTGATCACCTTCACCTGAAGGTTGAGCTGGCCCCTGGGTGGAGGCTATGGTCACTCCTGGTGTAGCAATCTGAGATGAAGTATGGGTTGTCACTTCTAGAGAAGCTTGAGTGGTTGCACCCCTTGCTCTGACTTTTCTTGGTTGTCCATTGAACCCATTTCCCAGTTCTATTAATGATTCAAGCCATCATGACATTAAAGTCTTCTTCTATATCCATGTAAGGCTCTAAACTAATAGGAGTGTTCCTTATCTTAGTTAAATATGTGTTACTATACATATTTTTCCCATCATCCTCCAATCCTTCAACATTGAGATCAATGCCATATGTCTTTACTTATTCCACTGTGAGCTTGGGGAAAGCATGATCTCGACTCTCCAACTCATCCTTACAATCTACCCAATAATCTTCTATAATGGTAACATGTTTGATCACACTCCCAATTTGTAACACATCCCTTGTGTATCCATTAGGATTGAACATAGGTCTGATAACCTCATATGCTTCCAATTTGTATTTCATCTCAAAGGCCTTGAGCATGTTCTTTGCATCAGATCAAGACTTACAACTATAAGCCCTAACCTTCATAGGGAATTCATACCCTTTCTTCTTCAGGCTCCCACTTAGCACGTTCACTTGGACCACCTAGCTCATGATCTCTATCAACATGATCATGTCGCTCGGGTATCTAGGTAGCTTCAAAGGGAATCCATCAAAAGTTGCAAGACGCAAATAGAAAAATATTGAGAACTAGATAAAATAATTCCCAAATTGACTAATGGCTGCCATTGCTTTAGGGTTGAACCTCCTTTTCGGGCATCCTTGGAGTTCCTTGCAAATTCTCATTGTAAACACGTCATTAACTCTGACATATTCTACATAATTATTTTGTAATTACAAACATGGGTAGAACTCATAAAATTTTACTTCATCAGTAAAATTTTCTAATCTCAAAAAACCTGGCCACAATTGAAGAGATGCTAACATGTAAATTAGAAATGAAGACATGTAAAAGGTGTTGTCGAACTTCACAGCATTGAGAGCTCTAGATAGATTTTTACTTACCTCATAAGCCCAATCAACATAATGTGTATCTGAACAGATAATTTACACCAAAAAGAAATATTGTTCAACAAAATTGAGTGCTTCTACCTCACCTTTCAATCTATATAAGAGAACCAAACTTTCAACAATCTCGAGCTTGAGATCAGTGCCGAAAAGAGTCTTAGGGACCTTACTCTTAGTGCCCTGAAGCTTTTGGAACCAGGACCTCATGATTTCTTTTCTCCACACCATTTTTTTCAAAGATAACTCAGATATTACCCCTCCTACTATCAATTCTAAGAATTCTTCTCATTATGGGTTTCTGAGGCAATTCACAACAGTTTGCCTATCAATTGAGATTAGCGCAGTATGATCAGGTAACAAAATTTGCCTAGTGTCTAGATTGTAATGATTTATGCATTCACAAATCAATTATGGAGCTTGCATAGCCACACGAGAAACTAGCTACCTCCACTAATCCACTCCCTCAGAGTTTCTCATTTATGGGGTGGATCAATTCTGCCCTCAACCTCCTTTGGAAATCTCACATGTCATAGAAATAGAGTGAAGTATCTGTGAAACTTTGCAATGTGGACATGATCCCACCCAGTCCATCGAACCCAGCCAATCTAGTTTCCATTCTGTCAGAATATAGGATTATTCACAAATTTGAATCTACATTAGGTAGAAAGAAATGAATTCACAACACAGGAAATTTGAAAATGTTGCACAATTTTGGCAATATAAAAATTCAAGAAAAGAAGTGATTTGTAAAACCGTTATATTTCCCTCTATATATGCATTCTAATCCATTTGTTAATTTTTAGGATCCAAGCCACACGAATGAATTAAAGGATGAATCCATTAGATCACTGAATGAGGGAGTTCCTAATGGATATTTCCATGTCTTTTCACTATTTTCATTGACCTAACAGTAACTTTCCTTTATTTCAACTTTACCTTTCCATTTTTTTACCCAATTTCGAAGAATTGAAAATAAAGTACTCCATAAGAAAATATCCACCAAGTTAGATTTTTCTTAAAATACCTTCCCAACTATAATTAAATTATTTCCATTACCATCTTTAAGTATCTTCTAATCAATTCATGTGCCCAACATGCTTGCGAGGTTGATTTCTTACTGGATGCAAAAAATCACCTTCAAGGGTTGGAAACTCGCCGAGGTGAAGGCGATTTCCATTTTTCCACCTGTGCTTTTATTTTCACTTTTCCCTTTAAGCCAATATTCCTCTTAGTTTTAGAAAATCACAAAAGGGCTGAAAAAGTCAAAATGAGGCCCAATTACTTATTTTTCTCTTTTGCAAATGTCTTTATCGAAAAACTAACTTCATGGGTCGAAAGCCCGCCATGGAGAAGTCGCTTTAGAATTTTTTGCTAGAGGTGATCCTGAGCACTATGATGGATTTTGAATGCTTCCCAAGGTGGAAGACTATAATGAAGATATGGCTTATAAATAGAACTACTTACTTCCTTCTTGCTTCAGCCTACAAGCCTCATTTGTTGGTATCTACGGGAAATCACCTTCAAGGGTAGAAAACAAATCGAAGAGAAGGCGATACTCCATTCTCCGCAAGCTCCATTCTTTGTCATGAAAAACATGACAAGCCATAAACAAGTTCATTACCAAAGATCACTTTGTGAATTGTAATAATCTCCATCAAATTAGGTCCTACACTACCCACAAACTCATGACATAGAGGGAACCTGCCCAGCCATGCGATGCAAAGGAAGGGAAGAATGGATAATCTGATGGAGAAACTTTATACCTAAGAAAAATTGAAACTAGACCCAGACACACCTAGACCTAACCCATGACATAACCTTTTCCAGTTTGCATCAAGGATATGGGATGAAAAGTGGCACAATAGTTGGCTCTGACTGGGGACTTGGGTAGGGCATAACCAAGCGGGGAACTCAAAATGCAATAGAATAAAAGGTGGCAACACAACAAAACAAAATAGGGAAAAATAGGGAACCAAAGGAAAAGGAAAGAAAAATACCTAAGGAAACACAAGAAGAAACTAAAACTAACTAAAATACAATATTGGGGTTACTTATTCTCAATTTGTAATCTTTTAAAGTTTCAAATCTTGACCATTTTAGGTCAAGGGCAGCACTTCCCCATCTTGATAAGCCAGTTTGAAAGAATTATTCTCAAATTCCTGATGAATTCTGAAGGGACTTTTCCACATTGTATCAAATTTTGTGTGCATAACTTGTTGGCATTATGTTGTATTTTTCATTAGTGACAACACTTATTCGATTTTGAATGATTATCGAGCTCATCACTCAGTCTGCAGTTTACATCGAGCATTCCTAAAGCTACCGAGTGAGTGTGTAGTTTAGCAGTGTATACTAAGCTTATAGTGGTCACTGACCTTCATAGTGTCTATCGAGTCATCAGTTTGTGTGATGTGAAGCTATTTTCCTTAAGTGCCTTTTTGCTAGTTTCCCTTTCTTCTCTTATTAGTTTTTAATTAGTGTTATTCTAATTCTTTAGTTTTAGTTTTCAACTTATTATTCAAGTTTTTATCTCTCTTCAGTGGGTAGTTTTTCTTGATTTATGTGTCACTCCCACCTACCTCTCCCTCTCCTCTTATTGCTTTGCTTGGTCTGCAACATATCATTTTTTTTCTTAGCTTTCTTTATCATCCTGATGATGGATCATAGAGTATGATCTGAAATGTTGATGTTAAAAAAACATACACAATCACACCCAGAAGCGAATACAGAACACTATATCTACTGAGTCTCCAATGGTTACCGAGTTCAAAGCTATGTTGTGTGATTAGTATGGGTTGAGCTTCTACTTCTACTGAGTGTATGATGATTCCGAGTAATGTAGTGGATGTTGAGTATCAGAAGCTCACCAAGTAAGCTTGAAGAACTCAAGTTTTCTACTGTTTGGCTGACTCAGTAATATTTTGTTTACTTGTGTTTAAGCTAACCTTGTAATTTTAAATATTGGAATGGTATATATGTAATGAATTTTATCATTTGCAATGTAATGATGAGGATGTCAATGGAATAGACATGTAATGTTTTGAAGAGTGAATGTGAATCAGTAGCAGAGCAGAATATTCAGTAGGGTCTACAAGGAGCAGTAAAGATATATCAATCACAAGAGGTGATTTGTTCTTCAAGGATCTAATCAGAAATCAAGTTGTAAGTGAGATCTACTATTTCATCCTAACAAGTGAATTATTTTTCCAAATTCTTTAATAGATAGACTTAACAGTCTTTGTATAAATCTCTTAATAGAGTGCATACTTCATTGTATGTTTGTAAAACCTCTAACAAGGTAGATCTAGCAGTCCAAATTGCTCTTAATAGGGAGATCATCAGAAGTGGTCAATGTAAGCCCTAATTGGCCAACTTTATACTACAATAGTGAAGTTTTGTGGGTATCATCCCCACCCTAGTTTTACTTTCTATTTGGAAGGTTTTTGGGTCACCAAAATACTATGTTCATGTGTTATGAATGTTTATTCTTTCATGCATGCAGTAGATTAGATAAATGTATGGTGAATGATTTATATTGTTAAGTGCTGAATTGATTCAAATTTTTTGAGGTTACTGATTCACCCCTCCCCTCTTAGTAACCTAGCTAGTCTTGATTATTTCCAACAATTGGTATCAGAGCTTTGTGGTTCTCAAGATACAGTTTGATAGCTTGAGTAAAGATCAAGGGCAATGGAGATATTCAAAGTGATAAAGCTATTGAGAATGAAAAGCTAGATCTAGAGATGGCCATAGCTCAACTCAAGGAAGCAAAAGAGCATCTTGCCCAATCACTGAAAAGAAGAGAGGAACTTGCAAGATAGATGAATGACCACTAGTATGTTGAAGAAAAGATTGAAGATTTTTTCCCTTCAAGTAGTTCATATGAAGCAATCAAAGAACTCCTATAAAAGAATGGCTCTCTACAAGAAGAGGTAAGAAAATTGAAAAGAGCACAAGAAATTCAGTCAATAAGAATGTGTGAAATTTTGGAACAAAGGAATTAGGCAAGTGAAGACTTAGAGGCAAGGAACAATGCAAATCAAAATCAATTCCTTTAGCAAGAAAGTCTTATCAATCAGCTCTCCAATGCAAATGAGGAAATCATGAATCTGAGGTCTAAAAATAAAAGTTTAGGGAATGATTTAATCACTGAAAGACAAATCAATGAAAGATTGAAAGTTGATCTAATTTTTGAAAAGAAACTCAATGAAAGGATGATGAAATCTCAAGAAGACATGGATCAATTGAATCAGAAAAGTGAGCAGAATCTCTATAGGAAAAGAGGTGAAGTAGGACTTGGTTACAAAGAAGAAGGTGAATCTTTCAAACAAGGTGCCCAAAGGAATCAAAGACATCTTGCAATCATTGTGGTAAGTTAGGTCATACATCAAAAAAATGTTGGAACAATGGAAAGACAAAATTCAATGAAAAATGCTACAATTGCAGTAAACATGGTCATAAAGCTAATGAATGCCAGGAGAAATCAAAATTTGAAGGCAAATGTCACAAATGCAAGAAACAAGGTCACAAGGCATCTAAATTTAGATCCAAATCATTTAATCCAGCTAAACAAATTGTCAAAGCAATATTTTTTTGGGATTACAATACTTGGTGTAGATGTTATTACTGTGGAGAATATGGACACATTGGCATAGATTGTATAAAGCATCACTTGAGAAAGAGAGATTCAACCAGTAAGATGTTATACATGCACTGAACTTGGTCATATAGCTAAAAACTACATGAATATAGGAAGAATTGAGGATGAAAAGAAAGCTAAATCTGATAACATCAGGAAGCAGATCAGACAACAGTGGGTTCCCAAATCTACCGAGTAGAATAGTTCAAATGATAGCCATGTCACTCAAGAAGTGGGTGACTCCACCATTTCCAATTAGATTCTTAAAAGGAGGAACTAGAACTGTATCTTCAAGTTATATCTCAAGTAGTTCCAAATGCAAGAAAGTAGAAGATCCAAATCAATATTTCAGATACAAAGGGATCACATGAGATCAAGCCTTACCAAGTGAGGTTAGTCATGGACTCAATTGAGTGAAGTCAAGAGTAATGAAAGTTTTTTCAATCATCAAGTCACAAGTTTCTATCAAGCTAGTGAGTGGATGACAGTCTGTCACGCACTACATCATTATGGTACCTAGCATTAATGAAGAAATTTGTCATCAAAAGGGAAATGTTTGTCTTCATTTTTTCATTGCGACATCAAAATACAGAGAGCTAAGCAATTCTAGGTGCATCCAAGCAATTTTGAGCAAATTTAGAGCGAAGAATTTGTTCAAAAATTTTCCATCATTTATTGAGTAGAGATGGTATTCGGAAGCACTAGCAAGAACAAGGTGAAAAGAGGTTCAAAAATTGTTGATAAAAGGCATGGAGTGGAAAGCACCAAACTTCAAGCTAGTTATAGCAGCTGCAGAGGGACTCGATCCAAATGGAGCTCAATCTCAAATCCTTCCCAAGGTACTTCTAATTAACAACATTCACACTCATTTTAAGTGTTCTATTCAGGAAATTGGAACCCTAGAAATGGATAAAGCCCTAAAAGAAATGTGTGTTGATGGTTCACTCAAACTTGAGCATAAGCATCTAGAAACTAAAGGGTTGACCCATATCACACACCTTCCAAGGAGCTTTCAGATTAAGTGGATTAGGTACATTCTTAGTCATGTGCATAATGGAAAATTATGGTTAGAAAAACTAGTGTTAGTCACCAAGAAAATGATTTATAAGATTACGGGTCTTCCCATGATGAATAAAGAAAAAACCCTAGGTCAGGGTGAACTCTAGAAGAAAACCCTAGTTGAGTGGGATGGTAGAGATTTGAAGATTAGCATTGTTTCTGATATGGAATCAAGATTTGGTATTCATGTAATTGCCCATAAGATTTATAGCTCCATTCATTTGAACAGTGTACCATGTGAGGCAGTGGATTTAGCATTTAAGGTTGTGAAGGAAAATATGGAATTTGACCTGTCAGAGTTACTATTGAAACAATTGAACAAGAATTATGGACAGTATTATGACATCAAAGAACAACCCTTGTAAATTTGATTCTTTGTTGACATGCCTTTTCTTCTATGTACAAAAAAAAAATTCCATCTAAAGGTTCTGTTGTATGGAGAAAAGATATTCCAATTCTGTATCAAATTAATGAATTTATTGCAGAAATAGGTATAAATTTTGACAACATTATGGATAATTATTTTGAAGATTTCAAGGAAAGGATGAACAACAGGTTTAGGATTCCTCCCAAACCTATTGAGGATTACAAAGATGATGTATGTTTTCTGGTTGACTGTGATAGAGTGTATATCCAGGCAGTCAGGCCCCAAGTTGTATGGGTAAAACCTCTCCCATATGAGGTAAATATTGATGAAATAAGATACATCATTGAAGCACTGGTAAATGAACCTGTAGATCCAAAGCTTCTATTTTTTGGTACATATGATGAAGCCAAAGCCAGAATTGAGCTTGAAATCAAGCTACCCTAGGCAATTAGCAAAGGAAAGAGGAAGATAGCCAAGATGAAAACTATTAGTGGTCCTCTTATGCTTACCGAGGATAAAGGAGAGGATGAAGAAGAAGGATAAGAAGGAGGAGGAGAAGAATAGGAATCTAAGAAGGAGGCAGAGCCAGCAAAGAAGAAAGGAAGGGTAATCATTACCAAACCTCCAAAGGCCTCCATAGCTATTTTCACAAGGAGATCAAAAGGGAAAGGAAAAGGAGATAGTGAAGTTGTGCTTGTAAAGCCCCCACTTATCTTCCAGGAAAGGTTAAAGCAGATGAAAGAAGGAGCAGGCATCACAAACTTTAACACCCTAAAGTTTGAGACAAGGACTAATGCTGAGAAGATGAAGATTGAGGAGTTGGTACTCACCAAAATGGGAAAATGGAAGTATTCCCTGGATCAGATTGCTCCTCAAATTTCAAAAGAATTGTTGGCAAGATTGCAGCCAATGGGAATGAACTGTACAAATAGAAAAAGATATATATGAGCAGTCTTTGATGAAGTTACTACCAAATCTTACAGATGCAAAAGTGAAGGCAGCCATGAAAGAAAATAAAGGTAAAATGATGATTAGATTCCATACATGTTTGATTTTGATCAAAGACATTGAGCATGTGGTTAGAGATGCAACAAACATGTGGAAGAATATCTATCATCTACATAAGCATAGTGAAGATCCAGTGGAAATTAAAGATGATGATGATAACAGTGATGATGAGGAAGAAGATAACACTCCATGTGTTACTTTTGATGTTCAATACTATCAAGCATTAAAGGTTGATGATGAAGAGAAAGAGGAAGAAGCTAAAGAGGAAGACAAGGAAGAAGATGAAGAAGATGATCCAATAAAAATAGCAGTAGAAGTCATTGCTTCCCTTCCTCACTCTCCAACTAAGTCAGCAACATCATCAGGGTTGGAGTCAGTTTTAGCTAGTATGATTGAAACTACCTCAAATATGTCATCTCCACAATCATTAGTTGCTACCTCACAGCTCCAGGTATCTGTAACAGAAGTTTTTATCACTTCATCTACTGAGCTACAGCCCTCTTCATCAGCTCCCTAGTCATCTACTTTAGTAGTATACATAGCTGCCAGTTCTTTAATTGTGTCAACTTCTACAACAGCATGTACAATAAGTTTGCCAGTATGTTCTATAGTTTTGTCTACTATAGCTTTAATTGTACCATCTTTTCTTCCAGTTAGTTCTTTAGTTGTAAGTATTCTAGTTTTTATACCACCTATTGGTACTTCATTTTTTGATAGCACATCAATTTTGGATAGGGTTAGGAATTCTTTCAGTTTTTCTTCAGTTGGACCTATTCAAGTTTTTACTACAAGTCTAGCCATTTCTACTATTGTTTCCATTTCTAAGTCCAAAGAAGTAAGCTTAGAAGTAAAACTAAAGACTCCTTTAAAACTTCTACTTACTGGCAAAGAAATTGATGAAGACATTGATCTGGACAAGGAAATTGTTATTCCCAAGATAGATTTGGACACTGCCATAGTTTATGAAATGATACTAGTTAGTCAGCTTTTGGAGCAAAAAGCAAGGTAGAAGCAGCTTAGAGATGAAAGAGATAGCAAGTTTACTATAATTAAGAATGTTAAAAATATAATAACTGAGGCTATAGGTGTTGATGTAGATTCATCTCAACACATTTTGTTGCAATTGGAAGAAGCTGTAAATAAGTTCAATGAGGATACATCTGGCCAAGAAAATCTTATTGAAAAGGCAGAGAAGAAGTTTGATAATAAGGTGCCTGAGCACATTGCTATAAACCAGATAGAGTTATCTACAATTTTGAACAATCTTTCACCAATGTGATATCACTTTTTGGTAAGCTTTGTGATGTTACCGAGTTCACCAAGGATATAAAGGAGAAATTGAGTAAGATTGATGTTGATATAAAGACAAGCACTCAAAGGCTATAGCTTGACCCTAGTTCAAGCTTAGCACATCACATCAAGGTGATTTTTTTGTTAGAAATGTAGGTAGAATTGCAAAGAGAGGAAGCCAAGATTAGGTCTACACTGATTGATATACAAAATATGATCCTTCCAGTTATGGACTCAATGCAGAAACATGTTGCATATTCAAAAACGTTGGTCCAGGATAACAATTTTTTCATAGCAGATCATATGATTGAACTTTCTGCAAAAATTCAAGTGGCACTCTCCTCCTGCAAAATTTTGCAAGAAAATTGGGATAAGACATTGGCTCTTATTCTCAAGTTACACTCTAAATTTCTCTCACATTTTGGTGTCTCTATTTTAATATTTTGCATATCTCTTTGGCATTATTGTCAAAAGGGGGAGTAAGAGATAGTAAGAGACATGGGAGTAAGAAATGATAAGAGACTTGTGGAGAAAATAAGGAAGAAAATAGATTGATTTATGTACAAAAAAAAAAGGATGAAAGTCTATATATATTATGCCATATGTATGGGGGAGATATGTAAATACAACATCTTTACAAAGATCAATTTTGAAAAATCAAAAAATCAGAATGTCAGTGTACATAAGGCTCATAAGTGTTTTTGTCACTAATGCCAAAGGGGGAGATTGTTGGCATTATGTTGTATTTGTCATTAGTAACAACACTTATTCAATTCTGAATGATTAGTAAGCTCATTACTCAGTCTACAATTTACACTAAGCATTCTTGAAGCTACCGAGTGAGTGTGCAGTTTAGTAGTGTATACTGAGCTTACAATGTTCACCGAATAGATAGTGGTCATCAAGCTTCATAGTGTCTACCAAGTCATTAGTTTGTGTGATGTGAAGCTAGTTTCTACTGAGTGATGAATGTGTAGTCTTTATCGAGTGACAGCAAGGTACACGAAGGATTCAATATCTATCGAGTGACACTATATCTATCAAGTCTCTAATGGTTACTGAGTTCAAAGCTACATTGTGTGATTAGTATGGACCAAGTTTCTACTTCTACTGAGTGCATGACGATGTCGAGTAATGTAGTGGACATCAAGTATCAGAAGTTCACCAAGTTAGCATGAAGAACTTGAGTTTTCTACTATTTGGTTGACTCAGTAATATTTTGTTTACTTGTGTTTTAGCCGACCTTGTAATTGTAAATATTGGAATGGTATATATGTAATGTATTTTATCATTTGCAATGTAATGATGAGGATGTCAATGGAATAGACATGTAATGTTTTGAAGAGTGAATGTGAATTAGCAGCAGAGCAGAATATTCAGCAAGGTCTACAAGGAGTAGTAAAGATATATCAATCACAAGAGGTGATCTATTCTTTAAGGATCTAATCAGCAATCAAGTTGTAAGTTAGATCTACTATTTCATCCTAATAGGTGAATCAGTTTTCCAAATCCTTTAATAGGGTAGACTTAATAGTCTTTGTATAAATCTCTTAACAGAGTGCATACTTCATTGTATGTTTGTAAAACATCTAACAAGGTGGATCTAGTAGTCCAAATTGCTCTTAACAGGATAGATCATCAGAAGTGGTCAATGTAAGCCCTAACAGGCCAACTTTATACTGCAGTAGTGAAGTTTTGTGGGTATCATCCCCACCCCAATTTTACTTTCTATTTGGAAGGTTTCTGGGTCACCAAAATACTGTGTTCATGTCTTATGAATGTTTATTCTTTCATGCATGTAGTAGATTAGATAAATGTATGGTGAATGATTTATATTGTTAAGTGTTGAATTGATTTTAAGTTTTTGAGGTTCTTGATTCACCCCTCCCCTCTTACTAACCTAGCTAGTCTCCTCTCTCTCCTCTTCAAGTTTTCTCAGGTATAGAATCCTCTTCTCTAGACCACCTTTATAAATTTCATCTTCAATCACTGTTCTGAGTTTATTCATGGCTAATTCTAGAGGTAAGGGGAGATTAGCCTCAATCCTGTAAACCAATTCAAAGGGAGATATGCCAATTTCCCTTTTAGGTGTCACTCTATCTGACCAGAGTGCTTCATGAATCTTTTTGTGCCAAGTCTTTTGATTATCTAAAACCAAATTCTTAACAATATTCATCAGATTCTTGTTACTAGACTCAGCTTGACCATTTCCTTAAGGAAAATAATCGGATGAATGACTGATAGTGATCCCATAGTCAAAATAGAAATTGATAATTTCAATTAAAGAGAAATAAGTTGCATTGTCCATCACTAATTTAATGGGAACACCAAACCTGACTAGTATGTTTTCTTTTATGAATTCACATACCACCTCGAAAGTAGTTCTCTTGGTAGCTTTAGCTTCCACCCACTTAGTGAAATAATCAATTGCAGTTATTACATACTGGTGACCTACACTAGATGCTAGATTAATCAGACCAATAAAGTTGAGACCCCATTGTTGAAAAGGTCCTTCAATGATGACAAGTCTTAACAACAGAGCAGCTAGTTGAGGGTGACCACAAAACATCTTGCATTTCTCGCATCTCACTACCTAGGCATAGGCATCTTCAAACATCCCAGGCCAATAATAGCACTACCTCAGTATTTTAAAAATCATGACTAAAGATGAAAAGTGTCATCCGCAAGCTTCATCATGAAATGTTCTCGATAGATTTTCTTGTTGTTGCTTGTCCACGCACCCGAGGAAAGTGTCATTAATGGATTTTTTGAATAATTTTCCATCCCAATTCACATACTTAGTTTCTTTAAATTTAAGATCTATCCTTTGTCTTGCAGTTAGGCCTTCTAGACATTCATCATATGTTAGCAGATAAGAAATATTCTCAAACCATGAATCATAGAAACGTATAGCTAAAACCAACTGCTTCTCCCCTGATTCTCCTGATTCTTCAGTGATCTTGTTTTCTGCAATCACCTTGCATAGAGAATTTCCCCTTATTAGCTTAGTAGGCTTGATTTTTATAACATACTCCTATGTTTTTACTACCCATGCTCCTTTGACATTACAACCTAGATCCTATTGTGTTAACATGATTTTCACTACTACATTTGGGATAAAAACTACAGAATGTGAATATAGGATATAGAATTAAAAAAAATTGAGTACCTTGACCACTACATACGCGTGTTTTTCAATTTGTGAATATTTTAGTTCATGATTTTTCAAAGGTATGCATGAAAGCTATTGGAGCTTGTACTCCTTCATCATTATTTTTCATAAGTATTGCAGATAGAGTATGTTCAGAAGTGTAACAATAAATGATGAAATCTCATTTATAATTTGGATGACATAATATCAGGGCATTTGCAATAGTAGTTTTTATGTCCTGAAAGGCCTGCTTTCCCGCCTCATTCCATTTGAAATTTGAATTCCCTTTCATCATATCCACTATATGCTTAGTGATTTCTACAAAATCTGGCACAAACCTTCTGAGTAAATTCACTTGCCCAAAGAATGATTTAACTCTTATTTTATTTGAAGGCAAGCTTAATCTTTGAGTGGCTTCCACTCATTCGGGATCAATTCTAATGCCTTCCTAGGACACTATATGACCTAGGAGTTTTCCCTCTATCACACACAAAATAGATTTCTTTGGATTGAGAGAGATTCCACGTTCTCGGCATCTTTGTAAAACTTTCCTCAAATCTTCCATATGATCTTTCCTCTTTTTTCGAGAATACAGTCAGGTCATCCAGGTATATGACTATGATTCAATCCTTCAGATCAGTGAACATCTTGCTCATACATCTTTGGAATGTAGCACCACTATTGATAAGTCCAAAGGGCATTCTATGATATGCAAATGTACCTCAAGGACTGGTGAATGTCATCTTATGTTGATCCTTCTCTTCTACTTCAACCTGATTCTAACCTAAGAATCCATCGAGCATGGATATCATTTTAGATCTCACCACCGTTTGTAGTAAGTAATCCATATTGGGAAGAGAAAATTTATCCTTTAGAGATGCCTAGTTCAAATTGTGGAAATCAAGACTGATCCTTATCTCTCTGTTCTTCTTTCTGATAGGTACTATGTTAGCTATCCAAGTGGAATGATGAATAGGATAGATGATCCTCGCCTTTAACATTTTATCTACCTCCATAAAAATAGCATCCACAACCTTAGGATTATAATTCCTTTATTTTTTTCTGAAAAGGGATTGCATCAGGTTTGAGTGGGATTTGATGTTTCACTTTCCCACCTCAATAACTTTTCAAATCTTCATAACTCCAAGAAAAAATGTCTCTATATTCTATGAATAATTTTCTTGCGGCCTTTTGCTCTTCAGGTGAACAACATTTCCCAATATTAATCATCTTAGGATCATTAGCATCTCCAATGTTCACTCCCTCATATTCACCCATGGTAGGCCCCTTTTCTACTCTATTTTTCTTTATGTAAGTATCATGTCTATTAAATAGTTTTTTTAAAGCCACAAAGTATGGGGGAATAATATTACCTTTAAGTTGAACTTCTCCATTTTGATTATGTTTCCTATTAACATTAGAGCTTTCATGATCACCTTCACTAGATTCATATTCAAAACTAGACTTATCATTTTCAAGGAATAGCTACAAACTCTTATCATCGTTAAAGACTTGCCAAGATTCTACATTGTCTGGAATAGAGGATGGATACACAATTTCAATCTGATACTTTTTATCTTTGAAGCTTGGATGAGGAAGTAATAGGGAGGCAGAGATTGCAAGTGAATCAACCTTAGTGTTCATCTCCCTCGAAAGTGCTTCAATAGAGAAGGTGTCTAGGCCTTCTATCTCATCCCAAACTCTATTTTTGTAATTCTTCAACTTGTGATTTTTCACAGAATATTGTCCTTTTTTTTTTTTTCAAAATGAGCTCTGCATCACCTTGAGCTTTCAAGATCTTTATCCCTCTTTCTTTTGTTGTTATTATCCCCAGTAATAAGGCCTCATATTCTGCAGTGTTATTTGTATTCCCAAATTCTAATTTGAAGGCCAAGGGTTCATGTTCTCCTTTTGGGGCTATCAACACTACACCTACTCTGAACCTTAAGGAGGCACAACTTCCATCAAATTCAAGTGTCCATATGCCTGCTGCATCTTTATTTTCATTAGGAACTCTTCCACTTTGATTTTCATCTTTCTATTCATCCAGAGCCTCTTCAGTAAACATCATGTAGTTGCCGAATTCCAACTCTTGATATAGGATCTAAGCTTTAGGATCATATGATTTCAAGACTGTAAAATTTTCCTTTTCTTCAGGATCTAATTTGACTTTCTTATTCCTGATAGGTATCATTGCCTAAGACCAGTCTAGCTTTATTTCTCCTCCTAAGTCTCAACAAAAACTTCTACTTAAAAGTAGTCCATAGCTCATTGGAATATCAACTACTAGAACAGTCAATAATAGCTTCTTTTCTAGATGTGAAGCTAAGGCTACTTGATCATCTTTAATCTTCCTGAGCAAGGGAACTTGTTTAGCATCCATAGAGTAACATCTCCCATGCACTTTAGTGAGGTTGAGACCCAAGGCCTTGGCTACATAATAAGGCATAATGTTATCTAATGCACCCGAATCTATTATAAAATTGTTGAGTTTACATCCATTGATATATAATGAGATATAAAAAGGGTCAGGTTTTTGTCCAAGAGATGTTTCTAAGACAGTAGAATCTTCTCGACTAAATAGACCAAATGTCAAGGTTTCATCTTCTTTTTCAATAGTCACACTATGATTCAAGTCTAATGTGTTGCCTTTACACTGGTCTACCAATCTCTTTAACTCAAAGGGATGAGATTTCAAATAATCTATGGGAGAAATTTGAATTTTTGATTCTTCACAAAATTGAATGAAATCAAAAGGCATTTTGTCCTTATTCATTTGTGAAGTGTATACTCTATGATCAGTATGTACATTATTTTCCAAAGGACTAGAATTTCTCTTGTGAGCATGACTGGAGGATTGATTCTTTAGTTTTTGGCCTCAAGTAAGCACTATGTATGTACTTCCATCAATGGTTGTGTAACATTCACCACTTGGTTCAGAATCTAATTCATATTCTAAATATAAATTTCTAGAGTCACCATTTGAATATGAATTGGATTCTGGACAAGGAGTTGCAGTGTTCAATTCATTGGTCGATAGTAACTGCATCATATAAGCAATCTCTGGGCAATTTTCACATCATGATATGTGGTTAAATGAAAGACACACATGTTTCCCTTCTTTTGTGCTACGTCAATCTGCAACCTAGGTTGCGAGCCTACAAGATGAGGATATTTTCTATCATTGTTCTTTCTAGGCAAATTTTGATAATTTTACTGGTAAGAATTACTGCACCCAGGTAATTTCCTTTTTACTACTATCAATTCATTTGACAATTTTTAAATCATCTCATCAAATGATGTAGTATTACTAGAACTTCCTTTAGTTTGAAGTTATCATTTCCATTTTCTCGCAGAAATCAAATCATCTTTGCATTTGATTGCTTTCTTTTGTTCATTAGCCAAATTTGTGGGGTGTGTCCTTCTCAAATCATAATTGATATCTAGGGGCATCGCACTTATAAAGATCAAATTACCATCTATGGGTCTATCAGCAATAGGAATTCTACTGATAATCTTATTGAACTTGGCAACAAAATCTCTCATACTCATAGTCTATTGCTTTTTAATTGAAGTCAACGGTGTTAACAAGGCATGATCGTCTTCTATAGTTTTGAACCTTGTCTCAAAGGTCATTCTCAATGTATCCCAATTAGTTATTGAGCCATCAGCTAGATGATAAAACTAGTCTATTGCACAATCCGTGAGGGTCTCTACCAACAACCTTACAGCAACATCTTCATGTCCAACCCCTAAGATGTGACTAGCTACAAAGAAAGCTTTAATGTGTTCATCTGTAGTAACTTTCCCATCACCTAAGAATTTAGCGAGATTATTCCTTGAACCACCTGGGAGTGGATGATAAGCGTTTAGTGCTAACGGCCCTATTGTCACAGCCCATCGAATAGCCATGATTTTTCTAGCAGTGTATGACGAGAAATTAACAACTGGAGGAGTAGTAATTTCGTGCAGGACCAATACCTGACAAGTAGACTATGAAGTGTTGGTATCTTGATTCCTAATAGGAGAAGGTGGTCTACTCATACTTTTCTTTTCACCTTTCCTCTTTGGAGCATCTAAGATGGGAAAACCAAGCTTTGTAAGTTTATCAAAAATAGGGTCTCACCCACCATGTTCCTTGGTACTCCTGAGGAACCTAATTTGTTCCAAGATGATGGGTTAGATTTATCTTTGAGCTTCTTGTCTCAATTTTCTTTCTATTCTCTGGATATCCCTCCTTTGAATAGCTCTTTCTAAAGCTTCAACTCTTCTTTCTTCTTCCTCCAATACCTGGCTAGCATTCCTGTAATGTTCAACATTCCTCCTATGTCTCCAAATGAGTGTGTTGAGGGATGAAATTATATCTTCTTGGTCTTCTTGAAAACCAAGATTATGTTGGAGCACGGGAAAAATGTTTTCATGAGGTGGTACCATTTTCCCTCATGATATAGGCTTTTTAGTCAAGCGACTGTTCGTTTCCCCAGTAGAGTCACCAAAAATCTGTTGGTAAATAGATTTTGTTCTTTTCATTATGACCCTTTAATACCCAAATTTGGAGCAATATCTGGTTACAAATAGTTGAAATTCCACTTACGGATAAACATGGTTTTCTCTAAATTGATAGATATAGCTCCCTATGCAAGACCTTCAGTGAATTATGTTTTCTTCCTAAACTAATTCGGGGGTATGTTCTTGACCTAAGAATAGAAGAGGTATAACCAAGCTAGACCTAAATAGAATCTAACTCAGGCGTATAGACATTTCTAAAAACCAAAATGGGTTTATGCATTCACACATCTTATGAATTCATAAAGTTTATACAAATAATAGCTAATACTGAACTAAGCTAATTTAACTCTGAACTATGATTAATAAACCAGAAATGTTTGAGAGATTCCTCTTTGAATGAACAATAACAATGCGTATCACATTCATCCGTTGTTTCAAAATAGGGGAAGTGAAATTCTATTCTTTCCTCATTTTGACTCAAACAAAAGAGAAAAACATAAGACTAAAACTAATCCAAACTGGAACAGAAAATAATTGACATAAAATACCATTCAATTGTCTTTGCAACTAAAAGTACTTCACACCAAAAAATTTCTAACCTTCCATTGATCTTTCAATTTCATACATATAGAGTTTCGAGATGACCATTACAATAGAAGCTTAATCGGTTCATCTTTTGAAAATGACAAATGGCAAGATGCTAGTTTGTCGTATTACAAAAATTACAAAAGAAAATGAAAAGAGGGCATAAAGTAAATCACTTAGACTTCTTCCACTTTTTTGTTTTCACTCTACATGCCTTAGTAGCAACTATAATTGGAATTAGCTCTTCATGGTTGGGCACGTGTATGTTGGTGAATCCCAAGAGCCATTTTGAATGTTCTCTAGCCAGCTCTTTTACAATATTCAATTGATTTGGCAACTCCTCCACGGCTACGTGTATACATCTGCTAAGTGTATAGAGTTCTGCAACTCTATTTTGACTTCTAGAAGTCACTCCAGACAGATTATCCAAAAATGTAGAAAATTTAACTTTCATTACATCTATTCCAATGAGAGCCTTTCTGTGGCCACTAGTTTGTGAATTAGTGTGTAACCCTCTCATGAGTTCAAATCTTCTATCTTGAGTCTTCTTTTCTTTATCCTCTATTTCTTTGGGTCCCTTTTCAACTAGCTAGATCATTTCTAGCTTGAATTGCATGCTTTGAAGCCACTCGAACAGAGGTTCTTTTCCCTTCTTCAAGATATTTGCTTCAACTACTTCTTTTTCTTTTATCTAGATGATAATCTTTAGAAGGGAGATGTAATCATCACACTTTTCCCTTTCTCCAGCCAGAGTATTGCTATTCGATATGAGGTTATCCTTTTATATTTCTAGTCTAAGGATAACATTACCAATTTGTTCTATGATGGAAACTCCTTCTAATTTGAGCTTCTCAATCCATTCCTTTCCAATCTAGCCAAAGTGTCTATCTTCTTGAAGTTGAGGAATGAGGGCTTGCACTTCAGCAGCAGTAGGATTCTGGGTCACTGATACACTAGAGATAGTTGCCAACGGGGTGACCAGTTGCCTGATGAACTTGTTCAACTCCTCTATCTTGGATTTCATCCTGATCTTTGACACTTAAGGCTTTCTAACTATCCTTATATTACTTCATTACTTGACCTCCACAATCCAACCTTTGTATCGTGTCTGGCCTCTCCAAGGTCAACTAAATGCAGAGCGAAATCATCAGCCATCATGTCCTTGATTATCCCTCCTTTGTTCAGCTCGGATATCCATTGTCAACTGCCCTATTTCTAGATCTTGCCCACGTATTGACAAAGTCTTCTACTTCTTAACCTTTGTCAATGCAGGCCCAGGAACAAACTGCAAGAGATACAGTATCTTTTGCGGAAGCACTTTCATCTTTTCTTTTTCTCTTCCTTTGCAAAGTATCTTCCAACTAGGAGTCTATACCTATTACTTTGGAGGTTGTTCCAAGTGATTCTATACTAAAACTATTTTTCTTAATTAGAGTTATTGTCACAGTAGTTGAAGAGAAAGGATTCTTAGAATCTCGAGAGATGAACCTAGAGGAAGTTTGGCCCTTCTCCACTTCTGAAGTTTTCTTCGCTACCTCATCTGACTCAGTAGACTCACTACTACTACTCTTTCCATCCCCTAAGTCTACTATTTGTATAGGGGAACCACTTGGCCATAGAAGTGAAGCACTTACTGATGAAATAGGGCTATGATGAGGAGATGGAACTGGAGTGGTATGAGGAGAAGGAACTAGAGTAGTGTGAGGAGATGAAACTGGAGTGGCATGAGGGGATGGGACTGGAGTGGAAGCATTGTCCTTTGGCTCTTTTTTCTTCTTTTCTTCAGTACCAATCTGGGCTCCAATGACTGGGACGGATCATTCATGATAGGTCTTATCTATGGAGACATTCTTGTTAAGAGGTTGATCACCTCCACCTGAAGATTGAGTTGGCCCCTGGGTGGAGGCTATGGTCACTCCTAGTGTAGCACTCTGAGGTGAAGTAGGTGTTGTAGCTACTGGAGAAGCTTGAGTGGTTTCACCCTTGCTCTGACTCCACTTGGTTGTCCATTCAACCCATTTCCCAGTTCTCTTAATGATTTGGGCCATCATGACGTTAAAGCCTTCTTCTATATCCACATAAGGCTTCAAACTGATAGGAGTGTTCCTTATCTTAGTTAAATATGGGTTAATGTACATATTTTTCCCATCATCTTCCAATCCTTCAACATTGAGATCAATACCATATGTCTTTACTTGTCCCACTATGAGCCTTTCGAAAGCACGATCTCAGCTCTCCAACTCATCCTTGCAATCTACCCAATAATTTTCTACGATGGTAACATTTTTTATCACACTCCCAATTTGTAACACATCCCTTGCATATCCATTAGGATTGAACATAAGTCTCATAGCCTCATATGCTTCCAATTTGTATTTCATCTCAAAGGCCTTGAGCATGTTCTTTGCATCAGGTCGAGACTCACAACTATAAGCCCCAACCTTCATAGGGAATTCATACCCTTTCTTCTTCAGGCTCCTACTTAGCACATTCACTTGAATCGCTTGCATCACGATCTCTATCAACACAATCATGTCACTTGGGTATTTGGGTAGCTTCAAAGGGAATCCATCAAGAAATTCAAGATACAAATAGGAAAAGGTTGAAAACTAGATAAAATAATATCCAAATTGACTAATGGCCACCATTGCTTCTTGGTTGAACCTCCTTTATGGGCATCCTTGGAGTTCCCTACAAATTCTCATTGTAAATGCATCATTAACTCTAACATATTCTACATAATTGTTTTGTAATTGCAAACATGGGTAGAACTCATAGCATTTTACATCATCAGGAAAAATTTCTAATCTTAGCGAACCCGGCCACAATTTGAAGAGATGCTAACATGTAAATTAGAAATGAAGACATGTAAAAGGTGTTGTAGAACTTCATAGCACTAAGAGCTCTAGACAGATTTTCACTTACCTCATAAGCCCAATCAACATAATATGTATCTAAACGAATAATTTGCACCAAAAAGAAATATTGTTCAACAAAATTGAGTTCTTCTACCTCACCTTTCAATCTATGTATGAGAACCAAAATGTTTACGATCTCGAGCTTGAGATCAATGTGGAAGAGTGTCTTAAGGACCTTACTCTTAGCGCCCGCAACTTTTGGAACCAAGACCTTGTGATTTCTTTTCTCCACACCATTTTCTTCAATGAGAACTCAGACATTGCCCCTCCTACTGTCAATTCTAAGAATTATTCTCATTCTAGGATTCTGAGGCAATTCACAATAGTTTGGCTATCAATTGAGATTAGTACAGTATGATCAGGCAACAAATTTTTCCTAGTGTCTAGATTGTAATGATTTATGCATTCACAAATCAATTATGGAGCTTGCATGGCCAGTAGGAAACTAGTTGCCTCCACTGATCTACACCCTCAGAGTTTCTCAGTTATGGGGTGGATTAGTTTTGACCTCAACCTCCTTTGGAAATCTTGCATGTCATAGAAATATAATGAAGTATCTGTGAAACTTTGCAATGTGGACTTGATCCCACCTAGTCCATCAAACCCAGTGAATTTGGTTGCTATTCTGTCAGAATATAGGATAATTCACAAATTTGAATATGGATTAGGCACAAAGAAATGAATTCGCAACACGAGAAATTTGAAAATGTTGCACAATTTTGGTAATATAACAGTTCAAGAAAAGTGGTGATTTGTAAAACCATAATATTTCCCTCTATAAAGGTATTCTAATCCATCCGTTAATTTTCAAGATTATGAATTAAAGGATGAATCCGTTAGATTAGTAAATGTGGGAGTTCCTAATAGATATTTCCATGTCTTTTCACTATTTTCATTGGCATAACGATAACTTTCCTTTATTTCAACTTTACCTTTCCTTTTTTTTACCCAGTTTCAGAGAATTGAAAACAGAGTAATCCATAAGAAAATATCTACTGAGTTAGATTTTTCTCAAAATACCTTCCCAACTATAATTAACTTATTTCCATTACCATCTTTAAGTATCTTGTGATCAATTTGTGTGCCCAACATGCTTGCGATGTTGATTTCTTACTAGATGTAGAAAATCACCTTCAAGGGTTGGAAACTCGTCGAGGTGAAGGCGATTTCCATTTGTTTGCTCGTGATTTTATTTTCACTTTACCCTTTAAGCCAATATTCCTCTTAGTTTCAAAAAATCACAAAAGGGTTGCGAAAGTTGAAGTGGGGCCCCCTTGTTTTTCTCTTTTGCAAATGTCTTTATGGGAAAACTAACTTCATGGGTCAAAAGCCCACCATGGAGAAGTTGCTTTAGAATTTTTTGCTAGAGGTGATCCTGAGCACTATGATGGATTATGAATGCTTCCCAAGGTAGAAGACTGTAATGAAGATATGACTTATCCATAGAACTACTTACTTCCTTCTTGCTTCAGCCTGCAAGCCTCATTTGTTGGTCTCTGCGGGAAATCACCTTCAAGGGTAGAAAACTTGTTGAAGCGAAGGCGATACTCCATTCTCCAGAAGCTCCATTCTTTTTCATGAAAAACATGACAAGCAGTAAGCAAGTTCATTACCGAAGATCACTTTGTGAATTGTAAGAATCTCCATCAGATTAGGTCCTAGACTACCCACAAACTCATGACACAGAGGGAACCCACCCAACCATGTGATGCAAAGGAAGGGAAGAATGGATAACCTAATGGAGAAACTTTATACCTAAGTAAAATTGAAACTAGACCCAAACACACCTAGACCTAACCCATTACATAACCTTTTCTAGTTTGCATCAAGGATACACGATGAAAAGTGGGGCAACATAAGTCTTATAAAATTTCATTCCCTTGCACAAACAACATAGTTGAGTATGAAGGATTAGTAATAGGTTTCCATCAAGCTACTAGATGGGATATTAAGATCCTACCTATCTTTAGAGAATCCCAATTGGTCATTAGGAAAGTCACAAATGAATATCAAACAAAGGATGAAAAGTTGTTGCCATATCATTAGATAGTTGAAGATCTTAAACAACACTTCACTAAGATAATCTTTCAACAAATACCAAGGATTAATAAGAAAGTTGCAAATTTTATGGCCACCATAGCCTCCATGATCAACATGCTTGAATATAGTCCTAAGTGTGAGTTTCTTGTTGAGAATCTTTTTATCCCTGGTTATGAGCAACCTAAATCAAAGCTAGTATGTGAAATTGTTGGTTTTGAGTCTCCATGGTACTCCAACATTTTTTCCTACCTCCATCACAAAACAATCCCCATCACCCTTCCCACAAACCAAAGAAAAACCTTTATTCATCACACTGCCCGATATATAATCGTAGGTGATACACTTTTCTAAAAAAACTTCGATGGAACCCTCCTCTGATGTCTCAGTTTAGATGAAGCCAGAATGATGTTAGAAGAAGTTCACCACAAAATTTTTGGTACCCATTCTAGTGGCCTTACATTAGCGAAAAAGCTCCTCAAAATAGGTTATTATTGGCCTACTATGGAGTTTGATGTCTATCATTTTGTGAAATGATGTGTTCCTTTTCAGCAACATGGGGATTTGATACATCCTCCCGCCCAAGACCTCCAATCCACCATCACAACATGGCCCTTTTCCCGCTAGGGATTTGATCTTGTTGGTCAAATATATCAAAATTCTGCAGATGGCCACAAGTACATTATTGCCACCATTGAGTACTTCACAAAGTGGGTCAAGGCTATCCCCTTAACCTGCACCACTGAAAAATAGGTTTCAAAGTTCATCTTGAACTACATTATCTATCATTTTGGTATCCCTCAAGACATCATGACTATTAATGGAATTCCTTTCAAAAATCAAGAAGTTGCCACATTGTGTAGGAAATTTAGAATCACCCAACATTTTTCCACCAAATACTTCCCCCAAGGAAATGGCCAAACTGAAGCTACTAATAAAACCATTTTGAAAATCCTAAAGAAAACCATCAATGCAGTTGGCCATGACTGGCACCTCCAAATTTCTCCTGCTCTTTGGGCCTATCAAACCTCCATCCTATCTGTACACTCGAAAGTGTCCCACTCTAAACCCTTCTATCCAAACAATTCCATGAGTTTGGAATGCTTGGATGCCGGCTTAGAGCTCCCTATCCACGGAGTGCAAGAGAGTATATTTCAAGAATAAAAAGGCTCTCAGATGAGCCTTAGATATACTCTTCTTGCTAGTAAACCATGCAATGGGAGGTTCCAAAGACAAGATGCAAGAATGCAAATGTCCCAAGGAGTTCCTCAAGGATGCAATGCAAATGAAGATTAAGCTAGAATGAGAATGTCAAATGCAGCTATGCTAAAACATGTATGAGAGTGTTACAATACCATTATTAAGCTATGTGAGATTAAGCTACATGTAAAAATGAAAGCTAAGCTAAGATGCTATGGTATGAGAGAATGTAGACAAGAAATAGAAGTTCTCCACAAAGCTCCAAAGAAAATCTGTTAGAAAACCTGCAGCATAACAATGTTCAAAAGATGAGGATGCTTTGAGGGGGAAAGCTCTCTCCCTTTTAAAGATGTACGGACGGTGGAGATCAAGATGAAGATGGTGGATGATCAACGGTTGAATTCGAAAATAGGAGTGATCCATGTGCACACACAAATCAACCAATAGAATATAAGTTGACTTGTCATATAAGACAAAAGTCACAAAGCCTTTTCTTTTAATTGCAAAATAGAAAAAGGACTTTATGTGTGCACTTTAAGTGGGTTAGAAGAATGGGGTCTTTTATTTAATTAAAAGGGGACATGTTCTTTTAATCAAATAATGAACTTAGGATAGCATAGTCAAACTATAGGTTATAATCAAATAAATTGATTATTAGCAATTTGGTCTAGATAAATGATTAAATTAATTTAGCCAAAATGCTGAGAAGGGGGCTAATAGTCTAGATGTCCATTTTTAGGTGATTACATTTGCCCCTCTTTGACTAATGTGTGATCAATCTGGGAACACATTATGTCAAAGAAAATAGAAAGCCAAGTAGGCGGTGATAGATATAGATATCTGATTTTGAAGAACGAAATGTAGAAAAAAATAGCAAGTCCTAAATGTACAGCCTGATAGCGGTAGTACTGAACACTAGGAAGATGATGTTAGAATTCAAGAAGAATGCTAACACCTAGCAAAGCAGATAGAGTGAGAGCAAGTGAGAAGATCAAACAAATGCTCCTAAGCAGTGATAGATTATTTCTGCCCCCTCGGGATCGAAATTGAAATGAGGTAAGGGGATGCAAAAATTGGCTAGAAATGAGAAAATTAGAATATAGCAATGTCCAAGATGACAGATAGATGATTAGAACCCAAGAATGACTATAGAAAAAAATTGATAAAATGCCCCAGTTTGACTAGAGTTGACCTTGAAGGATATAGCATAAAAATAAGGTTGAAATGAGTAGAAAGGTGATTTTTAGACATGAAATAGTGAATTTAAGTAGATATGAAGTATGGAAATGATGAAGACATGAAGAAATGAAGATGCCCTAGTGATGATTCAGAGATTAGACCTCAAAAGGTCAGCTAATTGCTCAGAAGAAAGTAGAATTTTAAAAGACAATTTTGACCATCAAGATGAACTCGAATTTGGATTTTGATCCCGAAAATAAATCTAGGACGTCAAAATTATTTAAGAGGTCAAAACTTTAGATAATGTGATGACAAGATAGAAAAGAGATGAAGCGAAAGATTAAGAAGGTGAAAAGACATGAACAAGAAGAAAGTAAAGAAATATATGAAAGGAGTTAGCTGATATGTCCACAAAAAGATGAAGAAAGAGAGCTCTCCCCATATGCAAGAATGGAAGACTAAGCTAGAAAATGAACCTAAAATGCAAGCTAATATGCAAAGTGGTTTACCAGCAAGAAGCGCATAACATTTAGACTCTTAATTTCATCATTGAGCATTTATTAGGGACATCATGAGATCACACAACCATCACTAGTATAACTATGAGGATATGAATATGATCGATATTAGATAGGTATGTGGAAATCCAATCTAAGCATCAGAGACATGTAAGTCAAGATAACTACACGATTAGATTCCCTAAGTTTAATTTAGCAAGATTACACCTGTATCAAGGCATAAGCGCCAGGATAAACCCTGAGTGCGGTCTTGCAAAACAATCAAGGATGATACATTTATAAGTCAAAGTGTTGAATAGGACAAGCATGAATGCTTACAACACTATAGACAAACAAAAGTATACCCACAAGCAGAAATCAAGAAAATATGTCCCATGCCCCCAGTCTTCTAGTCAATGACATCCTTGAAAGACTATTAGGGAGGGAATACATGGAAAAGAAATCATCATAGACAGCACACAAAATAGATAAATGTCAGCATAGCTCAGTCGTTTAAGTGTTAAAGTGTGTGTGTGTAAGTCACTTGGCCATTTCTTCCAGACTTGATTCTGATAGTGAGATATCGCGACATCGGAGACCGTAGGTAAACTATCTGTAAAGTGTTAAAAAAACACTTGATGTCAAAGTGGGGGAAGTGTTGAGAAACACTATTTTGTGAGGTGTCAAAGAAACCCTAATCCACAAGAATACCTCAATAGGCTAAGTAGCTATGCCCCCAAGATGAGGACAAGAAACAATTCCAAGCTAGGAAATGTGTAGCAAAGTGGATGATTGAGATTGATAGACATAGGTGCAAGGGTTTCAAGTAGCGCCTGTTTCCAGGTTTTCACCACTTTGACAGATTTTTTTTTTTTTTTTTTTTTTTTTTTTTTTTTTTTTTGGTGATACATCAAAGTGAGGTTTTCACTAAGATGATCATTTTTTCAGGACATTTTCTGATTTTTAAGATTTTTTCAGGCTCATAGATATATACAAGATAGCTGACCAGCAAGCCTCTAAGTATAGAACTTCTTCAAGTGTAGGATGTTGATAGGTTCTGCAAGTTCTTCACCCTCTGAAGTAGACAACTGGTAAGCACCAGACCCAAATGATGTTGTGATAATGTAAGGACCTAACCAGTTAGGTTCAAATTTCCCTTTATGTTCTCGATTTTGCTGATTTTTGGGATTCTCTCTAAGCACGAGTTCACCAACTTGGAACTCACGGGGGTGAACCTTTTTGTTATATTGTGTAGACATGCGCTTCTGATAAGCTCTCATGTGATCAAAAGCAGCCTTGCGCCGTTCATCCAGAGTCTCTAATTCCTCTACTCTCATAGCTCTATGGTCTTCATCGGTTATTAACCCATGTAAGGAGATGCGCAAAGAAGGTATTTCGACTTCTAATGGGAGAACAGCCTCAGAGCCATAGACTAGAGAAAAGGGTGTAGCCCCTGTAGGAGTACGAATAGAGGTTCTATAGGCCCAAAGTGCCGAATTTATTTGCAAGTGCCAATCTTTCCCAGACTTGTGAACTGTGCGGTGTAGGATTTTCAGCAACGTTTTATTAGAGGCCTCAGCTTGGCCATTCCCTTGGGGATAGTAAATGGAAGACCAGTGTTGCTTAATTCCAAACTTTTTGCACAGCTGTTTTAAGTCTTTATTTTTGAATTGTCCTCCATTATCTGTAACAATAGAGGATGGGATACCATATCGACAAATGATGTGATTCAGTATAAACAGGGCAACATGTTTGCCTGTAGCAGCAGATAATGGTACAGCTTCAACCCATTTAGTGAAATACTCCGTTGCTGTGATGATAAATTTATGACCGCTGGATGAGCTTGGATGGATCTTTCCTACCAAGTCAAAGGCCCATTGTTGAAATGGCCAATATGTCACAGAAGGGATTAACTCTCGCCCAGGAGCATGTATCAAGTTACCATGGAGTTGACATTTCTGACAGGACTTTGCATAGCGCACAGCATCAGCTTGCATGGTGGGCCAGTAATAACCCGTCCTAAGCAGTTTTCGGGCAAGTGCAAGGCCATTAGAATGCGCCCCACAAATGCCATCGTGGACTTCGGCAAGTGCCTTCTCGGACTCTTCTAGTTCTAAACACCTAAGCAATGTTCCGTCTAGACCCCTCCTATACAAGTCACCAGAGACCAAAGTGTAGTGTAAGGCATTACGAAGGAGTTGGCATTTTTGGTTGCGCGTGAGGGTTTCGGGAATAACCTGATCACGTAGGTAGGAGAAAATAGCCGCATAGCGGGAGGAATCATGACCTACAACAGTGTAGATCACCTGGTTATCTGAAGAATCATAGGCTGGATGACACAATTCTTCCACCAGGAACTCAAATCGCGATTCATGTTCTTGTAATTGGAGGATAGATGCTAAGGTGGCCATAGCATCAGCAGCCTTGTTTTCTGCTCTAGGAATTTTTTGGAATGTTACAAAGGTAAAATAGTTCCTTAGAGCATCTATCAACTTTTTATAAGGGATCAATTTATCATCCTTGGTTTGATATTCATTATTCACTTGGTTCACAACCAGTTGAGAATCCCCATAGATGTGTAGCTCAGTTATTCGCCATTCAAGGGCCATTTTGATCCCATTTGTTAATGCTTCATACTCTGCAATATTGTTTGTACATGGGAACAATAATTTGTAGGATTTTGGGATCGTATAACCATGAGGGGAAACAAACAACACCCCTGCTCCTGCTCCATTCTGTGTATGGGATCCATCAAAAAACATTTTCCATGTTCTATCAGTAATGTTCATGATTGAGGCATCTAGAAACTCAATTTGTAGAGGTGCTACATCTTCAAGTGGGAAGTCAGCCAACTGGTCAGCTATGGCTTGTCCTTTGATTGCCTTACGTTCAACATACTGAATGTCAAATTCGGAAAGAATCATCATCCATTTAGCAAGGTGACCAGTAAGTGCAGCTTTACTTAATAAATATTTCAAAGGGTCTATCTTGGCAATCAAGTGAATTGTGTGGGCCAACATATAATGTCAAAGTTTTTGGGAGGCAAAAACTACAGCAAGGCATGCCTTCTCTATACTTGTATAATTTAGTTCATAAGCCACCAAAGTTCGACTAATATAGTATATGGCTCTTTCTTTACCCGTCTCATCACTTTGGGCTAAGAGTGCTCCTAGAGAAGAATCCGTAGCTGAAATGTACAGAATCAAAGGTTTTCCCAGAATGGGTGGCATCAAAACTGGCGGTTTTGCCAAGTAGCCTTTGATTTGGTCTAAGCTTTGTTGACAGTCACTGTTCCAAATATGGGTAGATCCTTTATGTAGATTTTTATTGAAAGGTTGAGCCTTATCAGCTAATTGAGAGATAAATCTTCTTATGGATTGTAGTCATCCTTGCAGACCTCTAAGCTGACTAATAGTCTTTGGTGGAGGCATATCCATGATAGCTTGGACCTTTTCAGGGTCAACCTCAATGTCTTTTGCTGAGATGATATAACCTAGCAATTTTCCAGAAGTGACACCAAAGGCACATTTTTTTGGATTCAACCTAAGTTGGAATTGTTCCATACGATCCAATATCAAACTAAGGTCTTTGAGATGTGTGTCTCGTTTCTTTGATTTCACCAATGTGTCATCAACATAGTCTTCCATGTTTTTATGCATCATATCATGAAAGATGGTTGTCATTGCTCTTTGATATGTCCAAGATGACAGATAGATGATTAGAACCCAAGAATGACTATAGAAAAAAATTGATAAAATGCCCCAGTTTGACTAGAGTTGACCTTGAAGGATATAGCATAAAAATAAGGTCGAAATGAGTAGAAAGGTGATTTTTAGACATGAAATAGTGAATTTAAGTAGATATGAAGTATGGAAATGATGAAGACATGAAGAAATGAAGATGCCCTAGTGATGATTCAGAGATTAGACCTCAAAAGGTCAGCTAACTGCTCAGAAGAAAGTAGAATTTTAAAAGACAATTTTGACCTTCAAGATGAACTCAAATTTGGATTTTGATCCCGAAAATAAATCTAGGACGTCAAAATTATTTAAGAGGTCAAAACTTTAGATAATGTGATGACAAGATAGAAAAGAGATGAAGCGAAAGATTAAGAAGGTGAAAAGACATGAACAAGAAGAAAGTAAAGAAATATATGAAAGGAGTTAGCTGATATGTCCACAAAAAGATGAAGAAAGAGAGCTCTCCCCATATGCAAGAATGGAAGACTAAGCTAGAAAATGAACCTAAAATGCAAGCTAATATGCAAAGTGGTTTACTAGCAAGAAGCGCATAACATTTAGACTCTTAATTTCATCATTGAGCATTTATTAGGGACATCATGAGATCATACAACCATCACTAGTATAACTATGAGGATATGAATATGATCGATATCAGATAGGTATGTGGAAATCCAATCTAAGCATCAGAGACATGTAAGTCAAGATAATTACGTGATTAGATTCCCTAAGTTTAATTTAGCAAGATTACACCTATATCAAGGCATAAGCGCCAGGATAAACCCTGAGTGCGGTCTTGCAAAACAGTCAAGGATGATACATTTGTAAGTCAACGTGTTGATTAGGACCAGCATAAATGCTTACAACACTATAGAAAAACAAAAGTATACCCACAAGCAGAAATCAAGAAAATATGTCCCATGCCCCCAGTCTTCTAGTCAATGACATCCTTGAAAGACTATTAGGGAGGGAACACATGGAAAAGAAATCATCATAGATAGCACACAAAGTAGATAAAGATCAGCATAGCTCAGTCGTTTAAGTGTTAAAGTGCGTCTGTGTAAGTCACTTGGCCATTTCTTCAAGACTTGATTTTGATAGTGAGAAATATCACAACATCGGAGACCGTAGGTAAACTATCTGAAAAGTGTTGAAAAACACTTGATGTCAAGGTGGGGGAAGTGTTGAGAAACACTATTTTGTGAGTTGTCAAAGAAACCCTAATGCACAAGAATACCTCAATAGGCTAAGTAGCTATGCCCCCAGGATGAGGACAAGAAACAATTCCAAGCTAGGAAATGTGTAGCAAAGTGGATGATTGAGATTGATAGACATAGGTGCAAGGGTTTCAAGTAGCGCCTGTTACCAGATTTTCACCACTTGACAAATTTTTTTCAAGACTTTTTAATATTTTTTTGGTGATACATCAAAGTGCCTATTGCTAGGTTTTCACTAAGATGATCATTTTTTGAGGACATTTTTTAATTTTTAGGATTTTTTCAGCATCATATATGATTTTTTGGATTTTTTAGAAGGTTTTAGATATCACTAGTTCTCAAGAAAGATCACATCATTTTCTCCCAATGTCTAGCAAGGTATAGGATATGATGGAGCAACGAGCCAGTGGATAAGCAAAGATGGATGAAAAAAGAGTATGAAGCAAGTGAAAGTGATCCTCAAGGACTGACTCCTCAAGAGTACCCAAGCTAGGGAAAGAGTTGAAATAGTCATATGAAGCATGTTTTGGATAAGCAATGGAAGTAATGAGAAAGATAGCATGTAGGATAAGCAATGAAGCCAACAAGTGAGATAGCATGAAGTGTGTAGTCCAAAAGAGTAGCCATGTCAAGAGATCTATGATAACCATGTTTCATTTATTATGATCAAGACCAAGGGGTCAACTAGATAGTATACCAATAGGATAGAGCAATAAGAATAAAGCTCAAGATAGAGGCTATGAGTGAATGGGAGAGCACAATAGAAAATCTGATGGATAAGATAGCCAATATGCAAAGATAGCTCAACATTGTCAAGATCAAAGAGAGAAGAGGGGATAGATGGATGATGGAAGAATTATGCATGATGCCTGTTTGCCAGGTTTTCATCATGGTACTTATCCAAGGTACCACAAGAAGTAGTTTTCACCATAGGATAAATTTATTTCTCTTTATTTTTGCTACCAAGGTGCCACAAGAAGTGGTTTTCACCAAGGCACATTTTCATTTTTTTCATTTTTTTTTTTTTTTTCATTTTTTAGAAAGAGCTCAAGCTTTTTGAATTTAGATAGTGCTCCTATAGGAAAGATAAGCCATGATAAGACAAGACCATAGAAAGCTATGCTCAAAGATGTTGATAGGGTGATGAAAGAGAAATGGTAGTAGGAAGAATATATGGAGGATAATAGTTCATGTATAGAAAGGAGGTGTAAGCTTTAGAGGATTTCATGTGGGTAGCTAAAATATTGGACAAGGTCAACATTGACACACACCTTGAAGGGTATTGGAACAATGGAGGAATCATGGATGAAGTAGCTTGAGGTTTAGATGTATGAGGTGGTAGAAGAGATTTGGAAAAAAGTGGAGTGGAAGGCTTTGGAATATTTTTAGAAAGATTTTTGAAAGAAGATGGAATGGAAGCCTTTGGAAGCTTGAATGTCAACTTTGAAGTATTTTCAATATTCAAGTCTTTTAAAAGAGACTTGGGAATCCATATAGCTTTAGATTTTCCTTCGGATACTTCAAAACACATTTCTTCAATAATGGGTTTAGGAACCCATATTTTCTTTGATTTAGCTTTTTTAATAGTGGACCTTTGCGGTCTCTTTTGTGCATTCTCCTTCTTAGCATTCACATGTCGATTATATGGGACATAGTGATCTTTCTTTTTCAATGGATTCTTATGTTTATTCTCACTTCCAAAGGACTTGGGATTTGTGGATGAATAAAGATGATATGATTGGTTTAGATGTATAGATGGGTGAAAAGTCATCAAGGATGAGTGTCTTTGTTGATCTTGAGGTAATATAGGAGAGCTAGGGAATGAGCTATGAGTGAATGTAGGAGATGGAAGAACATAAGGCCCCAATATGGATGGAAGGTTTGAATGCTTTAGTTTAGATGGATAAGGACCAAGGATAGATTTAGAAGATGCAAATGGATAGTGGGAAGGGATATCAACATCTTTAGAGTGAGCAACATAGTCAAAGCCATCAATAGACTCATGAGTAGCTTTGATAGGAACAATAGTTTTAATAGGAGCACTTGAATCTTGAGCACAATTTTGACGTGGATATGGAGAAGTAAAACATGAGGGGATGCTTTGATCTTGACAAGTAGCTTTGGATAGCATATGAAGAGAACTTTTTTCATAATTTTTAGTAAGCTCAAGGGAGATAATTGAAGTGATATCTTCATCATACTTAGGAGGTGGACAAGATATAGGATATGGAATGGAAAAATCTTGAAAGAGATGAACGGGTGCTTGATCTTGATCTTTCTTGACATTTATAGCTTTTTCTTTTTCAGAGTCCTCTTGACATGGAGCCACTTCGAAGGACAAGGGAGAATGAAGAGTGAATGGAGTAGTGCATGGATTAGGCATAGTAGTGCATGAAGGTTGAGGATGTTTAGGATTAGTAGCATGGAAAAGGTTTGCAGCCAAGTGAAGGTTAGCTTGAGTTTCTTTTAGAGGTAGCCCTTTAGGATACATGTAGTCAATGTGGAAAGCATTAGGTTCTTTATTTGATGGAGGCATGTTGGAAAGCTTTGAGGTTTTGGGAGATGCACGAGTGTTGGAAGAAGTGGAAGATGTAATGGAGCCACTACTAGACATACGTTCATCAATGTAATCTTGCTCAAGAGAAGTATCTTCACCACATGAGTCACTAGAGGTTCCAAGATCAACAATCTCATCATCAATGAGATCTTGAATTTTATATTTCAGCTCTATACAATTAGAAGTAGCATGGTCATTAGATTGATGATAGGAACAATAGGTATCTAAGAATGGATTTCCATAGGAGCTAGACTTAGGCAACATGATGAGCTTGGTGCCAAGAAGTGTTCTCAAAATGTCATCATAAGAATTCTCCAAGGGAGTAATATTTCTCTCAAAAGTATGTCTAGAGTCCTTTGGTTGTTTCTCAAGTGAATAGAATGCATCCATGTCTTCATTATTATCTTGGTCAAAGATAGGTCCATCATGAAATTTTGGCATAGCCTCAAAGGAGGTATCACTTTCTTGTTCTCTAAAGAGGTCTTTAGATCTAGAAGATGAAGACATTTGATGTCTTGAAGTAGAGTATGTAGACCTAGAAGAAGAGGATGACCTCAAAGAAGGTGACTCACATGCATGTAAAGACCTTAAGGAAGATTCATGTAATGATGCAATCTTCTCCTCCAACCTTTTCTCAAGTTTAGACTTCATTTCTATCATGCGCTTAGAGAGATGAAGGTAAGAAAGATCATTTGTCTCTTCTAGTTCTTTGTATTGTGCATATAGATCTTGAAACTCTTTAGTAACATGGAGGATATCATGATCATCTAGATTCAGTAGAAGTTTGGTAGCACAAGGTTTAGATCTCATAGTTTTAGATGCAAAGCCAAGCATAAAAGAGCCTAGAAGATAACTGTATGTTGAAACTATAGGAGGTAGAGTGTTCACTCGCCAAGATAGTAGAGAGAGATTAAAGTGACTTGTCAAACAATATGTCCAAGAAACTTACGACATGAATGACTCAAGTCAATAGCTAGGCAAGATGCCCAAATAGCCAAATAGATAGAGCAAGCAGGGTGACAAGTGAACAACTCTCCAACCCAAGAGTGTAGTCAAAAAATCAAGGCAACCATTTTAGCAAAAGGATAACTAAAAAGCATGCATAGACCATGAAGATAGAAAGACCAAGAGCACCAAGACCAAAGAGTCACTTTAAGCATGTTCAAGAACTAGAGACATAGAAAATAAAAATCAAATGATGAGACTCCCCTTGGCAAGCAACACAAGAAAATGTTTGCATTTGATGTTTTGACTTGGTTGATAAAGTTTGACAATAGTTGATAGCATAGCAAGTTTGATGTTCAAAAGAAATTTCTTTCCAAGCAAGATAGTGACACATGGAGTAATCTTCAAACAATCAAGCAAGGGACAAAGCAACCTTGCATGATACAAGCATATGTGAGGTCTTAAAAGAAAGCCGTATAACTATCATCATGTGTATGTTCCAAAGATTTCCACAAGTATACCACATTCGAGAACACATCAAGCAATATCTACCTAAAGGACATGGTTCATTACTCAACAACTTGGCCCACGCTTGATGCTCCTTCACCTCACACCAAGTGGTTGCCCACAAGAGATATTGGCTTTGTCATGGAAGTGCCATAAGCACAACCAAGGGAACACATATGGTGAGTGTAAATCTTGGGGTGATCCGGGTAGTCCACTAGGATCGATCCTTCCACCAAGAAGTTGAGCGGCTAAAAAAAAAAGTAGTTACTAACTTAGAGTTTTTAGATCGGGCTTCCGTTCATAGTGTTCCTCTTGCTCCCAATTACAGGACACCTCACCTTGCGATGAGTAACCGATCTCACGATCACAAGAGTACCTTAAGCATTCTTGCCTAGTGATCTCCCTATGGTCGAAATCCCATAAGCAATCACACTAGGCGAAGACAAACGCTACGTCTACCAAAGTTTTGTGTCCTTGGTAGCCTTGAGTTTATAGTGGGTTGGAAGAGCCAGGTAATCGGCTTGTCCCCACTTGGGTCGTTCCTCTCAGGTTGTCCGAGAGCAGGCCCTCTAAAAGATTCTAAACTACACAAAGAGTGGATCAACTTTTGAAAGTCAAGATTTCTGATTCACCATAAGGGTGAAGAGCATACTCTCTTATTCCAATAATTTTCTCCCAAATACGCCAAGAAGATTCTGTTACCCCTTGCTTTTGAAACCAAATGGCAAGTCAAGATTTCTGATTCACCACAAGGGTGAAGAGCATACTCTCCTATTACCAAAAGACTTCAATCACAAGTTTTATGTGCCTAAAGAAAATGAACAACTATTCAAATGCCACACATAGAAATAAAAAAACAATTTTTTTTGGGTTTTTATGCTTTGGGCAGCCCTGCAAACAATGTTAGTAGCCCTTGCGCATTTGAAGCTTTGACATGCGTTATTTTTATGCAATGTTTCAATTTTTTTTTTTTCATAAGGATAGCAACCTGTAATCACAACTTGTTAGCACCAAAAGTTAGTATGAAATAACATAAAAATCTGCAATAAAAAGTGGTGAGTTGCCTCAAAAATCCAATTTATCTTCCAACCAAGTGCATGCAAAAAAAGTGCAAGTTAATCACAAATGCTCTCATTTTTACTCTTTGATTTTGACCTAGTCAACAAGATTGGACTTGCTTACTATGATTTTGTATCCAAAAATGAAAATGAAAAGAAGAGACCCCTATTAAAAATGGTCATAAATGATTTAGCCAAAATGCTGAGAAGGGGGCTAATAGTCTAGATGACCATTTTTAGGTGATTACACTATCCCCACAGGAGCCACCCCATTTTCCCTTGTTTATGGTTCTGAAGTTTTTTAACCCATCTAAATTGAGCTCCCATCCCTCAGAATCTCTCTCAAAAATATGATGTCCAAAGAAGAATATAGAGTTACTCACTTGCAAGAGTTGCAACTCCTCGATTAGAGATGCCTCAATGCCCTAAACCACCTCTGCATGTATCAAAATAGCCTTCAACTACAATTTCACAAAAAGGTTAGACCTCAGGAATTTGAAGTGGGTGACCTAGTTTTGCAACATAACATGAGGAACCTCCATAACTGTGAAAAGAAAGGAAAATTTGAAGCTAATTGGCTTGGTCCATTTATCATTGTAGCCAAATATGGTTTGGGGCATATCAGATTGCCACTTTAGAGGGAGATCTGCTCCTGAGCTTGTAAATATCTAACACCTCAAGTAGTTCTATGCTTGAGGTCTGCAGTTCCTGTACAATGTTGTTAAAATTCCACAAAAATCCAAAACAAAAATAGAAAATCAAAAACTCTAAAAACATTTGTAAAATTATCCTAAAGAAAAGAAAAATTTTTAAAGAGAAAAAAGTTTGTTGATCCATTATCTATAAGGCCCATCTCACTTCACTACATTTCCCCCATTACATCGCATCTTTGTGCAGAAGTCCTATTTGACTTGCACTTTTTATAAAAAGCCTCTCATCTACAAGGCATCCATTCACTTTCATCTTTCAAAATACCTCTAGTCCACGAGGTACCTTCTTGTCGAATGTTTTTCCTACTCCCATTACACTGAGCTTTTTTAACACAATAATGACTGCAACTGAACTTAAATAGATCACCATTTGAGACTTAGCAATTCAAGAAAATTGTTCTTGAACTTAAATAGCTATTGCCAACAAACATTTGTGACAACAAAATTAGACAAACAAACTTTCATAAGATGAATCCTTCCTACACATGGCACTACAACCTTCACTCTTGGACTAACATTATTGGCAAGAACTATGGGTTGAATGAATACTTAGTCATGAGGTCTCTTTTGGTTGATTTTATCTTTGTGTGTTAGTAGTGGCCTTTTATGGTGTGCCTCGATCTTCCATATCTTGGTATAACTTGAATGGCTCCAACTGACTATACATGTCATTTGTGGTATGATATGTTTTCATGATTCTTTAGTACATCTATGTCAATTTTGATTTATGGTTATGCATTGCTCACTAGGGGCAATGGGTTAGCACACTTTCGTCAAGATCCCTAAAAAGAATTTGGGTGTGCCTAGACCTTTTTGGTGTGTAGATGACATTTTTTCCATCATGACTATGAAAACTTCAAACTTTATCCTAAAGTCTCTATTTTTGAGAGTCTAGTCCATGCAAAAGAATCTTGTCATCTATGCTTCTATAGCATTGAGTGCATAACTCCTTTTGCAAAATTAAACTAGGGTTTTCTCTCCCATATAAACATAGCTGAATCCCTCGGTATCATATACTTAGGATTCATGTAGTATAGGATTTCGTTACACTCTTCTTGAGACAAAGGTTCTATTTATCTCCCCCCCTATGCTAGGCTACTTGATTCTTACAAGTTAACAAGTTTGACACAAGTCCATCATTTAGGCTTCATTCATTTTACATCTTTATTTACACTTTGTGCTTATATCATTTTATTTTGCATTTTTAGCTCATTCATAATTAGTGTGTTTGACATTTTCATTTAGGATACATTTATTGTTCATATTGTTGCATTCATTACATATTACATTATGCATCTCATTTGTTAGTTATCATTAGGTCACATTTTTTGACACTTATAATCATTACATTTAGTGGCGTACACATCACGATACATCTAAAGAAAATCATATAGTAAATCCATACATGTGACATAACAAAATGCATACATCTCATATATTGCCATATGACCTGCATCATCCACACATTAGTCATCATGTATGCATCATAGGATATATAACATTAAATCAGACACATCCTGCATCACAAAGTTAGTAACAATATCATAATATTATGCATTACACATAGCATCCTAAACATCATAAACATCACATGCATAAGAGACCATCATCCATATACATATAGGCTCATCGAATCATGTCATATATATCAAAAGAATAAGTGTCCATGTACAATCCGTATACGAAAATGAATCATGTAGTACATTGTGCATAATGCATCATCAAAAAATCATTGCATCTGCATCACTGTATCAAAACTAAAAATTCTAAGGCTCATCTAGTTGGTTGTGAGGGCCCTACCCCTCATATCCCCCCTCCCATGAAGGCCTACCTTGTCCCATTGATGGCTCTGACCTCTGACGTCCCCCTATGGCCCATGAGTTGGATGCCTCCTAGAACTCATGCTATCGTTGATCTGTCAGCAGAGCATCATGATACAATGTCCTGTAATAGCTAGCCTCTCATAGGGCTCGTGCCTCATGTCGACATGTATTCAAGACCTCCTGCATCACTGTCAACATCCCCCTAGTCTACACAATCTACCTGACGATATCGCACTAGCTGCAATACTCATCCACTTACCTCTAATAGATTTCTCTCTTTGTTCATAGGGTAGCCACCTCCTATCAAAGAGTATCTATCTTGGCCAACTCATCCATCTCTGCCAACATGGTGAGATCACTTAAATCACCAACGTCCACCCTCACTTGTAGCGCTACCAAGGCCTCCTGTGCACTATCTACCCTGGCCCACTCTGCATGTATGTCAGCCTATAGTCTGACAATCTTTGACTATGTGCTTGTAGCCCTAACACTCTCGGTAGCTACCTCCCCCTACAAATGGGCAACCTCAATTTGGATGCTATCCCACTCAGCCCTCACAGTATCCATATTCCCCTATTGAGGTGGCCCCTATGGTACCTATAATGGTGGCCCCTATACCTGTGGACTCGATTGTGGTCCCTGCCCTAAAGGTGGCCCTATTGGTGTTGGCGCTCTCCACTGATGCACTCTCTGTCCCTATGGTACCTGCACTAGTAATGGCCCTACTAGTACCTATACACCATCTCCCGATCTAACCCCATCTCTCCTGCCTCATGGCTGCTCTACTAGTGGAGGTGCTCCTAGCACTGTCAGTCTCAATGGCTGATGTGCTGCCCACCACTGTGTATATGTAGGTGTCATACCTACATCTCCCATGTACGTAGGGCACTGGTTGCATACCACAACATGAAGCCCTCCCAATCTCAAAGTGGCCTCATGTCCCCACAATCTATTGTACTCCCAGGATACCACTACATACAGGAACCTATCTAGTACAGCATCCTAAATCTGTATGATGTGTTAATGCACCCTAGAGGGCATATATCTCATAACTATGTGAACCATCTAGCCGATCAACCAATAGTTTGTCTACACATACATGAGATAAAGTTGATCCTCAGTGTCATCCTCTCCCCCTGTTAGAAATATGGCCCCCCACTACTCACTGTTTGCATATGGTGTCTAGTCAAACATGATAATCTCATCTAGACATCTCCTTCAAAATTCTACCAACTTGGTGGATGTGTACTGAATCAGTGGCCTATACTGACATGCATAGGGCTCACCAGGAAGTTGTGTCTCTCATCTAGTAATAGGCCAGATAATGCCTATATGCTCCCACAACCATACCATGAGTAGAGTCATCCTTGGAACAATGGTCCACTATGTCCTATATGCGCACATATGGAGATCATAATAAAGTTGGGCCAAGATGGTGTGACCCAAGTAGAAAATTGTGTTATCATCCTATAGTGGAGTGCTTAGCACTCGTGTCCACCCAATTGAAAATCCATGCCCAACATGGTCCAGTACCATCCTCCATATGATGAAGGGCCACACCACCCTACCAACTCATAACCAAAAATGCAACAACATGGAGACAAAGAGAGACAAAATGCTTCCCAAGAAATTTTATTATACTTGAAAATCCTTACAACATCCACAAGATGATATCATAGATATGACTTCTTCAAAAAAAAAGTTTACAAATTCTTCAACATAAGAGAACTCCCAAATAAGAATTTTCACAAGAAGAGTCTTCACACCAAGAGCTTCACCAAGAAGAACTTCCCAACTAAGAGCCTTCACCTCCAAAGCTTCCACCCAAGAACTTCTACTTGAAGAGCTATACCTTAAGAGCTTTCACACCTTGAAGCCTTCACACCTTAAAGCTTGACCTTCCAAAGCTCGATTAGAAATGCTCATATGTCTTGCTTAAATAGGCACTTACCACCCAATGCATGATTTATCCATGACCTTCTAGAATTCCACCTACACAATATCCACAACCTTCTAGGATTCCACCTACACAATATCCACAACCTTCTAGAATTTCACCTACACACCTCCATAAATGGAATGACAACCATTTTTTTTTTTTTTTTTCTATTACGCCACCTATGCACCTCGAAAATAGAAATTCTTCTTTTCTCCTTTTTTTCCATTTTTTATTATTTCTTCTCTAATTTTCATCACTTTCTCTCTCCTCTAGATTTTTTTTTTTTAATTCCCATGCAAAATGCTCCTGCATCAGACTCCCCCAATAGATAGAAAAATGTGTCCCACACTTTGACGCCAAAAAGAAAGATCTACAACCATATTCATCTTCACCAAAGGTTTCCACCTCAACAGGGACAAGAAAACCAACAAGAAAATCTTCCACATAAAAATCACTCTATCAAACACCAGAATATCAATCATCCAATCAACACGCTCACTTCCAGGAACAAACAAAACATAATGCTTCATTAGCAAACCCTTGTCCACATCAGCAACTAGCAAATCCACACCAGCAACAAAAAAATCCATATTAGCAACAATATGTAACTCCTCAGCAACATATGCCAAACTCACAACACTAGTGGTCTCATTGCTCACAACAAGATGCTTTGCAACATACAAGTCACCACCAACAGCAACTAGATCATCCACGACTAAGTGCTCCACAATGTCCATGTCAGACTCAACCAACTAATCAAGAAAACGAATCTCCATCCCAACATCATCAAGATTAGGAATATCCTCAGCAACAATCTCTAGTTGTTCTACAGGTTTTGTATCAAACTCCACAATCTGATCAACAAAACCAACCTCTTCCACCTTGACCTTGCGATGCCATCTTCTCTCTCGAAAAAGTCACTTAACCAACTAGATAACCCTCTTCCAGATCAGTAGACTTCAACTCCACAAATGTTCACGGAATTCCTTCCTCACCCTATCCCTAACTCAATCAACTAAACTAGTTTCAAATAGAGCAACCTCCTTCTTAGTTCGATCAGCCAAACTAGCTTCCAACCAAGCAGACATTTTAGAAAAATTCCTCTCCATTATATCATGGATATTCACAATCATCTTAGGGTCCAATCCTCTCAAGGCCATCTTCTAAGATCTTTTTAAACCCTCTGCAACAAATTCTTCACACGCTTCTTGTGACAACCTTGAATTGTTTGCAAGTCAAATCGCAACCTGCCACCTTGCATGAACAATCAGGAACCACATCACAAGTTCAAGACCACAAATCTATAATCCACAAGCTCTTTATGATCATGCCTCGACAAGATCAACCTTCCATCTTCACATCCATCGATCAATCTGCATGTCCTCCCAAGGTTTTGGTGCAAATTGCCACAACTTTGGCGATCTGTCTACATGCTCAGGAACAACTATGCTCTAATACCACTTGATGAAGGACCACACCACCCTACCAACTCATAACCAAAAATAAAACAATATGGAGACAAAGAGAGACAAAATGCTTCCCAAGCAATTTTATTATACTTGAAAATCCTTACAACATCCACAGGATGATATCATAGATATGACTTCTTCAAAAAAAGTTTACAAATTCTTCAACATAAGAGAACTCCCAAATAAGAATTTTCACAAGAAGAGTATTCACACCAAGAGCTTCACCAAGAAGAACTTCCCAACTAAGAGCCTTCACCTCCAAAGTTTCCACCCAAGAACTTCTAGTTGAAGAGCTATACCTTAAGAGCTTTCACACCTTGAAGCTTGACCTTCCAAAGCTTGATTAGAAACGCTCATATGCCTTGCTTAAATAGACACTTACCACCCAATGCATGATTTATCCACAACCTTCTAGAATTCCACCTACACAATATCCACAACCTTCTATGATTCCACCTACACAATATCCACAACCTTCTAGAATTGCACCTACACACCTCAATAAATGGAATGACAACCATTTTTTATTTTATTTTTCTATTACACCACCTATGCACCTCGAAAATAGAAATTCCTCTTTTCTCCTTTTTTTCCATTTTTTAATTTTTTATTATCTCTCCTCTAATTGTCATCACTTTCTCTCTCCTCCAGTTTTTTTTTAAATTTAAATTTAAATTTTCCCATGCAAGATGCTCCTGCATCACCATATGAGAGAGGCCAAGTACAGAGCAAGTTGTGGCAACCCCTCGTCCAATGCCTGCCTCCATACCAAACATGATCACTATATCAGTAGCCTTTGTTGTCACTGCCCAAAACACTCCCGCAAATAGGGATCTACACCACCTAGCACATACTCTACATATCTACCATAGATTCAGCACTCTTAGTATCTATCATTCATCTAGTAGAGTGATTGTCTCCTCTCCTACTGGAAGATGGAAGCTATAGGTTGGTGTATGCCATCACTTTATTAGTTCTGACAGTTGTGTTGAGTGTGCCCTCAGATCTGTCCACTCGTAGATGTGCTCCAATCCACATAGTCGAATGTGTCCCCACTCTGCCTCTGTGAGTCTCTCCGCTAGCACCACCATCGAGGGATAGTGCTCCTATGACTGAAATTTCATCGTCGCCATTTGTAACATAGACATGCAATAATCAGTTTACCATTTTTTTTCCTCTTTTTTTGCTTATCTAAGCATGGGGCATCATCCTCTATCCCCCTTCCCCCCAATCATCCCTGTCACCTAAACCTATTGATTCATCCAAATTGGTGGAGATGCCAATCCACACAGACATGGATTGGTGGAGACAAAAAACAACAAAGACACCAATCTAGCATCTCTAGCGGCTGCGAAGTTGCTAATTTTCCCACCGGTGGCTGCTAGATTATTTTTTGCAAAGACAACAACGTAGAGATCATCGTCTTTGACACCATCTCTACCCCACTTTTTCCCCCTTTCGTCGTCTGCGCAAACAATAGAATGAACCCTGTCGTCTTCAAAGATGAAAGGACGTATCATGTCGTCTCCGTAGAGCCTTTGACCCTATTTTGTCATTTGTGAAGAAGACGGAGCGAAGAACTGTCGTCTCCGCCCCGACCTTATTTTTTTCCCACTTATTGCACAATATATACCAAAATCAAGTGCATAATTGGAACTTTGACAAGCAGGGATAGTCAACTTACCGGTGGTCCCATGTCAGTTGATCTCTGGTGCTCTCGAACGTGGTCTCCAAGCTATAGTCTCTTGATCGGATCCATCCTTCACTCTGGTTCTATGCTCTCTAGGTGTGCAAATGACTCTTCCATGAGCCCTTGGGAGGCTTATATAGGGCCTCTGAGGTCCCTTTTTGAGCCCATACCCTTTCCTTGGCCATGTCTACTCCTATTTACCCCCAAGTCCTGCAAAATGTTCATCTATGTCTTTTTCCTACCCTTTCTTTTCTTCTAGAGTCTTTTTCATGATAATTGCGCAAAATTTATTTTTTACTCTATTTTTGCGAGGGGGCACTCTCCTCCCCTATCGTCATTACAAGACAACTCCTAGGACTCCTATGCTCTTTGGGGCAACCTGTATTTTATTTTCTTTGATATAATGTCATCCCAACATCACATCAAAGAGGAGCAAAATGTAGATGCTTAAAATCATCCCAAACACTATATTAATTTATTTAATATTTCCTCTAACACTATGATTATTTATTTATTAATTAAGTATACTTGTCATATTCTTCTACTTATTTAATTAAATTTATTTGATTAAATACGTTTGTTTCCCTAATGTATTTAAATTTAATTTAAATGCATCCCCTCTAATGTATTAAATTTATTTAATGCATAGTGCTCCATAAAATCTCCTTTTAAATAAATCTCAATTTATTTAATTCCCTCCACTTTATTAAATTCTTTAATCCTATTATTAAATAAAATCTTTTTTAATTTAATCATAATTGCATCCTAAAACCTAGTCTACGCCCATCACTCTCATCCTTCTAAGCCTACCCATTAATTAATCTTACTTAATTAATCCTAAACACATGTTAGTCCCTTAGTATTTTCTCACACATGTGTGAACAACTCAAGATCCAATAAAGCTTCCATTTCATTATTTTATCCAAAAAGTCGTACACTCTACACTTGTCCCCCTTTCCTTTCTCCATGGTTTTTCACACATGTTAGCAAACCTTGAGCAAACCCTTTCACCAAAAAGGCTTATGTTGACCTTTGCATGGCTTGTCTCCTTAGCCCATGTGTCTCTCTTGTGGCACCTATGTGGATGCCACATAGATGCCACCTCCCCAAGGCCTTTCTCAAAACTATAAATAGAGTGCTTGTCTCAAGCGTTTCTCATCTCTCTCATTTGCATTGTTAACTTAGTTTGATTTCTTGCATCCACATTCACCCTCCTTGAGTGCCTTGAACATGGTTGTATCCATAGCCATTGTTTAAAACACTCTCTTCATATCTAGTTAGATTATACACTTTGCACTTCATTTCAAACATATTAGGATTCAATAGTTGTGTTTGGAAGAGCAAGTTCACATCCCTTCAACTTGAGCACACCAACAAGGCCTCTTATGGGTGCCCTTGTTGAACTACTTTGAGGTTGCATGAGGACTTTTCTTTTCGGTTGTATTCAAGTTGTAAAACTCAAGCATAGAATTAGTTGTATTTTGCTTTCTTTTGAATATTTGATATGCACATGCTACTAATGTTTTATTGTTTACATGTGCTCCCAACAGGTTAGGTTTTCTTGCATACACTAGGTTTCTTGTCGTGGGAGGTGTTTATATATCTAATGTCGAGGGCTATGTATTAGCTTTTGAGATTTCAAAGTGGTTTGATGATTTATTTATTGTTTTGAAATGCATAATTTCAACACAATTGGGTCTCTTTTTTAATGAATATAAAGAGCTTGCCATTAAAGAGTTGCCTAAACAAGTGCTTTTTAAAACTTTTGAGGAGTGCCTTTCAAAGGGAACTTTTGAAGTTTCATTGAAGATCACTTCACAAGAAGGAAGGAGGGGAATAATATGGAAAATGATGAAAATATCAAAAATCACAAAGAACGGGTGAAAGTGAAGTCACGGGACATCTCTAAGAAAACTAAGGAAGCAAAACATTTAGAATGTGCATCAAACCCAAAAGAAACAAATTATTTGATTATTCATGATTGTATTTTACTAAGTAATGAGAATTAGCATATGTTATAAAGTTTAAGGAGAAAAATAGAGGAGCCCAAAATGGTGACAAGTACCCTAGAAACGAGTTCACAAAAGAAGGACAAAATAGGTATGTTTAATGAAGACTAGAATTAGAGGGAAAGAGAGAAAATTATGGTAGAAATATATCCCCCATGAATAATTTTAGGTGAATGAGGATATTTCTAGAGAGATCCATATAAATAATCACTCACACTTTCATGATAGGAGAATTAGATAAATCTTTACTTGTTAATGAATTCCGTTTTGAGGATATTGTTACAAATCTTCCAAAAGTGTACAAATTAGCAATAAGAGATACAAGATGGAACATAAATCATTTTTCCCAATTTTAAAAACTATCATGGATAATTTTCTAGGTTGAAACGATCTTAAATTTTCAAATTTATTGCATTTTTTCTTACACATACAATATATTTTTGACAATAAAGGATTACAAATTCAAGTGATAGATTGAGGGCCACAAGTTATAATTTAGAGGATGTGGACTCTTGGTTTCATGTTTCAAATTTTATGTGCCATATGGAATCACATTGGATTGGTTGAAAACTATTACCATTTTTCAATGATACAATTTTATGGTACATAGATCACTCATGGGAGTTTAGATGCCACTTTTGGAGACCATATTGGGATGGATGGCCCAAATGAAAATACTCAACTTAGATTTGATGCTAGATCAGGGTGAGCTTTTAAAGTTTATTATTTTATGACTAATGATGCTATGAAAGTTTGCATAAGTAATTACAAGAAATGCATGAAGGATGTAAAGTTAAAAGCCTTTGTGATGAAGTTGAGAAGATTTGGACATATTTTGGCGTGATCAAAAGTCATGCAAAGAATTTTATATCTTTGTTCAAAGCATTACAGTGGTCATTTTTATGAAAGAAAAATGAGAGAAGATATTTGAGAAGCTTCTAGAGGTAATCAACTCATGTTTAGAAATTATTATTTTGGATTTATAATTACATTTATTCGTATAAGAGCATAACATTTTAGGAGCATAAAGTTGAACACTTTTAGATATTGAAAGGGAAGTGAATCAACACATAAAAATTTAACCAATTACTATCTATTTTATTCAATATATGTGCATAAACAAATAGAAAGAGTATGACATGAAACACACAAAAATACCAATATTGTTATGTTAAAAACCCAATGTTAGAAAAAATAAGGTGACATCCAACTCACAATATGAAAAAAATGATTACAATAGTTTTAGACATGAGGTCATTGAAGTTCACTTCTCCTTACTAGACTTAAAAGCTAAGGCGTACAACCTTAGGGAAAGGTACAAGGGACTTGTAGACTAAATATCGCTTCTCCAAGGAATGATAAAATATGATTTGAATACAATAAAATATGTTCATTGAACTACAAAACAAATCATATCCCCTAAAATGCAAATTATAGATCTCTACTTCATACATTTAAAAAAATGACTTCACCAATGATCTTCTACACATGCAAACCTTCACACTCATTTCATATAGCATAAAAGAATCTAACTCATGCATTTCACAAAGGGGCTTGATTATATATATCTCCTTTAATAAAAATATATAGCAATTAGGTTGTCCTAGTTATGAAAGATATAGCACACAATTTGTTAGCCAAAGAAACTTATCTCCAACACTTTGTAAAAAGATATAAAGATGTGCAAAGCATAAATAATGTTGGCATGTCATCTAGTCATTTTAACAACTTCATATTTATCATCATATGATCCCAACCCACTTAGGTCAATTTTGGAATATAAAATTGGTAAAGAAAGTTGACATAACAAACTCAAATCAACATGTCGACCACTACAACACCTAAGATTTACAACATATCAACGTATGATCTCAATGGAATACATTTGAGAACTACAACATGAAACCATCAAAGGTAGAGGAATGCAAATAATTCCAACAAGTACTTTGTCCCTGAATAATGACACTTCAAACTTTACCAATACACCTATGAAGGGTTTTAGAACTTGAAACCTAAAATATATCTTCTCTATACATCCACAAAAACATACTACAACCACAAACCTAAATGTTACAAACCAAGCAAAAATATAGTAAACCAGTATGTCATATTATTTACTAGAATAGTCATCATTAGCCATAATCTTATACAATTAGATGGATATCACTCCATCTTTCTAAATAGACATCACTCATCAAGATACGATATCTCTAATTAGGTTTTACTTCAAGAGAATAATCTTGCCATAAAAAAGAACATTATCTCTAATTTCCCCAAAATTTTAATATCAATGACAACATTATGCAAAATTTGCACATTACTAATGATCTTCCCTCTTTTCCCTTGTTGACAGCATTTGCACCACATTTTCATTACTCCCCTGTTGGCATCTATATAGTATATAATGGTTATCAATGGTAGACAACCACTTTACATGTACCTTGGAAGACCTAAGCTATGAACCTTAGGTTAAATTTAATATGTATATCGAAAGGGGATAAAGGGATACAAAAAAAAGATCTAGTTAAAGGAAACACTTAGGATATTCTTATGTAAATGAATCCGAAGTTTTGCAAGAAATCTATACTAATGACTAAAGAGATGTTGATTGGCAAGATATAATAGCATATTTTATCCAAATTATATCGAAATAGGTATAAGGAAAGTGTGCACCTAAAAATTAAGGAGAAGACACTTAGAAAAATTGGTTTATATATGTCAAAGTCCTGAAATGGCCTGATCTTTGCACATGGCAATCCATAATCTACAAATATAAGGTGGTTCCCAATATAGCTCCAAAAGCATAACAACTCAACGTGACATGTACTAGTTTAGGTTGAACTTAGAGGCCTTTACCCAAAACTAATAGCAATAGAAACTAAAAGATGATTATGGGTATGTTTAAGACTACCTTTCCAACTCTACAATTGGTTCTACACTATGAATATCTAGGTATTGATCGAATTTACAAAATATACCAAAAACTATTGGAATCCAAAATAGGAATGTGGTTTTAACAAGATCCAAAATTTACCAAAAACTATTGGAATACAAAATAGGAAAGTGGTTCTAAAAAGATCTAAAATATACCAAAAACTATTGGAATCCAAAATAGGAAAGTGGTTCTAAAAATATCCAAATGGGTATCTGGATATATATTTGGAGCTATGCTCCAAACATGCACCTACACAAAAGAGGAAAGGGGAGATTGTTTGGGAAAAGAGGCTTACTTAGTTAACCCCTTGTATAGTAATCATGAAATGTAATTACAAAAGGGGCTTGCTTAAATGCAATTGCAAAAGGGGCTTGCTTTAGTCAAACCCTTGTGTAGTAATTAACCTTAAAATGTAATTGCAAATGTATGAGGAAATATAATCTAGATGGATTTGCCGGCATAAGTTTATCAAGATAGTTATGAGGATAACAAACCAAAAAAGCCCTTTTCCACCACCATCAAAAAGCCTACTAACCATGGAAATTACAATTAGGTGTAGAGTAGCAACTCAATAGTTGGATTTTGTGTTCGTTAATTAAATTATTTAATTTAATTTTAGTTACATAAATAAAGTTAAATTAATATAAATATCTTAAATATATAACCTTTTAAAAGGTGTAGTTTTTTTTACTATTTTATTTAATTGTCATATATAGAAAAACAAAATCATATCATTTATTGTAGAAATATTATGTTCACATTGTTTTGATATACATGTGATTCTTTAAGGAAAAAGTTCTTTTAAAAGGTGTACTTTTTTTTACTATTTTATTTAATTGTCGTATATAGAAAAACAAAATCATATCATTTATTGTAGAAATATTATGTTCACATTGTTTTGATATACATGTGATTCTTGAAGGAAAAATAACTTTTTCAAGTGAGATATTCAAGACATTAATCTTCATCAAACCTCTTTCGAAATAATAGAAGCTTGAGCCCTAATAAGACCCCAACCAAAATCTATGTTGAGCAAGAATGGCGAAAGTAATTAGCAACTCCTTAAATGCAAGGTACCTTCCGCTTGACGTTAAGTAGAGAAATTTTCACATCATGCGGTTCATGAGCTCCGAATCATCGCTCCACATCTGTGATGCCTATCATTTATTAGGAAGACAGTTGAGGCTCAAATTTATAAGCAAACTAAACATATTCGCTCATCAGTTTAAAGAGGTCCAAATATTTTGGTACCAATTTTGTGATCAAGGACACCACTTAATTATTTGTGTGTTTTCTAATAAAGAATAAAGAACAATGTAACATTGTATTGCCATTTCCGCGCCTGAGGTACAATACAACGATACGAGAGGTGAACGTCTCATCTGTAACTTCATTTAAATCCCTATTAAATTAATGGCCAATTATACTACTGAATCGCTATGACACAATATAATACAAATGTAGGTGAGGGCGGCTTTCTTTTTACTACATAACCCGGGAAAAATGTTGGTACTTCTGGTTATTGCTCGGGTAAAATAACAAGAAGTTTTGGTTTGTGCTCGGTCAAAATCATAATTATTCGTTGTTTAGAGCTTAATCAAAATAATAATACTAAATCATTCACCATGGCGCAAAGGTTTCTTACAATTGTCTCGCGATTTCAAATATACTGTTCCTTGCTGAAAATAATCAATTATGAGTGTCATTCAAATTGGGTTAGCTGACGTTGGCAACCCTCAACCGATCCTTTGAACACGAAACTGATAACATCAACTCCTATAATCTTATCCACCATGGCAGATAGGTTTTATATTGCCAGACGAAATTCAAATCCATTGTGGCTCTCTCATCCAGCTTGCCATTACCCAACATCATCCGCCTAATCCTTGGAACACAAACTTGACACCATTAACTCCACAAAAATGACAGAATTCAATATTAAGTACCTTAAAAGGATCAGATGTGTTTAGTCCTATTCCTTTGCAAGATGCATTCTTAAAGGATCGGATGTGTTTAGTCCTATTCCTTTGCAAGATACATTCTTACAGCATAATCTTCTTCAAGGCAGGATACTAAAGGTGATCCCTTCTCCAGATGTACATACTTTCATTACAGTAACCTAAAAATAAGTGCACCACAAGCTATTGAATGACAACCAATCTAAACGACAAATTTTAGAGGTTTGAAAGTAACTTCAAACATTCCCCAATTAGTTTTCGAACACCGATTGCCACTAAATTTTAATGCACATCACTTAATTCCGTGCTTGCTATTAACAAGGACAGGTGATATATAGCTTGCTATTAACAAGGACAGATGATATATAGCATGAGGTCAAGTCAATCCATTCAAACACGATAAAGATAAAATTCTACTCCAACAGTAGCACAAATTCCTTAACAAAGTCTGTTTCTTATGTGAACAATTTCAAGAATTATAATCTAGAATTCAGACCAAAAAGTTTACAAATTTACAGAAACAGAAAAAATTTGACAATTTGCTCTTTGAATAAAACAGGATCATCATGAGTAGAGATTTAAAAAAGTAAACACAAAGAAAGCATTTACATTACCACCAATCACGACATCATTTTGATGCATAGCATGGCACTCCCCTACAGAATCCATCGAAGAACTGTCCTTTTTAACTTTTTCTATTTACCTCGTATAATTGTTCACTGATGTATATGGCATCCCGAAGATTCAAACCTGCAGCTTCTGAAGAGCATATAATATTCAATGAGGTGTGTGGAAGTTACAATACAAGCAGGACGAGAAAACCTGTAACCTCCTCAACAGAGGGCTCACACCTTCACCACTAGTCCCCCTCGGCTTTGTACAAGACCACATACTATCTCTATTCTGTTAAATACCAGAGTTGTCTGATCAAAAGAAAGTATAATAATCCCTTCAGATCTAAATATTTCAAGGAAGAACTGCAAATATTCACTTAGGCTAGCAAATTGGCCAATTTCTCCAGTATAACAAACAAGTCCACACTTCAATAAACACTTTCAGGATTTCGTGGAAAGAAAAATAAAAACATGTGTCATTAAAATAAAAACATGTACATATAACTGAAATTGTTAGTACCGTAGGTACAAAATGTGCCTTTACAGTGCAAACCGCTAATCTGTGGCTTATATTGTTTTGACTTTTATTATCTCGTCACATAGAACACATTGACCTCCTTTCTTCCCCCGTGTAGAGCAATCTCCACATAAAAGACTACCTAATTCAGGAACTCAATTCTGAATACCAGCAAAATAGCAAGTTCTCTAACTTCCGTGAAGGACTGGTGAGTGAAGCTTTACACAATATAATTGCAGAGAATATACATGAATCACTCTATCCATGCATGGTCAAAGACTTTATATTAAAAATCTCCCCCTGCAAAATTACAGATCCTGAAGGCAAAAGTCAACAAAGTTAGCAACTTAAGTCACATTACAAACTATACAGAGTCCGCAATCTAATTCAGTCACGAGCAAATTGCAGTTATACCACATATGTTAATATATGTCTCTCACTTCCTTCCAGTTATATATCTGCACAGAAGCCACAAAAAGTATATCATTAACGGTCAAGTGGCCTCTTCCAGACTAACTTGTTTTCTCGCAGACAGCATAATATGAGTTGTGCAATTGTCAACATGCACAAAACAGATACCCACCTTAATGGCTGACAGAGGTGTGGATAAGTCGTTCACTACTTGAGTTGACATCTATCCATGGCTGACTTTTGCTGTTGATACCCACAGAGCTAGGATGGTCCTCAAGCACATGCTGATCCTTTTTGCTAAAGTCAATTCCACGTACAATTCCCCGCGTGCTATGGTCATGCTCTTTAAAACTTTTTCCAAAACGCCCTTCCATCTGAGAATCTATGTGAGGTCTAAGTCTAATTTTGTCAAATATCTCTTTATCCTGTGCGTACAACTGAAGCGCCAGGCGGGTGAGTTCCTCCGTGGCAAATACAACAAAGGCATAATAGTGAGACGGTACTCGCACTTCAGTAACAATCTCATCGTGCATAAGTCCCTTGACATTGTCACGAAGAACGCTTTCAAAAATATGGCAAATCACTTCCCCTGTCGCACTTGCGGGAAAACCATGGGCAAATACTGTTTTCTCAGGATCGGATTTGGGACGCTTCCTGAAATCAAAAGGTTTGTCTCGGTGGTATTCCTCAGATTCTTCTCCAAAATCAAAATTTCTCATTCTCTTAGCATTCCTTTCCAAGTATCCATAAGCACCAATAGGTTCAGAATCTCTTTCCAAATGTGGATTTCCTCTGGATTTGATAGGATATCGGCCTGGTTTAATGTCATGGTGTACCCAGTCAGGCCTGCCCATATCTTCCCTGTTTTCATAGATGTACTTGTTACCTATTTCCATTTTCATGTAATCAAAAAGCTCTGGTCTTTGAGAATGCAAATCTAGCATGAAGTCCACCAGCTGAGGGGTTGCTAAATCCACAAATGCACACTGCTTTGTGCGCACATATCTCACATCCAGAACCAACTTTCTCCCAGTTGAACTCAAAAGCGGAGTCCCAACATAATGAGCCAAAATGTCCTCAAAGAGATCTCTGATAGATTGAGCAGATGCATTTATGGTCAGCTCTGTTAAGTAGAGAGTATTTGGCTCCTCTGTCTCATCATCCCACCAGGGCATACCTTTCCCACGCCTATAATCGTGCTCAACATATCTTTGTTCAGGCTTCCGCCTACTACCGTATGAAAAAGGCTCTTTCTGAATGTACCTCTCATCACGGGGAGAGAATGCAATTTGGTCAACAGATTTTGTGCTTAATTCATTATAATAATTTGTCCTTGCTGGCTTAGGGATTGATACTCGGGGTAACCTTACCTTCAAACCATCAAAAATGGTTTTGTCCTCAGCATAGAGGCCAAGAGCAGCAGTGACTAGGCTCTCAGCTGCAAATTCTACAATGGCATAAGAGCGGTCTGAAACATAACTTGCCTGTAACACTATCTCGCATGTATAAGGAAGAGCAAGCTTTTCGCATAAGACCCTCTGAAAAATAGATCTCAACATTTGGACTGGCATGTTGCCCTGCATATTGTAGACATATAGCAAATTGGATTTGTTTCTTGAGTCTAAATATGTTGTATCGTCATTATCCTTATAGAAATCCTCCCCATACGTTTCTCTATATAGTGGTCGCCTAGATATATGAGAATCTGGCACTTCCCTGTGCAAATACCCATCCATAAACTTGCGATCTGGTTTTTCAGAGGAAGGATATAATGGTTGGGAGATGGTTGTAGGACCCTGTACTCCTGCCCTAGCTGCAAAACTTCTCTTCACAGCACCAGTTGATTGTGGTAATGGGCTATGCAACAAATCAGGATAAACAGCTTTCTCTTTGGCCTCCACATTTGTTTCCTTCATAAAATAGTCTCCTGCCAAACCTAGCAGTTGTTGAATCTTCTTCGATGCTTCACAAACTCCTCTTCTTCTTATACATCTGATACGTACACCTATTACTCTACCAGGAAGATCGGCATTGCCAGATTGTGCCACACTAATGGCCTTGTTACTGAGAACCATGCTTATGATTACTCCAGTACGGTCTTGAATTCTATCCAAATTCTTCCCATCGTGACCTTTTATCTTCTTTACCACAGAAGACACTGATGGAGCACCATTACTACCTGGGGGAATAGGACCTTCATACCAGAAGCATTTTACATACACCCCCTGAGAGGCTATTTCCCTCAGCGAGTTTGAGGCTTGTTTTACAAACCATTGAGCTTCCTCCTCATCACACATTTCAGATGTGTCCATTGAAATCCTAAAGCAAAGCAGATCTGCAATTTTGTAAAATAAAGGCCTGAGTTTCACATGCACTTGATATCCAAATGAGATGAAAATTAAGGAAATAGTTGATCTTCTCAGACAAGGAAATCCACCACATACATCAGATAAACAATTTAAAAAGCTCTGCCAGCCACACATAATCACTACCAGAATCAACATTGTCAAAGATATCATCTTATCATCTGATCATTCCAGACTCACAATGAATCCTATTATAGGAAAACTCTACCTGGTTGTAGCTCTGCTTTGCGCTCAACATCCATTGAAGGATCTACCTGCCGCGAAACCTTTTCATCTGCAATAAATTAATCGTGGAATCATAACTAAGACAAGTAAACAAAAAAGAGAGCAAAAGCACCTCCTCAATGCTTAATTTGTCCACTACTCACTGACCAAAAAGTTTCTTTCAAGAAAGTATCCTTAAACAGAAAGAAACTCTTTCACAATGGATGTATGGTACAAGATATCAACAACCAATAGTTATCCTAAAGCGTCATAGATGATAATTAATTACCGAGTAAAGTTTCAAGCCTTCTCTTCTTGCTGGTGATTTTCAAAATTTTCATTTACAGTGCACATGGAGACACTTGTCATAAGTGCACATACATATATCTATACATGTGTTTGTATGCATGTACAACTATATTTGGGGGCGTAAAGAAATATCATATATGAGATCTATTAGATTTCCACAATCCATGCTAATGCTTTCAAATTTCTGGATTTGATTGTGTATAGCTTTTTAACACAATCAAATCCAGAAATTTGAAAGCAATAACATATATGTTAAGAATGCATATTTATACACTGACCAATTTGCTAAACTAATTTATGATCATTGTGATATTTGGCATTTAATCAATGTTTCAAGATAGTGGTGAAAATCTACATCAAAAACAAGATATTACCTAATTGTGCTTCTGCCTTGTTTTCCGTATCAGATAAAGGAGTTCCCACTCTCAAGAGATTTACACCTGAACCAACCAAAACATCATGGTAAGATGATGAGCCTGGTTAATGTGTCTGTTGCTTCTTCAAAAAAGTTGAATAATTAGTAATTACTCATACAAATAAAATAATAAATATATTTGCTTTGTTGCTTAGATTTCTATTCCCAACTCTTTCAAGGTAAGTTTAAAAGATTTAGCTTTCCTAAAAATTAAGCCAACAGCAGCAAGTATCTCTGTTCCAAAGCCAGCTAACAATAAAAATAACAGCAGAATTTTCTCAATGAAATTTATGCCTGATTATTCAGTTTTAGCAAGTATAGGAGTAAAGGTCCAAGGTAAAAGCTAAATCTAAACACCAGATTTCTCAACAGTGGCAAATTTGGTTTCTAGAAAACTGGACACTAACACCCCCAAATAGGAAATATCATTGTCTATTCAAGCTGGATATTGCTACAAAATATTTATTCATGGTAAATTACAGGAAGAGAATCATATTTATATGTGGATAAGCTTAAGGAATTCTCTATATCCATAAAAGACAAGGAAGCATCTGAACAGTAAACATGAAACTTGAAAGAGAAGAATTCAAACAGACTGCAGAGAATTATAACATAAAATGTCAAGATGGGAAAATCTTGCTTAAACATCAAAAAGCATTGCCAAACTGTGCCAGTAAATAAACTAACAAGCTACTTTGACTGCATATGTTATCAGAATTCAGCCTTTGGTGAAAAGACATGCAAATACAAGAATTAAGAAAGAATGCACATTAAGAAAATTTGGATGTGTGTGCCAAGTAAAAAAAACATATAGAGAAATAGCTATGTTCAATAAAGTTCTTATACAAAATTGGCATAAGCCTTGAGTTGGAAACGAAAAATAAACAATCTACACATAGATAACATTGAAGAAATAAAATGACTTGTAAGAGAAATATGAAAGCATGCTAAGACCTTAATTGGATATGCAGGATATGCAGGAGCAGAGCTTGATAGATTTACTTCTAGACCATGTCTCACTGGAAGCATATAGACGATGGATTTGCCAAATACAGCTGTGGTGAATCATTCAAGAAGAACCAAGAAGGAAAGCAATAAGGAGTTTTCAGAAACAGCACTGACAGTTGTTGATTCTTACCATTATAATGGAGGAGTTTGTAATAGGCACAAAGAAAGCACATTTGATCCTTGTCTAGATAAATTGAAGACACTTTTTTAAATCAAAGAGCAAGTGATGGGATGGAAAGGGCAACCAACATTTCGATCAACAATGTGGGAAATGTCCTGAAGACTTTTTTAGTACAAAACAGTGTTGAATCATTAAATGCATTCCTCCAATGAGCTCAATCAACCACATGCTCACTAAACCATGACCCTCTAATGTGTCAACCACATCAAATGCATTAGTGTCAAATACCATCTTCCCCCCTTAGAAAATATTGGTCAACTGCAAAAATATAAAATGTTTTACTATGAAAGTTGTTCAACACCTTCCCAGAATTCTCCCACTTGTTCTAAGCATTGCTTATGAGACCAAATCTATAAAGAACAACCATATATGAGCTCCCTACAAAAGGAAAAACACATAGTTACACCACCCTTGGGGATGGGGGGACGGTTGGGACGGGGAGAAAAAGAAACAAACAAAAAGTTTTGTTGCAATTATCTAAGTTTAAAATATCATATCAAATGAAATAACTATGTCTAACTACATTAGTAGTCTGATATCTCTCATCAAACAACTAGCAGAAGATAGTGTTCTAATTGATAAAGATGATGCTAAAGCTATCTTGCTAAATAGTTTTCCTTCAAAATATAGAAATTTTATTTTTACTCTTAGTCAAATGACTTCGTAGACTTTAAAATATGTGATTTTAGTGCTCTTGGTTAAAGAAAAAAGAACAATTGCATGGGATTCAAGAGAAGATACTCAAAGAAAACATATGGAAAAGAGAATGTCTGGTAAAAATGAAATTGAATGTTTCTATTGCAAAAAGGTAGTTCATAGTACAACAAGTTTCCAGGACAAGGGGGCAGCTCTCTCTCTCTCTCTCTCTCTCTCTCTCTCTCTCTCTCTCTCTCGTCCAACTTAAGTACATTACACACACACACACACACACACATACACACACGCACATATATAGTCCTAATCAAGATCCGTACTCCTTGTCCAACATATGCAAATTCACTTCTTAAAAATAAGATTACTTATGCAATATTTGATCTAGTGTAAACCATTATACTATCTATTGTACTCGCATAAAAGAAAGAGTTCATTTCCTCTATCTCAACTAGGGTGGAAGAATAAAGCAAACCATGTCTTCCCGGCATCAACAAAGTGCTCATGCTATGAATTAGAAAGCTCCTCAATCCAAATCCAAATCCTAAAACAACTTTCCACATCCTAACCTTTCAACCCAAAGGTTAAAGTTATAAACATAATAAAAACAAATCAAAAAGTGTCTAACAGTAAGGAGATTTGTCCATTCCAACACTCAATCTTCAATGCCCAATAAATCTCCAGTCTCACTTCAATCTATTAAGAAGAATCAAGTACAATATCAATCTTCTCTCACGCCTAATGACACTCCACTACAACACCACAATACCCTAGAGCATTTCTTGAAGGAAATATTTATTGTACTTAAAACTAACAAATTATCTCCAAATCATGCCAAATGTTCCCACTATATTCATGATTAATGCAAAATCTAGGGACTCCCTATGGCAGCTTGACATTAGAATATAATTTCTTCCAACCAAGCGATCTACTTAAGAACAACCATATTGTCCAATAATCCAAAATTGAATATAACAAAATACTACTCATAACAAAAGACCATGTATTTAACCAACAAAACCATATCATAATCAAAGCTCTTACTAAGAGTGTTCTAGAAGCTATCTATCACATTGTCATATCCCTATGATAGACACACAAACATAGTCATATCATTCAAAAGACTCCATCCATGTGCAAGATCTTGAAACTAGAATATAATGTCACCAAAAAACTATGTACAGCACACAAAAATTCTGCAGTAGGCCACGATCAAATCCAAATCATCTCACAGCAACATAGATTGTCTTCAAAAATAGAAGACAATCTTTCTACCTACAAGGCCTAAAAAAGCCTTTTCAACAATTCATCTCACCAACTCTCTTTTACACAACATGTCAATATTCCATGACAACCAAAGAGGACAATAAATTAGAATCTACAATTCCTTGGTATCAAAACAATCTATAACAAATAGCCAAGACCCCCAAGAGACTACCATCTCACCTCCACCACTATCATAGCAAATCACTCTACTACACAAACACTACATCATCAACACTCTACAAATCTACTCCCAAGTTCTTCATGCAAAATGTGAGTACACAATCATGGAAAGCACAATTAAATGCTCCACACATTTAGCCTCCACAAAGATGACGAAAAAGCATGGGCTCATGCTCCTATTGAACCTAAGTAAACTGCAAAACTCAGAGATCTCAAAATTATTCAACTTAGATCCACCAAAACATGAAAACCTAAAAAGTTTAAGACAAAAACCTCCACAAATGACAACAAAACCAAGGCAATGAAACATGTAAATTTTCTAATGATTAGAACATTAAATCTAAAATGCACAAAAATACTGCAATTGCAAGACGGAAACTAGAGACTAATAAAGAAGCCTTTAACCATATGATCAAAAACACGCATGCAAATATAAAACTATCCAGAAACTAGAGGCTAATAAACAAGCCTCTAACCATGCCCAAAAGCACACATGCAAAATATATAACTATCCAAACAACCTCTGCCTTTCAAATATTTGCAAACCACAAAGTTATTGAACATGAAATCTACTTAAACCATACATGACAAAGGCATCCATGCAAATCCATATAGCATGAATCTACAACATGCAAGTAGATACATCCGAAAGAAGACCAAAGTGTTGTCCAAAAGCTTTACGACACCAAATGGCCAACTCCATAGCTTCCATCAATTATATGGATTAAAGAGCTCCAAGTCAAAGTCATCACACAACCTTCTCCCTCATCAAGTACATTCAAGATGAACCAAGTTATCCAAGATGTTCCACATCCTCAGATGACCAACCCCACAATCTATACACAAGCATCCAAGAGGCTATCCCATGAGCTGGCCAAGTCATTAAAATACCAAATTCACAACTTCCATGTAGCCAGTGAATCACTCAAAATGACAAGAAGAGCTCCAACTAGGTGGATGATCAACTCCAACAATGTAGAGAATGAACTTGAAGGAAGCTAGCAACATGATCAAGCCAATTCCCCATCTCAAACCTTGAAGCGTATTACATTAATCCTCTTAACCTTCGTTTCAAAATTGGATACCATAATTGTCCCCAAAAAAAGATCAACACTATAACCAACTTATATTCAAGGAAAATTCATTCCAAAAGGAAGGCTGCCCTCCTTCAAACCTATACCAAGTTGTGATACAAAGTACTATAATCATATAGAAATTTTCATATTGAGCATCAAAGAGCTTCCAAGAGCCTCCAAGTCACTAGAAGATTGATGCAAGAGATCCTGGGCTTGCTTGCAATCTTGCATGATTGGAGGTATTTTGGCTAGGAGTTGTGGACTCGGTCAACAAACAGTGGTGCTCAATCGTTAAAGGGTGTAGTTGTGGCCGAGGAGCTCGGTCATTGAAAGGGCTTGATCGTTGTTGGTTGCTCAGCAAATACTGTGCTAGACATTCATTCAGAGCTCGGCAATGCTTGTGGTTTGGCTGATGCTCGGCTTGGTTTCTCTGACACTCGGTTTGGTCTTGGTTCCTATAGGTGCCAAGTTGTCTGTGAGCCGACTTTGGGTATTTAATTCGTGTTGTAGCCAACTTTGGGTATTTAATTTGTGTTGTAGCCAAATTATGGCTTAGTTGAGTATAAGTAGGGTGTCTTGTGGAGTCTTTAGTAAATAGTCATCTAGTTTGGAGAAGAGGATGTGAACTTTAAAGAGCTAGTAGTTGCGGCTTGAAAACTTGGAGATTGCTTGGTGGGCTTGTGAGTACAAGCGAAGATTTCCTTGGGGTTTTCTTCCAGAGTGCAGATCTCGACTAGCTGAGATAGTGTTTGATTTGGATCTTGTGGGATCTTGCATAATTGTTATTATAATTGTTGTTGTATTTGGCCCTAACCCAGAAGGCCTTACAACAGGGCATATTGCATGTAATCAGTTATTTTATGAATGAAGAGTTGCGATTTGGTATCAGATCTTGCATTGTTGTTGTGTTTCTGTTGTGTGGTTATTTGATGGGGGCTATGACATCTCCTTTGGGGATTCTCCTGACTTGCACTGCATCAAAGACCAACTTTGCCACCTCCATGTAGTCAACAAATCACTCAAAATGACAACATGAGCTCTAGTACAACACATGACCAACTCCAACAATGTGAAGAACGAACTTGAAGAAACAGACAACATGATCAAGCAAACCTCCATCTCAAACTTAGAAGCACAACATGTATTCCATTGATCCTCTTCGCCTTCATTTAGAAATTGTGTTCCATAATTGTCCACATTAACCCTATGAGGAGTGAAGTCACCATGGTATGTTAAATTGATAGACATTACAAAGGGACTACACGTGACAAAATAAAAGCATGAACACGAAAAAAAGAGATATTAATATAGCCTAGGACACCTCTTTAAGAGAAGGATCCAACCTCCAAAGCACTAAAACCAATGTTTTTATTGCAACAATAATAGGCACAATATCATATTGGGCTCAAAACCTTAAGCCTGAAGATCAACACTCTCAACTAAGGAGAAACCATGAAAGATGCAACCTTCTTTTGTAATAGTGAGCAATCATTGTTGTTATCCCCATGAGAAAATCCAACAACAAAAAATAGTCAAATATCTCACTTTGTGCTCCTCAAAATCTCAACAAGAAAAACCAATTCAAACTTCAAGGTCCATCCACAACACAACAATCAAGAGGATCAGGTAACAAATGACTCTATCCCAAGACTCATTTATAGGCAAGAGAGAAACAAGCAAGAAGAGACTAACTAGAAAATTCCTAGCCACTTTTGTCACTATTATTTAATGCACCCCTAATATATCAAATAAACAATTAATTGATGCTCAAGCATCTCCATTACAGCCCCTTTTCTCCCTCAAATCAAGTTGGCTTGCAACATATGCCGCAAACTTAGAATGATTTTACAACATTAAAAATATTTTGCAATCAACTCAAAACAATAAATACATTATGCTATGTGCTCAAAAACTATGAAACCCTCTCATATCATCAGCATTAAATATATTTGCAATTTCAAATTTAACATCTTCTAGGAAACCATTGATCGAATACAAAATATAGAATATTTGATATGCCTATAATGTTCCTGTTATAAAATAAATCATTTATCAAACTATTGTAACGGGCCGATTGATTTTATGTATCTCGGACCCATTCTTATTTTGTTTCCGTAGTTTGTGTCGCCGTCGGCTATCTTTGTACACCCTTGGAAAGTTTTCCCCGACGAGTATTTAAGCACGGCTTAGAGGTAGTCTTTAGGTATGCTTTTGGATTATTTTCTATGTACTGCAAATTCTTGTTGGAGTTCTCTGTTGTTTGCCATTTCGGAAGTGAAAGATCTTCTCTATTTGGCTTGTCCGGTTTCGGTGGGAATCAACCCTCACCCTATTCTGTCGCCTGTAATACTTCACTCGGATCTGGCAAATCGGAGCACCATCTTTTTGGCAAATCTTATTGAAAGGTTATGTGTTTTAATCTCCATTGTTGAATCTATCTTATGAATTTGGGTCTTTTCATTGTTATATGTCTGAGCACTTCCTCTCTACCCGTACACCATCCACTTCCTCCGACACAAAGTTCATCTCTCATGTGACTACATTGCCCACTATACGACCCACGCCCAACTCCTTCATCTTCCTGCCATCGTACGGCACTTGGCCTTCATCTTCTGCCATCGTACGGCCAATATTGGTCACCATACTGCTTCATACCACACCGTACGGCTTCAAAAACATTCTCGTACTGCATTTTCCTTCACCATACAGCCAACTATCTAATACCGTACAAACTATCCTCCAGTCTACTATATGGCCAAGACTTGGCCGCCGTACTTTCCCCTCCCTTGACATTGTACAGTCTCTTCATACCACCGTACGGCCTCTCTCTTGCTCATTGTATAGTATATTAGGCGACCAACAGCATACCGTACGGCTATCATTCTAGTTGTACATCACCATTTGGCTTCCATACCAGTGTTTTTTGCACTTGGTCTTCCGTATAGCCTCAACTTAGGGTTTTCACATCGATTTTTTAAAAAGGTTGCAAGTACGGGTCACTACAATGCCAACACCTTCCCCACATCCTTTTCTTCTTTTCATATAATTAAGCCCATGAAAGCTCACAATGAAATTTAATTAAGAAATCACAATATAACCATGCACAAAACTAAAACTAGAACGAACTAACACTATCTTATAAAGTTCAACTCGACTTTGAATATCGTTAGAAGGCATATATATGGATTTAGAAGTCTTTCAACTCAAAATTTGTTTTGTTGTTGTGTTTATGTGCAAATAAAGGTGATGCATTGTGTGCCTCACCTTACGTGGATAAATCCAAGATTTCAACCAAGGGAGACCACCTTTTTTAGCATATATATAGAGTGTTTGAAGTTCCAATACATCAAATGATGTTCCCTTATGAGACTAAGAGGAACCATAATTCTGGGATTTCTAAGCAGGGAAACCACCTTTTAAGCAAAGTTAGAGTGTGGTAAGTTCAAACACATCAAAAAATTTACCAGCCCAAAGAAGGGCAGCTTACTTCTTATATAGGCTCGGGAGCGAGACAAATATATAGTAGACATCTAAGGAAGAATAGGACATGGGGATAATTGTCTGATTCACCACACTAGCAGTAGAACTAGAGCCCATGTGATTTCAAATTCAGTCTTCTAGGAGAAGACTTGATCAATTGCAAAATACAAAATATTTTAATATGCCAACATCTCCCCAATCCATTTCACCTTTTAATAAAATTAAATTAAACCCATGAAAGCTCACATAAATGCCCAAGCAATTTTTTAAAATTTAATTTTAAAATCAATCAAAAATAACCATGCCAAGAAGTAATACAGGATGGAATTGACCTATCATACAAAATTCAACCCGAGCATGAATATGTTACTAGGCATATGAGCATGTAGACATCTTTAGAATAGGCAGTTGATTTGTAGGTGTGTTTGTGGGTGAATGGAGGTGATGCATTTTGTACCTCACCTCACAAGGCTAAGAGGAGCCATAATTCAGGAATTTCTATGAAAGGAGACCACCTCTTTAGCAAAGATAGAGGGTGCCAAGTCCTCACACAGCAAACGATGCTCCCAGCCCAGAGGGACTTAGTTCTTAACACATCAAACAATGCTTCCAGACCAAGTAAGGGCTTGGGTGTTGGACAAATAAATAGGAGACATTTAAGGAAGCAAAGGAAGTGGGACATCTGTCTTATACACCACAGTAGCAGTAGAACTAGAAAGTAAAAGGCATTTCCTCATAAAAAGCCAGCAAACAACATCGGGGTAAAGCATATGGAGCAGATCTGAAGGTTGGACTTGGACTCCATGTTTGAACTACTTGAAGATACAAGAAAAAATAAATTGAGAAATCCTTAATCCAGATCAGTAGAACAAGACAAAATAAAATCCGAAAGTTTTTATAAATTCTGCCCCTTTTGGGTAGTCCATACATTTCTGAAGTCTGTGGTAGTATGGTGTTTCATTTAATTATAGTGGAAAGAGAACTTAACTCTATAACATCAAATACTACTTATGAATCCCAGAAAAGGTTATACAGACAAAAAGCACAGGGAAAACTATTTTCAAAGACAAGAAATTAAAAACCATGAAAAACTTGGAGACATAAAAAAGCGAGGATAGAAAAAAAATTAAAAATTAAAAATATAATTGGTCATGAAAAGTCACAGAAACGGCCCTCTTATTTGAACAAAACTCAAGACTACCAGTGCTTATTAAAAACCCCAGAAATTATTTCCAACTCTCTTCAGAATTCCCTTGAAAACTATCTGGAAATATAGACACGTGCACTCAAGAAAAAGTTAAAGAGTGGGCAATTAACTAGCCGAAATCAGAAACAAAAAGCATAACTAATTTATTCAGCATAAGGAACAAAAGTGGTGAGTGAAATAAAGAATTAGTTTTAAAACTTTTTTTAAAAGTGAATAACAGGAGTAATACAATCAAAAACGACTTTCAATTTTTATTTTTTGAAGTACTCTGACTACTGGTTAAAAATCCAAGTAATTACATCAAAACTCAAAAATTGGAAGAAAGCATGCATCGAGAATATCCATTAACAACCAGCAATGATTAAAAATGTAAAACTAAAAAATCAGAAGTAAAACTATCTCCTCGTTGAAAATTTTAAAAATACGGCTCAAACAAATTTACAAAACCCACCTGCACCGGAAAAACAGACCAAGGACAAGCGGTTAAAAACGCAACATGCACTTAAAATGGTGAAAATTTTCTATTCGGAACTGCAGAACAATATTCACTAGACAACACAATACGAAACAAAAATTTAGAAATAAATACCATTCATTGTTTGGCACTACGCTGAAGGATGTCTATCATTCCCGTTTTAATCCTAGAAAGCAAAGTTGCTCAACTCAAAAAGAAGCCTGATCCGTTACGGTGAGGCAGACCAGTAACAATCAAATGCATAATCTACCATTAGAAACAGAAACTTAAATGAAAACAGAAAAAGAATATTTGAAAAACACGAACTGTGATGAACAAATAGAAGTGAACAATTGTAAGAATGTGAACCCAGTATTGGCAATAAAAAGTCCAACGAAAATCATAAGTGCCATTTCCCAAGTCTGTAACGTAATGATTATTTGCATTTTCTTGCCTGAACTATATTGATAAATTGTAAGACCGTCTGCTAGTACACTTCTTGCATTTTCACGGAGCAGCTCTGTCATAAATCCTCTTAAACAACTTTAAAAGGCAATGAAATTTAATCATTTTCAATTTTAGAAGAGAATCTATTTTTCTGCTACGAAGCTTGAACACCGCAAACGTTTTATCTTCAAAGGACAGGACACGTGTAATAAAAATTGTGAATCACAAAATCTCAGAACTGAGCGATTAATTCATGCACAACATCAGCTGAAAATAGTACGATAAACCCTCCCCGAACCCTCTCAACGTGATCATCGGCTGAGAAATTAGTACTTTTGACCCCCTTGCCATATAAGAACCGGAGCCCCAGCTAAATTATTGCATTGATCCCAACCCCATACGAAGAAGGCCAGCTGAAATCACTGCGTTAACCCCCTCACACCCCCACCCCCACACAACCCCCCGCTTTTACGTGACAACCGTCTCAAATCATCGCCTTACCCCAGCTCCACGTGACTACCGGCTCAAAGTATGGCGTTGCCCCAACTCCATGTGGCCACCGGCTCAACTCAACCCATTAAACCCTCTCCATGCGACCGCCTAAGGAGCAGGCCCTAGAATGATGAAACTTCTGTTTCCTCCCATCAAAAACAGAACGCTATCAGAAGCCAACCATAGGCCACTGTTTACCAGCTCAAATCATTGAAAAGTTCCTCTAAAAGAACAAAAACAAGTAGAAGACAGCAAAAACCAGATCCTGAACAACAAAAGTCAAGCTCAAAGAATTACCGTATTCCTCCTTGAAAAACCTCATATTCTGCTTGGATTCGAGCCAGATTTGCGTATTTTTATCCACTGCCTCCACTCTAACCTCATTAAACACCTCCTCAGGCACTTCATCGACGTTCTCATCATCCGCTAGATCGTCGTTTCGATCCCCGGTAGCGTCTTCCGAACAAGAAGACGATTTCCCGGGCGACGACTTCTCATCGATCTGCGATTGCGAGTGCGTTTGTTGTTGTTGTTGTTGTTGTTGTAGTTGCTGCTGCTGCGGTATTAGTACTTGTAATTGTTGTTGTTGTTGTTCGTTCTCGGATTTAACCGTCGAGTCGATCACCTGCTTACTTCGTTTAAATTCATTCGCCACTTCGATCAGTTCATCCTCTGCCTTTCGCTTCGTTAACAAATCGTCCATTTCTATCATCAAAATCCAAAATCCACTCTTGTTCCCTCGCTCCGCGGGCAATGAAATCTACAAAACTGCTGCGGAGAGGCCAGATCTGTCGAAAATATCAACGTTCCAAAGACGGGATCAATCTTTGACAAGGCACAATAAAAACAATTAAAGGAAACGAATTCATCCGGGGAGACGATAAACGGAGAGATAATGTGTGGGAGGTATCGATCGAATAAAGGAAAAAGTAAAGACGGCAAAATCGCATAGCATCATCGACTCCGCTACTCTATAATTTATGCTCAAAACCGCTGGAGGCACAAACGTGGTGGGCCCGCCACGGGCCTCTCACGGCCGTCGGATAATCCACCTGTGGGCATCTCGTGGCCGTAGGATGATCCGCCTGTGGGCCCGCCTGTCTGCCCAATCACGCACCCTCAGCTTTGGACGGCTAAGATTCCGCCTCCCGACAGATCAGGGAGCATCAGCCCTCGGATTTTTGTATTACCGGACGTGGCACGTTCGATCACGAGGCTTGATCGTGGATTTGACTGACTGTAATAAGATACCATTTTCACGTTAATTGTTGGTTGTTACAAAATACGTTAAATGTTGGTCGTTTCTTAATACGTGCCGCGTGGAAGGTCAATCGACGTCTTAACGACGCTGTGTGTCTTTCCGCGATGAGAGGAGAGCGTCCACGTGTAGGGCGAAAAAATCCAGCCATTACGATGTGGACACGACGGACGGTCCAGATGGCGTCCTGTGAGTTGGGGAGTAGGTGGCGTGGGTAATTCCGCATAAAGTGTCCGGGAGTGGTACATACTTGCCGTTCTCGTTTTGTCAGAGTTAAGTTAACCCCCACTTTCAATTCAGGCATCCCCTGCTTTGTATCTGATCTTATTCTTTCCGTGGCCCCCTGGTTAAACTCTGCAGTGAAGGACACCTTAAAAAGTACTCCATTTTTTTGATGGCCTCTGAGATTCATTGTATTTTTGTCATTGCTTTCACCGACGGCAAATATTACAAACCCCTCGGCTCCCTTGAGCCACCCAAGCGCTTGTGATGATTATAATGATCCTTTGAGGGGTTTGGTATATACTAAAGGTACATGTGTTAAAGACTTAGGTATATTTCCAGACCATTCTGATAATTATAATGATACTTCGAAGGTTTTGGTATATACCAAAGGTAGATGTGTTAAAGAGTTAGGTATATTTCGAGTTGAGGTGGTGACTTCTTGATAATGAAAAGGAAAAGGAAGTAATTTAGTCTTCATAATTCAAAGTCTTATTCTCAAGGAACTTTCCGTTTCTTATTTTCTTTGGTAAGATCTAACTTTGATGACAAGATAGATGTTGGGTTAATATAATTATTATTAAAATAAAATATGGTGACAATTTTAGAGTTGTAGTCTAATAACCATGATTTAGATATTATTAGTCTCTACTTATCTATACGCAGCAAACTAATGTTCCCAATTGAGGGTCATAATTAATTTTCATAATCAAAATTAGACAACTACAAAAGTTTAAAATCATTTCATTTTTAAAATAATTTTCAATTCCTAATTTCTCTTTTGTGATTGGCTAGCAATAATTTTGGTAGGGGTAAAAAAAAAAAATTTTGGAGAGAAAATTATAGAATAAAATCTCTGAAATGTCCCAACTTCATTCTGGAAGCGTCTTCTAATAGTTCTCATGTTTTCTAAACTATTGCCTATAAATGTCCATTTACAGAGAAGAAGAGGAACCCCCAAATCTGTGGTTGTGCAACACCTAGATGAACCACCGCTAGCTTTCAATCCAAGTGCCAGATCTGTAATTTTCTCATTGTGACACTAGGACTCTCTGTTGAGCTTATTTCTTGACCAATCAAATATTTTTCCTATGGTCAGTATTCAATGGCCATGGGCGGTTCATATTATTATACAAGAACTTTAGTGCTACAATTACGCTATGACTTTGAATTGTGAAGTTGAGTAGAGCATGTATTGTTCTACAATATGTAAAGGGTTGAAAGCTCTCAATAATGACTTTGCCAAAGTCCTCCTAACATTTTGGAACCCCATTCTTTGGGAATGTCTGATTAAATGGGAGTCATAAACTTATTGAGATTGCTATTTTTTATTGTCTGAGTTTAATTTTTTTGAGTGGAGTTTGTTTGGATGTACATATTGTGTGTTTCGGGCTCAGGTAGCAAGTTAGTTGGGTAGTGAACAGTCAAGGATCTTGAGTGGTTTTTTGAACTTGTCGATTGTGTCTTTTTCTTTTCCTTGTGTTTATTTTGCATTAATGGAATTTGAGAGTTTGATGGTGAGTTGTGGTTTGTTCGCATGTCATTTGATATGAAGGTTGAGGAAGCGTTATCAATAGTTTTTTAGACCTAGACATGGATGTCAATAATGACTATCTAATTCCATCACATGCCTTGAATTTATGTCAAGGCAATGACATTGTGAAGGAAAAGCCCAATCTTTCCAGCTTGTTGTAGAGAGATATTTATAGCATTTAAGGTGGATTGGCGAGTTTCGAACCCATGGCGTACCAGGTAGGAAATAAATAATAAAGTAGTCCTCTGGGATAGAAGCTCTTTGGTAGAGGAAAAGCTTTAAGCCAACTAGCTATAATTTCTCTTAGTCATTTGTTTCACTATTTTGTGAAATGATATGCCTTTTACCCATCATTATTATTTTCGCCCTTCACGGAAAACTAATTTCCAATCATCACAACAACATTTTTCCTTAAAAATTTTTGGGAAATATGTATGGTCACAATGTTCTTTTCATGAAGAAAGCAATGGTCATCGCAAAATAATTGTTGTAAGCTACTTATTGGAAACAAAAACAAGCATATACTCAAATATTTGTATCTATCACTTATGTACAGTTTTTTTATTTAAGATATATCATTCAATTAGATGATCTAGAGAGAGAATTTGTAATTTGTAATGAAATTAATTAGTACAATAACAATACATCATAGTTTTATCAAAAATATAAAGAGATAATATTTTATAATTTTATAATTGAAAAAATGCCAGGTGTTATCTATTTATTTATATTACATTCAAAATATTTAGAATAGTTATCATTGTCAAAATTATCATATATAGAAAAATAGATAAATGGACTGTTGCACTCCCTTGCATAAAACTTAAATTAAATATTACATTTGATTTATTTCAATTATAAAAATTTAATCAAATATTCATTATTAAATTTCAGAGATTAAATATTTAATTTCTACACTATTTAATTCAGCTCTTTAAATCTCTAGTTTTTACACTCTTTCCTATTCATTAAGTATGATTTAATCATTAACTAAATCTATGTATCATACCCAACAAAAGGGAGGGACTCAAGCTCTTTCAGAGCTCTTGTTGCTTAAAGATTTGAGTTGAATTGATACTCTTCTTAATAAATTTGACACTTACTCTTAATTATGACCATTTATGTACTTATCTTTCTTATGATGCTTGAGGATTGTAGTATGTATAGAGGTTGATTTGTTAAAAGGTTATAGTCATGTATGATTTGAGTTGAGTTCGTGACTTTCTAATAAATTTGGCATTTGAGTGAAATATGATATTTGATATTTCAAAGAATTTCTCAGAAACCATGGTTCAATTATCATTTAGTAACTATGGTTTGTATATTATTGATTAGATATTTGAGCTGAGTGGATAAACTTTCAAAAATTGGCACTTAAGTCAGGGTCATAATCATCCATGTACCCTATCATGTATCTCATTATGTATCTAAAATACAAACTAAAATCATATTGCAAGAACGCCTCCTTTAAAGATTTTTTAGATATTTTATAAAATATATAGGTAAGAGATAATTCAACATTCTAATTAGTTTTCATGTGGTTTCTAAATCTAGTAGGATGTATCCATGATCATTAAGAATGCAAGATAAAAAGATTTGCATGACTATATTTCTAAGTGACATTTTTTAACTTTCAAATTTGACACTTAATAATATCTCTAAATAATTATATTTCTAGGTGATTAACCACACTTGAGTTGGAATAGTACTAGGGTGGGTGACCCTCTGGGAAGTCTCAATACTTCACCTTTGTGGTCCTCATCTAGGTGCAATGAGTGATAAGTGTTTCACTCATTCTCATGAGAAATGAGTTCTTGGGAACTACTACTCATGAAACATGGGTTGATGAGAGTGACTCGTAAGCTCCATAGTTGAATCCTAATAGCAATACAACAATTTGAGGACCTGTTCCACACTTTCATATATAATTGAATCATAACTAATCATTACTTGAGGTATGTGTTTCATATATGTGTGTTATACTACTTGAAAGAGAATTATAAATTCTTCGTGTATAATTTGATAATAAATATGTTCTATTAAAGATACAATTACACATGAGAAAGAAAATAGAAATTGGTTTGTACTTGCATAGTTGACAACATATCCATATAACTAATCGATACAACAATATAATATTAATATTAACTAAGTAATATAGTAAGTTTGTTTAACTTTCCTCAAGGACATTATTAAGATTAAAATACTACTACAATATGTCTTGTGACCCTTGTAAACCATCAATATGTCACATGACCCTTGTAATGGTGTATTGTGCTTCACAAATCATGCCCCACTTTCCCCCTAAGACAAATAGGCACCCCCTCCTTCTTTCTTTTTTGTCTCCTTATTTCCCTTGTGTTGGTGGATATTAAAATGTTTCATTATCTAAGCCTTAAAGAATTCACATTGTGAATAAATCCCCAATACTTTGGAGCTTAGATGATGAAGTCTCCTTTGCCCTCCCTTATTTTTTTGCCTTTTGTTTTGGTAACATTCTTCTTGGAACCCGTGAGAAGTTAACCTAAATTGACTCTAAGATGATGAAATATTTTTTAAAATGCATTAACCAATATAGATATCCAAAACAAAGTACAAAAAAACTAAAGAAATAAAGTACAAATATGCAATTAGCATTCCCATGGGTTCTAAGATATTTTTATTTAAAAACTTAATTTACCTACTAATTTCAACCATAACCTAGTCACATGGCATATCTTATGTTTACTTTAAAACCAAATGAAGAGTTCTAAGTTCTTTAAATAATCATAGTAAAATGGACACATGTACACAAAGTAACTTACATATAAATTGCATCGAATAACATGATATGCATTCATTATATCAATGTAAGAAAAAGTACACGAATAAGTTACGACTAATATGTTGGTATATGTATAAAAATGCATCTTCTGATGCACATGTTGTAGGGATCACAATAATGATTTAAGCCATATTTACAAAAATATTTTAAATCTCCTAGATGGATGTCTCAAATAAATACACGATAGTCATCTCATAATGACAATGAGAAATTATTTGAAAAATGAATATGGTAGAAGCATCTAGGATCATCAAAATATAGACCATTATATCTCAATGGAAAATAGAATCATTATCGCCTAGCCAAGTGAAACCTAGAGACCAACCACGTGATGATGAGGAGATAAATATGAGACCTCACTCAACCAAAAAAGTAAAAGCAAGAAAGGCTAATGTAAATGTACATTGGAGGCAAGGATTACACTGTTATAAAAAATGTACAATTAAGAAGCACTATTATAGGCACCAGACACTCATAGGAAACTTAGGATATATAAGGAATAGCCATCATCTATGTTTATGCCTTGGGAAATCCTATATGACCTCTCTAGACTCTAGCCTGCAAGTGAGATCATATGTGGAATCAATAATCATTTTATGAAGACAAGGAAATGAATAATTTCAAATCACTAGGTCCCCTAAATAAATAAATGTCTTCTCTCGCTCCCATCCTTTGCCAATACTAACACTCAAGGCATAAAAAAGGAAATATGATTATCTTACAAATATTTAACTTAGTAATTTAAATTAAGTTACTTACAATGAGTTTCCATGGGTGGTCACTTGTGGCCCCAAACTCCATAGCAAGTTACTTCTCTCCTCCATGTCTAGATAATCTACCCTAGTTTCATAGATTGAATAAGCATTATAATGGTAAAATAATTATCCAATTTGGGTTCCTTCTCATAAAAGGAACATGTCAATTCTCATATAATCATAATAATCACAAAATACTCATAAAGGTATGAGCAAGAATACACATACAATCACCTTTGAAAATAAGGTTGGACAATATGATTATCATAATACAATATCACATGATGTAGTATGTTACAAAAATGTATGCAACTTACAAAAGACTTCAAGTCTCTAGTATGTCTAACTCTTAGCTAAACTTAATTCTTGCTATATCAATAATGAACACAACATCCAAAAAATCCATTATAAAATAATGCATCAGCATAAAATTCAATTTTAATGCAAACTAATTATAATCAAAACTAGTCATAATCCATACATGTCCTTGTACATTGCAATCACTATAGACATTGTAGGGTCATAGTTATTATGGATACCACAATGTGGTACGTGTTGGAAACTTACAATTGGAACAATTGTTGTTTTGTCATTGATGTCAAATCTATGGATGAGACATATTGCTACCTAATCTAAATGTCATATGTATTTGATTAATGAAGAAGATTTCAGAAGTTACTCATAACCATAACACCTAGAGGAAAGGTTGAAGATATGAAAAGGAAGTTACAGTGGACATTTGATTGGATAGACTTTGATAAAGAAAAGTAATTGTTTATGTCAAGATAGATAAGCTAAGTCGGGCAAAAGAGTCAAATACTAAAGAGTGTTGAGTAATGCTAGTGTCAACCGAGCTACAGTTAGTGTTGAGCAAATCTAGTGTTGATTGAACATTAGTGTTGACTGAGCAAGTTATTTGATGTTGAGACAAAAGACTTTATAGCGACAGAGTATTTCAATGTTCGCTGAGTATCAAAATTTAGAAATTGTCGAGTGACAGTAAAAGAAAAAATTCAAAGAAATTGTAAGATCAAGTTGACTCAATCAATTTCTTTGGAGATGTAAAACATATTGAAGATAAGATCGATGACTTGGATCATTAAATTTAAGGAGATGAGTAGGTAAAGACCTAACAGACGGATTCTAGAAAAAGTTTCTAGAGGATGATCAAGAAGAATGACAAATACATTGAATTGAGTTGAATTTGATTGTATACCCTAAGATCTACTGTGGATGTAGAAATGGTAAAGCACAAATTGCCTATTTAAATAGATACATAACTGAACTTTTGGTGTTGTGTGCAGTCAATCCAAGCTGAGCCCAACCAATGTGCATATGAGCGAGTTTGTATGTGAAGGAAGACATACAGAGAAAGGTTGATCAGAAACACACAAGACTGTGATTGCAAAGCTAAAGGAGAAAGCTTGCAAATATAATGTTGTTGTTGATACGAGAATCATAGCAGAAGGCTTAAGTGTTGATAAGAAGAGTGGATTGGTTGCTTGAAGGGTGACCAAGTAGATCAAGAATAGAGATGACAATGGAAGGCTTATCAATGAACCAACATAAGGACCAAACAAAGATATGAACCTGCAAAAGTGAGTTGTAATCACATAGATCAAACCTATTATTTTCTTTCTTATCATTGTAAATAGTTTGTATTCAAATCCTTTTAACAGAGATTAACCTAACATTCTATGCAAATCCTTTAACTAGGTGACATTCTAAATAGAATGATCAAAGTCCTCTTACAAGGCCACTCCTAACAGGGTGATTAAATCCTCTAACTAGGTCACATTTCACATTTTACAATGAATATGTAGAAGTAAAAACTTCTCCTCTGACTACTGATCAAATGAGACAGAAGTTAGAATACAACAAAGCAATGTTGGAGATTGCCTCAACCCTAACCTATGCTAAGTTTGATGACATAAAAGAGTGCAATATTGCAAAGAAGATGTGGTATAGATTCAAGACCATATATGAAGGTGATGACAATGTTCTCAGAGATAAATTAGAAATCTTGAGAGGCAAATTTGATGACATGAGAATGATGGAAGAACATAGTACAATACTGCACAAGAATTAAAGAGTTTGTTAATGCTATTCGAGTAGCAAATGAAAAAATTGAAGATGAAATAGTGATAAGAAAGGTATTGAGGACTCTACTTCCTATATATGCTATTAGAGTTTTTGCAATACAAGAACTGAGATGTACTCCAGGTAACACTTTGACCTTAGAAGGTGTAATTGGTAGATTTGTTTCTTTTGAGATGTCTAACTTTGATAACTACACATCTGCTACCATTGAATCTACTTTCAAGTCACAACTTGTTCTTAGAAAGAAGAAAGGGAAACATGTGAGGAGTGAAAGTGATAGTTTTGATGATGAGATTGATGAACTTGAAGTCCTCATTGAAAAAAGGTTTGGAAGAGGAAGAGGTAAACACAAATGTAAATTAACTATCATTTATTTTTCATGCAACAAAGTTGGTCATATTGCTGCTAGATGCCCTAACAAAGAAGATAAGGATGAAAAATAGGAAAGAAAGTTCAAAAGAAGAAGATATGTAAAGAATATAGGAGAAGCAAGGATGAAAAAGGTAAGAAATTGTATTATATTGTTGAAGAAATGACTGATAATGAATCTAAGAGTAATGATGATGGAGTTGTTTATGTTGCTATGAAAGAATATTCTAATGAAGATGAGAAAACTGCATTAATTTCTTATGTGAACAAAAGTGATAGATGGATAATTGATAGTGGACGTTCCAATCATATGACTGGTGATAAAGACAAATTTGAAGATATAGGTCCATACAATGGTGGATGTGTTAAATTTGGTAATGATATCCCATGTGTTATAAAAGGTAAAGGCACTATTCAACTGACTAACAAGATTACATGTGTGAAAATGTTTATTGGGTTGAAGTACTTAACTGCAATTTGTTGAGTGTTTCACAGCTGAACAAATCAAGTTATAAAGTTGAATTTCACAACAGAAAGGCCAAGATACATGATGGTGATGGTAAGCTAATTAGAACTAGTGAGCAAAAAAGAGGTAACTTATTCTATCTAGACCTATCAAGTGAGACATGTATGTTTGCACTACAAGAAGATGTTTGGTTATGGCACAAAAGGTTATATCATGTGAATTTTGACAATCTGGTGAATATCAACAAAATGAAGAAAGTAAGAGGATTGCCTAAACTAAAAAATCCTGACAATGCTATGTGTAAATAGTGTCAATTAGGAAAGATGACAAAGTCTAGTTTCAAGAGTAAGATATATACTACTAGTGACATTTTAGAATTGGTTCATAGTGACCTATGTAGACCCATTGATGTTGAATAGAAAAGAAATGGAAACCTCTTCTCAAACCTAATTTCCAAAAGAATGATCCAAATTGATTAAACACAAAAGAGTGTTCAATGCAAAAATGGATCAAGCAATGGAGAAAAAGGGTGAAAATAAGCTCAATTGGTGTTATTTAAATTCATAGGGGAATGTGTGCCTAAATCTTGAAATAGATAAAAGAAAAATACTCACCTTGAAGTAGGAAAATGCTAATTTCTGATGTTTGTGGGAATTTTGCAACCGGTTCTGGACTGAAAATGTCGATATAGAGAAAACCTAGAAATTTTTTTGCTTTTTGAAGGGAGGTCGACCTTGACCCTTTTGGTGGGGTACAATTGTGCCTCAGAAAGTTGACCTTGACCTTTTCTACTCCGATGACAATTTTATTCGTGGATCTTGGAAGTTTGACAAAAAGGGTATTTGAATCTGCTCTCCAATTCGTTGTTCCACACCTGTATCTGCAAGAAAAATGGTTTTGTTGTTTGGATGAGGGGTTTGCCCCAGTCAAACCCCGGTTTGGAATCAACCTTAATAAAAGAATTGAAATAGATAATGCTAGGAAGTAGTAGAAGTAAATCTAACAATGAAGCTATGATACTCAATAGATTTGCAATTGTATTTGAAATGTAAACAAATATATTGATATGAAAGCTTGAACATAACATTAACAAATGTAAATCAAAATATTAATGAATGTATGCTTAGAATCCACCTTAAAAGAAGTATAAAAAAGATCTTGAAGATGAACAAAGGATCTTGAAGGAAGATCACACCACCATGATGGATAGATCTAGGGTTTTGAATGATGAATCTTGAATGCTTGAACCAAATCCCTTCAAAGGCATGAATGCTTCAATCCTTGATCTTCAATGGAGAACTTGAATGCTTGAATGTACAAGATAGTAACCTTGCTCATAGATCATCGATGCACCCATGGATCATAGATCATAACTTTTCTCATAATAAAGGTGATGTCAAAATGAGGGAAGAAGGCTTCCTTATGTAGTGATCTAGGGCACTAACTCCTAAAGAAGGCCGACATAGGAGAATTAAATCCCATTTAACCTTAACCCATAAGAATAGACCTAGATTAAATGTAATTTAAAGGTGTAGCATTCCAAAACCCAAAATAGCCAACTTGGAAGCGGGAAAAGAAACTTTCCAAAGCCCAAGAACCTAAAACTTCTGGAAATTGAAAATAGGACCTAGTGTCAGGGATGAGGTCGATACTACCCTAGGTCAGGGTCAAGGTCATCCTTGACCTAGGTCATACCTTGACCCAGAGGCCAAAGTCCTTAGTTTCATAGTGCAGTTTGTCAAAAATAGGTTGTAACACCATGCCAGGGAACCCAAAAGAAGTTAACCTAAAGTTTTACTAAGTTTGCCAAACATTTTTTTTAAAGATAAAGATAACATACAACAATAGTTATAGAATAGTGGAAGCAATAACATACACTCATACATCAACAACATATAAATAGGTTACAACTCTTAAAGGTCTCATGACGATGAATCACATTTAATTTAATTAACACTAAATCTAATATATAATAAATCCACATCAAAAAATAATGTACAAGCATGATTCCATTTAAATAATATACAATTATCTCGAATGTCACTTGGCAATAATCATAATGCACATTCATCCACTGTACATGTCACATGGTATGAAGGGTTGAAAGAATATACATCATAGAAATAGATTACAACAACATCTCATAAGTTCCACGAAATCAAATACAATACAACAGGTATAACCATCCATCAAAGTACACAAGAATATAATGAAAGAGATACAAAATAGGGAACTCCAGCCATGACAATCGAACTATCAGATCTCAATGGTAAAAGTAAATAGCACTACCATCTGACCTCGTGGTAACCCAAAAAAGTTCACTCCCACCACATTGAGGAGATAGTCTCAAGTCCCAAATAGGATAACAAACTCAAAAGTCAAATCCAACATCTAAGTCAAGGAGAACCTAAAAGTAATCTAACTCAAAGGTACCAAGACACAAAAGACATCTAAACCCAGAGGCAACAATGACACGTAGGGAATCTACTATGCATGTGGACAAGTGTCATCACATGAGCCAAGTCTAAGGTTACTCAATTAGTCTTTGAATCCTTCGGCCCCCTCATGACTCTATGCGACACTAGTATCCTTTCGTACTGACAAGGCATACTAATGAGTCATCTCTAAGGCTACTCGACTAGTATTTTAATCCTCTGGCCCCCTAATGACTTTCTGTGGTACCAATATCTTGTTAATTCATATTAAACCCATTTAATGAATTGTTATCACTTATTAAAATAACCTACAATGGGTTCCCATCAGCCTCTTTAGGGCCTTGGCCTCCATTGCAAGCCACTTCTCAACATGACATACAGATAACCTACCCTAAGCTCAGTAAAGCAAAAAGATCTTGAAAGACCATATACCATACATCAGTTCAAAATACAAGCATCACTAAAATGATCATCCTAATAGGATTGATCTGAGAAAGTACACATAAACCAATCCACATCATAACATGACATCACCAAGAACAAATCATACAAACGCCTCAGTCCTATACAGGCAACTAGAAATAAATCCAAATACAACTGATCGAAGACTCAAAGGTTATATCAGATAGGTCACACCATTCACCTCAGTTTCACACAAGAACACTGGAAATCAATAACAATCAATAGATCAAAACACCTCATAGAGCATACAAGACACATTACCATGGTTGAGTATAAAAGATCATTATCAAAACATCATCATGACATCACAAAACATAACTCTTGAGCCTCTGGTAAACATCCTGATTTGGTCAGAGTACTAAATCAACCCGACACTCAACGGTAAAATCACATGTCATAAAAAGAGCATACAAAAGTCATTTTCATAATTCATTAGGTTTTGAAAAACACACAAGTTTAATTTTAACTATAGGTCTCCAAGCTTTCATTTTCATTTCCAAATATTATAGTTAATGTTTTTGATCCCAGTTAGGGTTTCAATTTCCAATTTCACTAGTTACTAGATTCACTAAGGTTTTCTCGAGTTCACTAGAATCCCAAACGATTCAACAAATCATATTAAGTTGTTTAAACATGGTTTCAAAATTCCATTCATATCAAAACACCAGATTCAATATACAAGCAGGGTTACAGTTTTCCATTTTCCCTAGTGTAGATTTGCTAAAGTTTTTGAGTTTGCACGAGTCTCAACAACAACAAATCATAAAAAGGTGTTTAAACATTGTTTTTTTCACGATTCAACTCATTATCAAAATACAAGATTCGATAGGGTTCCAGTTTTCATCTTTCCAAACTATCATTATTACCAAGGTTTAATTTCCCTAAAATAATAGAAGTCGTTTTCATATAAAATTGATCAGTCAAGTAAAAACCCAAGTTTACTTAAAATAATCATTTTTCCCAAATTTTTACAATTATCCATTTACTTCACAATTATATTGTAATAATAATTTAATTAAATCTTCAATTAATTATATTATTACAATTCAATTAAAAACTATTAAATTATTAATGACTATAATTATCTATTAATAAAATAACTTATTTTAAATTATTAATTAAATAATTACTAACCTATTAATAAAATAATAATTAACAATAATAATATAATTTAACAAATTATAGGCAAGAGCCTACAATGCATCTGTAAATTGCGAGCCTCTCATCGGGAGGTCTTGGGTTCAAATCTACTCGAGATTAACACATAATAATAATTAATCTTACAATAATAATAAAATGAATGATAAATAATCTAGGCTTCGGCCGATTATCAATAAAAAATAAATTAAACAAATTATATTAATTAAAATAATCATAAAAAAAACTACATTTAAAAAGATTTATTAAATTTTGGAAAAACTTTCCCAAAATGGAAACCTACTAAAAATAGAAACTTTCCCGAAATGGAAACTTTCTAAAAATAGAAACTTTCCTAAAATGGAAACTTGCTAAAAATGGAAACTTTCATGAAATGGAAACTTTTCCAAAATGGAAACCTGCTAAAAATGCAAACTTTCCCGAAATGGAAACTTTCCAAACCCTATTCAGAACACAATTTGCTAAAATGATTCAATCTATGAATTACCAAATTAAGCAAGCGAGGGTTTCAGATTCTAAAAGCATAAACATATATTTCTCAATCAAAGAACAATAAACTCACATACAAGGGTTTCAATCTTATAACATTCTTAAACAAGAATATGCAATAAACACGGAGAAGACAAAAGTTCGAAGAATGAAAACTATTGTACAAATAAACCACAAGATCCTACTCGGATCTGATGCTAAAAAAACAATCACATGAAGCACACAAACAATCCCCTTTCTCTAAAAACCTTCCTCTCTGAAATTGCTCCTCCAAAACTTGGTTCATGCAAAATGAGCTCCTGATTTCTAATAAAGAGTTCTCCCCTAAATTTGGGGCTCTAATTGTGCAATCACGTGAGGGAACTTGATGGTCATTATCTTTTTATTAATTTATTATCTTTTTCATTTTCATGCACAAAATTTTAGATATTTAATTACAAAATATCTTTATTTTTAATAATTAGCTTTCTCTCTTTAATTAATTTTTCGAAACGCTTTTGATAAAAAATATTTATTAACTTAAGTAATAATAATATTTAGCATTTATTTAAAAATGATCTCCTAAATATATTATAATTAAATTAAATAAATATTAATATGCTCCAAAATTAGAACTATAACTTTATCTTTAAATTTAATTCTTTTTTTTAATTAATTTCTAAATTAATTAAATATAATTAGATATTGAATTTTCTTAATAAAATTTTCATTAAATTATTCTTTTAAATTGATTTAATATAGCAGAAAATACACCAAAGACCCACAAGAATGAATGCAAACCCATAAAAAAGTACATAAAACCTAATCAAACTCAAGGGTTATAATCACGAATTTATGTCACTTGACGAATTCGAAAGGTGGACAACTCAGATTCTTGCCCTACTTTCTAGGACAATTGGCTTAGGGTTTAAGATTCAGACTCAAGAAATATCTCCCCTCTCTTACCATTGAGATATTGTGATAGGGTACGTTGATCCTAGCAATTCAGGGAAGTCGATACCTAGTACCTGCAATCTACATAAAATCCACGCATGTACAAACACCATATTCTAAACTAGACATGTAATGGCAGGAAGTGGTACATCGTGTAGATCTCGACTAGCAGGTAACTATGATTCCCTTCCTCAACCACATCAAAAACATCAAACATAAAGAAAACATACATGTACACCATACACATGCAAGTATGGGGCAAGTAACCATAAAAATGCATATAAATAGTTCAGATAACTAATCATAATGAGATAACTAAAATAACTAAGTAACTAAAAATATATATAAACTAAGTATGAAATACAATTAATCAATTCCGATAACCCAACACCACTAATCATAAAACATAATCATAGAATAGGCCTAAAAGAATCTAGTCAAAACAAATCAGAAAAGTCAAGTAGGGGTAGGCATTACATAGACTTGACATGAAGAGAGAGAAGCTAAATAGGGGGAAAACTACCATATCCATGTAAAAACCCATTCAAGGCACTTGACATGACCCCAAACCACTTTCTCGAAGGGCTAAACACTCTTAACATGGAAGTGCTTCCATTTTAAGATGATACATTAAGCCCCCACTTTAGCAAGAGTATGGACTCAATACAAACTCTTGGTAAAGGAAGAGAAGAGGAGATCCAAGTGGATTCATAACGAGATAAAATAACACTTAACTAAGGACATAAGCCCCTAGGGTAAGGATTCTAAATCAACATGCACACACAAGAGCGCAAGAAAACTAAAACAACAACATAAAAGGGTTAGTACAAACAAACCCAAATCAACTAGCACAAGAAACCTTGCTAAGAAATATTTCTCACACTAATATCATATTTGGAAAGCTATCATAAAAACATAAGTGTTTACATAAAAAATACAAGAGAAACACTATAAATAACATAGCTTCATGATCCAATCCTACTAGCATGAAAATGAAAAAGAAAGAGAGGAAAAAGTGATTACCTCTCCCAATAAGATGCCCACTTTACCATGAATCACCAAAATAGGGGGAGAGCCAAACAGGTGGCCAAACTTGATAGTTCACCCATAAGTTGTGCTTGCAATTATAAATGTGTCTTCTGACGGCTTCTAGAATATTCATAGATCTATCTTCTTGTATTACTATGAATATAAAATGCATGTCTTCTTGAGATTTAGCAACTTATGTGCATTAACTTCAAAAGATTTAGCATATTAAAAATTTTGAAAAATGTGTATCTCTTCAGGATTTAGCAACTTATGTGCGTTACCCTCAGAGGATTTACCATATAAAATTTTAAATAATGCGTGTCTCTTCAAGATTTAGTAGCTTATGTGTGTTACCTTTCAAGATTTAGCATATAAATAAATAAAACTATAGTATAAGGGAGACCCTATATATGCCCCCCTCCTTATCGTGGCTGCCTACAAGACATGATAAGGAAGAGAAAGAGGATACCTACCTCACAAGGCAATAAGATGTACTATTAACAATGATGTATGCTATGTTCTTAGGAAAGGGTATTGACCCCTACATCCAAGAGCATAGATAATCATGAAAAGGATATGTCACTTATGGAAAAAGGATCCTCAAAGAAAGAGATCTTATCAAGAAGATCCTTACCATAGAGGAGTGCTTCTAGATAAAATATCATCTTTCAAAGGAACAAAGATTTAGTCATCAAGACCCTTATAAAGAAGAAGAAAATGAAATTTTTGGAATGAGGAAACAACTCTAACACCAAAGCAAGGGTAAGAGTTTATAAAGAACATAATTTGCAACATAAGGAAGAGGTGATGGCCTAAGACAACAACCTCTCTTATAAAAAGATTATCCATAGTCAAAACATCTATGAATATGAAGAAATAATATTACAATATAAATAAGTACCACTAAGCTAAGGAAAGTAGTTCACTAGACAAAGAGAAAGAAGCAAAAACCTTGCTCCCCAGGGAGGAAGACAAGGGATACCTTTGAAAAACAAATGTCATAGAAAAGATATCTTGAATAGATTCTATGGATGATTACAAACATAATACAAAACCATAGAGAGATTGAAAGAAAGAATGCCAATTAAGCACAAGACACAAAATATGCTAAAAGCCTAATGGATCCTAAGAGACTGGATGAAAATCCACCTCTTGCCCCCCAGTCCAGAGACAAGAGTGGAAGAAATCTATATTATATCAACAAAAGGAGAATCCCCTATATCGAAATTATGAAGGAATTGTTAAACCGCATGAGAGTGAGTTATAATTCTTAAAGCAGCTCGTTCACAAACATACAATTTAAAATGTCTACAATCAGCAAGTAAGTGTGTGTGACAATAATGAAAAGGACATTTGTACTTGGATAAAGCATCTTTTGGCATAGGTTTAAAGATTTATTTCTTAGAATTCATTAATTCAACATATACCTATTTAGCCACCTCTTGACGAATATCAAAGTTATCCAAGGTAGGTGTAGGGATAAGTTTATGAAGAGGAGGACGATGATTAACATCACCTTCTGTAACTTGATATTTCAAACAACCAACACCATGAAAATCTAGTTTAGAGGGTATATGAACAAGATACTTAATACCATGCTCATTAACTCCAAGCCCTAAGCCTTTATAACCTTGTTTAGTGATCATCTTATATCCTGTAGTGTACATATCATGTAAATCTTCTACAGGAGGTGATTGCTTATCATGTTCAAGAGAAAACATTGTATGAGGTGGAATAATAGGTTTAGAAGAAGTGTATTTACCCTTTCCTTTAATATCGACATGAATTAGAGGATAAGGTAAATCAAAGAAGTCTTATACATCTGTATCCTGAACTATAGCTTGAATACCATCACAAGAATGGGAAGAACAAGGATTAATAGATGGAGAATTAGTTATTGGATTAAGAATAATAGGATTTAGATTAGGAAGATTAGGAGATGGTGTATCATCTACCAAATCCTTCACATAATCCAAAAGAATAATAAGTCTACCACATGAATCTTTAATGAAAGTTTTAAATGTAGAAAGACTAGTATCGGTTAAATTCACAAAAGCATGAGCAAGAAGAAAATGAAAGATCATGAACATAAGAAAATGAATGATACTCTCATAAACCTCATAATTATGGTAAAGAGATGCTAAGAGAAGGGTAATAAGGAACAAAAATACGCACCAAAGCATCTTAGTAATATTCATAGTAAATGAAATGCAATAAATGTTTTTGTATTTTATGGAATATGTAGATTTTTTTGTATTTTTGAATTTAAAATACAAGAGCATAAACTAAATCTAATCTTAATACAAGAAAAAACCTAATAAAATGGAAGGAAATATAACACCATAAAGCACAATAGGGCATCTAATTTCACAAAAGAAAAGAAGGTAAGCACGTCAGGTTCACCAAAATGAATAGAAAGGAAATTGAAACCTCTTCTCAACCCTAATTTCCAAAAGGAATGATCCAAATTGATTAAACACAAGAGAGTGTTCAATGCAAAAATGGATCAAGCGATGGAGAGAAAGGGTGAAAAGAAGCTCAATTAGTGTTCTTTCTATTCATAGGGGAGTATATGCTTAAATCATGAAATAGATAAAAGACAAATACTCACCTTGAAGTAGGAAATTGTTGATTTCTGATGTCTGTGTTCAGTTTCGGGGAATTTTGCAACCAATTTTGGACCAAAAATGTTGAGACAGAGAAAACCTAGAAATATTTTTTCTTTTTGAAGTGAGGTTGACCTTGACCCTATTGGTAGGGTACAATTGTGCCCTAGGGTACAATTTGTTGAGATAATGGGTGTTGCACACATTGCATAATATTGTTATATTGTATTATTTTATGTTCTTATATAATGTTGTATCTAGGAGCACCTAGATGGATGTGCAACAAGTAAAGATTCCCATGGGATATTATTAATGAGTTGTATTGTAACATTGTGATAATATTTCATGTAATTATTTAATATTGGGGAAAAAAAATAAATTTCCAATATTAAGTGTGGGGTCAATGGATTAGGTAGCACATGGTTTTAGCAAATGGTTAATGTAATACCACTTGGTGGTTTTGTGGGACTTGCTGCTATATAAGCAACCACAAGGGTAGTTGTTATGGGAGAAGAAGAAGGAAAAAAAAGAAAGATTCAAGTGGAACACGACCTGGCAGGTTTGCTAAGGGAGCATTTGTGAAGATTGAAAGCATGACATGAGATGTGTGGATTCATGCTTGTTCACATGGATTGCTTAGTTGTGGCTATGGATTTGAAGGCTTTCATAGTTGTATTGCAATGGTATTTTTGTTGAATAATACATGGTGATGGATGCTTTTGGAGGTTGGGTTTTCGAAGGTATATCTTGTGTCACAATTTTTGTGGGTATGTTGTCTATTATCTTGCATGTGGATTTCAATTGCATATTTATTTCAGATCTATTATGGGTTATGTGGAAACAATTATATTCTTTGTTGCAAGTTTTCTTACAAGTGGTATCAAAGCTATGGTTTTATTATTGTAACCCTAGATTGAATCCATGGGTATGCATGAGAGGATAAAAGAAAGGGAAAGATATACGAGTTATTTATTCCACATCTGAAGGTTTTGGGTTTGCTATTATGATGGAATATTGGTAGATTTTGGGCATGTGAAATTGTTGGACAAAAGGTCTTTCAGTTGTTTCATTTAAATGAGGGTTTTAGGGGGTAGCTTGCAGAAATGATCTCCTAGGTAAAAACAAACCTCACCATTGGATCTAGGTTGATGTTTCCATAAATTTTGATATATAATATGCCCTAGTTTGGCCATGTTCAAAGGAAATGAAAGAGTTTTTTAGTTCCAGCCCATGATGGCCATCAAATTTAATCTTGTCAGAATTTTCGTCACAAAAGAAAAAAAAGTCATAGTGAAAATGGTAAAAAGATTGTCTTAGTAAAATGACCATAACTTTCTCTCAGGATGTCAAATTTTAGACTTCTTATAGCCATTAGAAAGCTAATTCAGAGCACTACAACTTGGTGTAGGTTTAGTTCTATGATTATGAAATTTTGTCAAGTTTTAAGAACCTAAAAGTTAGGTGTTATTTATTTTGAGCACAAATTAGGGCATAACTTGGGCATACAAAGTTAGATTTTGGACTTTGAGTAGTCAACAGAAAGCTTTTGGAGAGCTCTACAGATTGGTTCAGATTTGGTTCAAGTTTGACATGGCTTATTTGGTGATATATTAATCTAAACAGTTTATGATATATATTGACTATGGTAACATTATGAGTTTATGACATTGTATGTTTGGAGATTTAAGATTTGATGTCATTGCATACTTAGTTCATATTTCAGATTGGTCTCATGATGATATGGTTATCAATGTTTGGTTTGGATATGTATGATGACTTGCTGGGTTTACAAGTTGTGCAGTGTTTTAAGTAGTCTATACTTATAGGTTGCATTTATGGCTTGGCCATGGGTTGTCTTTTTCCATTGATCTTTCATTATTGATGCATATTCAGATTGGTGGCTTGGATTTGGGCTATCTATGCCCTAAGTCACATGATTTGCTGATTTTTCTTCTTATAGAAGGGATGAGATGTTATTACTAGGTACAGTCATGGTGGAGGATTGTGGTTGACTATTTTATGCTGATAGGTTGGGCATATTGAAAGTTAGATGCTTAGTTCATGGATGTGATCATGATGCCATGGATTTTGGCATGACATGATTGGATATACAAGTACATCCTTGATGTTCATTAGTTTGGATTCTTGATTTGGTTATGGTGGTATATCTTCTTGGCCAAGGATCATGGTTATTTGGTTTCTTTTGAGGAGCTCATGAGGTGCACTTTGAGTTCTTTGATGGTTTGATGCCTTGGTTGATTCTCATGGTTAGAGGATTTTTTTCCATCATGATGTCATGGATAGCTTGGATACACAATTTAATGGGAGCTTGTGACAGTGACGAGGTGGCAGTGTAGGATTAGTTCTTGGTTTGGTTTGTATCTTCTTGGTTTGGAGATCTTGGTTTCACTTGGTATTGACACTTTGGTTGTGTGAGTGTAGACCTGAAGAATCTTCATGTAGGAGATGGATTTTATGATGCCATGGGTGACTCAGTACCACAGTTGAGTGGGAGTTGTTGGCATTGATACATTTATTGAGTGTTTGTAGATGTTAGAAGTTTGTCTTAGATCTTATTGCTGCAAAAGCACCTTTGACATTTGCATGGTGCACTTGTTATCTTCATGGTGTGTGAAGATGGTTAGATCTTGAGGACTCATGGAGTTTTTGGTTATCTTCATGTTGTGTGGAGATGGTTCTGCATGGTATGTGGAGATGGTTTTCTTCATGGTGTGTGGAGATGGTTGCATCTTGAGGACTAATGGGGTTCTTGGTAAAGGTGTGGTTTATGATTTCATTTGACATGTTATCCTTGGTGTGAGGATGGTTTCATTATTATGTCATGGTATACTCTTGATACACGTTTAGAGTTTTGACATGTTATAGTATGTTCATATGGAGCATGTTATCTCTTTGGTTGAGAAGGTTAAACCATGTTGTCATATTTATGTTCCTAAGGTCATGGTTGGAACTTTGACATTAATCTTGGTTTAGTTTCTTGGTATTAAGTACATTGATCATAAGCTGGATACTTCATGATATTCCTATGTTGCATTTGGAGTTGGCATGAATTGATTGGTTACAAGTGCTCATGGATACTTAGAGACGGTGTTGATGCTGATTTCTCTTAGATTAAAGAAGTATTTGTTGGGACAATTGATGGTTTTAGCAGGAAGTTCGAGGGGTAGTCACCTGATATGGACTTGAGAGGAGATTTTTCTTAGATGAGTCTTGGTTGGATACTTGGATATCTTGATGAGCATTCTCATTCCCCACTCTTGGTCTACTCAAAAATTTTCTACTTGAGAGGTATAGCCCATTGTTGCTCTCAGGTGCATTGTATTTATGCTTGTCTTTCATGGATATGGATCTTGAGCTATGATACATGAGTTAGTTCCTGAGGATTCATTTGAAAGATGGTTTAGCATTAGTTATCTCCATTTGCATATGTTGTTATATAGATTGAGTTTGGGAGATGGTTTTATATTGGGCATATATCCTTCGATAGGAATGGTTTATGAGCTTGATCTTCTTGTGAGAGGCTACATCCATGATTAGTTATATGGTATGGTTTGGGTATTGTTGTGGCTTCTTGTTGGGGTTTTATGGAAGAGATCATACTTGCATAGTTTACATCTAGAGGTGTGTGTAGAAGGACATGATACAGGTTATGATTTGCATGGTTTCTCTTTCCTCTTGGTTATCTATTAGCTTAAAGAATAAATTTGACAACTGAGTGTCAATACACTTAACCAAGATCAAGAGTAAGTGTCGAGTAAGATAATGTTTCGAGCTATAACAAGTGCCGAGTGTAATAGATGTGGAGTGTTGACAAGTGTTGAATGTAACAGATGCCGAGTGTTAACAAGTGCCGAGTGTAACAGATGTCGAGTGTTAACAAGTGCCAAGTGTAACAGGTGCCAAGCATTAACAAGTGCTAAGAGCAACAGGTGCCGAGTGATACAGTTTTGTTTAGGTGCCGAGCTATCCAGGAAATAGCATGTGCCGAGTATCAGAAATACTTCAGGAGCCGAGTAACTCAGTAGATCAGCATAAAAGTTTGAAATTGCACAAATTATGATGCAAACAGTTTTTGCAGCCGACAGAAGGTAAACTTCGAGGGATTTAATGATAAAATTGAATCTTTTATTTTTCCCATGCAATTCTCATGCAGCCAATAAAAAAAAAGATAAAGGCATGCAACCAATTAGTAAAAGCAAGTATTGAGCGAGAAATTGAGATTCAATATGGATCATAGATTCAAATCAAACCCTAAGTCTTTGCAGTCTTTATAAGGAAGAAAAAATTTCATTGTAAATATATGAAAGGACATACAAGGGTGCATAAGCAAATCTATTTTTTCAGAAGCAAGAGTTATCAGATCACAAAGGATCAAGATCAAGAGAAGGCAGAAAAGGAGCCTGCATTCAACAATCAAGGATTGTAATCTATCAGGTTTATTGTATCTAATACTCTCTATCAATTGTATTAGAATGAAAATCCTATGGTGATAGGTTAGCTTTACAACTATTTTGTAAGATCCTTTTGATTAGGTGATTAAAATCCTTTAACAGGGTGACACTTCATGTTAAGTGTTTGTAAATCCTTTAACCAGGTCACTATTAATACAGTGTAAAACCTTTAACAGGGCAGGCCTTTAACAGGGTAAACCATCAGAAGTGGTTGAACAATATTGCTGCAGTAAATTTTTGTGGGTATCATCCCCACCCCAGTTTTACCTTCTTATTCCTGGAGGGTTTCTGGGTTACCAAATTCCAGTGTTAAGTGTTATTGATGCATGTGTTTTGTTACATGTTTATTTGATGTACTTACATGCATGCAATTTACTTTAAGTTAAAAGTTTTATTGACTAAAGTGTGATACTTATGATTCACACCCCCTCTCATAAGTACTCTTTCCATATTTGAATATTCCAACATTATCTTCCTAGATGTTTGGTTTCACTTACATTGGATTTGAGATTGGTTAGAGATTGTGATCACTAGTTTGTGCTCATGTATGTCATGTGAGAGATGGCATGGTTATTCCTTTATCTCTTTCCTCTGTTAGTTGTGGAGAGGTTGGGAGACTGTTGGAGATTTTTTATGAGAATTATTCTTGTAGATTATTGATTTATGTGTTGTGGATGTCCTTGAGACTACATGGATTCACTTCTTTGAGATATTTTAAGTGGATTGGTTATAGATTTGACATTATCTTTTGCAGTGTGAGCTTCTTGGTATATATATGGAAGGTATTTCTCTTGAGGCTTGTGATTGTAGGTTATAGATTGGATATGTTGATGATGTGAGATTCACTTAGTATACCTTTGGAGGTATGGATAGTTGGATGGGTTTGGCACTTGCTATGGGTGTTATTTCAGGTATGGATATTTTGACAACTACGAATACATGTGGTTACCTTTGGATCAAGTTTTTGTGCTTGGAATTTTAGTTGGTATAGGATTTTATGATCTTCTAATGTGACAGGTTGGGTGGCTTTCTCTTTGGATGACTTCTATGTATGTCCGGTGGCAGTGGCATAATAGGAGGTGAGATCATTCATGTTTGAGATGCTAGATACTTTGATTTTTTTGTGGGTACTAGGATGGAACACATGATTTACTTTTATCCATGATGGTGGATGTGTTGAGAGGGATTATTCCCTTGTTCATTTATGTGGCTACAGATTGACCCTACACAATGTATACAACAAGTGGGAGATTGTTGAGATAATAGGTGTTGCATACATTGTATAATATTGTTATATTGTATTATTTTATTTTATTATGTAATGTTGTATCTAGGAGCACCTAGATGGACATGCAACATGTAAAGATTCTCATGGGATATTCTTGATGATTTGTATTGTAACATTGTGATAATATTTCATGTAATTATTTAATATTGGGGAAAAGAATTAAATTTCCAATATTAAATGTGAGGTCAATGGGTTAGGTAGCACATGGTTTTAGCAAATGTTTTATGTAATACCACTTGGTGGTTTTGTGGGACTCGCTACTATATAAGTAGCCACAAGGGTAGTTATTATGGGAGAAGAAGAAGGCAAAAAAGGAAAGAGTCAAGGGGAACAAGGCCTAACAGGTTAGCCAAGGGAGCATTTGTGAAGGTTGGAAGCATGGCATGGGATGTGTGGATTCATGCTTGTTCACATAGATTGCTTGGTTGTGGCTATGGCTTTGAAGGCTTCCATGGTTGTATTGCAATAGTATTTTTGCTAAATAATACATGGTGATGGATGCTTTTGGAGGTTGAGTTTTTCCCTATATGAGGGTTTCCCAGGGTATATCTTGCGTCACAATTTTTGTGCGTTCTTGCATGTGGATTTCAATTGCATGTTTATTTTAGATCTATTATGGATTATGTGGAAATGGTTATATTCTTTGTTGCAAGTTTCCTTACACAATTGTGCCCCGAAAAGTCAATCTTGACCTTTTTTTCTCTGATGAAAATTTCGTTCATGGATCTCGAAAGTTCAATGAAAAGGGTATCTGAATTTTCTCTCTAATTCGTTGTTCCACACTTATATCTGCAATAAAAATAGTTTTGTTGTTTGGATAAGGGTTTGCCTTAGTCAAACCCCAATTTGGAATCAACCTTACTAACATAATTGAAATAGAGAATGCTAGCAAGTAGTAGAAGTAAATCTAACAATGAAGCTATGATACTTAATAGATATGCAATTGTATTTGAAATGTAAACAAATATATTGATATGAAAGCTTGAAGATAACATTAGCAAATGTAAATCAAAATCTCCATGAATGTATGCTTAGAATCCACCTTAAAATAAGAATAAAAATGATCTTGAAGATGAACAAAGGCTCTTGAAGGAAGATTACAGCACCATGATGGATAGATCTAGGGTTTTGAATGATGAACCTTGAATGCTTGAACTAAATCCCTTCAAAGGCTTGAATGCTTCAATCCTTGATCTTAATTGGATAACTTGAATGCTTAAATGCATGAGATAGTAATCTTTCTCATAGATTGTCGATGCACTCATGGATCATGGATCGTAACTTTGCTCACAATAAAGGTAATGTCAAAAAGAGGCAAGAAGAATTCCTTATATAGTGATCCAGGGCACTAATTCCTATAGAAAGTCGACATAGGAGAATTAAATCCTATTTAACCTTAACCCCTAAGAATGGACCTAGATTAAATGTAATTTAAAGGTGTACCATTCTAAAACCCAGAACAACCAACCTGAAAGCAGGAAAAAAAACTTTCCAAAGCCTAAGAACCCAAAACTTTTAGAAACTGAAAATAGGTCCGAGAGTTAGGGACGAGGTCAACCCTACCCTAGGTTAGGGTTGAGTTTGTCTTTGACCTAGGTCAAGGTCAAGGTCGACCTTGACCGAGAAGGTTGTCCTTGACCTAGAGACCAAAGTGCTTAGTTTCACAGTGCAATTTGTCAGAAAGAGATTGAAAATGAAGAGAGAGAAGCAAAATAGGAGAAAACTACCAAATCCATGCAAAAACCCATTCAAGGCACTTGATATGACCCTAGACCACTTACTCATAGAGCTAAATGCTCTTAACATAGAAGTGCTTCCATTTTAAGATGATACATATGTTAAAAGTTATTGTAGAGATCAATATTTCATTCTATGGAAATTAAAATCTACATACCATGGATTTTGAACTGAAAATCAAAGAAGGGATACTTTTGCAATAACCCAGATTAGTCCACAAATATCACTTAGGATGAATTGACGATTACCATCAAATACTACTATATCAAAATCAAATGATGATTACCATTAAATACCACTATATCAAAATCAAATGATGATTATCATCAAATACCACTGTATCAAAATCAAATGGTGATTGCCATCAAATACCATTGTATCATTTAGGGTATCACATACCATTGTATCAATTAGGGCATCAATTACCATTAGATAATTTAGGGCATTAGATACCACTATATCATTTAGGGCATTGATTACCATTGGATCATTTAGGGCATTAGATACCACTATATCATTTAGGGCTTCAGATACCACTATATCAATCAAGGCATCAAATACCACTATATCATTTAAGGCATTAGATACCATTGTATCATTTGGGGTGTCAATACCACTGTATCATTCCTTTCCTTTTGATTTCCTAACTGTGGCAATAACATAAGATTAGAAGATATGCTCATAATCATGATTCTTATAAATGAAAGACTGAAATAACAATCCATCAAATAAATCTATCTCTCGCAAATATATATATTCCATGTTTAGTTAGAAGATCAATCAATCTAACTGGTTGCCAACTATATTGACGATAAGAGTTGTTTTCATTTAAATAAATAACTATAATGATGATACAACTCAATTAATCCTACCTTCTACTTGAATATACTTCATAAAAGTAAAAATACCTATTTTTGACAAACGTTTGAATGCATAGCTTATATTTATTTGATGCACGTCCGACATCTTGTGGAGAGGGGAAACATTGTTAGGGGCTTAACCACCCAACCTCGAACCATAACTTATCCCCACACAATCTCTAATGAGAAAGGCCCTCCGTACCTAGAATAGACATGGAACATCTTGTCATCCACTAAGCATCCTAGTATCTAATCACACCACTCGACTTGACAAAAGGAGAAAACAATAAACATAATCATGTGTGAGCTATTAAATGATTCCTATTAAAAATGATAAACATTGTTATGTCACATCTGATTTTGTTTCATATTTTGGTGGGTACCTTTCTCTCACCTCTTCACCCTTTTCTTTGGCTATACAGCCAGGTGAGTTCTAGATGTTTGAATCTCGGAGAAACCAACTCTTTCTATTGATTCTCAACTAATATAAAAATATTATATGTTTCCAGCTCATCACAATCTGTGATTCAAAGAATGTTATCTCTAAGACTTGCAGAATAATATCATTGATTCTAAATTTCAATGGTATAAATAGAATATGGTAGCATGTCATGGATACTTGACTTTATTCATCTTAACTAATGATATTATAAACAAGGATGATTTGCTTCATAATCCAAAATTGTATCTTATTGTTATAAAAATTAGGCTGTAGTAATAACTGATTATGAAATTATAATACAATGTTTGGATTTTTGGTTAATCACGTAACTTAGTATAATCTAAAGGGAAGAATGGAGTTTTGTTGAATGTTCAACAACCCGCCTCAGAAAGGATCTTGACGCCAATTTCCAGATTTTATAAATTTAACATATATTTGTAACTTGTAGCCCCTAAACTATATTTCTTCTTTGAAAATCTCGATATGGTTAATCAGATGGCCTTAGTCTGAACGTGCTTTAGATATAATCATAATTGTTGATTAATATCCTTTACAAACTTGGGCTTATTTGAATATAGCATACAATTGATGAAAATCACACTACTCTACTTCAACTCGATCTACCTTGCAAGTGTTTGAAGTTTGAATTGCTTGAGAATAGAAGTTGGGAGCCAGAAAATAGAAGTTAGGTGCCATGAAAATACAAGTCGGGTGCTTGGAATAAAAATAAGAATAAAGTGATGCTTTCTGTCTCCTTCGACTTCAAAATATAAGAAAAGTGATGTGACTCCTTGGATTCCAAGAAGCCGTAACATAAAAGAATGTCTTGGCTCTTGGACACCAAATAAATCTACCAAGTGTTAAATCGGTTTTCAAGCAAGAAAAAGAATAAAAAGATGGAAGAAGATTTAAAGGTTTAAGATTGGAGTTATTATAGTTTGTATTTATCTACGTACACGTAGATATATTTTTTGAGGTGGCATCATTATATTATAAAGAAAATAATATTATGGTGTCACTTTATATTTATATCTATGTGTATGTACATAGGTAGATATATTATAATAATATGGTGAAAGATCATTCAAAATCCTTTGAGGTATGTATTATATTTTAATTAAATTATTTTATGTTTTGAATTGTTCATTTAATAGCTCATGCGGTTTCATCAATTGTATCCTGATGTTCAAGTCTCTAGGTCCTCAAAAATGGTGATTCACGATTCATACCCATTTGCCCAATGATGGTGATGCTCTTGTGCTCAATTCTTTTCTAACAATGCTTCCACCCTTCAACATGCTTCCTACAAGGAAATTCTCTGTGGTTAAATCATATTACCATAACAAGTTATTTAATCATAAATAATCATAATGGCTAACCACCTTTTCAATTCCATGAATTCATGATAAATAATCAACTAGCATGTTATCGTCATATGAAATTATAACAACTAACCATCTTACCATTTCATAGGATTATAAAAAATTTAACTATCAACTGACTTTATGTAACCTCAATCACTATATGAATATTTTAAATTAGGTCAAAAATTGGAATGTAACATAATGAACAAAGAAATTGACGAGATTGAGAAGAACAATACTTGGAACTTAGTAACAAGACCTACAGACAAAAATGTCATTGGGACAAAGTGGTTTTTTAGGAATAAGCTCAATGAAAATGGTGAAGTAACAATAAACAAGGAAATACTGTTATGCAAGGGTTATTCACAAAATGAAGGAGTTGACTATGGAGAAACTTTTTCTCCAGTGGCCAAACTTGAAGGATTTAGAACTCTTCTTGCATACTCAACTTACAATAATTTCAAGGTATATCAAATGGATATCGAATCTGCATTTTTAAATTATATACTAGAGGAAAAAGTATACATTGAACAACCTAAAGGATTTGTAGATCCAGACAAAGGGAACATGGTATGTAAATTGAACAAAGCTATTTATGGATTGAAGCAAGCCCCAAGAGCATGGTATGAAAGATTGCATAACTACTTAGTGAAAATTCATTTTTAAAGAGCAAATGATAATGACAACTTATATTTGAAAAATGATCAGAATAACGAAGTACTACTATCTAAGATATTTGTTGATGATATCATATTTGAGGAAGAGAAGAATTATGTAAATTATTTACTGATGAAATAGAAAAGGAATTTGAAATGTCTATGTTTGGAGAAATCAAATTCTTTGTTGGATTACAAGTATGCCAAATAAAATTTGGTATGTTTATTTCACAATCCAAATGCATCAAGGAAATATCACAAACTTTTGGTATGGAGGATTCAAGGCCAGTGAGTACACCTATGTCTACAAGACATAAGCTATCTAAGATTGATGATTCTACTAATGTGAACCAGACCCTATACAAATCCATGATAGGAAAATTGCAATATATTGTTCACAATAGGCCATATATTGCTTTGACAGTTGGGATAGTTGCTAGATTTTCAACAAATCCTATAGAGAATCACATGATGGCTGTAAAAAGGATATTGAGATATCTAAAAGGTATAGAAGACTATAGATTATACTACAAGATGAATGATAGATTTGAACTGAAGGTTTTCACTAACTCAGATTGGGCTGGAAATATTGATGATAGAAAAAGCACTAGTGGAGGTGTGCATTCTTTCTAGGAAAGTGATTGGTGTCATGGACAAGCAAGAAGTGGAATTTTATTTCCCAATAAATAGTTGAAGACAAGTATGTGGCAGCTAGAGTGAATTTTTCAAACATAATATGGATCAAACAATTGTTGAAAGGTATGAAAGAAGAAATTACAGATTGAGTAGTTATCTATTGTGATAATACATGTGCTATCAACATTTCAAAGAATCCAATGATGTACACTAAGACAAAGAACATTGCTATCAAGTATCATTACTTGAGAGAATTAATTCAAGACAAATAAGTGAAGCTAGAATATGTGAATATAAAGGAACATATTGCTAACATATTCAAAAAACCATTACCCAAAGATGCCCATGAATATCTTAGAGGTAAACTAGGGGTGATTTCCCTCACTAAAGCTACTTAAGGAGACAAGGTGCATTGCATCACATGTGTTAATCATAACTTTCTACATAGTGGTGCAATGCAACTCTACTTTGGGACATGCCTAAGGTAAAATACTTTAGTACAACAAAAATAGAATAGTGATAGATAGATGACAAGTATCAGCTAGACATGCAAAATCTACATAACTCAGATGTATGAAGAATTTTAAGTTGAGAGAGCTATACATCTTTGGCATTGTTGTCAAAGAGGGAGAGATTACTAAGAAGTCAAAGAGGGAGCAATTACTAAGAAACAAAGATCCAAAGAGGGAGAATATTAACGAAGAGATTATTGAGAAAAGAGAGAATCATGAAAGTGAAGCAGATTTATAGAGGGAGTTTGCATGGATGAGAATCAGAATCAAACTAAGGATGTTGGTCACTCATGGAAATGAAATCTTTTGGATTGTATGCAAACTTAGCTATTACTAGTATTTAGATCTTTGAGATGTTTCCATCAATGCCAAAGAGGGAGATTGTTGGAAAGTTATAGATGGAACAATTCTTGTTTTGTCATTGATGTCAAATCTATGGATGAGACATATTGCTACCTAGTATAACTGCTATATCTATTTGATTGATGAAGAGGATTTGAGAAGTTACTCATAACTATAGCACCTAAAGGAAAGGTTGAAGTTATGAAAATGAAGTTACAATGGACATATGATTGGATAGACTTTGATAAAGCAAAGTAATTGTTTATGTCAAGAAAGCTAAGCCAAGCCGAGAAAAAGAGTAAAATACCAAGGAGTGTCGAGTAATGCTAGTGTCAACCGAGCTACATTTAGTGCTGAGAAAATCTAGTGTTGACCAAGCATCAACATCGATCGAGGGAGTTAGTTGATGTCGAGCGAGAAGACTTTACAATGACCGAGTATTTTAGTGTTGACTAAGTATAGAATTTAGAGATTGTTGAGTGACAATAAAAGAACAAATTCAAAGAAATCGTAAGATCAAGCCAACTTAGTTGATTTCTTGGGAGAATTAAAATGTGTTGAAGATAATATTGATGAGTTGGATCATTAAATTTAATGAGATGATTAGGTAAAGACCTTATCGAAAAATTCTAGAGGATGATCAAGAAGATGGATAGATACAATGAATCGAGTTTAATCTAATTATAAACCCTAAGATCTATGGTGGATGTAGAAAATGGTAAAGCATGACTTATGTATTTAAAGAGATACAAAACTAAACTTTTGGTGTTGTGTCCATTCAAGCCCAGCCAGTGTGCATATGAGTGTGTTTGTATGTGAAGGAAGACATACAGAGAAAGGTTTATCAGAAACACACAAGAGTGTGAATGCAAAGGTAAAGGAGAAATCTTGTAGATATAATGTTGTTGTTGATAATAGAATCAGAGTAGAAGACTTAAGTTTTGATAAGAAGAGTGGACTAATTTCTTGAAGGGTGACCAAGTAGATCAAGATTAGAGATGACAATGGAAGGCTTATTAGTGAACAGGTTTAATTTCTTATCATTGTAAATAGTTTGTATTGAATTCCTTTTAACTAAGGTTGACCTAATAGTCATTTGAAGACTTAACATTATGTGTAAATTTTTAAATAGGGTGACATTCTAAATGGAATGATTAAAGTCCTCTTACAAGGCCACTCCTAATAGGGTGATTAAATCCTCTAACCAAGTCACATTAAATAGTGTGTATTGTAACCTTTTTATAGGGTTGGCTCCTAATAGAGCTCACTTCGAAAGAGTGAAAAAGAGGGTCATGTTGTTGGTGGTTTTTCCCAAATTGGGTTACCACGTAAAATTGTAGTCTCAAATTGTGATGAATGTTTTATGATTTTTTACATTTGGTAATGTTTTCATTATGCAATGCAAGTTATAGTTTATGATAGTTTTAGAATAGAGACTGAGTAAAAATAGGATAAGCAGAACAGTGAAGTGTTTAATGTTTAATTGTTCAAGTGGTACATAGAGACCTTGAGCAACTAATTCACCTCCCACCATCTCAGTTATTCTAAACATTTCTAACACTACAATGACATGAGGTTGGGGTTGGGGGTGGTGTCCCCACCTCCCACATTAACACTTTAATATTTTCTCAATTTAATTATTTATTTAGTTTTTCACACACACACACACACACACACACACACACACAAACACACACACACACACACACACACACACACACACACACACACACACACACAATTCATTTGAACTAAAATACACTTTTCCCAAAAAGCTATATTTTTACTATTCTTATTATTTATTCTTAAAGGAAAAATTCTACATACCAAAAGAAACCAAATTTAGAAGAAAAATAAAGGTACACGTATTTTTTCTTGAAATTAGACATCTAATTAAATTATCAAAATCATGGGATGCTTTTTCGTAGCATGGATTCTTGTCTTTTTTTTTCTTTTTCTTTTGATAGATAATAGGTTGAAGCCTAGATCATTTATTATTTATTTATTATTATTGTTAAGATTAGTTAATTTTATGTGTTAATCTAGAGCGGATTCGAACCTAAGACCTCCCTGATAAGAGGCTCACAATTTACTATTGCATTGTAGGCTCTTGCCTTAAAATTTTTAGGTAAGGGGTCAAAGCCAAGAATGAACTTTAATGCCTAGTTGTAAGAACTATAGGAAAGAAGTCCCAATATTACACCAAGGGTCAAAGTAGACAACTCTCAATTAAGAACCATGGTTGAGAGCAACCCTATCCCTATGGAGACTTGAACCTTGGTTGTAGGCTCTACAGGAAAGAAGCCCCACCATTTCACCAAAGGCACAAGGAAAATCTTTTGGGGCAATAGGCTGAAGCCAATAATGTTCTTCAACCCTTGGTTGTAAGCACTACAGGGAAAAAGCTCCACTATTTCACTAAGAGTCAATGTCAACGACTCTCAATTAAGAACCACAACAGAGAGAAACCTTGTGGAGACTTGAACCTTGGTTGTATGAACTACAAGAAAGAAGCCCCACCATTTCAACAAAGGAACAAACCTAAAAAATTTGGAGTAATAGGCCAAAGACAATAATGTTCTTCAACCCTTGGTTGTAAGCACTACAACAAGAAGCCCCACTATTTCACTAAGAGTCAAAGTCAACAACTCTCAATTAAGAACCATAGTAGAGAGCATCCCTGTGGAGACTTTAACCTTGGTTGTAGGTGTTGAGTTGTTGTCTTACACGATGCTTAATGACATGAATCCTTTTGAACTCCTCTCTTGAAAAGCTAATTTGCGATCAACTCTAAGGTTCTGGGCAATCTTGCGACCTACTGGAATCCGCTCAGTAGAAGATAAATGTGAGTATTCATGAGGAGGCCTTTGCTGGTTCGAACCAATTTCAAATAAGATGACCAATTTGCTTGTTGTTTCAAAATTAACCACAAAAGAGATGTGTTTTTTGATATTTTTTATTTTTAAATGAATGCAATCTAACAATGCAACTATATGAATTCCTAATTTAACTAGGGGTTAGCAAAGCAAATAACAAAGATAAGGTAATGAGAGATGAAAGTAAATAGCATGAAAGGGAAATTCCTAATGGACATAAGTCACGAAAATAACATGTCTACAAGTTAGGCCTTTGAAAAGATCAGCAGGTAACCAATGAAAATAGGAGCAACACTTCCTCAATTCCACTGATGCAATTGTCGATGGGAATTTAGTAGCCATAAGATGTTTCACTTTTCATCAGATTGCAAGGCCACAAAAATTGCACTCATGCGAGACAAGAAGTTATACAGTAACAATAGGGTGATCTCTTCTCCAACTAAGTACGTTAGCAAAATTTGTAAACATGTGGCAAACACTAGACCTAAAAGATCACACAATCAAAATAACACAATAAAACAATTGGCTCTATTACACTTCATGAACATACATTCACAAAATATAACACAGGCAAGAATCACTACACTCCACATGCGAGCACCAATAGCATATATTATTACATCAAAATAACAACAGTGACCTAGAATACGAATTACATTCTTGAATTTATAAGAAATTCTCTCCTCAATTTTTATTGAAAGTAAAAGATTCCTTCATGAAAATATATGCCTAAAACTAATAAAAAAAATCTATTTATGAACAAACTAACTCTCTAACTAGTGCTAAGTAGAACTCCACCCTTGTTTATATCATTTAATGGGTGTATGAGCCTTTACATATTTTAAAACAAAGAAAATATGAGAAAATGAGGAGAAAAAAAGCCATTAGATGATGTAGGAGTCTCAGGAGGTGCCAAAAATAGAAGCTCCATCTTCACTAGGTGTTTGTAGGAGTTAAATTGTTGTCAGAATGCATTTTTGGTGCATGGAAAGCTCTAAATTTGGAACTGGTAGTTAACTATCGGTGCACCTCTAAAGAAGTGCACCTTGGGAGAAGAGTACCTTACACACTAGCACATCAGCGCACCTGTGGAGAAATTTGTGCAAGGTGCTTAATTCACCAAAATATCAAAGTTCTTAGTTTTGAAAATAGTTTTTGGGTTTTACTCAAATGGGGTTTTAGATCACTTTTGTGTACTTACTTTGATCCTTTTGATGATTTATACCCTCTTTATAGAAAAAACTTTCATAGACCTGAGCTCCTTTTGCTTTTAAAATCCCAAGGCACCTGTATTGAATCTTGTCATTAATAGTTGCATAAGATGAAGAACCTGTTCTGGTTCATGTATCCAACCTCTGTATCTTTGATCTTTTCTTCTCTCCAACCATTCAATCCTTCTAAGTCAGAGACCAGGGGATTCAAACTATCCAAAATGATCAAATGTTTGAAACTTATATGTATATTTTTTCACAAGTTTTTCTAGGTCCTCTTAACTAGCTTTTTTGGAGGTCTTCTACTCAAAATATCAAGTTGAAAGTTTCTTCAATCCCTAAAGCTGGGTAGTTGAAGGTTTGGTGTTTTAGGGACCCAAATTACATTTTTAGTTCTTTTCAATGGTGTAAATTTTTTTGAATTCTGAGTTCTAGGTCAAAAGTTATGACCTCAACAAGTTAAGGATGGCTTTTTATCTACACAAAGAAGCAAACATTAGTTTGAAAAGTTAAAAAAATTAATTTAAACAAACCCTAGATATGAAAAAACACAAAACATAAACCCTAAAACCAAAAAATTTGCTAAACAAAACCCTAAAAAATATTGAAACACCTTTAGAAGACAAAAAGGTGCACCTTGCGCATCTTGAAGGTGTGCTAGGTGTGTCTCCCCCTACACAAAAAACCCTCAACACTAAGGGTGGGCTAGGTGTGCACCCTTATAGTGTGCTTAAGACAAATAAATGTTGGAAGGGGTGCGACCTAGAGTGGAGTGTGCCTTTGGAGGTGTGCACCTTGTGCAGGTGTGTACTTCCAAAAAGAAGTGCTCCTACTAAAGCATTTAACGCACTAGTGCACCTTTTGGGGTGTGCTAGGTGCACCAAGTGCGCTAGTATGCACCCATATACATATAAAAAATTGAATATTCCTCCTTATAACCTCTAGTTTTTGGAAATTGGGTTTTTTAGGCAGAGACCTAGATTAAGCCAAAACACTTAAAAAAACCTTAAAAAGACTCAGACTCCAGATTAGAGATCTAGAAAGCTAAAAAATTACACTAGGGGTTCCCCATTTCTAGGCAAAATGGGGTGTGCATTGTGAAATCACAATAGTAGGCAATACAAGAAAGAAGCCCCACCATTTCACCAAAGGCACAAGCCCAAAATTTTTGGGGAAATAGATCGAAGCCAATAATGTTCTCCAACCCTTGGTTGCAAGCACTACAAGCAAGAAGCCCCACAATTTCACCAAGAGTCAAAGTAAACAACTCTAAATTAAGAACCATGGTAGAGATAAACCCTATGGATACATGAACATTGGTTGTAGGTGTTGGGAATCAAAATTGAAGCCTTGATTTTGAGTACCATTCTAAATTTTGAGTAAAATTGAGCCCATGTAAGAGCATTTAATACATGTGTACGCGGTTGTATTTTTGAGAGCTATGAAGTGTTTCATGTTTCTAACACTTTTTATTCAGCATGTGCATATGTACCATAATGATAATTTATCATTCTGAGTCATTTTGTGAAGTTTCATTTTGAGCATTGCTTAAATCAACATTTTTGCCTAAGTGTTAAACACTAACAAGTAGCCTAGTTTGCAATTTAATATCTTTCACCCAGTTAAGTTGCATGACTTACTAATTTGGAAGTGTTTAGTATGCATATCATCCAACATATATTTCAATTTTCAAGTCATTTTGATATGTTTTGACTAGGTTTTGAATCATGCTGATGCATATTTCTCAGAATTTCAGGAAGCCCTGTTTGACCAGTAATAAATCTAACCTAGTTGACCAAAATGAGAAAATTTTCATTACATTCTATGGGTCATGGAATTTTTATGTTCCAAATTTGATCCTATGAAGAATCCATTTGACTAATTTTCAAACACGATTCCAAATGTAGTTTATGAAATTTTACTGGTGTCAAAAAATTATAGATTGATCAGTAGCCCTGTTCGAGATGTGCTAACTCTGAATCCATGATAGATGAGACCAAATGATTTATACCACTTTATTCTACTCTAAAAATTCTACGAGTGTGTTAGTTTTCAAGTCTTGATGAATTTTTTTGCGCACTTTCCTAGGTCCATTCCGTTTGTGAAAATCATAGTTTTATTGATATTCCTAGTTCTCCAAATCCAAGTAGCCAACTTCGCACGCTTGCCAAATTTTCCAAGTTATTCATCATGAGCCAAAATCACATATTTATACTACCCTCATGACAATAAACTAATGCCCCAGTTTTCATGCCCCCAAATGTTCGTTTGACATGTTTTCAAGGCCAAAACCAAACACACTATTATTTTTTGACATGTTTGTTTGCAGGCAATTTTAAGTCAACAAATTTGACGGTCAATATATTTTGACCCAAATGTCATCATGACATGAAATTTAACAAGGTACAAGAATGTGGAATAGAGAATTAGTTTGGTTAATCTTAGGGCCTGGTTGTTTGATTTAGTTAGTTTTTAAAGTTGACTCATAAGCCTCTCTGATAGAAAGTTATAGTTTCAAAAAAGGGGTAAAGTAAGTTTTAAATGACCAATTAATGATCAATTCTGATCTAGATCATGTCTAGTCAGTTTAGGGAGTCAAATCAATGGATTCCTAGAGTTAGGTGTTTTAGTTTGGAAATTTTTTTTTAGCCAGACCTACCTTGGGTCCCGACTAACTTCAATAGATTGATAAGGCATAGTTGGGAGTTGGGATGGTTAAAGAAGATTTGAATGAATTTGATCAATCAAGATATTACGTATTTAGGATATTGTGATTGGTCTAAAATGAGACTTGAAAATGCAAGGTCAATACCTCATATTCTTCTCAAAGTGGATACCCAAGTCTTGTAGTTGATAATACATCACAAAACTATAACACTGATAATGAAAGAGCTGATGCTCATAATTTAGAGTTGGAACACATGAATATTGTGTGACATTGTTCACCTAAAATAGTCAGAATGTGATTTCAAAAAAGGGTTCCTTTTGAAAGAAATCGAATGGAGGGATATTTGTAGATTTTCAAAAAGGAAGTTATGATGGTCAATCCCTAACATTGCACAAAAGTCACGTAGGGGAAGGTTGAAGGGAAATGCTTAATGAAAAATCCCACATTCATCTTGTGGGGGTGTTTTGATAGTTTTTATACTCAAAGGAATGATAAACAAGTGTCTTAAGCACATGCTCCCTTTGGGACATGAGGCTTGCGTGGTGGGACTCGTGTATAGTTGGCTACGAGGTGTAGATGGAAATTTTGACCAAGTGCAAGCAATATGAAAGCTGATTATGTGGTGCATTTCGAAGGCCATTCGTGAATTTGGGAAGTTGAAAATTGTAGAGTTTTGAAGCTACAAAAAGGGTATGGTTAGGAGCCGTATGGTTGGGAGATAAAAAAATTTGAAGCTAAGAAGCTACAAAAACTTCATAAGTTTGGGAGTCTGAGGATGTGAAAGTTTTGAAGATATGCTCAAGCATGAGATCGAGAGGTCAAAAATTTAATGTTGTGAACTTATGCTTGAGAAGATGTGGGTACCACTAAGCGATGAGGTGGCAGATTTAACCAATGGGGAGTTGACACATGGCATCCATGTGGAATTGGAGAGATAAGGTAAAATCTAAATTAAACTATTGAAATAAAAAATTCTCAAAACTATTGAATTTTTTTAAAGATACGATCATTTCATAAAGTTAAAACTATATGAATTTTTTAAATTTTCAATATTAAAATGCTCTGTTCATGGCCAAGGGCCTGGAATTTTCAAATGCACACTAGTAGGGCAATTTTTGTCCAAAATGTGAAGTGTAATATACCATTGGAAAGGGGAGAAGATGAAGTTTTCAAATCTATAGTTAGAATATGTATAGGTCATCGGTGATAAAAGATATAGGTAGATTTGTAAAATCAAAGGCACTCTCAGTAGAATGGGTGTTTTTAATCTTGGAGTTTTAGAATCAGTTGGAAAGCAATCCGAGAAGTTTGTTGGCACTAGATTTGGGGGAAAATATTTTTAGGTGTATTGTTATACCTAAAAATCTATTTGGCATGTGTTTTGGCCTAAATTTTATTGACAGTTTTGTGTCTTCTTACAAATTAGTTGTGTTCTCCATCATTTTGAAGATATTTTGATCACATTGTAGAGGAAAAATGATGAGATTTGATTTTTAGTTGAAGGAAGAGAGAAGAGAGAGGCTTTGCAACATGGGATAAAGATTCAAGTGGACATGTGTCACTTCTAGATTAGATCCAGATTCTTCTTTCTCTATATCTTTCTCTTTTTCTGTCATTGTAAGGATTGGTTCCAGGTTTTTGGACAAATTTCCATTACTATGATACCACCTTTCTTTAACATTTCTCTCTCTATATATGAACAACATTAATGAAGTTTTAGAGATAGTTATAGTCTATTCAGTTGTTTCATGAGTTAATTTCATGCATCCTCATGTATTTGTTTCAAAGAAATGAATAAAATGCAACAATGAGTTTATCTTCAGTCTGAATCTTGTCCCGTGTTTGTGTTGTTTGTAATCTTCTATGGTTTGTGAACAAATAGCACAAATTCAGTTGCAATTTGTTTTAGGTTGTATGTTTTGGTATATTTTTTTTATGATTCAAGGAGTCATGTAAATTCTTTATTTACCATAATGGGGTTGTAGATTTCATGAAGAGATAGGTCGAGTATGAGATTCAGTCTTCGTGTAGATGTCTAATTCAAAAAGTGATAGGATAGATTTGGAGTCTTGATATATGAGATATATCATTGATATCCAAGGATGTATGTTTGTGGTTTCTAGAATTTCTCAATAGATAAGGCACTGATCAACTATAGGATTCATATGTTTTGTTGCTCATGTCTTGATTATGCTGAAATCAACATATTAATCAACATCTTTTCCCTTTTATGTTGAAGAGTTGAAAGGATTTACCCTCACTTAGCTTGTCAAGTTCATAAGTTATGTTATTATCTATTTCATGTCTATGTTGTTTGCATAAGCAATAGAAGAATTGGGGTTTCAATCTGCTTTGTCTAGATTCACATATATGTTTTGGCAACTAGTACCATATGAATGAATCTGAGGTTCACCTGCCTAGGTCTTGTAGAGCTTGAAGAAGAAGAATGGGTATAGCCTTATATTTGGCCCCAATGTCTGAATAAGTATGTTGAACATGAGAATTAGCTTCCCCTAGACGTATTTGTTCCTATCATTAGGTTATTCAAAAGCTATTAATTTAGGAGCCAACAAAATGATGACTCTATTAGAGACTGTACTAAATCTATATGATAGAAAAACCTTGACAATTTGAAAAGAGATCCAATATAGCAGAAATAATTTGCTATAGCAGTAAAGTTGTGAGGTGTTTTTCGTTTCTTTGCTAAAGATTCATGTCTCCTAGTGGTTACTTTATTTAGGAAAAAAATACTTTGAAATTTGAATGTAAATTGCATTGTTACTAGTGAATTCATCATCATCAATTTAGCTGGATAATATTTTAAAAGAAGTGTTGTAAAATCAGAGTTAGAATAGATCAAAAGTATTTTCTCTTTTCTAAGTGTTTGATGATTTGCAAGTTTCACAAGTTGAAAGTCAGTTTCAAATTTATCAAGTGATAAATCATGTTTTAAATATTTCTCACAATTGTGAGTGTTAACTCTCCAAAGCAAGGATTTTCAACTTTTTTGGATAGATCTGGAAGTTTGGTAAGAAGATCTTGGCAAGAAAAGAAAAGTTATCAGTTCTTGATTGACAAGTTTGAGTGTTGTATGCATTTATTGTTCTAAGAATTTGAATGTTAAAAATAAAATCACATCAATGATTTATTTGTTCTCTTCAAGGAGGTGGTGTCTCTACAGGGTTATTACAAATGGTGTGAAGAAATCCTTGTTTGCACCCATGTTGAATTAGCAAATTGAGTTGCAACATCAATACTCAAAGGTATTTTTAATTTTCATGAGTTTCCCTTTCATGAAAGTCGAGTGAATAAAAATGGTTGCCTCTATTTAGTGACTTTCAACACTAGGAGAAAGAGGTAGAGTTTTTTGTTTCAAAATGGAATCAGATCTTAGATCTAAAGTTAGTTTACCAAGTCATGAAAGTGTGCTTGAAGATATTGTAGAGATATAAAAGGAACTTTGCAATCAAATTGTCAGTTCATAAAAAATACAGTAGGAAGTATTCAAGGTCTAAGAGATAATCAAGTTTATAAGAGTTTTAAGTTAGAAATCATGGAGATGCATGTTTCTTTAAGACCTAAGGAAGCTTTGTTACCTATTGTGTTCTTATCTAAGTCTTTATGCTTGATTCATTTAATTGGCCAACAAATTTGAGATTACAAAAGAATTTGCACGTTGAAGAATACATCAAGAAGAGGGAAAGTGATTTATATAAAAATGAATTTAGTGATTCGTATAACAATGGAATTCATTATGAATCTTCTAATGATGAAAGTCAGAATGAATGTGATGAATCCATAGATGATGATAATGTGTCTTATGATCATGAAGAGATGGATTCTAGATCTAGTGAATCAAATGATTTCAGTTAGCAAGATGAATATGGATACATAACTGAAAACAAATAATGCGATAGTATGTATGAGAGTATGGAAACCTCTAACAACAGTACACATAACTCTTCTTGTGATGAAGATGAGAATGACGAAGTACCTATTATTGAGGTATTGTGCAAAGAAGAGGAAATATGTTATGATAAGGATTCTATTTTTTCATATTATCTTACTAATGATACTGTTTCTATAAGTATTTTATATCAGCTACATTATGATCATAGCCAAGGAAAATAGACTTGCGATGAAGTCTTGTTGAATGTTGATGAAATCTCAAAATTATTGGCTCATGATCTTGAAATGTATGCAAAATTTTCTCAAAATTCTCATACCTTCCCTTGTTATGTTTATTCTCAAGATGAAGTCCTTTCCCCAAAGATTGATATTGGAACTAGTACAAAATCATAACATTCTTTGTCAAATTTTGGAGGTCTGTATGACAGTAGTTCAAGTATCAATACACATGATGACTTGTCTTATGTGGAGAATACTATTAGGGAGAAATTTGATACTATTTAAAATTCTTTTCATGTTGATGATATTGAAATTGGTTTTGATTGTTCATATGATGAAGAGGAAAATGCTAGAAGTTGTGATTCTAAGTTTGATCTTTCCTTATGTGCTGATGAATCTTGTGACGATAAATTTGATGAGTTCAAAGTTCATTCTAATGAGTTTTTTTATGAAGACTATGATTATGATCATCATATTATATGTGAGCACTAATTTCATGATAGTTTTTAAAACTTGGCAACTAATCCGTTGTTTGAGTGTGAAGAAGTTTTAGCATATGAAAAATCTGATTGGATGAGTAATAGGACTACAAAGGATGAGAAATTAGATTTTATATATTCTTCACACCCTATTACACAAGGTGAGTTGCAAGCTCTTGACACATGAAATTTTTTGAATGAAGTAGAGTATGAAACGTTTGTGTTTCCCATTGATAACATGCATCAGTCATATGTTCATGAATGTTTTCAATTTGATTATAGTTTCTATGAGCATGTTGATTCACTTTTTCATAGTGAGCATGATGTTGAAGTCAATTCTGATTGGTATATGCATTATGAGAGTGAAGAGAGTAATTTTGTTTTGCCAAGTGAGCTAATGGAGAATGTTGATTTTGTTGGTGAAACTGATGAGAATAATATTTTTAGCTTACCTCATGAAACAAGAAATAAAAATCAGGTATATGATAGAGGTAAGAAGTTTTGTTGAAGTTCGGTTGCCCAAGGCCATTGTTTGTACAAAATAGGTGTAGTTTTTCTTTCTTTCAATAAAGTAGTTCGAGAGAAAGTTTTGGAGTGGTCCACTTCTTCCAAAGAATTGAATACTTTCCATGCTCACAAGGGACATGCATCCCTAGATAGAGCCACAATTGGGACTCAAAATTGAAACACTAATTTTGAGTACCATTCTAAATTTTGAGTAAAATTAAGCCCAAGTAAGAACTTTTAATACATGTGTACCTGATCATCTTTTTGAGACCTATGAAGTGTTTCATGCTTCTAACACTTTTCATTCAGCATGTTCATGCATCCCATAATGATAAGTTATTATTTTGATTCATTTCGTGAAGTTCCATTTTGAGCATTGCTTAAATCTGCATTTTTGCAAGTACAATGACAAATAGACTAGCTAGTTTGCAATTGAATATCTTGCACTCGGTTAAGTTTCATGACTCACTGCTTTGGGAGTGTTTCATATGGATATAAGAAAACCTAACTTTTATTTTTCAAGTAGTTTTGATATGTTTTGAGTAGGTTTTGAATCCCTTAAAGTTGGTTGTTTACTGTTGTCATGTTGATGCATATTTCTTAGAATTTTGCGAGCCTTGTTTGACCAGTAATAACTCTAACCCAGTTGACCAAAATGAGAAAATTCCTTTTCCATTGCATTCTAGGGGTCAGAGAGTTGCTATGTTCAATATTTGAACCTATGATGAATCCATTTGCCTAGTTTTCAAATGTAATTCCAAATGTAATTTATGAAGTTTTACATGTGTCAAAAAGTGCAGATTGATTAGTAGCCCTGTTCGAGATGTCATAAATCTGAATCTATGATAGATTAAACCAAATGGATTATACCACTATATTATACTCTAAAAATTCTTCAAGTGTGCTAGTTTTCAAGTCTCGATGAATCTGTTTGCACACTTTCCCAGGTCTATTACGTTTGTGAAAATCACAGTTCTGCAAATCCAAGTACCCAACTTTGCATGCTTGAATTTTTTTCCCAATTATTCATCTTGAGCCTAAATCATAGATTTATACTCACCTTGTGATAATAAACTAATGCCCTAATTTTCGTTCCCCCAAGTGTTCATTTGACCTATTTTCAAAGCCAAAACTAAACACACTTTATTATTTTCTCACATGTTTGCTTAAAGGCAGTTTCAAGTGAGCAACTTTGATGGTCAATATCTTTTGACCCAGATATTGTCATGACATGAAATCTAATAGGGTACAAGAATGTGGAGTAGAGAATTAGTATGCTTAATCTTAGGGCCTAATTGTTTGATTTAGTTAGTTTTTAAAGTCAACTCATATGCCTCTCTGGCATAAAGTTGCAATTTAAAAAAAAGGGTAAAGTGAGTTTCAAATGATCAATTAATGATTGATTTTGATCTAGATCGAATCTAGTAAGTTTAGGGAGTCAAATCAATGGATTCTAGGAGTTAGATGTTTTTGTTTGGAATTTTTTTTTAGTCGGACCTACCTTGGGTCCCGACTAACTTCAATAGATTGATAAGGCATAGTTGGGAGTCAGGATGGTTAAAGAAAATTTGAATGAATTTGATCAATCAAGATATTGCTTCTTTAGAATAGTGTGATTGGTCTAAAATGAGACTTGAAAATGCAAGGTCAATACCTCAAATTCTTCTCAAAGTGGATACTCAAGTCTTCTAGTTGATAATACATCACAAAACTCTGACATTGATAATAAAAGGACTGATGCTCATTATTCAGAGTTGGAACACATGAATATTTTGTGACACTAGTCACTTGAACAAGTCAGAATGTGATTTCAAAAAAGGGTTCCTTTTGAAAGAAACTAAATGGAGGGATATCTACAGATTTTTGAAAAGGAATCTATGGATGGTCAATCCCTTATTACTCTCAAGAGAAACCATCATGCTTGCTTTGGTATGATTGACTTTGAAAGGTTGTTACTGAAGGAGGCAAGGAAGAGGTTATTGGATGGATTTGAAAACTTTGTGTGCATTGTAGAACATCTTGGAACATCACCTATAGCCGATGACATTGAGAATGTCTTGTTTGCATCATCAAAGATGTCACACTCATCAAGGAAGCCTTTGGAAGTTGCTGAGAATTCCAAAATTTACTTGGGCATCTAATGTTTCTAAAGAAGATCAGATTAAGTTACTTTCAGCAGAGGTAGAATCTCTATGGGGAGAGATTGCTAGTGTTGATGAGCGAGAAACAAATCTAAAAGCCTAGTTGGAGCATCTTGATGAGCTACTTAGATGTGCTCAACTTTCAAGTTAGGCAACAATTGAATGCTTGGGTTCCCTTTTACCTTCCCAATAACCAGGGAAACTTAAGAAGGGATGCCACCATGTATAAATGTGAGAGAAATGCATTTGCAGAAGACATCTAAGAAGATGGTGATAGAGACGTTGCCATTTTTTACTGAAGTGACCAACACTTCATCTACCAAGCAACATGTGCCTCCATCATCATCAGATTTGACAATGCATCAACAAAGTATTTCTACTGTTAGTGCCATATCTAATTTTTTTGCTAGCCCCTCAATTTCCACTATTGTTTCTATTCCACATTCAGCTAGTACAAGCATAGTTGAGAAGAAGTCTCAACTGAGCACTAAAGTTTCAAATAATGATAAGGGTAAAGAAGAAGATATTGATCTAGATGAGGATATAGTTATCTTGAATTGGGATATCTCTATTCTAAATCCCGATCAAATGAACATCATTGGTGAATTATTGTAAAAGAGAGCTAAGCAACAGATGCTTAGAGATTAGAAAAAGAAGGAAACCCAAGTGCTTGAAGATGTAAAGAACATACTTGTAGATACACTAAGTATAGAGGTTGATAGTACACAACTTGTTTTTGATCAGTTAGCAAGAGTTGTCCAAAAATTCAACAAAGATTCAAATGGACAAGATAAGTTGCTACAAAGAGAAGAAAATAAATTTGAAAACAAGACATTGGAACAAGTGGCACAAAAAATTGATATACACCAAGTAGAATTGTATACTATTCTTAGTACATTGGAAACATTTGTAAATAATGTAACTTCATTATTCAATAAGTTGTGTGATACATCTATCTTCACCCAAGGAATCAAGGACAAATTGTTAAAGATAGATGAAGACTTGAAGGAAAATGCACACTAGTTGTCACTTGACCCAAGCTATAGTTCTGCTCACTAGTCAAAAATCATATTTCTGATAAATTTACTAGTAGAATTATTAAGGGAAGAAGCTAGGATTAGGGCCACACTTGTAGACATCCAAGGCATAATTCTCAACATGGATGCATTATAGAAACACATTGCACATGCCAAGACACTCATCCATGACAATAACTTCTCCATAGCTAATTACATGATGAAGTTATCAATAGAAGTATAGATTGCATTACATGCAAGCAAGGTGTTATAGGAAAATTGGGACAAGACAATGGCATTGATTTTGAGGGTACATTCTAAATTCTTATTACATTTTGGTATTAACATGTAGTAAACACACTTTTGGCATTTATGTCAAAAAGGGGGACAAGGTGTATATTATATAATGGAGGAGAAGTATATATGAAAAGACATATATAGAATATATGTAGGGGGGAGTAGTATAATATAAGATGAATGTATATATGAGAAGTCTATATATGGGGGAACAACATAGTATTATAGAAATACATGTACAGATAATTAGAAAATATCTTTTACAAAAGCAATTTTGAAAAATCTCAAAAACAAAGTATGTTACTGAGTTGCAGACACGAGAAGGAGATAAAAGAATGTTTTTTGAAATTCTAAGCATTCAGTTTTGGATTGATAAGTTTTTTTGTCACTAGTGCCAAAGGGGGAGATTGTTGACATTAAGGTCAAAGTTTTTTTTATTAGTGACTCACACTTAGTCAATTGGTTAAGCTGCTACTGAGCTTATCTTTTAGTTTGTAGTGTTAACCAAGTACTACCAAGTTCTATAGTTGCTACCAAGTTCCATAATCATTATACAGTTCACGTCGCGCAGTATCTACTAAGTTGATTAGTGACAGTGCTAATTGAGCTTCATAGTATTAACTGAGTTTCAGAGTGTCAACCAAGTGATTCAATTTATATGTTGAGTTTTATAGTATTCACTGAGTCACACAGTACTAACAACATTCCAGCTACTTGGAAGCGATCAGTACGAATCAAGCTTCTACATCTACTGAGTGTATGATGATGCTGAGTGTTGACAATGTTTGCCAAGTATTAGAACATCATTGAGTTTGTCTTTAGAACTTGAGTGCTAGCAGTTGGGCCAACTTTGTGAATTATGGTGAAATTGGTATTGTAGCCGACTTTGATGAATTGTGATTTGGATTGGTATATATGTAATGATTTGTATCACATCCAAATATAATAATAAATAAGATATGAAGTGAGTATGACAAGCAGAAGTGCGAATTAAGAAGGCTACAAGTAGTATAAGTGACAACAAAGATTTATCTATCAGAACAAGGTGATCATTACATTTCAAAGGAATCTCAACCAACAAATCAGAGTTGTAGATTAGAGATCAACCAATGGTTCATCCTAACAGTGCCTCAGTCAAATCCTTTAACATGATAGACTTAGCAGTCTTTGACAAATCTCTTTATCGAGTGCATACTTTATTGTATGTTTTGTAAATCCTTTCACAAAGTGGGCCTGATAGTCCTTATTGCACCTAATAGAGAAGATCATCAAAAGTGATCAATTGTAAGCCTTAATTGGTCAACTTTATATTGCAACACTAAAGCTTATGGGTATCAGCCCCACCCCATTTTTACTTTCTATTTGGGAGGTTTATGTGTCACCATATCTTGTGTCAAAATGTTATGAATGTTTTACTACTTCCATTCTTTCATGCATGCAATTACTAATTCACCCCTCCCCTCTCAGTAACCTTGCATATCTAATATTTCCAACAGTAGTAATCTGACCCTTGAAGGAATGATGGGTAGACTCATTGCTTTTGAACTCTCTATTTTTGATAATTTCAAAACTGAAAATGTTGAATCTTCTTTGAAAGCTAAACTTTCATTAAAAGAACCTAAAGAGTAAAAGAGAAAGGTCAAACATCTTTTTAGTGATAGTGATACAGATGAAGAAGATGTAGAAGAGCTTGAAGCATTGTTGGTAAGGAGATTTTGTAGAGGCAAAGGGAAATACAAAGGTAAGCTACCTATCATGTGTTTTAATTGTAATAAGGTTGGTCATATTGTTGCTAGATGTCCAGAGAAGAAGAATGATAGAAGTGGAGAAAAATTCAGAAGTAAAAGAGATGAGAACAACAAATATTATAAAGATAAAGGAAATAAGTCTTACTACATTACTGAAGAGGAAACAAAAGATGAGTCTAATGACCATGATGATGAACTTGTGTATGTTGCCAAGAAGGATGATTCTGATGAGGATGAGGCAACTACACTAGTATCTTATGTGAACAAGATTGACAAATGGATCATTGACAGTGGATGTTCACATCATATGACTAGAGATAAAAGTTTGTTCATCACCCTTAATTATTATAATGTAAATAGTGTAAGATTTGGTAATGATGCACCCTGTTTGATAAAAGGTAAAGGATCAATCAAATTGATATAAAAGATCATGTGTGACAATGCTTATTATGTAGAAGGACTTAACTATAACTTGTTAAGTGTGTCACACTTGAGTAGTTCAGGTTGTAAAGTTGAGTTTGAGAACAAGAAAGCAAAGGATCTATGACACTGATGGAAAATTGATTGGAAAAGGAGATCAAACTAGAGGTAATCTATTTTATCTTGACATGAATGGAGGTTATATCATGTTAACTTTGATAACTTAGTCAATATCAGTAACATGAAATGAGTTAGAGGTTTTCCTAAACTGAAGAAACCTGATAATGTTATTTGCAAACAATGTCAGTTAGGCAAGATGACAAAATCTAGTTTTAAAAGTAAGACTCACTTCTCTAAAGAAAATTTGGAATTAGTTCATATTGATTTGTGTGGACCAATTGATGTGAAAATCTACAAAGATGACAAGTAAATTATACTATTTGTTGATGATTATTCTAGGATGATGACAATTATGTTTCTAAAACAAAAATCTAATGCATTTCAAATGTTTAAGTGGTACTTGGCAAGAGTTGAAAATGAGAATGGAAAAAGTTTGAAATGTCTGAGATCTGATAGAGGTGGAGAATTTACATCAAATGAGTTTGAGATATTCTGTAATGATAGAGGAATTAAAAGACAAACTTCTGCACCTAGGACCCCTCCATAGAATGGGATTGCTGAAAGGAGAAATAGATCTGTAATGGACTATGCTAGAACACTTATGATGGAGAAGAATTTTTCTTTAAAATACTGGAGAGAAGCTGTAAGTACATATATCTATACCCTAAACCAAGTACAAGTCAAGAAAGGTACTCATTCAACACCTTTTGAATTATGGTATGGATACTCACCCAATGTAAAATATCTTAATGTATTTGCAAGAAAGTGCTATATTCTTAAAGACAACTTGAATGGTAAATTTGATGCTAAAAGTGAAGAAGGTATATTATTAAGCTATTCCACAAGAAACAAAGCTTATATGTGTTTAAATACTAACACTAACAAAGTTGTAGAAAGTGCAAATGTGAGGTTTGATGAATATACAGAGGTACACGAAGTTGAACCTTTGAAGGAACCTAAAGAGTACAAATATTTTGTATACTTTTATGAAGATATGCCTGTTGATGAAGGTGTTGTGAACCAACTTGTAAATCAACAACAAGTTTTAGTGACTACCGAGTCACATACTATGGATGCTGAGTTGCATTCAAGAGCTAAGGTACAAACAAAAGATGAGGTACATTCTGATTCTAAGATAAGTGTACATGAAAGTAATGTCGATCTACCTGATAGAGAAGTACATAGTGATTCTAAAGTTGATAGACCCATCGAGGAAATAAGAGTAGAACCAAGATTGTCAAAGTATGTCAGAAGACATCACCCTGCTGAAAAAATTATTGGAGATAAAGAAGCTAGACCAATAACAAGGAATAGGCTAAGAAGTGATTCATCTTTGTTGAGCATGCATAAGCCCAAGTTAGTGAAAGATGCATTAGAGAATGAAGGCTGGAGTAAATCCATGAAAGAAGAGATTGATCAGATTGAGAAGAAGAAAACATGGACTCTAGTACTCAAACTAGAGAAGAAGAATGTGATTGGAACCAAGTGAATGCATAGAAACAAGTTAGATGAGAATGATGAAGTCAAAAGGGATAAGGCAAGATTAGTTTGCAAGGGGTATGCATAAGAAGAAGGAATTGACTATGGAGAAACATTTTCCCCACTTGCAAGATTGGAAGGAGTAAGAATTTTGCTTGCTTACTCTACATACAAAGGTTTCAAAGTTTATCAAATGGATGTGAAGTGAGCATTTTTGAATGGTATACTAAAAGAAGAGGTTTACATAGAAAAATCTAAAGGATTTGTTGATCCAAACAATATGAACATGGTATGTAGACTACAAAAAGCTTTATAGGGTTTAAAGAAAGCCCCAAGAGCATGGTATAAAAGGCTTAACAATTTTCTTGCAAAGATTGGTTTTGAGAAGACTGATGATAAAAATAATTTGTACTTGAAGACAGAAGGAGGTAAAGGTATCTTACTAGCTGAAATTTTTGTTGATGATATCATATTTGGAGGTCAAAATGCATTATGTAAGGCATTTGCAAATGAAATGAAGAAAGAATTTGAGATGTCTATGTTTGGAGAGATCAAGTTCTTTCTTGGTTTGCAAGTATATAAGATGACATGTGGTATTTACATCACTCAGTCTAAGTATGTAAAGGAAATATGAAAACTTTTGGAATGGAGGATTCAAAACCAATTAGCACTCCTATGATGATATAACACAAACTTTCAAAGAATGATGATTTTGTTGAAGTGAATCAAACATTGTATAGATCTATGATTGACAAGTTGCAATATGTAGTACATAATAGAACTAGCATTGCATTAGTTGTTGGGATTGTTGCAAGATTCTTTGCAAATCCTAAGGAGAATCATTTGATGGCTGTTAAGATAATTATGAGATATCTGAAAGGAACAAAAGATTATGGTCTATACTACAAGAAAAATGATAATTTTGAGTTAAGAACCTATACAGATACTGATTGGGCTAGACACATTGATGACGAAAAAAGTACAAGCAGTGGAGAATTTTTCTTAGGAAAAAGGTTGGTCACTTAGACTAGTAAGAAACAAAATTGTATATCTCAATCTACTACTGAAGCTAAATATGTGGTTGTTATAGTAAATTGTGCAAATGTAGTATGGATCAAACAACTACTCAATTGCATGAAGGAATAAATTACTAAAGTTGTGGTACTTTATTGTGATAATACAAGTGCTATAAACATATCAAAGAACCCTATGATGCACAAAAATACTATGCACAATAGAATCGAGTATTGTTACTTGAGAGAGTTGGTTCAAGACAAAGAAGTGAGAATGAAATATGTGAATACAAAAGAACAGATAGCTAATATATTCACAAAATATTTACCTAAGGATGCACATGAATATCTTAGAGGTAAACTGGGGGTGATACCCCTATCCAAAGCTACTTAAGAAGTATGAGTAATGCCCTACATCAACTAAGCTGAATGTTGTATCTTACAACTTGATGTAGTGGATCTTACTTTAAGAGTTGCCTAAAGTAATGAAGGAGCTGAATTGAAAAGATTTATAGTCACATGAAAGGTGATAGAGGGAGATCCTGAATTGATTATATCTGCATGAAAAGATGAAAAGTCTTTGCCGTTGTTGTCAAAGAGGAAGAAATAACCTAAAGAGAAAGAGGGAGAAATAACCTAAAGAGTGAGAAAAGTATTTGATAAGGAAGATATAAGAGAAATACATTGAAGGATTTTGATAAAGCTCACATTACCCTATACAGAGGAAGGACATATACTGATAGAGAGAAAAATTTCAAAGATATTATTTTCTTTTTGGTATTGTTCTTGGTATTGGTTTTCCATCAATGCAAAAGAGGAATATTGTTGAAAAGAGATTATTTTGAAGTGTAGAACCTGTATTGGAACAATCATTATTTTGTCAATGACGTTAAACCTACTACTTTCTAGTGAGACAATTTCTTTTTGGTTTGAATGCTATCACGTGGTTGATTGATGAAGAGGATTTGAAAAGAGGAGATAACAAGAGAACCTAGAGAAAGGTTGAGTTATTTGGTGTATAAAAGGAACACTAAGACCAAGTAAGACATTGATACTATAGTGTATTATTTACCTACTTAAAGTCTATAATGAAAGATTACTCAAGCAAAGAATGGAAGAAGATCAAGTAAGAAAAGTGTCTGCCAAGTCTTGTAGAGAAAACAGTGCACGCTGAGCAAAAAATAGTAGAAGCTAAGTGAAAATCAATAGGTGCCAAGAAAAGAAGACAAACTATGCAAGCCAAGTGAAAGTTAGTATATGATGAGTAAAGTTTAGTTGGTTCTGAGCATCAATAAACTTTAGTGTTTTCCAAGTGAACTAGTGTTGGGCGAGTGACAAAATAGTATAGATGCCGAGTGACAACAAACAATGTTAAATCAAAGATTTGATGAATGTAAGTTGACTAATTTGATTTCTTGAATTATGTGAAGCATGTGGAAGATAAATATGATGAGCTAGTGGCACAGAACTCAAGGTAAATAGTTTTGAGGTGAACTCAAGGAAGATTGTAAAGGAAGTTTCTAGAACTCAAATGGAAAAGTGGGTAGATTCATTGAATCCTACCTAACCCTAAAATGGGCGATTGTGGTTAAGCAGAAAAAGATCTAAATTATCTATTTATAGAGATAGCTAGCCAAAAGCAAAGATTTTCATGTGTGAGAACCTAAGGAAGACAAGGAGTCTAGGATTTTGCTTCATCTAGTGGCTAAATAGAAGAGACTGTAGTTGGCATACAAAGCAAGAAGGCTTAAGGGGATGAATTCTTGAAGGGTGAACAAGCTATAGAGTTGAAGAGTATGGATGCCAAGCAGAATGGAGGACTGAACCAGAGATCTGTGATCTTCAAGTGAGTTGTAAGTTTTTATCAGATCAATTCCTACTATTATTTTCTAACAATTGTATCAATGTCGATAAAATCCTTTGGATTAAGGTTGACCTAACAGTCATTTGTAAATCCTTTAACTGGGTGACATTCCAATGGAATGTTCTAAGTCCTCTAACAGGGTGATTGAAATCCTTTAACTATGTCACATTTAACAATGTGCATTGCAACCTTTAACAGGGTTGGCCTTTCATAGGGCATCACTTTAGAAGAGTAAAATTGGGTAGCATGTTATTGGTGGTTTTCCCCAAATTGGGTTCCAACATAAAACCCTTGTGTTAAATTATGTGAATGTGCTTATGGTATTTCATGTTTACATTTTTACAAAGTTATTTTGACCTAGGACAATAACCTACTAAGTTAAGGTATTGTATGATCTAAAGGATGCATGTATGTTAAGATTTTATGGATATGGATTTGTTAAGGTCACTGAACAATTTTACTTGTACATCTAGACCTTGGATAACTAATTCACCCCCCTCTTAGTTATTCTAAAGAATTCTAATAGGTTTAATGTCTAAACCATGAATGGTAGAATTCGACAATGGGGTAGAGCGTAGGGTTCAATAGTGTTTATCTTGTAGCAAGTTGAAACTTCCAAACTTTCAAATGAAAGTTAATATTTTATATTGCTCTACTAGGATCGTATGATATTATCCTAGGCATAAATTGGCTAGTTGAACATAAAGCTATAGTAAATTTCAAGGAGAAGTCCATTAATCTCTAGATGATATAGGGTTAACTATAATTGTTAAGGGTATGAAGAGGCATTTGAAACTAAGACAAATATCTGCTATGCAATTGAAAAAGGCTAAGAGGAAGGGATGCATGATCTACATAGAATATGTGAAGGATCTTGACACTACTCCTAGTGTAAATGATTTCTCATTTTGTAAGAGTACCAAGATGTGTTTCCATATGAACTACCTAAATTGCATCCCAAGCAGGAATTAGACTTCTCTATAGATGTTATGCCTAAAATAGAGCCCCAATCCAAGGCTCCCTATAGAATGAAAACAACTAAAATGTATGAGCTCAAGATGTAGTTGCAAGAACTTCTAGATAAAGGGTTCATATGCCCTAATGTCTTACCATGGGGAGCACCTGTGATCTTTGTGAAGAATAAGGATGCAACCTTGAGGTTATGTGTAGATTTACTGAATGATTAACAAGGTAACCATTAAGAACAAATATCCACTTCCTTAGATAGATGAATTGTTTGATCAAATGAAAGAAAAAACTATGTTCTCCAAAATTTACTTGAGATCTAAATACCATCAACTATGGATCAAAGAGGAAGATATAGCTAAAACTACATTTAGAACAAGGTATGGGCACTATGAGTTTGTGCTTTTACCTTTTGGTTTAACCAATGCTCCTACAACTTTCATGAACTTGATGAATAATGTATTTAGGCATTGCCTAGATAAGTTTGTTGAGATTTTCATTAATGATATATTGATCTATTCTAAGAACACGAAGGAGCATGGAGAACACTTAAGAATAATCTTGCAATGTCTTACGAACAAAAAATTATATGGAAAGCTATCTAAGTGTTCATTTTATCAGACATAGATCCATTATTTGGGCCATATTATTTCATCTCAAGGGATTGTAGTGGATCCTACATAGATTAAATCCATACTTGAGTGGCCAACACCTTAGAATGTGAGTGAAGCTAGAATCTTCATGGGTTTAGCATGGTACGATAGGAAGTTTGTGGAGGGTTTCTCCAAGATAGTTGAACCTATTACATCCCTTCAGAGGAAAGGGAAGAGATACAAGTCATCTCAAAGGATTTTAGTGGATCCTAAAAAGATTAAATCCATACTTGAGTGACCAACACCATCTCAAGGGATTTTAGTGGATCCTGAGAAGATTAAAGCCATACTTGAGTGGCCAACACCTTAGAATGTGAGTGAAGTTAGAAGCTTCATGGGTTTAGTAGGGTACTATAGGAAGTTTGTGGAGGGTTACAAGATAGTTGCACCTATTACATCCCTTCAGAGGAAAGGAAAGAGATACAAGTGGACTGATGATTGTGAGAAAGCTTTTTAGTTGTTGAAGCATAGCTCACAACTACTCCTATATTGATCATATTTGACCTTGATGGTCATTTCATAGTTATCACCGATGCTTTACATGAGGGTTTAGGAGGTGTAATTATGCAAGATGGTAAGGTGGGGGCTTGTGAGTCACAAAAACTAAAACATTATGAGGTTAATTATGTGCCTCATGATTTGGAACTAGCTGCCATAGTACATGCACTAGTGATGTGGAGACACTACCTTTTGTGAAAGCTATTTGAATTGAAGACACATCATATGTAATTGAGGTACATCTTCACACAACCTAAGGTTAATGCCAGGTAGAGGCATTTGTTAGAGTTCTTAAGTGAGTATGCTTTTGGGATTAAGTATATAAAGGGTAAAGAAAATAGAGTGATAGATGAACTGAGCAGAAGGATACATATTACAACTATATTCACTACTAGAACACACTTGGAGGATCACATGTGTTGTAGAAAATTCAGGGTGATGACCACCATGAGTTAATCAAATCAACATTTCTTAATGATCCACTAGATCATCGTTTTGAGGGATACTACATGGATGAGGATGGTATTTTGAGATACCAAGGAATAATGTATATTCCTAACCAAGAAGGGTTGAGGAAATTAGTTTTTGAGGAGATGCATTGTACTCCATTTTCAAGACATCCAGGGGTAAATAAGATGCTTGCTTATATGAGGCCATTATACTTTTGGCTAGAGCTTAAGAGAGATGTGGTTTCTTTTATAGCACAATGTTTAGAATATCAGCGGGTTAAGGCTGAACATGTACATCCAACTAGACTTTTGTATCCTCATGACATAAAAGACTATAAGTGGAAGGTTATCACAATGGACTTTACCTAAAGGTTTCCTATGAGATGGTGTAAACATGATGTAATATTGGTTTTGGTTAATAGATCAACTAAGGTAGCTAATTTCATACTAGGCAATTTAAGGGATGGTTCCTTGGCTTTGGTCAAGAAGTTTGTTTAGGAGACATTCAAATTGCATGGAGTTCTTGATACTACAAGAGCTCGTTTGGTAGTGGAAATACGAGTGGAATAGGCATATGTAAATTCTTAAAATTTTGAATTCTCTGTTTGGGTGCAACAACCTAAATAGGTGGAATTGGAATACATATTCCTATTCCAAATTTATTTATTTTCAAAAACATAAATTTTTGGGTCCATGAATTCCCCATCAAATTATGGCTGAACCAAATAGAGAATAAGAATATGTATCCTTATTTTCAATTCCAAATTAACAATTCTTATTCCCTTATTTGTATTCCCATAGCCAAATGGACCCGAATATTAGATAGGGACACTTAGATGACATCAAGGTTTTGGACAACCTTGAATACATCTTCGGGTACAAGATCGAGCTTCAGTGAAACTTACCACCCACAGATGGAAAAATTGAGAGGGTTAATCAGGTTCTTGAGGATTTGCTTCTATAGATTTACACCAATCTCTGGAGAGCATTTATACCAGGTTTTTATTTATATATTTAAAATATATTTTTAGTTGTGATTTTATGTGCACTAAAAATAAATAGAAATATAAGAATTTAATTGTTTGGGATATAGTTGGTTCTTTGTTGGTAGTAGACATTCAAATAGATTTTTTCCATTACTTTCTAAGTTGCAATTAGGCTTACACATAAGTTTCATTTCAAAATTAATTGCAAGAAAGTTCCACTTTATAGTAAAAATATTCTATTTCACAACCTAACTAGTTGATAAATCTTGTTGCCTTCCCTGTGAGACATTAATTGTTCAAGAAAAACTTATGTTCAAACCTCTGTAAGGAATTTTCATTTCTTTTTAATGTTTCAACCAAAGCCAAATTTATCAAACTTTCTTCAGTAATAAATTACTATGACCATTTTCCACACTTGGGTGCTCAATGTGTGTGTGTGTGTGTGTGTGTGTGTGTGTTTAATCAAGAAAATAATCTATAAGGATCACCATTGAGATTCGTATTATAATGCCCTGCCCAGAGATCCTTGGAACAAGGATGAAATACAAGCCAAGATAATTTTTATTTTAACAAGTATGAATGCACATGAAAACATCATACACAGATCACATGTATCACAATGGAAGTCTTAACCACCATCCCAACAGCCAATGAATCTCCAAATGTCACTACCCAAGATGACACAAATACAAAAGGAAATAGAAATCCAAAATGACAACCGCACCAAGAATCTAAGAACTACCCAAGAAAGGAAAATTAAGTCAACTCAAATGGTACTAGAATTGATACCAAAAATTGATCCTTGAAAACCAGAGGATACACCTCCTATTTTTTGCATGAGGACCTACATCAAACATATTCTCACGTAGGGATGTGCAATATACCACATGAGAACATGCCTTCTGCACGAGAATGTGAAATACACCACACGAGAAGGTACCTAGCCAAACAACCAAACTAGTGTTGGGTTTCACGCGAGAAGATGCTAAAGGCTATGTGAAGAAACCCAATACACCAAGCAAGATCTTGCATTCTTGTGTGAGAAAGTGCAATTTCACATGAGATCCCAAGACAACATGCAAGCAAAAAAAATGTGCAAAGACTTAGTTAATAAAATTTCTCCGCACCAAGGAGTACTAGATCCACATTTTGAGGCCAGGACACTCAAACAATAGCTGAAAGACAGAAAGCTAGAAAATACTTCTAACCATCTAATCAAGCAGCAAAGGGAAAGTATGGAAGGAAACATTACAAAGTACTAAAGAAACATCATAGTAAGTATTAAAAACAAACTAAGTACGTGGTTCCTCCCAACCATAATAGCATCATAAGACCATCATGGGCCCTATTCATCCCCCACATGTAACATCCCAAGCTACCGATCAGATTGTCAGTACTATCAGATAAGGATGCCACTACTAAAACATACTACAACATAAGCATAAGGAAATCTAACATGCTAGAAGTAAAGCATAAGATAATCCTACAAATACGGATAACATCATCTATCATATGCTAATCATCGTAATAAGGAAGTGTGTCAATAACTAACATCATCTAAACATGATATACAAGCATTCAAATGAAAGCATAAATCACAAGAAAGCATACTCTAGAACCTGAAGTACCAAGTGAAAACATCCATCAATGGTTGCACTAGGACAATACACTATCTCTGTACACTGGTCCCTAGTAGTGGTATAGGTAGCTATGCCTCCCAACCATGTGAAACCTGTAGGCTCACTCCCACCATGCTAATGGAGATAAATATCCAACCACAAACACACCCAAAGCAAACATCCATGGCTAACACACATGCAAGACAGTATGATGACTGAAACCAAGAACATAGACAATGCATAAACTACAGGTCCTAGTTAGACAACTCAATGGGCTACTAAATAGGAGTTGACATCATCGAGAGTTGCTTGGCATCAACAAGCCCAAGCTTGGAACTTATAGATTCAACTATCTCAATGGAAAGGCTCTAGTACAAATTATTATCTTAAGTTTTATTACCACCTAGTGTGTTATTTAGTTATCACTTACTTAGAACTTCTTTTGCCAACCCTTTTGGCACAATGATCACTAGGTTGCGAGATAGAAGCCCCCTTCATATGCTACCCTACCCTACCCATGCTCATCCAACGATGAGTGCTCATAGGCATGCAAATTCCCAACCCAACTCCAATGATCATAACTGCCAGAAGTACCATGAAAGATCTGGTCTCACAAGTCACTCGACAAATGTACATGCACGTACTCGTGTGTAGCAACCACCATCATGAGGATCATAACACAAGGAATAGATGAGGACACAAAGCAAAATGTCACTCAATTAAAAACAAACTTTGGAGGATGGATGCGACACACATCCCAATGCAACATAAAGTGCAATAGTGGTTTGACTGACATCCAAACGGATCATCCAGGTCGATGACCAACATCATGCCAAGAAAACTTGAGAAAATAGGGTATCACACAAAATGAGGTAAAAATCCCAAAATTGGAAAACTTTGAAACTAAAACCCATTTGGTCTTTGGGTACAGAAACCCCAAAAATCCAATAATATTTGGGTTTAGATATCGTATGCAAAAATGACCAGCAAAATGACTTGAAATCCCAAACCCCCATCCCAAAAATAAGGAAAATGTTCATACTTGACCAATTGGGTAGAACCAACAAATAGAAATGGAGGGGAATACTAGTTCTCAGCCTCCAGACAAATAACTACCAAAAACATAAGTTGAAATGAAGTAGAAACAAGAAAACTAGAAAGCCCTACCTAACAAGAAAAGGGGTAGAAATTGAAAATAGCCTGATAAAATAAATAATCCACTGAATTTGCTAGAAATCATGGCAAAGCAAGGTCTACCTAAGCTAAATCCAATGAGACTGACCTCATGAAGATCCCATGCTCATAGCTCCCAGAATGAATAGAAATCCAATCCTTTAGGAAGAGGATTTTAGAAAAAGCTCTCCAATTTTCTAATTGCAAAATTGAAAAGTGAAAATACAAATCCCTTTTTCAATACATATTCACTTTTCAAGTGAATAGTCAATTAGGGAAAATAGCCAATTAGACTAGCTAGACTCTAAATCAACCCAAACAAAAATAGGTTATTTCTTGTAATGGGAATTCACCTAAGACAAAGCTGCTAGAAATTAAATTTGAGAAGATTTAAAGCCTGAAAACCCAAAATCATAGAAAACCACTTAATAATTTTGTGACAAAGTGAACCTCTAAATGCACAGACACACTCAGTGATCTAATCACATAATGCAGATGAGTTCAATTTTAATAATCACCGAAATACATCGACCATACAAGGACGACATTGGTAAAATATGAATAGTTTAATCACTAACTCCATAGGCCATTGCTAGGGATATAAAGCCTGCATACTAAAACACACAATCAAGTGCAATTGCATATAATATCATAGCCAAAGCAATTAATGTATTAAATACCTAATTAATCCATTTACATCACTCACGTTCACATAAAGCATAAAGAACAAGAATGAAGCAAATAACCATAGCATAAAATCCATCTCATAACATAATCAACAAATATGTCCAATAAACCATATAAATTGATATCATCATAGATCTACTATCATCTCAAAATAGCATCAACATGCAAATATGATAAATTGAATAGTATAACACTATAACATCTATGATACTAAATCAAAGTATAACATTCAACTCTCAGGTCATCTCAAAGTACATAACATAAGAGTATCAAGTATCTCTTGAATCAAAATAGACAAGGTGTAGACTGCAAACACGAGAGGCACTACATTCTCCCCCACTAGCATAGGCTTACTCCTAGAAGTTGGCAAAAAGATAGGGGTACAATCCTCTCAAATGTGTAGTATCTTTCCAAGTCACAGAGGTCTCATCACTTAGGTCCCATTAGAACCTTACCCGCTCGATGTCCCAACCTCGCAAGGTCAGTGTCTGCTGCTATAAGATACAAATGGGCTCCAAAGTAAGTTGACCATCCGCTACCTGGAAAGCATCCCAATCAAGAACACGGGTCACATCTAGAATAAATTGCCTCAAAATAGAAACATGAAAAACATTATGGATGCGCGATAATCTTGGTGGCAATATTAGTCGATAAGCAACAGGACCAATCCTCTCGAGGATCTCAAATGGTTTGACAAAACGTGGTGCCAACTTAGAGCCTTTCCCATAACATATGGGGCTCTTCCTTGGTCGTGCTCTCAAAAACACCCTATCACCAATAGAAAAGTGATGATCCAACCTATGGGCATCTACAAACTTCTTATGCTTGTCTTGAGCAGTAATCAAATGCTCCCTAATGCAAACAACCTACTGCTCCATATCGTGAAGCATCTTTGGACCTAAAGAACTTAGTCCTCTAAACAATCCCAACTCAAAGGGGTAAAACATGGTCTATCATACAAGGCCTAAAAAGGTGACATGCCAAGAGAACTATGATACTCGTTGTTGTATGAAAATTCAACAAGGTACAAATAATTCTCCCACTTCACCTGTTTATCCATAACATAAATACAAAGCATATCCTCCAGAACTCCATTCACTCTCTCAGTCTGACCATCGGTCTCTAGGTGATAAGGCAAACTAAAATTGAGCTGCCCACCCAATGCATGTTGGAGAGTCGTCCACAATGAAAAAGTAAACAATGGATCTCTATTCAAAATAATCTGATGAGGGATCCCATGCAAACAAACAATATCCTCCAAGAAAACATGCGTTATAGAAGAAGCTGTGTAGGATGCTCTCATGGGTGAAACATGTGCTACCTTGGACAACTTGTCAACTATCACCATGATAAAGTCATGTCTCCATGATAACATAGATAACACTGTGATAAAATAAATAGATATCGTATCCCAGTTCCACTCTAGAATGGTATGCAGTTGCAAAAGACCTGTCGGATGTTGATGCTTTGCCTTCACTCTCTGGCACTCGAGACATCTAGCAACAAGATCAGCAACATCGCGTCTCATCCCTACCCAAAAGTATAGTTTTCTAAGGTCAACTTGCATCTTCTTGACTCTAGGATGTGTGGAATATGGTGCATGATGCACTTCTGACAAAACCAAGGTATGAAGATCACTCGACACAGGTACATAGATACACCCTAAGTGTCATAGTAGTCCATTGGAATTAAGAAAATATCCAAAAAACCTCCCCTCTAGGGTACATCTAAACTCGATCTCTACTCTCACCTCTTGATAGCAAGTGTCATTAGGCAAAGCCTCCAAGATATGACCTCGCAAATCTACTCCCAATGACAACTTCGATACTTGATGTCACCTCCTACTCAAAGCATCTGCAATGATATTCTCCTTGCCTTTAATTTAATGAACATCAAAGTCATACTCGCACAAGAACTCCATCTAGCGACGCTATTGTGCATTCAGGTTAGGCTGAGTAAAGATATACTGCAAGCTCCTATGATCGCTATCCAACTCAAACTTGTGTCCCAAAAGAAAATGCCTCCAACAGACGAGGGCATGTGCCATGGCTGTGAGTTCCAAATCATGATTGAGGTAGTTAAGCTCATGGTCCTTGAGTTTCCTAGACTCATATACAATCACTTGACCATCATGCATCAACACCACACCCACGCCTTCCAATGAAGCATTTGTGCAAACCATTAAATCACTGACATGATTACGCACTATAAGAACTGGTGCACTGGTCAAACACTTCTTAAGAGCATTAAATGTTGCCTTGCATTGGTCTGACCAAACATACTTCTTCCCTTTTCACTAAAGAGAAGTGATGGGATGAGCTACTCATGAGAAATCCTTCATGAAGCAATGATAGTAACTTGCAAATCCCATGACACTATGAACTTTTGAGACATTAGTGGGTATCAACCAATCCATGATAGCATGAATCTTCTCTGGATCCACAACAATGCCATCACTCATGATGATATGTCCCAAATACTTCACCTCTAACTAGAAGAACCCACATTTACTCAAGTTGTCATACAACTGATGGTCTCTCAAGCACTGCAATAACTAATGTAAGTGGACTTCATATTCCTTTACAGTCTTTGAATAGATCAATATGTCATCTAGGAATATAATGACACACTGATCAAGGTAAGTGTGAAATACACCATTCATCAAACTCATAAACATTGCTGGTGCATTGGTTAACCCAAAGGGTACAATCGTGAACTCATAATGCTGATACCGTGTATGAAAAGTCATTCAATGAATATTAGCCTCTTGGATACAAAGCTGATGGTATCCTGACTTTAGATCAATCTTTGAGAACACTCGTGCTCCCTTCATCTGACAAAACAAGTCATCTATCCTCGACAAAGGATAACAGTTCTTCGACATCACCTTATTCAACTTCTAGTAGTCAATGCACAAATGCAAGTAACCATCCTTCTTCTTTATGAAGATGACTAGTGCACCCCATAGGGATACACTAGGATGAATATGGCCCTTGGCCAAGAATTCCTCCAACTACAATCTACGCTCACTCAACTCCTGAGTAGTCATGTGGTAAGGAGCTTGTGAAATTAGCTCTGCTCCTGGTACAAGGTCAATCTGAAAGTCAATGTCACACTACGGTGGCATACCTAGAATCTCATCAGGAAATACATTGGCATACTCATGAAGGAGTGGGTGATAATCAAGCATCACCTTATGGCTCTCAGTTTCCTCAAGATCATTGATAGAAACAAAAAACAACTGGAAACCCTTCCACACACTCTACTTCAGCTAGTTACTTGATATTATATGAAGTGAGACTGGTCTTTGAACTCCCAAATGTTCTACCTGCCCACCTGTGTCATCAACACACTATACCATCTTATGATGACAATCGATATTAGCCTGATGGGTAGCTAACCAATCCATGCCCAACACAGTGTCATATGATCCCAGAGGTAGAATGCATAGATCCATTGTGGTGGTGAAGGTACCCAACTTCAAAGTACAATACCCCACCAAAGAATCTACAACCACTTTGGAACTTGTGGCTAAGTCAACTTGCCACCTATCGACCTAACACATTGCCACCAACCCATATTGCTAAACAAGAGATGGTGAAAAGAGAGAATGTGAAGCACCATAGTCAAACAAAATTGAAGTTGAAATACCATGCAATGTACCTGTAGCCTCGACTACTATACCTTGATGCTAAGCATGATAGTTGTTAACTACCCAAAGACTCAATGATTCATTCTAGCATCTCCCACTATAGGCTCCAATCCGGTTGCACCCTTACCAGGTCTCATGGATGGTTTGATCAAACACTAAAAAGATTTATGGCTAGGTTAGCAATAAGAATAACAGTTTCCTCCGAAGCTAGAACCTGTTCCACAACCACCCTGAGTAGCACTAGGATATGGTGCACTACCCCTACTAGAATTTTGTTGAGCACTCTGAGGAGGACGATCCTGCTAAGACTTTTGTCCTTGATTCTGGTTATCTCCTTTCTTTCCAGATGTACCGAAAGACTATCCACCCTTGCTCTAATAACTCTTCTTATTCTTACAATGATGACCACCCTGAGAGGGTTCTGATTGGGCATGGCCCTTCCCAGAAGACTGATTGAACTATGCATCTTGCCCTGAATTTTGAGAATTTTGATTCTGAGAGCTAGATTTGATACTGAAACCTATAGCTAGATTCATCTCTGTAATACGTGCCTTCTCAATAGTGAGAACACGAGTCCTAGGCTGATGCATACGAACTTCTCCAATGAGGGCATCCTTAAGGCCTTGAATGAAATGATGAGCTAGGAGTAAATCATCATTGTTGTAGCATGAATACTACCTAAGCTCCAAGAATTAGATTTTGTACTAATCCATTGTCATATTTCCTTGCCAGATTGCATGGAACTCATCAGCACGGGCCTCCCTAAACTAAGGAGATAAGAATCTCTCTTGGAATCTCTCCTTAAAGATCTCCCAAGTGAGATCTACAATGCTATTCTCGAGCTTCTGACTCTCAATATTCCACCATATGGATGCGTGGTCCCTCAATTACATAATCACACAACGTGCCTTCAAATTGGTTGCATAAGGGTACATGGTGAAGCAATGCTCCATGTCTAATAACCAAGTTTCTTCCTTGAGGCCACCACCCTTACCATCATACAATGACAATTTGAATTGATGAAGAGACTTCATGATATCCGACCTAATGGAATCTTCATTGTTGCGGTTCCTACCACCTTGACGGTGCCCTCTTCCACCTGGTGGAGTATGTGAACATTCACATTCATGTTCCTCCTCTCTATGCTTTCAATGATAGGAATCCCCATGATGGGATCCCTCCTAGTTATAATTCTGTAGGTGTTCCTCAGCATGAGGGCACAACCAAGCAAGAATCTAATGGAGCACTGGCATCAATGCCCCCATGACATTTTGATTAGCGTTATTACCCTATTCTCCCTCTCCTTCCTAACATCTCTCTTCTTGATGTTCTTCTCCATGGTTACCGCTACGAGTACCACACCAACCACTAGGTCTACGTATAGGAGGCATCACTAAGGGAACAACAAGATACTATTAGAACAATCAGATCACAAGTATAAGAGACAAAACCAAGAAGTAACAAGATATCAAATAGTCAAACATAATATAACAATACACAACAGAAAACAAAACCATATTGGAAGCATAACACAGAGATCCCAATGTTTCAACATAGGCTCTAATACTAGATGTAATGCCCTGCCCAAAGATCCTTGGAACAAGGATGAAATACAAGCCAAGATAATTGTTTTAAACAAGTATGAATGCACATGACAACATCATACATGGATCACATAGATCACAATAGAATTCTTAGCCACCATCCCGACAAACAATGAATCTCCAAACATCACTACCTGAACTGACACAAACACAACAGGAAACAAAAATCCAAAATGACAACCACACCAAGAATCTAAGAACTACCCAAGAAAGAAAATTAAGTCAACTGAAAGGGTACTAGAATCACCAAAAATCAATCCCCGAAAACTAGAGGAGACACCTATTTTTCGTGCAAGAACCTACATCAGACAAATTCTCTCGCGAGGATGTGCAATACACCATGCAAGAACATGCCTTCTGCATGAGAATGTGCAATACACCACGTGAGAAGGTATTTGGCCAAACAACCAAACTGGTGTTGGGTTTCATGCAAGAAGACATCAAAGGACACATGAAGAAATCCAATACACCAAGCGAGATCTTACATTCTTGCATGAGAAAGTGCAATTTCACATGAGATCCCAAGACAACACGCAAGAGAAAAAATGTAAAAAGAATCTCCACACTGGGGAGTACCGAATCCACATTTTAAGGCCGGGACACTCGAACAATAGCTAAAATATGGAAAGCTCGAAACTACTTCTAACCATCTAATCAAGCAGTGAAGGGAAAGTATAGAAGGAAACATCGCAGAGTACTAAAGCAACATCACAGTAGGTAGTACAAACAAACTAAGTACGTAGTTCCTCCCAACCATGATAACATCATAAGACCATCATGGGCCCTAGCCATCCCCCTCGCGTAACATCCCAAGCTACTGATCAGATCGTCAGTACTATCATATAAGGACGTCACTACTAAAACATGCTACAACATAAGCATAAGGAAATCTAACATGCTAGAAGAAAAGCATAAGATAATCCTACAAATATGGATAACATCATCTATCATATGCTAATCATCATAATAAGGAAATGCGTCAATAACTAACATCATCTAAACATGATATACAAGCATTCCAATGAAAGTATAAATCATAAGAAAGCATACTCTGAAACTCAAACTACCAAGTGAAAACATCCAACAACGGTTGCACTAAGACAATAGACCGCCTTTGTACATTGGTCCCTAGCAGTGGTATAGGTAGCTATGCATCCCAACCACATGGAACATGCAAGCCCACTCCTGTTGTGTTGATGGAGATAAAGATCCAACCAAAAACACACCCAAAGAAAATGTCCATGGCTAACACACACGCCAAAAAATATGATGACTGAAACCAAGAACATAGGCAATGCATAAACTATAGGTCTTGGTTAGACAACTCAAAGAGCTACTAAGTAGGGGCTAACATCATGGAGAGTCACTTGGCATCAACAAGCCCAAGCTCGAAACGTGCAGATTCAACTCCCTCAATGGAAAGGCTCTAGCACATATTATTATCTTAAGTTTTATTACCACCCAATGTGTTATTTAGTTATCACTTGTTTAGAACTTCCTTCACCAACCCTCTGGGCACAATGATCACCAGGCTACGAGATAGAAGTCCCCTCAATATGCTACCCTACCCTACCCATGCTCATCCAACAATGAGTGCTCATAGGCATGCAAATTCCCAACCTAACCCCAATGATCATAACTTCTGAAAGTACCACAAAAGATTGTGCCTCGCAAGTCACCTGAAAAATGTACATGTATGTACTTATGTGTGGCACACCACCATCATGAAGATCATAACACATGAGGACACAAAGCAGAAAGTCACTCAATCGAAAATAGACTCAGGAGGACAGATGTAATGCGCATCCCAATGAAACATAAAGTGAAATAGTGGTTTGACTAACATCCAATAGATCGTCCAAGCTATGACCAGCATCATGCCAAGAAAACTAGAGAAAATAGGGTAGCACACAAAACGAGGTAAAAACCCCCAAAATTGGAAAACTCTAAAATTTAAATCCATTTGGTCTTTGGGTACAAAAACTTTGAAAATCTAATAATATTTGGGTTTGGACACCGTATGCAAAAACAACCAGCAAAACGGTTTGAAACCCCAAACCCCCATCCCAAAAATAGATAAAATGTTCATACTCGACCAACTGGGTAGAACCAACAAATAGAAATGGAGGGGAAAACTAGTTCTCAGCCTCCATATAAACAACTACCAAAAATAGAAGCTGAAACAAAGTAAAAACAAGAAAACTAGAAAGCCCTACCTGACAACAAAAGGGGCAGAAACTAAAAAATAGCCTAATAAAATAAATAAGTTGCTAAATCTATCAAAAATCATGGCAAAGCAAGGTCTACCCGAGCCAGATCCAATGAGACTGACCTCACGAAGATCCCATGCTCATAGCTCTTAGAACAAATAGAAAATTGAAAAGTGAAAAGTGAAAATACAATTCCCTTTTTCAATACTTATTCACTTTTTGAGTGAATAGTCGATTAGGGAAAATAGCCAGTTAGAATAGGTAGACTCTGAATCAACCCAAATGAAAATAGGTTATTCCTCGTAACAAGAATTCACCTAAGGCAAAGTTGCCAGAAATTAAATTCGAGAAGATTTAAAGCCCAAAAACCCAAAATCATAAAAAATCACTTAACACTTTCGCAACAAAGCGAACCTCTAAATGCATAGACATTCTCACTGGTCTAATCACATAATGCAAATGAGTTTGATTTTAATAATCATCGAAAGATTTTAATTTAAACAATTAAAATAAGGATATGTCAACCATACAGGGACGACATTGGTAAAATATGAATAGCTGAATCACTAACTCCATAGGCTACTCTTAGGGATATCAATCCTGCACACTAAAACACATGATCAAGTGCAATTGCATATAATATCATAGCTGAAGCAATTAATGTATTAAATACATAATTAATCCATTTACATCACTCATGTTCACATAAAGCATAAAAAACAAGAATGAAGTAAATAACCATAGCATAAAATCCATCTCATAACATAATCAACAAATATGTCCAATACATCATATAACCAGATATCATCATAGATCTACTGTCATCTCAAAATAGCATCAACATTCAAATATGATAATTGAATAGCATAGCAGTATAACATTTATGATATTGAATCAAAGTATAACATCTGACCCTTAGGTTATCTCAAAGTGCATAACATAAGAGTATTAAATATCTCTCAGATCAAAATAGACAAGGTACAGAAAACAAACACGAGAGGCACTACACGTATTCCTATGTAACAAAAATATGCACAATATTGGTTGCAATTTTTTGGTCTTTTTATATGTCTATAGATTGAGTTATAAGCATTTATCCAGTTGATTGGGACTCCATCTTAATGCCATGTATAACTTGATATGACATGGGATAGTATATTCTGGCACCACAGATAGTTAAACGCTGATAAGACACAACCCCATCTTTGTTTTTATTTATGAAAATTTATATTTTAATTCTGACTAAAACATTGTCTGGTTACAAATTCCATTTGTGACATTTTTGTGTTAGTCTATTATATATATCATTTTTTTTTTGGAGCAAGGGAAAGTCTTCTTATTTGACAATGAATAATATTTATACTTAAGCTTTCATTACCTCTCCATAGATTAAATTGATTGACAAGAAAATTTTCAATTTTCTAATTGAAGTGGTTTAAAACAAGGAATAGTGTACCTTTAACTAGAACTTAAAATAATAATAAATCAACCTTTTATGATTGAAAACTTCTCTTTTAAGGGTGTACGTATCATTACCTAATAGTTGAAGTGTGCTTTTTCTTTAGGAAAATTATTTATGTGAAAGATAGGTAAGACTAATTTTATTATCATTAGAAATCCATTCTTATTATATAGATACTTCTCTTGTCTCTCATGAGGAGACCAACTTTAATATTAAAAAAAAATATAAATCTTGATTTCTAAGATATTTAAATAATTTAGTTATTTAAAAATGTTTCTTTTATATATAGAGAGGATTATAAATTTAGTGGAGCATCGTTAGGGAAATAAATTGTTTATTTTATAGATTTTCTTTTTCAAAAGGAAAAATAAGTAATTATAAAGGTTAATTTTAAATAAGGAGGGGAATTATTTTTTTCCTAAAAAGTGGTGTATAATTTGTAAGATATAGAAAGGTAAATATATATTTCTTTCATTTACTTGCCAGCTTTATCTTGGTATTTTAAGATGCTTTGGCCAAAGCTTAGATCACAAATGTTGTTAAAATATGCTTGGTTAGTTGTTTCTATTCTCTTTGCCACCTCGTGTATATGATTTTTGGTTGGACTAAAGAATGTTTAGTAGATAGGTTCACAGTTTTGCCATATTCTTCTGACTCATCAATACTGAGTTGCTAGGCTTCTCGAGTAAGGGTTGATGGGCTTTTCATTTCAGTAAGAGCCCCAGGGGAGCTAATCACTCCATGGTTGGACTAAAAAAATGCTTGGGCTACACTCCCATCTCAAGATTTTCAAATGGACATAATGTCTAGAGACTTAAGACACTAGGTTGAGTTGCAATGTAGTGCCTTGATGACTAGACCAGGATGGTCTTATTTGGATGTACTTTGGTCATACATGATATATTTAGTTTTTCATAAGTATTATTCATTAATATATCAGAGTTTTCCAGATAGTCAACATTCCTTTGATTAGTTTTATCATTGTATATGTTATGATATTAAACTTATGGTTGCTTATATGTTTTGGAACCTTGAAATGAAGAATTAATATATTCTATGGTTGCTTATATGTTTTGGAACCTTGAAATGAAGAATTAATATATTCTTATCTCTACAACCTTTGGTCAAAATTTTGTACTTGAAATTTAATTATGTGAAAAATGAACTTTAACTAGTCTTGGATCTTTTGACTATGTTTATGTGCGATAATTTTTTTTTCTACTATTATGACATGGCAAAGGTTTTAGGAAAATGGATCTTTACAGAAGTGGGACAATTGTGGGACAAGGATTGTATGCCACTTGAGCATGGATCACAATGCAGTATCTCAGTGTACTCGAACATAAACGTGTTGGAGCTTGAGAAGACTCGATATGGATCACCACAAAGGTCAAGCTATTGCATGCTAGAGAAAAGGTTAAAATGAGAATGCACTATCTGGATGTCCAACCGCAAAAAATCATGTGCTGGAAGGCGAGCTTAGAGCATGGGCTGATGAATCGAATCAACATTGATGCGCTTCGAAGAAAAAATGAAAAATGCCAATGTGACTATGTGATCCAAATGAATGTCGCTCAGAACAGTGGCTACCGCATGCACATGTGACTGCAATGTGTTCAATCAATTTTTCATTGCTTGACTCAACGTCAATGTGCTCTCTATCAAAAACAAGGACTGTAGCTTGATGTGCTTAGAGACGTCAGATTGTGGATTGACACGAAGTAAGGGAGGAAATTCAATGAATGTTAAACCCGCATGTCACAAATTCCTTGATGATTTGAGTCGCTAAGTATGGCAGGAGCATATAGAGGTGGTTGGGGGTTACTGAGTCTCGTATTGGATTGGATTGGGAGATGGATTTCTGTCAGATGCCCCTATGTGTGTCAATCCAAATGTTGAAGTAGATCAAGCTCAAATTGAATCGTTGCTTGGATGCCAATGTTGAACGGTCTTTTCACAGTAATGAAGGCCGCAGATCAGGATGTGGGTGGGTGAACCAACTTTCAGTCCCACACTGAAATAATGAATCAACTCTTAAATACAATGGTCCACCAAAAATGTTACGATGATTAGAACCTCCACTTTTGGCCTTCTGACAAAACGGTGATCCGAAAATTTGGCAGAATAATGTGTGTTGAATAATAACATAAAATAATAGATTCAAAAATCAAAATAATTTCTGAAAATGGAAAAAGTTACCCTATTTGGAAAACATGGGTTACCATACTACAGCTCGCAAGCTCGTGGTGACGAATGGTACTTGTAATCCTTCAAATTGGCAAATTAGGGTTCCAAGTTCAATTTGCAAAAAAAATTGCCTCATATTTGACTTTTGCCCAACATAGACAAATTTATAGTGAAAATTTGCTAAAACAGCCACCAGACGCAATGACAAGGTTAGATCTTGGTCAAAATGCTCCCAATAATTGCAAATATTTTGGATTTGAATCGTGGCTCTCCAAAATGAAGCAAAATAATGCTCTCCAATGGCTAGCAAGTGAACGCTTCTATGGCTCTAATACCATGTAAGAATTCGCCTAAGGCAATAATGCAATGCCAAGATCTAGAAGCACAAGAGATAGCACAAGAGAAACAAGAGATGATCAAATGAGAATCTCAATAATGATCACATGATTGTAGATTTCAGATGAATACATCATAGAAGTGTCTTGTATATAAAGGCAATCAAGATTACTAAGAATCAACAAAGAGATAATCATAATAACTAAGCATGTGTCCACCAAGAGTGAATTATCCTCCATTGTGCATGAATGTGCATGTAACAATGAGTAGACAACAAATGTAGTAGACAACATGTACTCAAATGGAGTGAAAAGTATTGTGTTGTCAACATGACAACTCATGCGAATATGCAAACTCCTAGGTGTTTACATGACAACTAATATGAATATGCATTATCGTAATTAAACATAAGTAAAGTGTAAATAGTAAATACTTATTTACACCAACAAAGACCTTTTAGCTCCTTTTTAGTATGTTTTCATTTCATATTCACCCCTTAAGCACACACTTCGGCCCTTTTCTCCTCCTTCTCCAAGATGAAACTGAGATAAGACCTAACATATCCTCCTCAATTTCCCTTTTTCCTCACACATTCACTACATTAAAACTTAATCTATGAATATCCTCCCTTCTTAGGACCCCAAAATCCTAGATTGGATCTTTGGGTGACAGTCTTGGACACCTATTTCACTCCTAACCCTTACTAGTCTAGAATTTGAAACAAGGAGACCTTGATGGTTAACCTTCTGGACAAGGTCAACCTGGTCCAAATTAGGTTGACCCAGGTTGACCTAGACCTGACTAGGTCAAGCTAGTCTACACTAGGTTGACCTAGCTCGGCCTAGTCCTAGAGCTTCTTGTGATTCTCTGATTGGTGGTGTTTAACTTGTACGATAAAAGCCCACGTGTGCAATAGGCCTTTGTGGAGTAATTTCAAAAATATTCCTAAAATCTACTATAAAAAGGCATTTAATTCCTCATTTGTACATGAGAAGAGAAAGGAGCAAACACATGTGAACACACCAATCTGACTTAGGGTTTGTTTCTTATTCTTCATTTTAAATTGAGGTTATTACTCTTTATCAAGCATTCAAAGGCAAAAACATCAAACATGGAGTTGTGAAGGAATCTGAAAGATGGTTAGAGTACTTTAACCTTGGGGGATTTAGTATGATTTCTACTTTATGCTTCAGATATTATTCATTGGTTCTTCACACATTTACATACATTTTACATACATACATACGTACATGCTAAGGTTTCACTCAAAGAGTAGATTCTTAGCATTTGAGCATATTTTCATTTTAGATCTATACATCTGTAATATGCACAGACACATACACATGACATTTTTTCTAATGGTTATTTGTGGAGGTGGAAATCACCAAATAAGGGGTGACTAAGGAAAACCCCTTTATAGCCACCCACACACACACAAAACTTGTTACAAATTCGCAATGAAAGGTTTACAGATCTGGATCCTACTTTTCAAGAGCTATATGGAGAAGTTAGTTTGAAGTCGTTGGACTACGTCAACTTGGTTGTAGGATGTCTTTCCAAGTCGACCTAATCCTCTAGTCTCTATTTTTTGGGAGATTTCTTGGTTTCGTTCCTTTTATCATTTTATTTTGAGATTCGAGGTCAGACGTTTAGAAATAGTTTACATCCACAAGTTTTGGAGCTAAATTACGGTTTCTTCTTTGTATTTCAAAGTGACTACTTTATCTCTTATTTCTCCTCCTAGCATACATTTACTTTCATATCTCTATTGGGCTATTTATGTGTCTTACAAATCTATACTTGTCATATCTCTTATTTACATTGCATGAAAGAGAACTTGCTAGCATAATTCCTTGATGAGTTTCTATATTTTTGGCATCCCTTAATCCTCTTTGGGATTTTTTCTAATCAAATTTAGGGCTTATTGAGTGTTACACTTGGAAGCCCCTCTTTCTCTTGTATTGAATGGCTCAGGGAGAAAGTGCTCAACTTGCTTAGTCTTGTTTGCATTGTTATCATCAGTGTCATTTTCCCCCTGAACACAAAGTACTTGAGAAATTAGAAAAATCAATCTTATGCTTCAAATTCAACTGAGTTCCAGATCTATCCAGCTGATTGACTCTATCTTCTATAGGTCTCTCCATCTGATCAACTCTTTCTTCACCACTAGATCCAAAAACCTCAAAGTCTTCAGCAACTTCCTCATAGCCATCCTCTATACCCACATTCCTCAGTAAACCAGCTATAGCTCTCATGATCTCATCGACCATATCATTCTTCATCAACTCCATATAAGATATGATATCTTCTTTAACCTTCTTTGAAATCTTAGTCTCCATAGTATCACATAGATCTGCAATCACCCTAGGATCTAATCTTCTTGGAGGCATCTTCCAAGATCTTCACAAACCCAAAGCAACAATCTACAAGATCAGCTGGCTCTGATACAACTTGATGTAGTGCAAGGTAGGAGAATTTCCAAAGGAGATGATTGAGCCCCCAGTAAATAACTACACAGTGGAAGAACAATAATTACTCAGAGATTTAAATCAATTACAACATACATTCTCACAACAAAGTTATCAAATTTATATCCAACATGCCTCGTTATAAGGCCATCTAGGTTACAACCAAATACAATAATAGTTTTGGATGAGCTCACAAGATCCAAAATACCTAACTAGCTCGGACCCACAATCTGGTAGAAACTCCAAGAAGAATCTAAACTTGTGCTCGCAAGCCACCACACAACATTCTTGTTTTCCAAGCCACACTTAGCTAGTAGCTTTGCTAAACTTCACTCCTCTCAGCTACTTCATGTTGAACTGAATGACTCAATTCATCACAGGACCCTCTACTTAGACTAAACCAAGCCAAAAGTTAGCCTAGCAAGTTATATTAAATTAGCCCTTACATTAAATAAACCCTCAAGCCACAAATTGGCTTGGCAACATATATTAAATACATGAAATAACTAAATACTTAGGACAAACCCCAAGTTTACAATACATAACTAACTCATATGATAACATAAAAGTACACACCCTAAGGCATAGGTCCTCGTGTCATCAAACATTCCAAATCTAAGAGCCCATGAACTGACTCCCATGGATCAAAGCTCATGAAAACAATCTCCAAAGTTTGTCTAAGAAATCAGGAACATGCTACCAATAGCCACCAAAATGGATCTAACTCCAACACAATAACTCCAATCTTTATGCACACTTGGGACAATATTATGTAATGTGCCTTGAAAGCATCCCCAACTCCATGAACCACAACTTCATAAATCTAAGCCTAATGCTATTGCATATAGGACTATTGAGTATCCCAGGATGCTCCTGCATCAATCTTGATCCAGTTCCAAGCACTAATTTTGCACAATTCTTTAACTATTCACATGTTAGTCAAATGGAGATGTACAACTAGGGCTTGATTATAAAATTAGTACAAAAAAACATTTCCTCCCAAAATCTTTTGGAATCTTGGAGTAAAATTCCTAAATTGAATTTTGTCAAGAGTTATTGAAACCCATTGGTGGAAAATCAAATTAGAGGCATTTGAGTAACAAAACCTTGCCAAGATGAGGGTTTTGAACTAGTTTACATAAAAAGGTCAAATACCTACACAAATTTTAGCCAAATTGAACCAAACCAAACCCAAAACCTACTTAGTTCATTCATCCTAAAATACAACTGGTTATAAGTGTAGATCAATCCCTTGGTGCAAGTGACAATATCATAAATTCAAAAATTACATAAAAATTTGAATGCGTTTATTGATTTCAATTACCCAAAAGTACATATCCATTCACCTACAACCTCCCCAACTACAAAAATGGTATTTATATGTGAACTACAAAATGATATTTATATGTGAACTACAACCTTACCAACTAATTTTTGAAGTTGGTGACAATTGGGATAAGGCTCTTCCTTTTGCACTTTTAGCAGTAAATTTTTCCAAACAACATTAGTGCAAAATGAGCAATTAGTGCAATTTGATAATAGTACATTCAAACTAAGTTTGAAACCAAGAAAAACATGGCATAATCCAGTTCGTTGACCCAGTTTGACTTTGGTGCTTATAATGTGCTACCCAAGAAAATGGTTGTACACAATGACTCATTATTACATCCAAGTTATTCACATCTCCTAGGTGGATCTATTACATCATATTATGATGGTAAGAAGGTGCTCCTACACCAATTATCCTAGTAGGGGAGTTGAAGCCTATGATGATTAGTATGTGTGAGTGTTATAGAGCTATATATCTATGCATGGTGGATCTAAGGTGCATATATCCTGGGTGCACATTTAAGCTACCTAGAAGGCTAGATTTGTGTTAGCATAAGGTATCTCAAGGGCCTACTGGTTTGGTCTAGGATAGAAATTGGGATATGGTGTCCTGGAGGAGTGTTAAAGGTGAGCCAAGCCATGAGGAAAGGTTCATAATGGTGACCAAAAGGTGAGTTGTGGTGCATTACTTAAATGGTGATATGGTCCATAGGAAAAGTGCTATGATGGTATAATTGATTTGGAAAGTAAGTACAATGACCAAGATATTGGGTTGATCATGAAACTCGGGTATGGTACTCAATTATGTATGCATTGCAAATAGAATCCATGGAGCCAAGATTTCATGTGCACATAGTGTTTAGTCTAAATGTGGTGGATACTTGAACAAAAAGATTCACCAACAAAGTCATTTAGATAGAGATTGAGGATCAAGATAACCAATGCTTTATGCCTAGATTCTGAGCTAGCTGTGATAGTTAGTTATCTTGTGAAGAATTGCTTGGTACTTCAAGGTTCATGGTGGACTAGAGGATCCCAACATGTGGCACCATCTACCTATTTTGGTAGTACTAAGCATGCTTTGCTAGCATGGCTAGGATGGGCTACATGACTCAAGATATTATGAGGTACTTTGGTAGTTCCAAGTATGCTTTGGTAGTATGTGTAGTGAGTAGGAGAACTCAAATGTCTAAGTCAATCAATATGGATGTAGTATTCAGCAAGGGAGACTCAAATTCCCAATGTACTCAGGGCATGCAATGCATAGTTAAGATTGCATTCATAGTTTACAAAGGGAAGATACAATATTTTCAAGCATTTAGGATGCTCGGATGGTGATTGAGATCTTGGGGGAATTGAGGTCAAAATGACCAGTATTAGTAGCTTGGGTCTTTTGGGGGATGCCAATGTTGAAAACACAGGGGGCCAATATAAGGGGTTTAACATGGTTGAACATGAGTAGAGCATATATTCTCAGAGAGAATTTTGAGCTAGAGCTTTCACTTTAGATCATGTACTTAGGGCTCAAACACTAATGGACCAAGCTTTGTTGCGTTAGTGTCGATTGTAAAAAATGATTGTTGCATCAAAGTATACATTAAATTTTGTAAGAAAAAAATGCACGAGGAGAGTTTTGAGGTATTTATAATGCATAATGCTAATCTAGGCACTAATTTATACACAAATTTATCTACTAAATTTGAGCTAAGTGAGGCAAATGTACTAATTAGATGCTAATTTAGGTTCTAAATTAGTCACAAAATTAGGTCCTAAACTAGGTACTAATTTAGGTGTTGTTGGCTCCTAATTTAATAGAGATTGAACAACTACCAGGTAGTCAAGACAAGATTGCATCTAAGGGAATCTATCTCCTATGATTGAGACAATTTGTCTAGAACTTGGGCCAACTATAAGGCTGAACTCCTTCTTCACTTTAGGCTCTACAAAACCTAGGCGGGCATTCCTTAGATTCATCTATATGGTACCAGTGTCTAAAAAATAAATATGAATTTGTATTAAGCATATTAAAACCCCAAAACCTTTGGTGCTCGTGCAATGACAAAGATGTGGAATAGCTACTAACATGATCTATGAAATTCACACACTAAGTGTGGGTATCCTTTTTAGCTCTACAACATTAAAGGGAAAATGATTTTGATTAATTAATTAATATCAACAAAACCCACATATGAAACAACAATATACTTGTAGATCCTCTGACTGATCAATGCTCTATCCATTGGGGATTCCACAAATCACAACATACATCAGGTATTAGATCTACCCGTTCTCTTTTTGAATTAGGCATCTATGTTCAAAATTGAATCTCATACTCATACTATCCTTCTCATGAAATCTACAACCCTGCCAAGATATATCAAGCATTTACATGATTCTTTGAATCAAAGGCAAAACACATTAAGATATACACCCCAAAATGAGATGCAATTGGATCTAAGTTCTTTGCCCATAAGCCACAAAAGATTGTAAATAACAGAGACAAGAGACAAGAATCAAAATCAAACAAGTACATTCAAGATGTATGAAAAGACTCATAAGGCACACAATAGAGCAGAAATATACACTAAAACTCCATCAATGTTGTTCATACAGAGAAAATACTAAGGAGAATGGTGGAAACACAACTATAGCTTTGCTCAATAGTTTGGAACCAACAACATCCAACCGTAGAGAAAGAAAAAGAAGAGAATAAGTAGAAGAGGAAGAATTCCCCAATCTAATTTTATGATTCCATTTGTCCACTTGAAATTTTTCCATTTTCTAAATCCAAGCCTCTCTCTTCTTTTCTCAACTGAAATCTAAATCAAATCTCACCATTGTGCATAACCGACTCTGAAAATATCTCCAAGAATAATGAGAATACACTTCTTGATTAAAAAAAAAAAGATCTACTACTAAAAGTTCCACCAAACTAATTTGGATGCAAAATAACATCAACAACATGATCATCTCCAAGTTTGGCGAATACCCACTTCAGCATTTGGCCACAAATAGAATCTGAACTACCCATATCAGAATGTAGTTGAATATGGAGCACCTCAGACACATATGCAAATATCTATTATATGTTGATACCTGTGCAAAAACATATGGAAAATCTGGAAAGTATATTTCGAGAGCTTTCCATCAATAAATAATAGTCCTATCTTTGATGAAAAATCAGGAAGTTAACCCCCATCTAAAAACCAAGCAGAGTAGGAGACTGAATCTGCAAACATTTTCTCTAAAGCTTTGATTTTATTATGATGTCTAAACTTTATAATAAAATATCCTAGCTTTAAAAGATTTGTGGTGCCTTTAATTTTAAAATTCATTTAAAACTTCATCCCAAATCTGACGAGCGCTCACATAACATTTAAAATTTTGAAATTTTCCTCCAATTTGGTCTCTAGTCAAACCTAGTTGATCATGTGTCAACACTCAATTGGCTACTCCAATAATCATCACTACCACATCAACATCTAGTTGGCACCTAAGGATGGATCACCACATCTACACCACGTGGTGCTTCGTGATTGGCCCTTGACATTTAGTCAATACTCTAGCTCATTCAACTCTACTAGGGCATTCTTGCTAGGTGGCAACATCTTGCTGCATCTAATTTCTATAGCTTGGGCTTGCAAATCCATGAGATTTCACCATGTGTCATTGCCTGATTCACCAAAATTGCCACCCCACTAACCAATTGGATGCCATGTCACCCTCTTTCTATTGGGCAGCCTGAGCCTGCCACAACACATATCCTAATATCACTTCTTCGACCTCCTCAAGGCAAGAACATGTGATCGCACCATGTGGCACCCTTGTCTTAGTCATCTTCATGGATCCTGCCACCACGTAGCGCCTTCACGCTTCCTCTTAACTTTGACAACTTCACATGGTGAATGAGTGAGCAGGCACCACCTGTCCACCTCGTCTTCCTTGCTTTTTGTGCCACATGGCATGTCCTCATTGGTCTAACTGGTCACCTCCATACTCCATACGGTGCACATGATTGGTCAAAATTTACCTCACTGACCAACTGGATGCCATGTCACCCTCTTTCTATTGGGTGGCCTTGGCCCACCGCGACACATATCACAATATTGCTTCTTCGCAAACAATTTACTCAAGGCAAGAACACACGATCGCACCATGTGGCACACTTGTCTTAGTCATCTTCGTAGGTTCTTCCGCCATGTGGTGCCTTCATGCTTCCTCTCAAACTCTGATAGCTTCACATGGTGAATGATGATCGAACCATGTGGCACCCTTGTCTTAGCCATCTTCGCAGGTCCCATTGCCACGTGGTGCCTTCACGCTTCCTCTCAAACTCTAACAACTTCATATGGAAGATGAGTGAGTAGGTGCCACCTGTCCACCTTGACTTCCTTGTTCTTTGTGCCATGTGGCATGTCCTCATTGGTCCAACGTCACCTCCATAATATTGTGCATACTATGCACATGTGATTGGTCAAAATTTATTGGTTCAACTGGTTGTTGATGTCACCTCCATAATGTGGATGTGATAAATTTACCTTAAAGCACCATCTAACTGGTGTCCAAATGAGCATGTGATCTTACTCATTTTATCTAAAAGCATACAACTTTTGACACTTGATAGTGGAGTGTCTTTTGTTAGGATTAAACCACGAACAAAAATAAAAATTACATGCAAATATAACCAATATTAAAAAATAATAGATCACATAGAAAAGAACACAAGACACCAAGATTTAACGTGGTTCACCCAATCCCTGAGCTATGTCCACCAAAAAACAAGTCCAATATTATTATGATCTAGTGATTACAACCTGATTACAATCTATAATCCCTTACAACTCAATACTGCCGCAAGAACCAATTTCACATCACTACAATGAAATAATCCCTAACCCTAAGCCCTTTTATACAGTTATTTTAATGCCACTTTAGGGTTACAACATGTCGGCTATATGTACAGTACTTCCTTGATTAGTCACCACAAACTAACAATCTCCCACTTGGAGACTGATCAGACTCCACACTAGACAACAATCTCCCACTTGGAGACTGATCTTATAGCTATGCCACTATGCCAAGAGGCTCCCACTGGACCAAACCCCCTTGGACTCAGCTGTTCTTGTATTCTTGTTCAGTTTGGAAGACCAACCGAAGCTGAAGAGGAATTCAACTTCTCCCTTGTGACTACCTTTGTCAACATATCTACTGGATTGTCATCTGTATGTATCTTGTCCAACTTTAACTATCCATCCTCCAAAACTAACCGAATGAAATGGTACTGCAACAATATGTGTTTAGTCTTTGAATGCAGAGTGGAATTCTTTGCAAGATGAATGACACTCTGACTATCTATAAATAAATAATTACCCCTCTAAGGGTGTCCCAATTCTTCCAAGAAGAATTGAAGCCATATCATTCCTTGGCTGCCTCTATAGTAGCAACATACTTTGCCTCTATAGTGGATAAAGCAGTAACCTTTTTTAACCTAGAAACCTAGCTCACGACTGCCCCACCAATAGTAAAGACATAACCTATAGTACTCTATCTAGTATCAATATCCCCAGCCAAATCTAAGTCAACATAGCCTTGTAAATTAGTAGTAGAGCCCCCAAAGTGTAAATACTTATTGAATGTTTCTCTCAAATATTTGAGAATCCATTTGATTGCATTCCAATGCTCAATTCCTGGATGACTCATATACCTATGACTCCCACTACATGTGCAATATCTGGCCTAGTACATACCATAGCATACATCAAGCTTCCTATAGTTGAAGCATAGGGTACCTTGGACATCTTAGCCTCCTCTTCTTGTGTCTTGGGATACATCTCCTTAGTCAACTTCAAATGACCATGTAAAGGTGTGTTGACAACTTTAGCATTCTCCATAGAGAAATGTTGGAACACCTTCTCAACATAATTAGCCTAAGATAGCATCAATGTCCTATTCTTCCTATCTCTGCAAATTTTCATACCAAGGATTTGTTTTGCTGATCCCAAATCCTTCATAGCAAATGTTCTAATTGGCATTTCAGCCCCTTAATGTGATCCATGTTAGACCCAACTACAAGCATATCATCAATATATAAACATAAAATAATGTAGCTATCATCATCCAACCTCTTAAAGTAGACACAATGATCTAATGACACCTACTGTAACCATGCTCATGCATAAAACTGTCAAATTTCAGATACCATTGCTGAGGTGCTTGCTTCAAGCCATATAAGCTTTTCTTCAATTTGCACACTAAGTTCTCCTTACCTTTGACCACAAATCCCTGTGGCTGAGCCATATATATCTCTTCATCCAAATCACCATGAAGGAAGGTTGTTTTAACATCGAGCTGCTCTAAATGCAAATCTTCAGTAGCCACAAGACTTAAAATAGTATGGATAGAAGTCATTTTAACAACATGAGAAAATATCTCATTAAAATAAATTCCCTTTTTCTGTGCAAATCCTTTTACAACTAACTTGGCTTTAAATATTTTCTTACCTCCTTCCTCTTCTTTCAACCTGTAAACCCACTTATTCTGTAAAGCTCTTTTACCTACTGGCAACTTGCATAAATCTCATGTCTTATTCTTCAGCAAAGAGTCCATTTCGTCTTTCATTGCAAACTCCCACTGAATCTTAGTATCCACCTACATTGCTTCATCATAACATTTAGGTTCACCAGTATCAGTAAGTAAAATTGAATACAAAGAGGGAGACAATCTTTCTGGAGGTCTAATTTGCCTTGTTGACTGTCTAACACTCATTGGTGTATGTGGTATTTGTTCTTGCGATTGTTGCACATCATGAGGAATGGCTAAAACATCATCTTGTGGAGTATCATCCAACACTACATAATCACCTTCTTTCTTCTCATGTTGCTGCAACAGATCTTTGTACAACACTTTCTCATTGGATATGACATCCCTGCTTCTTACAATTTTATGATTTTCAAAATCCCAAAGCCTATAACCAAATTCATTAATGCCATATCCAACAAATACACATTTCTTTGACTTAGCTTCCAGCTTGGTTCTATTTTCAGAATCTATGTGAGCAAATGCTTCATAGCCAAAGGTTTTCAGAAAAGAATAACTCACCTTCTTACTAGTCCATATTTCCTCTGGAATACCATAACCCAAAGGAGTAGAGGGACCTCTATTAATCAAATATACAATAGTATTGACAGCCTCTGCCCACATGTGTAAGGGCAACCCAGCATGCAACCTCATGCTCCTTGCACGCTCCATTATAGTCTTGTTCATGCGTTCAACCACTCCATTTTCCTATGGAGTCCTTGGAACAATTTTCTGTCTATGAATACCATTAGTGGAGCAATAATCTTCAAATTCATGAGTGCAATACTCACCACCATTATCAGATCCGATACATTTTAATTTCTTACTAGTCTCATTTTCAACCAAGCATTTCCATTTTTTAAAAGTTTGAAATACATCAGATTTTTGTCTAAGGAAATAAACCCACACCTTTCTTGTTGCATCATCAATAATTGTAACCTAATAATGAGAGCCTCCAAGGGAAGATACTTGAGCCGGTCCCCATACATCGGTATGCACAAGCTCTAATTTCTCCTTTTTGTTTTCCTTCCCACTCTTCACAAAACTCACTCTCTTTTGTTTTCCATACACACAACTTTCATAGAAATCCATATTAACACATTTCAGACCTGGTAAAAATTTCTTTGAATGAAGTACTTTCATACCTTTCTCACTCATGTGCCCAAGTCTATTGTGCCACAACGCTGTATCAGAATCTACAACAACTATTTGTTCTCCTTGCTCAACTACAACAATTGTTCTTGAACATTCTTTTCTCTTTGAAACAATTAAAGTAGAAGGAACAATATGAAATGTACAAAGATATAAGGTGCCTACTTTCACACCTTTTGCTACTACAAGGGAACCTTTTAAAACCTTCCAATTTTTATCATTAAAAGTAACTACACAACCCTCATCACTGAGTTGCCCTGCTGAAATTAAATTCTTACTTAGCCTTGGAACATGTCTTATCTCATGTAGTAGCCAATGATTCCTATTCTACAACTTAATCTTTATTTTCCCCTTTCGAACAATTTGACAGGGTTCATTATCCCCCAAATAAACAAGTCCAAAATCCCCTTGGACATAATCAATGAAATAACCTCTATGAGGTGTAGCATGAAATGAAGCACCAGAATCTAAAACCCATGAATCATCAACACTTTTTAAAGACAGAAGCAAAGAATCCTCTTCAAATTGGTTACTTACCACATTTGCCTTCTTGTCTCCATCTAGTTTATCTCCTTCATTTTTTTTCGATTCCAACAGTCTTTCTTTTTATAACCTAGTTTCCCACAGTACCAGCATTCGTTCAATCCTCTCGATTGAGACCTTCTCCCCTTTGACTTTCCTCTTGATTTCCCATGATTTTCAGAATTACTTCCTCTTTTAGTTGTTCTACCTCTACTTTGCGCGTTCAAAGCACTTCTTGATGTAGATCCACCTAAGGATTTCCTACGAGTTTCCTCACTCAAAACAACACTAATCACATCATCATATTTTAGGGTACTAGATCGAGGAACAAAATTACTCACAGCCATTACCGAGCCATTCCATTTTTCAGGTAAAGAACACAAAATCAAGAGAGCCCTAATTTCTTCTTCAAAATTGATACCCATAGAAGATAACTAACTAGTAATAGTATTAAACTCATTTAAATGATTTGCAATAGATCCACCTTCTGCCTTTTGCATAGTAAATAAAAGCTTCATGAGAAATACCTTGTTTGAAGTGGAGGGCTTTTCATACAGTGTCGCTAGGGTTTTCATCAACTCTTCTATTGCCTTTTCTTTTGTAATATTAAATGCCATCGATGGTACTAGGCATAATCGAATGCTTTCAAGTGCTTTTCTATCTAAAAGATCCCATTCATCATTTGACATAGATCCCTGATTCTTGGTTTTTCCTTCCAACGACTCCAATAAATCCTTTTGATAAAGATAGTCTTCCATTTGCATCTTCCATAACTAAAAATTTTGCCCATTAAACCTGTCAACCCTCAGCTTACTCTCGTATGCCATCGCTCCTACTCAACTGTGAGACTCCCACTCAACCATGAGACTTTCTTGCAGAGGATAACTGAAAAAACAACCTTGCTCTAATACCACTTGTTAGGATTAAACCACAAACAAAAATAACAATTACATGCAAATATAACCAACATTAGAAAATAATAGATCACACAAAAAAGAACACAAGACACCAAAATTTAATGTGGTTCACCCAATCCCTTGGCTACGTCCACCAAACAGCAAGTCCAATATTATTATGATCTAGTGATTACAACCTAATTACAATTTGTAATCCCTTATAGCTCAATATCGCCGCAAGAACCAATTTCACATCACTACAGTGAAATAATCCCTAACCCTAAGCCCTTTTATACATGTATTTTTATGCTACTTTAGGGTTACAACATGTTGGCCATATGTTGGCCATATGCACAGTACTTCCCTGATCAGTCACCGCAAACTAACAATCTCCCACTTGGAGACTAATCAGACTCCACACTAAACATCTTTATTTATTAAAACTTAAGGGCCCATTTTGTTGCTAGAATATAATTGGAGAATTGGCATCTAGAATCATGGATTTGGGATTTTGGAATTTGAAATATCGATTATGATTTTGAGAATTTGATTGGGATTGTTTGGTTCAACAAGAGTTTATTGTGAGAATATACATTTCCTTCATTTGGTTGCACATTTGTGAAATCAAAATTCCAAACTCCCCTTTCTCAACATGTTTGTAGACCCCAAACCAAAGCATGTCTGTAGAACCCAAACCAAAGCTATAATCTGAGACGATGATATAGGAAACATAAGCACTAGATCTAAGCCTCCCCATTACTGTCCAAGATCAGAAGAAAAAGCACATGAGAAGTAATCCATTATTGTTGACGAGGAGTACAAACTTTTTAAGTTGGGACCCCTGGACTCTAGGATAACTCAACTGGCTGATGCTGCCACAGAGACCAATGAAAAATGTGGGAAAGCAACTTTCACCCAAGATAAGAAGACATAGAAGAAGCGTCAAAAAAGAGTGGGAGTAAATGGGTTTAAAAATGCATGCTTTTGATTGCTTGTGTAGAAATAGGAAGAGACTATTGATTCCATCCGGTATCAGTTCAAATTTAAAGAAAATGCATGCTTTATGCTGATTATCTCACCTAGATTCACTTCCCTTTCATAGTTTTCCTCGATTAGATCCAGAGCACAAGTGTCAGAGGCAAAAACAATGACTCCATTGTTGCATCGTCCCATGACTAGGGGTCAAAATCAAGCTTGCATCGTCCCATGACAGGGGGTCACAAACAAATAAAAGCTTGTCTTCAGTGAGAAACATGAGTAAATAAGCCTTTTCCAGCCATTTGCATGCATGCACAATCTTGTAAATGAAGGGCTTGGCCATGGAAGTGGCTATGAGGTGAAGAACAACTCCTGTGTCCAAATAAGTGTTATCTTCCAATGCCGCCTAAAGGAGCTTGAAATTCACCATATTGACATTGCGAGTGGGAAACAAAATAGGTCAGGTGGACCTCAAAATTTTTTTATTTCAATTATTGTGTAATGCTCATTTTGAGCAAATTGGAATTAAAATGAGAATTAAAGCAATTCCACCTATTTAGTTGGAAGACCAAATCCGAGGTATGGGGGGTAAACGAGCATAACAAATTCTATTTTTTTCAATTCCAATTCCAATTTTATAAACCCAAACAACATATTAGAAATTTTTTAGAATTCCAAATGCCAATTCCATTCTAATTCCAACAGCCAAACGTGCCCTAAGGGCCCGTTTGGTTGATGGAATAGGAATAAAAAAATTGGAATGTGATTTTTATTTTCTGTCTGGTTGATGGAATAGGAATAAAAAAATTTGGAATACGATTTTTATATCCCCATTATGCCTCTAAAATGAGCTTATACCCATTCAAAAAATTAGTTGTTAATAGAATAGCCATTCCTATTCCCAATATTACATGCCTATTCTCCATTCCTATGCCCGCGGCCAAACGGACCCTAAAGGAACAACCACCCATTAAATGTGGGACTAAAAGATTACACTATCCTCATATGAGAGCACATGGTCAAAGAAAATAAAATGGAGGCACTCACAATCGATTCAGCCTTCCTACAAGTAGTGAATCCGTCTACCCAAATCGGTTTATCCCAACTCCCAACTGCATGGTATCCAGTAGGAACATCATATCCATTCGTGTTGTTCCCATTCACATATTCCTGTGTGCTAATGACAGCCTTTTATCTCCTCGGGGTTGATTTGGAGAAAACTTACTCCTCTGATCGATTCTTCTCCACGTTCATTAAAAATGTTCCTTTGCAACAACGATTCTCGTGACTCTCCAGGAATAGGCAGCATTGCTATTGTATGAATGCTCATTTCCTTTGCTGAACTCTACCAAGGATGCCTACACCACTTTTAAAGATGGCATCATCAATTTGTATGGACTAGAATGACAACTCTCCGCTGATCTAAAATTGACCTCTAATTTTTTCGTGGATCGCACATTCATCACTTCATATATGCTCCACGCGACTTTTGTGCTAAAATAATGTATTTCTACCCAACTGCCGCCTTTAGGATTTGAGCAGGTTGTTTTCCAATATCTAGTAAACCTTCCATCTATTTGATTTGCATTTTGGGCACTTGAGGTCTCATTTGCGTCAGCTGCAGCCTATGTGGAAGGAGAAACCGCTGAAAGAATCTGCTTACTATCCATACACGATGAGCAGGTGGGAAAAATAACATCTTAGACCTGTGTCCTCGTACAATAGAGCGCACATTGTGGAGGACATTGTGGAAATTGTTTGCTTCCATGTGGTCAAGTCTGAACAGATTAGGAGGAATTACATTCATGATTGAAGTAACGCACAAGAAGCTGTAAGATTAATGCCCAATGAAAGAAGAGCTCACAACTCATTAACTTAGATTGAGAAGAGAAATATTGCTTGGAAATCATTTACTCTGTCCATTACTTTCCTATTGAACCAATATGGGAGCTTATTTATGCTTTGCACATTGTCTAAGTTTGTCCAGACTAAGATTAGCCTGCTTAAAAGAACTAATTCCCTGAAAAAATTACATAAACTTCCTTTATTTTGAACCATTCTAGAAATTACTTGTCTCTAATCATGGCTCAGTTGGGCCCTTTTGTTAACTGCAAGTACTGACAACTATATCCATCAGATCTTCAACATTGTTTGGCCAGTAATCCTCCATGCTTATTTAGTCAAAATATCATTTCAATAATAAAACTGGACCTATGGCAATACAAGTAGTACCTTTCACAATTTCTTTGCAACCCCTTTAGAGTGGCGGGAAAGGTATATCACATAAAGTCACCATTTGATTTTCTTTAAGAGTGATCTAGCTCCCTGGATGAAATATCCCATTTATCGACGATTCATTATCTATCCCACACTTGTTTGATCAATTACCGGCCATATCAAAATGTTTTGAGCACATAGACAACAATATTTTATTTTGAAAGAAAAGTACCACTAAAACACTGATCTCCCAAAAAGTGAATCCCATGAAACTTCTGTATTTGATTTAATTTGAAATTGATCACTAATTGGACACTTGAACTTATTTTTTAACTTCCTTTTGAAACTGTTCATTTTGTGTTGGTAGGCTTGTTGGTAGGCCCTGGAATCGGCTAAAAAACTAACTAAAACATTTGATCCATCTTTACCATTCAACACACTGGTTCTTTGGTTTGGATACTCTCATTCTGCCAATTTTTTTCTCATGGTGATGTTCCTATTAGAAGACATCAATCTCTAAAATTATGCATTTCAATTTATAAACAATTTGTCAAAAACAAGAGAAGTAAGCTTGGTTTTAGCTTCAAAAACTGATTAAACAACCACGTGAAGATATGAAACCTGGGGTATTAGTAAAATCTTATATGGAGAGTATGAATGTTCAATTTAGACTCATGATGAATAACTAAATAAATTTGGCAAGCGTTCAAAGTTGGGTCATGGGAATTACAGAACTAGGGAATCATGATTTTTGCAAATGGAATGGACTTGGAAAAATGTGCAAAAGGATTCGTCAAGACTTGAAAACTAACACACTGGAAGTATTTCAGAGTAGAACAATGATGACAATTGTTTGGTCTCATTTATCATGGTTTCAAAATTATAACATCTCAAACAGGGCTAACGATAAATCTGAATATTCTGTTACAAGTAAGACCTTAGAAATAACATTTGGAATCATGTTTGAAAACTAGTCAAATGGATTCTTCATAGGCTTAAAATTGAAACATAGCGAGTATTTGACCCTTAGAATATAGTAGTAGAAGAATTTTTTCATTAGAGTCAACAAGGTCAAAGTTAAGAATGGTCAAACAAAGCTACCCAAAATTCTGTGCAATGTGTATCAACATAACAACAGTAAACAACCAACTTTGAGAGATTCAAAACTTAGTCAAAACATATCAAAATGACTTGAAATCTAGAACATAAGTTCTACGATATGTGTACCAGACACTCCCAAAGTGGCGAATCATGAAACTTTATTGGGTACAAAATATTCAAATGCAAACTAAGCTTCCTGTCACTATTTGACACTTGGGCAAAAAATGTAGATTCGATAAATGCACAAAATGGTATTTCACAGAATGACTCGGAATGATAATTTTTCAATATGAAATGCATGCATGTAATGAATAAAGGATGTTAAACAAATGAAACACATCATAGGCCTATAAATGACAATCAGGTACATATGCTTGAAAAACTCTTATAAGGGCTTGACTAAACTTGGTTCTTTGAATGGTACTCAAAATTAGTGCTTCAATTTTGAGTCCCAATAGGTGCTAAGTTAGATGCTACTAAAATAGAAAATAAATTGGGAGCTAATTTTGGTACTAAATTAGGTGCTACTAATTTAGGCACTAGATAGCATGTAAATTAACACATGCTTGTTTTATCTAACATGAATGCCAAAATAGCATTGACCTGCAAAAAACTAGTGTGGACTTTCAAAAAAGTGGAAAAAAAATAGTGAAATAGTGGGTAGAATAGAAAGGGAGCATAAAAATGAACTAATTGGTTGTTTTTTTGTAGTGATTGAGGCTTGAGGATATGTATGAGGTGCACTAAAGGAAGAAAATTCGAGATGGCTCGACATGAAAATCTATATTCAATGAGGATTTGTGTTTGTGTAGTCAAATGGTGGACACTTGATGAAGGGGGCAGGTGTAATTTGGAAGCAAGAAATGGACTTGACCATAATGGGAGTCGTGAGTAAGGATTGCTAATGTTGCACAAAGTTGAGAATTATATTAATTTAATTTATTTAACAAATGCAAACATAATGAGGTGTCACCCCTCGAAATAGGAATTTTGGGGCTTGAGGCAAAATGATGAGAAGGAAATGGGAGCGAGAAGGACAAGATGTTCTCTAAGGTGCTCCATAACTCACCCTTTCTCCACTAATGTCAAGGGAATCTGCTTTCTAAAAGTTGGAGATGACAAGGAAGTGTTGTAGACTCAATTGGAACAAACAACTATCTCTATTACAAGACTATTAGACCCTAAATGAGGCATTGTTGTTGCTCGACTTATACACAAAAAGGTTTCGTCTATTTCCATCCAATTTTAGTGATTGAAGTTAAATAAAAAAATGAATGTTATCTTAAGTAGGGGGTATTTTCATTTCAAAATGTTCATTAATAATTTTGATGACTTGGATTATTTACTTCCTATATAGTTGGCCAAATTTGGATCTCCACAAGAGGTCTTATAGGTCTATGTGCAACTATCCTCCCATGTAGTTCAAGTATTTGCATTCAAGGTTTGGTAAAATTTAACATCTTTCCCTGTAGTGTCTTTTAAAGACAATACTCTTATTGTGATTACATTAGTTTTGTGTTCCTTTTTCATAAAGAATTTTTTTTCTTGTAGCTTTTAGTGCTCCAATTCAACCTTTTGCATCATACTTGAGATTCATTTCTATTAAAGCCTCTTGTGCAAGAGGATTGTTGGGTTTTTATTTTTATTTTTTCAACTTTGGTTCTCATTCCTTTTCTTGATTTTGAGGTTAAGAATCTGAAGGCTCGAAATTCAAAGGCCAACTCATTCTTAAAATGCTCATGTTTGTGCTTGGATATAAAAATCTCCACTAAGGAGTACACTCTTGTTTCCAGAGATTGGTGAAACACCTAATTAAAGGTGGAATCAACCTTGACCTATAAATGTTAAATGGAAAATAGTTAGAATTCTACACAATTTGTAAGAGGTCATTTCTTGCCTAGTTGGGCATCAATAGATGATATTGCATTTTCAAATCCTTTTGACTATTACCTCATTTTTTTTCCTTTGAGATTTGATTTTCAGTGATGGAAGTTTTTAATATCTTATCACTATGATGAATTATCTCTCATTTAATCAAATAGCTATCACAATGAAAATAGTTATGGACATTGAATGCATGATAGTATTCTTTAAATACCTCTAACACCCAATAACATAAACTTCTTGAATTGTAAAAGAAATATGCTCCAAAACAAGAAATATATGGATAATACCCAATGTATCCCAATATTTAGTTAATCTAGTAGAATACTCATAAGGTTGGACCATACTATTCAATGTATGGGAGGAGTTATGAAAATCTCTACCAAATGATATCCTAATATCTGACCTGATCATATGAAATGACAAGCTTCCTTACATATAACTACTAATCCAATAACAATGAGGATATGATGAATCCTTAATGCACATCTCATACATTTAACAAAATTGGTTACAATTATATTTTTGTTCACAACAATACCAAATTGAGCCAATTTAGCTATCCAAGGCTTCCACAGGTTAGCTACTCGATAAACCATACACCACACATTGCCAGTCCCTTAGCATATTTTGTCTTTACATTATTCAAGACATGAACTACTATACTATCATTGTTAGTAAAGAATACTCAAACCAAGCAAGATCATGCAATCGACACTATGATGCTTTCACATGTGATCTTATGTACCATCATATTTACTCCATTGGTCCTATCTGTGTCTTTGGTAGTCACTCATTTGATTCAATTTTGTGAAGAGTTGTGCAATTTTGCTTCCTTGAGTCCAAGTATACCCATGGTTGTTCCTATAGGATTTCACTTTCAAATATTGTGGATTTTAGTATGCTATTTATATGTGCTCTTCAACTTCATCTTCACCTTGTCCTTATAGCTCTAGAATAGGTAAAGGGTTGATTTTGCTTCATAAGGTTCTATTTCTCATGCACATTCTCAAAATCTATCTTATGCATTCGTTTGGATTTTTGTTCATGCTATCTTAAACACTCCATCCCAACCGTGCCTTCTTTATAACTATTGGTTCCTCATGTGATACTCTAAGATTTATTTTTTCCCTACAAAAGATTTCTAATCTTCATTTTCACACAAATAATGATATTTTTCAAAGTGATGTCAAATAATAATATTAAAATTATCCAAATAATGATATTTAAACCATCCATAAGTACAACTAGAAAATGGAATGCACAATGTATTTATACTTTTTGACTGTCAAAATGATTAGACCCTAGAAATAGTGGTACCAGTCATGACATGCTTTGTACCTTGTGCTAGAGTAGACAAAGTGACTGTTGAATTAGCTACCATTGACCATATTACATGATGGGATCATCTATTACTCAAATTTGTCAAGCTCTAGACCCACTATAGCTAATACGATGCAGTATAGGGTTACTTCATAAGACACATTACTATTTTATGTTCATGTTTCTGGATGAGATTGTGTGTGATTTTCTTTTATACTAATAAAAATCACACACAATTTCACCGAGAAGCATGAACATAATATCATGGATTGTAGAAATCTATTGTTATTATTATGAATTTATTTATAGTAGATGCTTCAACCTTCTAGAATGTTCAGACAATTGCTCATTTTATAGATATAGAGATTGTTATGTTTCTTAGTCCCGTTGATTTCTTATCATATTGCATGGTTATGTTTAAAATTCCACATTATGAACATGTATAAAAATCCACACTATGTAAATTAAGTGAACCTGTGATCATAGCCATGAATTCTCAATGTTGCTTGAGTGATGAATGTATTGTGAATGAACTCTGAATAAGAAGGAAAATCTTAAGCTCTTTTTCTAACACAAATGTCTACAAAATCTTTTCTATTATACATAAATTTAATAGTTATGCATCAAGTTTAGCCTTCTCATGTATTGTTGTTAGTGTAAAAAATTAATTATTATTACACTTTACTTAAGTTTACTTAGGATAATGCATTTTGTATATTAGTTGTCATGTAGACACTTAAGAATATGCATAGACATATGAGTTGTCTTGTTGACAACATAGGAGTTAGCAACTTATTAGAGCACATGGTGTCTACAACATCTCTTTATGAGATACACCTATGTAAACTTATCCTCTCATCATCTCACAAACTCTTGTGCTCAATGGAGGATAATCCACTCTTGGTGGACATGTGCTTAATTGAGATGTTTATCTCTTTGCTAACTCCTAGTCATATTAGTTGCCTTTATATACAAGACACTTCTATGATGTATTCATCCAATTATCTGATATCCATTCTCATTTGATCATCATTTGTCTCTCTTGTGCTATCTACTGAGCTTCTTGATCTTGGCATTGAATTATTACTTTAGGAAAATTCGTACATGTTATCAAAGCTATACCTAATTCTTACATGGGATCAGAGCCATAGGATTTTCATTGAATGATTATTGGAGAGATTTTTTTTGTAGGTCAAGATTAGAGCTTGCTGATGCAAATTAGATGTTGGTATCACATTCAAAAGGTCAAAAAAATCCCAAATCAACTTTCTTTTCATCAAAATTGGAAATCTGAGGCAAAATCTAGAGTCATTTAATTTTTTGAGGTACGATAGTGGTGATTCAAGAAAAATAATTGTAGAGGTGATTTTCAAACAATGATATCTCCTTCATACAAACTCCTTTTTTTGAGCATTTTTTTTTTGTTTTGAGGTAAAATTTCATGATCTACACATTGATGCAGGATGTTTGAGATCTCTATTCTTGAATTTTTCTACAAATTGCAAATCCTGATTTTTGCAACTTCAAAGGCTTAGTTTGGGCTCATTTGGACACATATTCAGGTGTTATTTTTTTGAGAATGCATGATTTTTTGTCTACTTTCCAGATCTGGTATCAGTTTGGAGTAATTTTGTTTTGAAATAAGGGGTAAAAGCTTTATTAAAAATAAAAAAGCACTAGTACAAAGAAACCAAGGACATAAAGTCCTGAGAAGAAACAAAATTACAACCCCAAACAGAGATAAAATAGCCAGCACCATCATCTGACATCATTTTCAACCCTATCCTCATCAAGAATGCTCCTTAAGTCCAGATAGAGCTCTTGAGCAACCAACTCTCGTTCCTCAATTCTCCATCTCTCAGTATGTTCAGAAGCCCATTTTGCCAAACAATCCACTGCCCTATTCCACTCCCTTGGAATATGGGAAAAAGTCACCATTTCCATCAAAGAACTAATTTGCAGAAGTTGTTGCACAATCCTAGCCAATTGCCAATTAACATCAACCACTTTCTATTCAATAAGCATGTTGATCAAAACCTAGGAATTAGATTCACAAACTATTCTTCTCCATCCTATAGCATGAGCTTTCTCAAGAGCAGCCAGAATAGCCAACCCTTCCACCAGTTTAATGGTCTGAATCCCTTCATAAATCAAAAAGATAAAAATCACTGAGCCCATAACATCTCTACCAATCCTACCAATCCCAAACGGACCTGGATTACCCCTTGGAGATCCATTAGTATTGATCTTCAAGATCCCATAGGAGGGAGAATGCCATTTACCAACCTTGTCAATTTTTTGCTTCTCATGATGCCTGATCTTAACCTTGGTTAATGCCAAAGAAGACCCCAAAGTCCCCAATCTCTCCACCAACTCTATATCTCGCTTATCCAAAGGTAATTCCACTTCACACTTAGCCTCCATTGTCTCTTGAATCATTCTCAATAACCTCTGCCAAATTTGTTGCACTAGCCTCTGCTTTCCACGAAAAATCCTTCAATTGTGCTCTAACCAAATCTGCCATAATAAGAAGATAGGCCCCACAAACCACACCTCCTATAGAAAAGGGGCCATAGAGGGGGGATGCCTCATCCCTTACCAAAACTCAATCAAGGAGGAAGCATGAACACAAGGAGCTGTCCAAATTCCCCACCAAAATTCCAAAGTTGCAGGGCAAAAGAGTAGTGAAAGAACAAATGGAAGAATCTTTCTCATTAGCCCCACACATAACACAGATAGAAGGGTTGTGGAATCCTCTCTTTCAAATATTATCCCAAGTCATACACTTATTCCAAGCCAACATCTAGATAAAATAGTTACATTTTGGCCAAGATAGCTTGTTCCAGACCATCTTCCACCATTGCACTTCAGGCATAACCATCTTTTGAGACATCAATCTACTATACCCAGAGGCAACCATGTAAGTCCCCTTAGAATTGGGAGACTAGGGAAGCACATCATCCTCTTGGAGGGAATAACACCTTCTACTAGAAAGGATATTTTGTAGCATAACACATTCCTCATGTAAATCAGCAACTGGCAAATCATCTGGGGACTTCCATTTAACCATTTCCATCTGACCACAAGGGAAAAAGGACTTAAAATCACTCACTCATGACCATCCCACCTCTAGAAACCACTGGTAAAGAAACACAAGGTTAGGAAATTGAGATAAGATTGAGGGATATCCATCCCAAGAGTCTGACCAGAATTGGGCCTCCTCCCAACTCTTGCAAATCCAAAATAATCCATCCTTAATAAGCTTAGCCCCTTTCTTTAGAGTATCCCAAATCATAGATCCCTTCCCCCCAAGTGGATACCTGAAAATATCAGAATGAGGAATCCATGGAAGATACTTCTGAGAGAGAACCATCACCCAACTCTTATCCTGCTCATTACACCATTGTCAATAAAGTTTAGTAGCCAATGCCTCTCCTGTCAAAGCCGACTGCCTCAAGCCTAGTCCCCCATACTATTTCAGACTATACACCACTTCCCATCTAATCAAAATCCATTTAGAGGTCTCCAAGCAGCTCACCCATAAAAATTGGCATATCATAGAGTCCAAATCCTTAAGAAAGCCCATAGGCACAACCTGGAGCATGCATCTATAAATGGGCAAAGCCTGCACAATGGACTTAATCAACTGGACACAACCAGCAAAGGATAGCCAACGACGAGTCCAGTGATTAACTTTCACTCAAAATTTTTCCAAAATAACCTGCCATGACTCCTTGGGAAGCCTACTCACCGAGATGGGAATGCCAAGATACTTCAAAGGAAGATTTCCAATCTGAAATCTCAAAGTGCGAGCAATCCTTTTTTTGGATAGAGCCCAGAGTATTGAAGAAGTAGATGGATAATTTTCCCTCATTAATCTATTGTCCTAAGGTAGCAAAGTACACATCCAAGACCCTATGAAGATTGGATGCCTCCCTCATTGCAGCCATCCCCATCAAAGCAGTATCATCTACAAATTGCAAGTGGTTCTGCGGGGGTAAGGCTCCACCCCACCTCCAACCTTGAATAGAACCATACTCCACATTCTATTTAATCCATCTCCCCAAGTCTTCTACCAAAAGGATAAACAAATAGGGGGAGAGAGGGTCTCCTTGACAAATCCCCCTTGAAGCCCCAAAAAACTCAGAATGGCTCCCATTAATAAGCATTGAGAAAGAGACTAAAGTAACACAACTCCAAACCCATTGAATCCAATCTTTCGCAAATCCAAAGGCACTAAGAACACACCGCAAGAAAGACCACCTTACTTTGTCATATGCCTTGGCCATATCCAATTTTATAAACATCACTTTTTCTTTTGATCTAGCCATAGAATGGATGACCTCAGTTGCAAAAACAATCCCATCTAGAATTTTCCTACCTGCAACAAAGCCACTTTGCTCCTCAGATATCAAATCAGCAAGCCTCTTCTTCAACCTGTCTACAATTAGTTTGGAGATAATTTTGTAAATAACATTGAATAAAGAGATGGGTCAAAATTGGCTCAACCTATCAACCCCCTCATTCTTGGGGATAAGAGCTAGAAACATAGCATTTAGAGCCCTTAACATCTACTTATTGTGCTGAGACCCATGAACCACAACCAGGAGGTCAAATTTAATGATATCCCAAAACTCTTGAAAAAAATCAATTGGGAAACCATCAAGACCTGGTGCCTTCCCTTTCTTCCTATTAAAAACAACCCCTTCAAGCTCCTTAAGCGAGATATCCCTCATGAGCTACTAATTCATATCTTCGGTCACAAGAGAGGGGATACATGAAAGAACTTGCGCTTCCTCAGGAGATCGCCCTTGTGAGTCCTCTCTAAAGAGATTTTCAAAGTACTGTACTGCCTCCTTAAACATTTCTAGAAAGGAAGAAAGATGCTCTCCCTATCATTCACCAACCCTGAGATAGAGTTACCATGTCTCCTAGCTTTCACAGAGTTGAAGAAAAAAGCTATATTTTTGTCCCCTTCCTAAAGCCACTCAATTCATACCTTCTATTTCCAATACATTTCCTCTTGTAGTTCCCATTCTTTAGGCAATTTTATAGCCTGAGCCTCATTCTGAAGAAAAACATCAGTTACTCCCTCCTCTCTTATCCTTCTTGTGATATCATCCAAATCAGCCTGGGCTCCTGCCTTCTCAAGGAAGACATTACCATAGTGGAAACGATTCCATCATTTGAGCTCAAATTTAACATATTGAAGAAGCTTAGAAAAAATATACATTGAAGTGCCATAGGCTGGTCTACCTAGCTTCCACCAATCAGAGACCAAATCATACAAGGATGAGTCCCGAAGCCACATAAGTTGGAATCTGAAAGAAGGCTTCCAAATCATCCGAGTTGACTCTGTAGATAGTTTAATAGGCCAATGGTCTGATCCTCTCCAGTCCAAGATCTCAGAGCAAGATGACCACATCCCTCCAATCCAGTAACAAGAAACCAGGAACCGATCTAACCTTTCTGTAATACAAAACTCTCCACTCCGACGGTTGTTCTAGGTGAACTTTCCATTTCTATGTTTAATATCCACAAGGTTTAGGGAATTAATATTTTCTTGAAGTAGTAGTGCAGAAGGATCCAATCTTCCTATACCACCTTGCTTCTTAGCGAGCTCACAAATAGCATTGAAATCTCCAGCTAAGATCCAAGGATGAAAGGGCACCATGCTACGAATCGTCTTGATGTGGGACCACAAAACTTGTTTACCCTAGAAATCAGTAGGAGCATAAATATTGGACAACAAAATGACCTCCCCTGTCACAAGGCAGGTAGCAATCATGGACAAAGAGGATTTGGAGGAAATCCACCAAAGGGGCTGGATTTTTTGAGGATTCCATAAACAAGCCAAACCCTCATAAGCACCGTGAGCTCCAATGCATTGGCATTCCCCATTAGTCCACAACCTAGGCTTCAGACCTTGCATACTCTCCATAGATAGCTTAGTTTCCTACAAAAAGAGAACATCAAGACCTTGTTTTTTGACTAACTCATGAACCACTTTTTGTCTAGGGCCACTATTCAAGCCTCGTACATTCCATGACAAAACAATCATTTCGAGCGGCATGAAAAAATAGAATCCAAAGGCCTAACTGCCCCCGACTCCACTAAATTTTTACCAGCTAATTTAATCTTTTCCACATCCTTTTTTTGGCTAGATTTAACAAGTTTCTCTGCTCCACCCTTTTTTATATCTTTCTATAAAATTCCCAATTTGGGAGAAGGCTTAATCTTCACTGCCAAACTTGAACCAATGTGCTGCTCAATAGCTGGATAATCCATACTTGCTATTGTAACAATGGCCAAGGGATCCTGTGCCTCAAAAGTCCCCTTTTTTTGGTCAACAATCAATTGCCTACACTCTTCCCCTAGGTCATCCATAGTAGAATCAATGACAGGATCCTCTTGAGCTAAGTCCATAGGCTCATGGTCCAAATTGATCAAACTCGAGTTCACCTCTTGTTGGCTAAGCTCATCCAACACCTCAAACCTGTTAAAGGTATCACCTTGCCTTTCTTTAAAAGACCTCTTTTGACCCCTATTCTGATTCCGAGGCCTGACTGGAACAAAACCATCAGAAAGACCTGCCTCACCAGGAGAAATGCCTTTCCCTTTATGTCTCAGGAGGATTGCTCATAGGTTGTGACGGAAGGGATTTCAAAGGTTTATTCCTTGGGCATCTTCACTGCAAATGACCATATTCTCGATAAAGGTGATAATGAAAAGGAAAAGTTTCATAGTCCAGTTACTGCACCCAAGAATAAGAACCTGCACACATCTTTATTGCATCTGGTAAAGGTCTACTTAGATCAATTTCAACACAAATATGAGCAAAAGTCATTACCTTTTTTCCCAAGGTCTACGATGAAGTCCCTATAGGTTTTCCAAGCACTGAGGCCAAAAGATGCAACACATCCTCTCAATAGCATTCTATTGGGAATCTTGGTAACCGAACCCATGCCGAGACATGATTAGGTAACTCCTCTATAAGGTTGAAGCCAACATGCCATGGCTTGATAAACAACCCAACCTTATTGTGGAAATAAGGGCCTCCCTCAAACACCCTATTGTGATCAACAATACAATTGAAAGTGACCATGAAATAGTTGTTTGCCATCAACATTATCTCCATTTCCCCTTTCAGCTCCCAGGTCCTTTGAGCCCAAACCTCGAAGAATTGCAATGACACCTCATCCCTAAGAACTTACAATATAGGGAATGATGCAAATAATATTCAACATCATCCAAAATCATTTTAACCAGGACCACCAATTTTGGCCTCTCCTTGTACCTCTCGAGAAAACCATTGGTCTTTGTAATCCTTGAGCCATTAGATGATCCCAAATCGACATTCCCAGCGTTTGGAGAGAATATATTATTGTCAAAAGTCTTCATCCCTTGATTTGAAAACTTAGGGCCTAAAGCTGCCCAAAAATCCATATGAGGGCTCAACATTGCTGTCTCCCCCCTAGCATTCGCCATTTGCAAGATCCACAGAATGAAAAGGGAAACCCTCCACCCTTAATCCAATCCCTACAAACTTCAATGCTACACTTTCACTCCTCCTACCTTCACAACAACAAACTAACCAAAACCACGGGTAATCAAACCCCAAATGACCTTGCCCACTGCCCATGAACAACACAGTCCAGTAGGCAAGCTTCACACTTTCCCCATGCACGACAAGAAACTCCTCCTCTAGAGCAAGACCCAGTCCATGGCCTGGCAGGAAGAGCCACCCAACTCTGCACCTTACAAACCCCTAATCACCCACTTGCACAGCTAATAGAGAGAACACAAAACATAGCTAGGGCATGGGTGCCCTAGCTCATGATGCAGTCCAGACATACGAGAGCCATCCTAGTACAAGCACTCATTCTAATTAATAACTTCGTTTGGAGTAATTTTGAGTAGACATAGTACTTTCAAATTTTTGTCTTATTTTGGCCTATTGGCACTTGCAATTAATTAGATCCTTAAGAGATCTTGTGTCTTATCTTGTTGAGTCTGATATAGCTTCATATTTGTTGTTTTAATCATCAAAATTAGAAGTCCACTTTGGTTCATTTGGACAAGTGGCCCATTGTAATCACACTAAATATAAAGTGCCAAATCATTCATTAGGGGGGTTTCATTTTTTTTTTTTTGCATTTTGTGGGTGCATACATTATTTGATCTCACGGAGTCATGTCAAAAGTGTCACTTTGGTTTAAGATTCAAATTGACAAAAAAGAACTATTAAAAATGGAGTGCTTTGATGATTGATCATCTAAGAGAACATAAGGATATGTTTCCTTATCTATATTGAAAGATATTTCCACCTAATACTAATTGGGGACATCTTTCTCTTCTTCTTCACTTTATGTATAATAACATGAGTAAGGAATATTTTGCTCCTCTTAGTAAGGCAAGTAGTCCTCATGATGTTTGGATGTGTCTTTGGGAAGCATATGGAGATCCACGCGTCTCTCCATTACCAAAGGATATTCTATGTCCAGTCACTCCAATTATGGTACCTAAAACTCTAGTTGACATCATATCTCTTGATGCTCATGTTGCTTCTACTGATCTAGTTCCAGCCATAGATGCTCTTGATTTAGTGTAGTAGGAAACACCATGTCTTCCTATTTTAGCTTCATGGGATGACTTCCTTCCAAACATTGTAGTGTTGTTTGTGGATTCTTACATTAAAGATGTGGATGACATTATTGATTACATCCATCTTCTCTTTGTTGAGGAGAATTCTTCTTCACTTGCTGCGAGGGAACACTTTGACCCTCAACCACTTGATCTTTCTTTTGAGATTGACATGATTGTGGAAACTTATTTTTAGTAGTTGGATGAGGACTCTTTTACTTCAAAGGAGACATATCAGTCTTTGGAGATTGTATTCCAATTTCCTTAGACATCATATCCTTTGAGGATTCTTCCTACTAGTTGGGGAGCATTCTCTACTACACCTATGGCACCGCTTCTTCCTACAAGGAGGAACATCATTTAGTTTTCATGGTGTAACTTTTTCAGTCATCAAGGAACTTCTTTCATGGGTGTGCATTCATCATTAAGGGGAGGCTACATTGCTTCTCTTCTGATACCTTCCTATAAGGATGATTCCTTGTCTTTGGAGTTTGATTCACTTTCATACATGGACATGTTACCTTGTTTGCCACCTTCTTTTGGGCATCCACCAGATTGGCTTGTGGCATCTACATTCATCAAGGACTTTTCAACATATGAGCAAACTTCAAAGACAACATCCATAGCTTACTACATATGGATTCCTCATCCATCTTCCTATACACAATTGGAAGTATACTTGCACCTATACTTGGTGTATCTTCTTCCTAAAGGGAGAAATGTCATTTGTAGGCATTGAATAATTTTTTGTCTTCATGACATCCTTGTAGGAGATTATTCAATAGGGGGGATACCATCATGTATTTTTTCTTATGGGGGATATATGCTTGTACATGCATGATGTATGTCATAATAGGGGGGGTCTTGATTACTCCATCCTTGCATGCATCTTATATTTCTTTATCTCTATTTTTGGAGGAGGTTTTTCCCATGAGGTTTTCCCTCTTTCTCCATTTTCAAAGAGATTGTATTGCATTGCATTGTTTGCAAAGCATTGCATTTGTACATGGTTACCTAACATGGCCTAGTAGTTAGGACCCACATTGCATCTTGCATTTAGCTTTGTAAGCTTACGTGCATTCCCCTAAGTTGCACTTAAGGGGTGTGTTAGTGTAAATACTTAATTATTATTACACTTTACTTAAGTTTACTTAGAATAATGCATTTTTATATTAGTTATCATGTAGGCACTTAGGAATATGCATAAACATATGAGTAGTCTTGTTGACAACATAGGAGTTAGCAAATTATTAGAGCACATGGTGTCTACAACGTCTCTTTATGAGATACACCTATGTAAACTTATCCTCTCATCATCACACAAACTCATATGCTCAATGGAGGATAATCCACTCTTGGTGGACATGTGCTTAGTTGTGATGTTTATCTCTTTTCTAACTCCTAGTCATATTAGTTGCCTTTATATACAAGGCACTTCTATGATGTATTCATGCAATTATCTGATATCCATTCTTGCTTGATCATAATTTGTCTCTCTTGTGCTATCTATTGAGCTTTTTGATCTTGGCATTGAATTATTGCCTTAGGAGAATTCTTACAACTTCTTACAATTACTTTAAAAATGATGCACTTAGTGGTTGGTCTGGCTTCACCTAGGAAAGGCTTTAGCTATATTTGTTAATAACAAGTAACATAGGAGGTTAGTTCTATAGGGGTAACTAATGTAGAAGTAGAAGGTTCTAGCTTTGAAATCAAATTAGTCCATGCATAGATAATATGGTATGAGAGTGAGGTTTAGGCATTCTATTCAACTGCTTAAGAGGGGTGTTGTAAAATGTTACATCCCAATAGGAGAAGGGTTGAGCCTATAAGAGTCATAGTTAGTCAGTTAGTGGTAGAGGACTATAACAATAAATGGAAGGTCTTAGGTTTCATTCCTAATTGATTCATACAAGTTCAACACTGTTAGGTTAATTTATTTTTGTTTGCACTCCTTCTCTACTATGTTGTCAGTTTAAAGTACATACATGCAATTAGTCAAAGTATATTTTGTGTGATTTGTTAATACATTTATAAGTGAATTTCATATGAAAAATTATATTCAAGGTATTTAATTATTTAATTTTCTCAAAGATATAAGTGGAGATATTTTCTAGACCATATAAAGGAGAAAATGGAGGAAGCTTTATTTGTAGGAATCGAATAGTAAAAGTAAAGAAACTCAATCATTTTCTAAAATTGAATCTATATGTTTTTTATAAACCCTTAAATATAACATTTTAAATATTTAATAAATCATAAAATATATTATAGATAATATAATATATTAATTATATTACATATACATGATATTTTATAATATCTAGGATAAATGTACATTCATTTGTAATATTTTAAGATAGTAAAATAAGAAATTTTCCAAATTTTAAAGTATCTAAATTTTGAATTTAGAAAATTCTTTAAGACTTTTCAATATGTTACAAATTAATGAAACTTGAGATTATTAAATATAAAATATTACATAATTTTAAATAGTAACTATATTATTTTCTCCTCTTTATTAAAAATAAAGCATTTATAAATTTCATATTAATTAAATTAATAAAAAATTCAAATTCAAAAATATAATAGAAAATTGACAATCAAACCTTTTTTTAAAAGTAAAATGAAAGGCATTAAAATGGTGAAAACTTCAAGTGACCCTAAAATTTAAACATGATAAGAAGTATTCATTATTGAATATCAATTGATACAAACTACAAACTATATATTTTTGAGATTAAACTTATTAAGGTAAGTAAGGAGGTAGTAAACTGCACAACATTCTAGCTAGATCTAGGTAATGTATTGATTATTTATCTTAAACTAAAAGACCACTTTAAGATTATACAATTGGAAAGCACATCCAAAGACTTGGGATTCCTTTTAGGGTTAACCTTAGTGGAGAATATTCGCCAATTGGAAAATTTTTCTCATCGACCAATGTCGGTTTGGAAATTGTTTTCCACATATGTGGTATGGCACATAGCCCAACTTTACCAAAAATGGGTCACATCCTTGGGCCCATCACCATAGGGTTTATGCCATCAAATCTCTTTTCAAAATGAAATAGCCAATCACAAATTTTTTTGTACACAACAAATTAAACACTTTCACATATAATTTCTGAAGAAAAACTTTTTGGACGACCTCAATTCACCCTTGGTTTTAAAACATGTTTTAGGATAGGGATGACATTCACTAAACAAATATGTAGATGCATGTCACACACTAATTAAATTAAATCAAATATATAATGCATAGTCATTTAATGGACAACCAATATTCACCTTTGATATTCCATAAGACATATTTTTATTACGCAAGCTTCGCCAAATATTTTGTATGCACTATAATATTCCTATGAAATTTTCTAAAAAGGAGTGGTATAAATACATTCATAGATAAGTTGGTTGTCTCAATTCCAATCAATAGCAAAGTCTCATTTTCTCAAACTACCAAAATCATTTTTGGGTGACTCATGAGTGCGATGACTACAATTTAGGCAAAGGTGAATAACTCAGACCCCTATCTATTTGTTCTCTGTAATTTTAATTTGTTCTTATTTAGTAGATACAAGTTAGATGGTTAATGGATAGTTATCATCCAAGACTAGTGACTAATACCATTGAGTCATGCAATAACTAGGGAGACCCAGGACATCTATATTTTATAGCATAGGTCATACAACCAATGAGTACTATTTAGATAAATATACATGTAATAGACTATAGTTGACTGTCAATTTTTGAACAACTTAAATTTTATGGTAGCCTATATTTCTTGGGAGATATTGAACATGAATATAAGTAAGAGTCCTACATGTGGTGGAAGCCAAAAAAGGCCAACCAAATGCACTCGCAAAACCTTGTCGTCATATTTTAGTGGCCAAAATCAAGAAGCTACAACATCACAAGTACATCTACAAGATTCCCAACTATTTCCACTACTAGTTCTACTGGCACATAGTGAAGAAGTTGGCAAACCTGATATCTTTGATCACAGTGAAATTGAAGAAGATATTCAGGTCAATACCTAGAGTAGCCAATATCTTTGAGTCAATACCTAGAGTAGCTAGAATAATATAATAGACTTGGATAATAATTCCAAGGATGGTGATGGTGCACGACTAGGAAAGAGAAAAAGGAAATACAATGCAAAAATTGATGCGAAATCCAAAAAAGATCAGAATTGGGATCTATCGATTATGAATTTTCAAATAGAATAGGCCTCAAAGTGTCCATTCATTGAACATGTACACAATCCAAAAGAAGATGAGCCTCTGATAGAATGTAGATGTAGGATATCTATAAGGATAAATAAAAAGGAAAAGAGGTTGCATCTAAAATTTGACACCATAAAAAAGCATATGGGTAAAGTTTATGAGAAGAACATCATAGATGAAGTGGAAAAATTAGTGACAAGATGGAGAACCAAGGAGGAATGCAACATGTTAAGAATGTAGAAATCTTAGAATTTTAGGAGAAAATACAGACAAAGCCTACTAAAGTAAATGGCTCCATTGAATCTATTCTTGAAAAAATAATGGAAGTTGAAGAAATGGGTAAATTTATTTAGTTAAGTGTTGACTTCTATATTTTATATTGAGATGGAAGTTGAAGAAATGGGTAAAGTTCTTTAGTTAAGTTTTGGCTTCTATATATGTACACCTTATATATATATATGTTAGTTTGTGGAAGGTGAACAATTTTTGAGAGCGGAAGGGTCCAATTTATAGGCCAAGGGGTGGTGGAATGGTGACCAAGATATGAGATGGAGGATTTGGCGAGGAAGATCTAGGATGTCCTTAAAGGGAAGCACATGGATTGTGGTTGTTTGGAGCTAATAAGGAGGTGACACTTGTAAAAGGGAGAGTGAGTGTGAGACGATGGAGGAATGCGACCATTTTGGGAAGTGTGAGGGGACAAGGTGGAGTTATGAGGGATGTGGTCTTGTAAAGGAATGTGTAAGAAGCTTTTTAATGCTCTAAGAGCATTAAACTCATTTGGGTGAGGGTGTGACGTGTGTTGGAATTCTTTAGAATAACTGAGAGGGGGGGTGAAACAGTTAACCAAGGTCCAGATGTACTATTATAAATTTTCACAGCTTAGTGAACCCATAAAAAAATTTCCTCATGAATGCATCCATAAGCTTATGCAATCACTTAAAACTTGTAGGTTACTGTCAAATTGATTTGTAGAAATGTAAACATGAAACATAACATATTCAATAAAAAAACTTGACACAATGATTTATGTGGAAACCCAATTTGGGAAAAACCACCAGTAACATGCTACTCTTTCTCACTCCTTTGAAGTGATGCCCTGTGAAAGGCTAGCTCTATTAAAGGTTATAATAAAAACTATTAAATGTGGCCATGTTAAAGGATTTCAATCACCCTATTAGGAGTGAGCCTTGATAGAGGACTTTAGACCATTCACTTGGAATGTCACCCGATTAAAGGATTTACAAATGACTATTAGGTCAAACTTAATCCATAGGATTTACCCTAGACTGATACAATTATTAGAGAGTAATAGTAAGGCTTGATTTGATAACAACTTATAACTTCATTTGCAGATTACAAATCTTTGTTTCAATCCTCCATTCTGCTTGGCATTCACACACTTAAGCTCTAATAGCTTGTTCACCCTACAAGAATTCACACCCTTAAGCTTCTTCCTTAAATTGCCAATGTAGACTCTTCTCTTAGGTCATTAAATGAAGCAATACCCTAGACTCTTTTTCTTCCTTAGGTTCTTGCACATGACAACCTTTGCTTCTAACCACCCATCTCTATAAATAGAGAATTAAGATATTTTGTCATTTTTCCTCCATTTTCCAATTTAGGGTTAGGACATATTAGGTAGGATTCAATAAATCTTCCCCTTATTTCATTTCATTCCCTTCTAGAAACTTCTCCTCCAATCCTCTTTGAATTCACCTAAAAATGGTTTACCATGAATTTTGTGCCACTAACTCATCAATCTTATCTTCCACACAGTTCACATAATCCAAGAAATCAACTTTGACAACTTAGATCCATCAAATTCATGATCTCTCTAATAATGTTGACACTCAACATTAACTAGCTTCTGATGCTCAACACATAGTGTGTTGCTCGACATCCACTATAAAATCACTTGAAATGAACTAAAGTTTACTGGTGCTCGACATCAACTAAACTTTACTTGGCATCAACTATTTCACTTGGCTTACACTAAAGTAGACTTTTACTTGACTCCAACTGATTTTCTTCTTGGCTTGCATTAATTTTGCTTGGCACCTACTATGGAAATTGTCAAGCTTGGTAGACTAACTTCGTTTAACTTGTTCTTCTAAACTTGCTCAATTAAACCGACCTTTGCAACCTTAAGTAGATTATTGATGCACTATAATATCACTGTCTTAGATTATTCTTGTACAACTTTTCCATATCATAACTCAACCTTTCCTCTAGGTGCTATTGTTACCTCATTTGATCAAATCCTCTTCATCAATCAAATAAATGATAGTACTTTAAAGCATATAAGAAGTTGTCTTACCAGCAGATAGCAAGTTTGACATCAGTGAAAAAATAATGATTGAAACATATTTTTCATACTTGTATCAATTTTTTTTCAACAATCTCCCTCTTTGGCATTAACAAAAAACCAAACTAATCAACCAAACTGACTAGGTTTAAATAGTAAGACCAACTAAAATACCAAAAAGAAAATAATTCCTTGTATTGAAATCTCTCCCTATATCAACAAATTTCATCTTCTCAATAGGTTACAAAATTTTGTTTTGTTTTGATCAACAAACAATCAACTCATCCTTATGATTCCCTCTGAATTACTTCTTATATCTCCATCTACATTATCTCCCTCTTAATAGGTAGATGTAGACAACATATACACTTTCTCTTTCATTAGTCATAATTTCTCCCTCATATTATGTGTTAGGATTTCTCCCTCTTTTTCAATTCCTTTATGTACTTTCAATAATGTCTCCCACTTTGATAACAATATATGTCTCCCTCATAGGACTTCTCCCTTCAATATCTCTTAGGTCTGTTTAGTTTCCTTGTATATCTCCCTCTTTGACAACAATACCAAAGACTCATCATCTTAAATATGCAAATATGAATAGTTTGAGTTTCTACCTCGATCACCTTGCTTGTGACTGATTTGTAAATCCATCTCTTTGATTACTTTAGGAATCTCCTAAAGTAAGATCCACTGCATCAATGTGTAGCATATGCTAATAAACTTGTTTGATGCAGGGAACTCGTTTGGTTTCTTAGATGGCCTTTGATAGGGATATCAACCCTAGTTTACCTCTTAGATACTCATGAGCATCCTTAGGCAATGCTTTTGTGAAGATATTAGTAATTTTCTCTTTTGTGTTAACATATTCCATCTTCACTCCTTTATCTTGAACTAATTCCCTTAAGTAATGATACTTGATTCCAATGTGCTTAGTCTTTGTGTGAATCACAAGATTCCTTGATATATGTATAGCACTTGTATTATCACAATAAAGTATCACTGGTTCAGTGATCTCTTCCTTCACAACTTTGAGTAGTTGTTTGATTCATACAATGTTTGAACATTTTACTACAACAACAACATATTTAGCTTCAGTAGTAGATTGAGGAATGCAATTTTGTTTCTTGTGAATCCATGTAACTAGCCTCTTGCCTAAGAAAAATGCTCCTCCACTGGTGCTCTTTCTATCATCAATATTTCTAGCTCAATCAACATCACTATAGGCTCCTAGTTCAAATTTCTCATTTTTCTTGTAGTATAGACCATATTCCTCTGTTCCTTTCAGATATCTCATTATTCTCTTTATAGCCATCAAACGATTCTCCCTAGGATTAGTAGAAAATCTTGCAGCTATCCCTATATATAATGCAATATCAGGACTACCATGTACTAGAAATTGTAATTTTTTTTTTAATCATAGACCTATATAATGTTTGATTCACCTCAGTTGAATCATCATTCTTTGACAATTTATGTCCTACCACCATAGGTGTACTTACTAGCTTGGAATCTTCCAATCCAAAAGTTTTTAGTATCTCCTTAACATACTTTGATTGAGTGATGTATATACCATATTTCATTTGATGTGCATGCAAAACCGCAAAGAACTTGATCTCTACAAATGTAGACATCTCAAATTCTTGCTTCATTTGATTTGCAAAAGCCTTACATAAAGTATCTTGACCTCCAAATATGATATCATCAACAAAAATTTTAGATAAAAAAATACCTTTGTCCTTATCTATCTTCAAGTATAGATTGATGTTATCATCAGTCCTCTAAAATCCAATCTTCACAAGATAACTATGAAGTCTCTCATACCATGCTCTTGGTGCTTGCTTCAAACCATATAAAGATTTTTGTAATCTACATACCATGTTTTTGTTGTTGGCATCAAAAACTCCTTCAGGATTTTCTATATAGACTTCTTCCTTTAATATGCCATTTAGAAATATAGATTTAACATCCATTTGATAAACTTTGTATGCAGAATAAGAAAGCAGAGTTCTTACTCCTTCCAATCTAGCAACATAGGCAAATGTTCCTCCATACTCAATCCCTTCTTCTTGTGTATATCCTTTACAAATTAATCTTGTCTTGTTCTTTGTGACTTCAAATTTTTTATCTAACTTGTTTCTATAAATCCACTTGGTGCCAATCACATTTCTATCTTTTGGTCTAAGAACTAGAGTCCATGTTTTATTTTTCTCAATTTGTTCATTCTCTTCTTCCATGGCTTTACTTTAGTCCACATCTTCTAATGCATATTTCACCATTTTGGGTTCTTTCATGCTCAACAAACATGTATCATTTTTCAACTTGTTCCTTGTCATTGGTCTAGCATCTTTATCTCCAATGATTTGTGCAATAGGATGATGTCTCTAGACATATTTAGACAATCTTGGTTTAGCTCTAGTTTCTTCATTTAGTCTCTCAACTTTTGAATCACTATGTAAATCTCTATCAGGTAGTTCAACATCTTTTTCATGTACACTAATCTCAAAATTAGAATTTTCCTATACTTCATTCTATAACTCGACACCTAAATGTAACTCGGTTCCTGAATGCAACTCAACATTCATAGTATGTGAATCAACAATCACTAAAACTTATTGTTGGTTGGTAACTTGATTTGTTGCATCTTCTTCAATAGGCATACCTTCATAAAGGTATATAAATGATTTGTATTCTTTTGATTCCTTCATAGGTTCAGCCTCATATACTTCTATATATTCATCAGATTTCACATTTGCACTTTCCACAAATTTGTTAGTGTTAGTATTTAAACACTTATAAGCTTTACTTCTTATGGAATAACCTAGAAATATACCTTCTTCACCTTTTTCATCTAGTTTACCATTCCTAAAATCTTTGAGAATTTAGTATTTGCTTTCAAATACCTTAAAATATTTTACATTGGCTGAGTATCTATACCATAGTTCAAAAGGTGTTGAATGAATACCTTTCTTGACTTGCACACGATTCAAGGTATAGATAGTTTTACTTTGAGCTTCTCTCCAATATTTTAAAGCAATATTTTTCTCCATCATGAGTGTCCTAGCATAGTCCATTATAAACCTATTCCTTCTTTCAACAATTCCATTTTGTGGAGGGGTTCTAGGAGTAGATGTTTGCCTTTTGATCCCTTTTTCATTATAGAACATCTCAAAATCAATTGATGTAAATTCTCCTCCTTTGTCAAATCTCAAACATTTCAGACTTTTAGCTATTTCATTTTCAACTCTTGCTAAGTACCACTTAAACAATTGGAAAGCATCAGATTTCTATTTCATAAACATAACTGTCATCATTCTAGAATAATCATCAACAAATAACATAATGTACTTATCTCCTTTGTAGCTTTGCACTTCAATTGGTCTACACAAGTTAGTATGAACAATCTCTAGTGTTCCTTTAGACGTATGAGTTTTACTTTTAAAACTTGACTTTGGCATCTTGCCTAACTGACATTGTTTGCACATTATATTGTCAGGCTTCTTCAACTTAGGCAGACCTCTAACTTTTCTCATGTTACTGATACAAACCAAGTTATCAAAATTAATATGATATAACCTCTTGTGCCATAGCCACATACCATCAGATTCTATAACTAAACAAGTAGCATCCTCTATATCAAGGCAGAATAGATTACTTCTAGTTTGATCAACCTTGCCAATCAGTTTTCCATCAGTATCATATATCTTAGAAATTTTGTTTTCAAACTCAACTTTACATCCTAAATTATTTAGTTGTGATACACTCAACAAATTATAGTTAAGTCCTTCAACATAGTAAGCATTGTCACGTAAAATCTTTTTTCTAAGTTTGATATAACCTTTTCCTTTTATCAAACATGGTGCATCATTGCCAAATCTTACACTATTTCCATCATAACAATTCAAGGTAATGAACTTACTTTTATCTCCAGTCATGTGATGTGAACACCCACAGTCAATGATCTATCTATCATTCTTGTTCACATAAGACACAAGTGTAGTTGCCTCATCTTCATCAGATTTGTCCTTCATTGCAACATATACCGCTTCTTCATCATGATCATCAGATTCATATTTTGTTTCCTCTATAGCAATGTAGCATGACTTCTTTCCTTTGTATTTATAATCTTTGTTGTCTTCATCTCTTCTACTTTTGTACTTGTCATCACCTCTAAAATTCTTCTCCAATGGGCATCTAGCAGTAATATGACCAACCCCATTGCAATTGAAACAAATGATAGTAGTTTACCTTTAAAATTTCTTTTACCTCTATGAAATCTTCTTGCTAGCAGTGCTTCAAGTTGATCTACATCTTCCTCATCTATATCACTATCACTGGACACATATTTTTTCTTTTTCTTTTTCTTCTCATTTGATTCTTTCAATGACAACTTAGCTTTGAAAGAAGATTCAATATTTTCAGGTTTGTAATTATCAAAATTAGATAGCTCATAAGCAATGAGCCTACCTACCAAACCTTCAAGAGTTAGATCATTCCCTGGCACACATCTTAGTTCTTGTATTGCAAAAACTCTAATAGCATAGATGGGTAACAATGTTCTCAAAACTTTACTTAGTACAGTATCATCATCTATTTTATCAGCAACTCCTCTTATTGCATTAACAACATCTTTTATCCTAGAGCAATATTTTCACCTTCTTGCATTCTCATATCATCGATCTTACCTCTGAGACTTTCAATTTTGGCTCTTAAAACATTCTTGTCACCTCCATAGATGGTATGTAGAGAATCCCACATTTTCTTTGCACTATCACATCTTTTGATCTCATCAAACTTAGCATAGCTTAAGGTAGTGGCAATGTCCAACATTGCCTAGTTATGTTCTTTTTTCTTTTTCATATCTTTAGCAGTTAAGACTCCAACAGGATCAATATGCTCAACATAAATGGTAGATTGTGCATGATCTCCAAGTCCTCCAAGGTGTAGCTTCATCAGAATTTTCCATGTAGGAAAGTTATCTCGATTAAGCTTGGCTACTTCTCTTTTTGACATCTTAATTTTTGTGCTTCTAGTACCTTCAAACCAGTCCTCTTAAGTAGATGGCTCTAATACCAAATTGTTGGAATTCTTTAGAATAACTAAGAGAGGGGTTGAAATAGTTATCCAAGGTCTAGATGTACTATTATAACTTTTAATAGCTTAGTAAACCCATAAAATATTTCCATCATGCATGCATGCATAAGATTATGCAATCACTTAAAACTTGTAGGTTACTATCAAATCAATTTGCAAAAATGTAAACATGAAACATAATAGATTCAATAACACACTTGACACAATGATTTATGTGGAAACCCAATTTGGGAAAAACCACTAGTAACATGCTACTCTTTCTCACTCTTCTAAAGTGATGCCCTGCGAAAGGCCAACCTTGTTAAAGGTTACATTACACACCATTAAATGTGACCTTGTTAAAGGATTTCAATCACCCTATTAGGATTGAGCCTTGTTAGAGGACTTTAGACCATTCACTTGGAATGTCACCTGGTTAAAGGATTTACAAATGATTGTTAGGTCAACCTTAATCCACAAGATTTACCCTAGACTGGTACAATTATTAAAGAGTAATAGTAAGGCTTGATCTAATAACAACTTACAACTCCATTTGCAAATGACAGATCTATGTTTTAGTCCTCCATCCTGCTTGGCTTTCACACACTTTAGCTCTGATAACTTGTTCATCCTTCAAGCATCCATACCCTTAAGCCTTCTTGCTCAACTTACCAATGCAGACTCTTCTCTTAGGTCATTGAATGAAGAAATACCCTAGACTCTTTGTCTTCCTTAGGTTATCGTTCATGACCACCTTTGCTTTTGACCAACCATCTCTATAAATAGAGAATTAAGATATTTTTTCATTCCTCCCCCATCATCCAATTTAGGGTTAGGATAGATTAGGTAGGATTCAATGAATCTACCCCTTATTTCATTTAATTCCTTTGTAGAACCTTCTCCTTCAATCCTCTTTGAATTTTTCTAAAAATGGTTTACCATGAATTCTATGCCACCAGCTCATCAATCTTATCTTCCACACGGTTCACATAATCCAAGCAATCAACTTTGACAACTCAGATCCATCAAATTCATGATATTTCTATTAATGCTGACACTTGGCATTAACCAGTTTCTGCTACTTGGCACATACTGCATTGCTCGACATCCACTATAAAATCACTCACCATGAACTAAAGTTTACCGGTTATCGACATCAACTACACTTTACTCAGCATTAACTGTTTCACTTGGCTTACACTAAAATAGATTTTTTCTCGGCTCCAATTGATTTTCTACTCGGCTTGCACTAACTTTGCTAGACACCTACTATGCAAATTGTCAAGCTTGGCAGACTAACTTTGTTTAACTTGTTCTTCTAAACTTCCTCATTTAACCAACCTTTGCAACCTTAAGTAGATTATCAATACATTATAATATCACTGTCTTAGCTGATTCTTGTACAACTTTTCTATATCATAACTCAACCTTTCCTCTAGGTGCTATTGCTACCTCATTTGATCAAATCCTCTTCATCAATCAAATAAATGGTAGTACTTTAAATCATATAAGCAGTTGTTTTACTAGTAGATAGTAGGTTTGACATCAATGATAAAATAATGATTGAAACATATTTATCATACTTGTATCAATCTTTTTCAACAACGTGTAGGTGGACTTTGGTGTGGGTTTAGATTTTTTAATCCATGTTTAAAGTTGTGCAAATGAATAAGGTGGGATTAGGGGAGTGGATTAGGATATAAGTAATGGGGTTAGATGAAGGCAATCGGGTTGGGTAATTAAGTGAGGTTAATTAGGAAAATGAGTGGATTAGTATGGGTGAATGGGTTTTGTTTGGTTTGAACTCTTAGGTTAGGAATTTGGTTCATGGTTGGGATTATTTGATTTAAATGACTTACTAAACCAAAAGAGGAATAGGGAGTTAAATTTGAATAGGTTTATGTATTTATTCAATTTTAATAAAGGAAAAGGGATTAATTAATAACTAGGATATGGGTTTTCCATTTAGTTACTAATAAGGCTATAGTCAATTAATTAAATTAATTAACTAGGGGATGACATAAATTAATTAAATATTAAATACTTAATCAATAATTCCCTAGAAGATAACTAAATAGGATTACTTAAATGATGTAATTGGATTCACTTTATGCTTCTTTAGCCATTACATTTCGAAAATCATGTCTATTACATCATATTTTTAAGTCTTTTCATTTTACCTAACTAATTAATTACCCCTCATGACCATTCACCTTCTCCTTTACTTAATCTTTATATATTGTCAACATTTTATTACATATTTGACAATTTTTATCTATCTTGATAATATGACCCAAACTAGGAGTTGCACGTTTATGTACATGGAATGATTAGTCAATAGGAGTAGAAAAAAATGTGTTTGATTTAGTTACCTATTTGCATCTATCACCACCTCAAACATTTGAAAAATATTTTCACAATACACAAATATAAAATATATTTTTCTCACTTACATCAACTTTACAAGTATCTAATTGAAATATAAACCTTTATCCTTTTTAAGGAATTTCATGGAGTCCTTTTTATTGCCATAGGAATAAAATGTATTTCGAATGAGAACCCATGCCACAAAAAGATTGAAATAAGATTTTTATTAATTATTTTAAAATAAATATAATATTATTATTTTAACTAATTTATTATTATTAAATTAATTTATTATCAAGTTACTTAAATAAAATAAATTTAATAATAATTAATAATTAAATAGATGCATATTTTGAAATAGATATTATATTAATTTTTGTTAAATCTTTGTTTGGAACTACTTTGATTTAATATTGTGTATATTAAAAATTTGTAACTATGAAATTGTAAGCATCAACTAAAATTTTAGTTTACCATATAAAATCACATAACATAATGTTATTTCCTTCAAAAATAGGTTCATATTGCTCAACACTTTTTGACCAAATATTTTTTGAATAAAATATATTTAGGTAGAAAAAATTCAACTTTACTTGCTATAGAAAGTAATATTTTAAAGAAAGATTAGAAACTTGTCATTTAAGTTTTAGAAATTCTACATAGCGTGCCTGCAATAGAAGAAGAATAAAGTAATTATCAAATCATTATGAGATCTAGACTTTTTTATGAATAGTAATTTATATTTTTCATTAATTCATACAATGAACTAATTATTATTTATTATTTATTAATATCTAAATTAAATAAAGAAAAGTGTGTTTCAATTTGTTCTTCAATTTAATTGTTCAATTAGTCAAATGTATAATTTAAAAAATGTTCATAAATAATATATCTATCAATAGAACAAATTGTAAATAAAATATTTTTCAAAATATATATGTAAAATCCTTCTTCTATCTATTAACAAATTAAAAAAATCATATAGATTGTTTGAATGTTTAGAATAATTGAGAGGGAGGCAAGGTGGTTGTGAATTAGTTACTCAAGTTCCATAACTACCATTTGAACAATCAAGCATTAAACATTATCTATTTTTCTTATCTTGATGTAACTTGGTCTCTACAATAAACTTAGTAACAAAATTAACTAGTAGTTCACTATCCTAAGATAACAAACTTTGTTGAATGTAAACATGTAAATGTAAAACCACCATAACACATTCAGCACAAGTTTGACACTGGGATTTAACATGGAAATCCAATTTCAGAAAAAACACCAACAACATGTCACCACTTTTTCACTCTTTTGAAATGAGCTCTATTCAGAACCAACCCTGTTAAAGGTTAGAATACACACTATTAAATGTGACCTGGTTAGAGGATTTAATCATCCTGTTAGGAGTGGTCTTGTCACAGGACTTTGATCATTCCATTAGAATGTCACCTTGCTAAAGGATTTACATAGACTATTAAGTCCTTCAATGACTGTTAGGTCAACCTTTGATTAAAAGGATTTCAACACAAACTATTTACAATTATTAGAAAGAAAACAATAGGGTTTGATTTGTATGATTACAACTCACTTTGCAATTTCAGATCTCTGTTCAATTCATGTGGTGATTCTTTGATAAAACTCCCTTCTAACCTCTATCCTTGATTTGTTTGGCAACCCTTCAAGCATTCACCCTTTTCAAACTTAAGCCTTCTGCTTAGATTATCTTATCAACCTCAGAAGCTTTGTTCTATCTGACTAGAAAGACACATATATTATTTTCTCTATTCTCTTCTTCACATGTCTCATTCACATTCCTACCATCCTCTTCATGCGCATACTTCAAAGTTTGGCTCTACCCCTCCTTAAATAGGTAATTCTGGTCCTTTTCTATTTTCACAAACACCGTAGATCTTAGGGTTCGCAATTCAATTCATCATGTTCATTATATTTGTTCATCTTCCTTCTTTTCTAGAAACTTCTCATTGAATTCATTCATTAGGTATCTTTCCTAATCCTCTCCTTGAATTAAATGATTGAACTCATCAATCTTATCTTTAACACACTTTCCATATCCCAAGAAATCAATTGAGTCGACTAGAGATCATGATTTCTCATACGCATTCAAAATATTGTCACTCGACCATTACTAAGTTCTAATACTCAGTCATCACTAAATTGGTTAGTCACTATAAAACTTCTAGCTCAACATCAACTTGTTTTATTAGTTGATACTAATGCTCAGTTGATACCAATGCTTGGTCAATGCTGAATTTTCTTGGCACTTACTATGGCTCAGTTGACACTAGCATTAGTTGGCATGCACTTTAAAGTTTCTTGATCTTTTGCTCTACTACTCGGTCAAGCTTTACATAAGTGATATATCTTGATTTGTACTATAAAGACTTGAACATCAACATGATATTTACAATCACTTTATCTTGTCAAATTTGGACTAATCAAATGTTCATTGTAGCTTCCTTTTCATAATTCAACATGTCCTCTAGGTGCTTTTGTTCTGAGAAACTTCTCAAACCCTCTTCATCAATCAAATAGATATGATATTTAGATTAGATAGCAACATGTCTCATCAATATATTTGACATTAATGATAATACAAATATTGTTCCAATTATAGTTTCCAACAATCTCTGTCTTTGACATTGATGGCAACACCTCAACACCTCTTTCAACACCTCAAATATGTTACATTGAAGGAATAATCTCTCTCTCTTTGTTACCATGCAATCCAAAAGATTTCACTTTCATGAGTGAACAATATCCTTAGTTTCATTTTGATTCTCATCTCTATTCTTGTACAAATTTCTTTAGTAATTCTCTCTGTCTTTGACAATAATTCCAAAGACACTATATTTCTTGGCTTCAATTACTTCATACATCTTGATTATGTAGATTTTTTCCTATCTGGTTGAATTTTGTCATCTATTTATGACTGATCTATTATGATGTTCTCTTCCTTTACTTGACTACCTTATGCATCTCTCAAAGTAGAATTGTTTGCATCAATGTGTATGGTATTCTGATTAGCACATTTGACGTAATGCACCATTTATCCTTAGGTTGTGTTGCTCACCCCTAGTTTACCTCTAGGCTATTAATGAGCACCTTTAGGTAAGTCTTTAGTGAATATGTCTATAATTTGTTCTTTGGTGTGCACATATTCTAACTTCAGTTCTTTGCCTTGAATTAGTGCTCGCAAGAAGTGATACTTGATAGAAATGTGCTTTATTTTAGTGTGCATCAATGGATTCTTTGATATGTTGATTGCAATTGTGTTATCACAATATATAACCACTAGATTTGTAATTTCTTCTTTCATTCCTTTTAGTAATTGTTTGATCCACATAATGTGTGAATAGTTCATTGTAGCTACCATATACTCGACCTTGACTGTTGATTGGGAAATACAGTTATATTTGTTGCTTTTCCATGACACCAATCTCTTTCCTATAAAGAATAAACCTCCACTAGTGCTTTTTCTATCATCAATATTTCCTTCCCAATTAGAGTCAGTGAATACCTTCAGTTCAAATCTATCACTTCTCTTGTAATACAATTCATAGTCTTCTATACCTTTCATATATCTTAGTATCCTTTTCACTACCATGATATGATTCTCCTTAGGATTTGTTGAAAATCTAGTAACTATCTCAATAGCTAATTCAATATCAGGTCTGCTATGAACAATATATTGCAATTTTTCAATCATTGATATGTATAGTGTATGGTTCACATCAACAGATTCATCACTTTTAGATAATTTATGTCTTGTAGACATAGGTGTGCCTATTGATCTTGATTCTTCCATTCCAAATTTTTTAGCATCTCCTTGATATATTTGAACTGAGTAATGGAAATACCAAACTTTATTTGATGTACTTGCAATCCAACAAAAAAATTGATTTTAGCAAACATTGACATCTCAAATTTCTTCTTCATTTCATCAGCAAATGATTTGCATAATGCTTATTTTCCTTCAAATATAATATCATCAACAAAAATTTTAGATAGCAGTACTTCATTATTCTTATGAGTCTTCAAGTATATATTATTACTATCATTTGTCCTTTCAAAACCAGTCTTCACCAAATAATTGTGTAGTCTTTCATAGCATGCTCTTGGGGCTTGTTTCAATCCATATAGAGCTTTGTTCAGTTTACATACCATATTCTTCTCGTCTAGGTCCATAAATCCTTTAGGTTGTTCTATTTACACTTATTCCTAAGGTATACCATTTATAAATGTGAACTTGACATCCATTTGATATACATTGAAATTCTTGTAGGATGAATATGTAAGAAAAGTTCTGACTCCTTCCAGTCTTTCCATAGGAGAAAAAGTTTCTCTATAGTCAACTCCTTCTTCTTGCACATATCCTTTGCATACTAATCTTTTCTTGTTCCTTGTAACTTCACCATTTTCATTTAGCTTATTCTTGAAAACCCATTTTGTTCCAATTACATTTTTGTCTTTAGGTCTTGGTCTAAGGGTCCAAGTATTATTCTTCTCAATTTGTTCAATTTCTTCATTCATTTTCTAGATCTAATCTTCATTGTATAGAGCATCCTTCACTAGTTTGGGATAAAATTCACAAAGTAAGCATATATCATTTATGAGTTTCTTTCTTGTCATAAAACCAAAATTTGAATCTCCAATGTTTTGTTTAGGTTTATGATATCTTCTTACATACTTTGCTAGCACATGAGGTCTCCTTCTCTGTTCTTCAACAAGTTTATCTTGAAAAATAATCTCAAGTTCATTATTTCTTTTTTGTTTAGGTTTAGGTTTTTTATGGTCAACATTGTCTATTTGATGGTTGGCATTGTTTGTCTGTGACTCGACATTTTCTTCCTATTGCTCGACACCCAATATCTATTGCTCGACAACCTGTTGTTGCACTTCATCATTTCCTGTCTACTAGGAAATTGCAACTTGGTTTTCTAGTTCAGCAGGAGTGTTGGGAGCACCATAATCCACATATATGAATGTACTATAATCTTTAGGTTCTTCCTTACATTTAGTGTCATTTCTTTCTACAAATTCATCAACTTTAACATCTGCACTTTCCACGATTTTGTTAGTGTTAGAGTTGAAACACTTATAAGCTTTAATTTTGGTGGAATATCCTAGGAATATACCTTTATCACTCTTTGCATCAAGTTTTCCATTCCTATTATCTTTGAATATATAACATTTGTTTCCAAATATTTTAAAATATTTGACATTAGGAGCATATCCATACCATAGTTCAAAAGGTGTGACATTTGTACCTTTCTTGACTTGTACTCTGTTTAAGTAAGGCATAGACATTAGTACTGATAGCTTCTCTCCAATACTTCTACAATACATTCTTCTCCATCATCAATGTTCTAGCACAGTCCATTATTGATCTATTTCTCCTTTTAGCTATCATGTTTTGAGGAGGGGTCCTTGGTGTTGACATCTGTCATCTGTATTTTAATTTCTCTATCATTGTAGAATGTATTGAACTCATTGGAAATGAATTCACCACCTCTATTAGATATCAAACACTTCAGACTCTTCCCTATTTCTTTTTCAACTCTGGCTAAATACCACTTATATAATTGAAAAGCATCAGATTTAGCTTTGAGAAACATCACAGTCATCATCCTAGAATAGTCATCAATAAATAGAATGAAATACCTATCTCCATAATAGCTTTGAAAATCAATAGGTCCACAAAGGTTAGTATGAGCCAATTCCAAAATATCACTAGATGTGTATGTATTTCTCTTGATACTAGATTTTGTCATTTTTCCCAATTAACATTGTTTACACGTAGCATTGTTAGGATTCTTTAGTTTTGGTAACCCTCTTACTTTCTTCTTTTTAGTAATGTTCACCAAATTGTCAAAATTTACATGACATAACCTTTTGTGCCATAACCAAACATCTTCTTGTTGTGAAAATAAACATGTCTCATTAAATAAATCTAGATAGAACAAGTTACCTCTTGTCTAATCGCCACTTCCAATTAGCTTTCCATCAACATCATATATCTTGGCCTTTTTGTGATGGAATTCAACTCTTTACCCTAATTTGTTTAACTGTGAAACACTCAATAGATTACAATTAAGTTCTTCTACCCAGTAAAAATTGTCACACTTGATTCTGTTAATTGATTGAATAGTCCCTTTACCTTTCACAACACATGGACTATCATTACCAGATTTAACACAACCACCTTTGTATGGTATAATATTCACAATATTATTTCTATCACCAATCATATGATTAGAGCATCCACTATCAATTATACATCCATCACTTTTGTTCACATATGCAATTAAAGTAGTTTTCTCATCTTCATTAGAATCCTCTTTCATAGCAACATAGTCAACTTGATTATCATTACCTTTAGATTTAGTGCCAGTTTCTTCTTTAGCAATATAACAAGATTTCTTACCTTTTTCATCTTTGTTCTTCTTGTAGTCTCAACCATCTCTCCTTCCTTTGTACTTTCTCTCCTTTCTCTCATCATTGTCTTCTTAGTCAAGACATCTTCCAACTACATGACCAACCTTGTTGCATGAAAAGAAAATTATGGGTAATTTACCTTTGTATTTACTTCCACCTCTACCAAATATTTTTGCAATTAGTGCTTCAAGTTCATCAAGATAATCATCCGAAGTATCACTATGACTCTTCACATGTTTGTCTTTGCTTTTTCAAAGAACCAGTTGTGAATTAAAAGAAGATTTAATAGTAGTAGGTGTATAGTTATCAAAATTAGACTTCTCAAAAGAAATAAGTCTAAAAATTACACTTTCCAAAGTCAAAGTTTTACCTGGAGTACATCTCAACTCTAGTATTGTGAAAACCCTAATGGCATATATAAGAAGTAGAGTTTCAATACCTTTCTTATCATTGTTTCATCTTTTGGGTTTTGAGGGAAAAATAGGGAAATAAAGTTCTTTAGGATCATTATTAGGTGTTTTGGATTCATCTTAGGCCTTTTGGAAATTTTGGTAGCAACTAGAGCAAGTTTGTGTAGATAGTTTGCAAAATTGCAAAAATTGCTCATTTCTTCCAAAGTGGTCATTGACAACTTTTGCAACTTTTATGAAAAAAGAGAAAATTCCTTGTGGGAGCCTTTCAACAACTTAAATTAGTTGAAAAATTACATTCCAAGCCTATATAAGGCCAAGCTCAACCTTTTCAAGAGGGTGGAAGAAGGAGAAATGATGATGTACAAATTGTAATCAACATTTTCTTTATTACAATAGTTCCTTGTTTTGAGTGATTTTTCATGCTTTGTATGGATTAGACTTAGGGTTTTATGAGTTGGAAGTGTTAGTGGAGATTTTCTTTCATTTTTTGTTTGTTTGTTTGTTTTTTCATAGGGTCTGTAATGCTTAGATTAATTATTTTGTGTTCTAGCAGTTTGTTGTTTTGAATTGGGAAGCTAGCATAAAATGGAGTGCTAGGGCCATCTCCCACCATATGAAGTGTACGACCTCTTGGTATTTGGAACCAGACACCTTGTACATTATGTATAGAAAAGGAGAGCCCATGGGAAGAAAAACAAGCATTTTTAGTGTGATGCCCTAGGCAAACAAACCATGTTTGGTTAGGGATCACAAATTTGAAAAAGAGCATTTGGAGTGGATTGAAAGGTTTGATTCTTCAATCCAAGAATGTGGTGAGTAAGTAGATGGTGAGAGATAACTCCAATCTAGAGGAGGAATCTTGGTAAGGACTTTTAGGATGTTTAAATGTTAGAAATAATAGTCCACCAAGATAACTAAGAGGGGGGGGGGTGTGGGTGAATTAATTATCCTATTAAAATATTTATCAACCTTAATTAATCTTAACCATTCAATCAACGTAAATAGAAAACATAACAAGATGCACATACACAATTACACCAGATTTGTTAACTAGGGAAACCTTTGATCAGAGGGCAAGCCCCAGCGGGAAGGATGCCCACAAAGATATACTAATATGTATAATCTTTGTTAGAGGATGGACCCTGTTAGGAGTCTATAAACACATTTAGTACATAAGAGTCCTTGTTAAGAGACTTTGAATCCTTGTTAGAAGATTCCAACCCTATTAGGAGTTGTGCCAACCCTGTTAGGAGTTATAGAAGGCAGAAGGACCCACTATCCAAACAACTTCTAGGGCAAGACCACTGAACTTCACTATCCAAATGATCTCTCAAATATTCTTTGTAGAATAATAATTCATACTATGCTTTAAACTCTTTTTGTTGTCCTGTAAATCAGACCAATCCCTATCAAACCTTGTAGACCAGGTCATGAACCTCGGATCCAAATATCAAACCTTGGATCTTAGAATAAAACCTCATCAACAAAGTTCTCTCCAACTTCACTCTTCTCAGTTTATCCTCACACATCAACTTGTTTCTCTTCTATTCCACTCTTCATGCTTCATGCAATCATTCCATACATAAAAAAGGAAAATGTCCTTCCTGTATACTAAATCCATAAAAAAATTCCTTGAGTCAACAATTACACCTTCTCAATTAATTATTATAGGACCTCATTAAGAACATGTTATACTGAGCAATACCATCAATCAGTTGCTTTGTAACTTGAATAACTTTCCATGTGTGTAATATTATGATGAGAAATATTAGCCATGTCATCACCGGCATGTCTTCACATCTTTAACCTTTCTTCTAAGAATAACAACTCTGCTAAGAGATATAACAAGTTTACCAAAACATGCTTCTGTAAACTCTATCTTAGAACCATCTTCATTAAAACTTGCATAAATTCTTCCAAACTTAATATCTTATGCACCCAAGGTTTAGTTGCATATAATAGACACTTAGTAGTATCTTCCTTTAACCTTGCTAGTGAAAATACTCAACAATCTTTTTGTACCAACTTGATCTTTACCATTGTTTTTTTGTCAGATTGCACATAAAATTTCTACATTGACATCAATGAAAAAAATAGTCATGAATGTAACATATTATCAAAATAATGTTTCTACAATACTCTCCCATAAGAATATCATCAACATTCATGCTTACAACAATCTACCCCTTTGGCATAGATGGAAACATAGATGAATAACATCTAGTTCCAAGAATATCAACTGTAAAAGATTGTTATCCTTTCTTTTCAAATCCTCTTCATCAATCATTCTCCCCCATTGATATACCTCAATGTACTCTAAATGAAAAAAAAATGTTTTTCATGCTGTAATCTCTCCCCCATTGACATCAATGTCAAAGGTTTTAGCAACCATCTATCACTACAACAACTATTTCTGACCTACTCAAGTGTCCAAAGACACTGTTCAAAACAACATTTATCAAGATTCCTAGATGACTCTATCCTTCACAGATACTCCCTCATACAGGAAGCATCAACATTCAATATAGACAAATAATAGTGCTTTGTATCACAAGACTAATGTACTCTTGCATCATCTACTCTGATGTAGGTAGGGGCATAACCCCTAACATACCTCTTAAATACTCAAAAGTCTCTTTGGGAAGAGGTTTGGTGAAAATATCTACAATCTGCTCTTTGGTTCTTACATACTCCAATCTGATTTCCTTTTCTACAAATTTCTCTCTCAACATGTGATATTTGATAGAAATGTGCTTAGTCTTAGAATGCAACATTGGATTCACTATGCTTGTGTTATCACAATGTATGACAATAGGTTTACTAAATTCTATCCTTATATCCTTCAGTATTTGCTTCATCCAAACAACTTGATTACAATTGTTTTCTGCTACAACATATTTTGCCTCTACTATACTCTGTGAGATACATTCATGCTTCTTGATTAATCAATAAACCAATCTTCCTCTAAGAAAGAATATTCCATCACTAGTGCTCTTTCTATCATCCATACTGCTTGCCCAATCATCATTAGTATAAGAATATAACGTGAAATCATTAGATCTATCATACCATAATCCAAACTCTGGCATTCCCTTCAGATATTTAAATATCCTTTTAACTGCTGCATAATGTGCTTCTTTGGGATCAGCTTGAAATCTTCCAACAATTCCAACTGCATTTTCTATATTTGGCCTTGTGTGAGTCAGATATTGCAATCCTCCAATCATAGATCTGTACTTCTTTTGCTCAATAGTGGGTGTCTCATCCTTTGTAGATAACTTGTGTCTAGTTACCATAGGTGTTCCAACTAGTTTACATGTTTCCAAACCAAACATTTTCAATATATCTTTCAAATACTTAGTCTAAGAAATAAAGATACATACCTTCTTTATCTTGCATAATTTGTAATCCTAGGAAGTATTTCATTTCTCCTATCATATTTATTTCAAATTCCTTCTACATTTCTTCTGCAAACTTGTCACTTTCATCATCATCTCATCCAAATATGATATCATTAAAAAATATTACCAAAATCATCAGTCCATCATTTATTTCTTTCTAATATTGATTATTGTCTAACGTACCTTTGCTAAATCCAAGTTTTGTTAAATGCTTGTCCAACCTTGCATACCAGGTTTTGGGTGCTTGCTTTAAGCCATACAATGCTTTCTTCAATCTATATACCATGTCCTTGTCACCTGCTAAAGGAAAATCTTCAAGTTGTTCTATGTATACCTCTTCTTCAAGTTCTCCTTTAAAAAATGTGGACTTGACATCCATCTGATACACTTTGAATTTCTTATGTATTGTATAGGCTAAGAATAACCTTTCAACTTAAATTCTTTCCATAGGAGCATAGTTTTTGTCATAGATTATTCCTTCTTACCGTGAGTAACCTTTACATACCAATCTTTCTTAGTTCCTTACAACTTCACCTTGTTCATTCATCTTGTTCTTGAATACCCATTTTGTTCCTATCACATTCTTGTCTGCTAGTCTAGGGACTAATTCCCATGTCTCATTCTTCACTATCTAATCCATTTCTTCGTTCATAGCTTGCTTCCAGTAGTCATATTTACATGCCTCATCTTTCTGCAAATCATTGTTAGTCTCAAAAATACTTCATCATTCTATCTAATAATTCTAGAATTATCCTCTTCTTCATCAGAATTATAATCTACCATCTTCTCTTTAGTACCAAACTTTTCATCAATAATAGTTACCAAAGTTGTCTCTTCTAATACTTCCTTTTTCAATTCACTCTTATCATCATAATCATTCAAGAATATTTCCATACTTGCTTTAAATTCTTCATCTTCATCAGAAAGTGAACTCTTTCTAATTTTTCTTATTCTCTTAGGGCATGTAGATGAAAAGTGACCATACTCATTACATATCCAACAAGAAAAAAATTCCATACCTTCTTGTTCTCTTTTCACAAGTAGATCAATACCTTCCTTGATCTTCATGTCTTCTTTGGATTTGGATCTCTCTATACTTGTGCCTCTACTCTTTTGTATGCAACAAAAGGATTCTGGATTTGAGAACTCAATGCTCTAATCTCTGCACAAATATGATAACTTATGTGTCAAAATTTCCTCTATCTAACTTAGGACTATCTTTTCTTTCCAGGATCTCCCAAAGTTTTAAAACTTTATCTTCTAGGACCCGCTACTCTAGTACCAATTGTTAGAAATAATAGTCCACCAAGATAATTGTCGAGGGGAGGGAGGGGTGGTAATCGATTATCCAATTAAAATATTTATCAACCTTAATTAATCTTAACTATTCAATAAAAGTAAACAAAAAGTATAACAAGATGCACATACACAATTACACCAAATTTTTTAACTAAGGAAAACCCCAGTGGGAATGATGCCCACAAAGATATATTGATATATATATTCCTTGTTAGAGGATGAACCATGCTAGGAGTTTATAAATACATTCAATACATAAGAGTCCCATTTAGGAGATTTTGAATCCTTGTTAGAAGATTTCAACCATGATAGGAGTTGTGGCAAACCTGTTAGGAATTATAGAAGGTAGAAGGACCCACTATCCAAACAATTTCTGGGGCAAGACCATTGAACTTCACTATCCAACTGATCTCTCAACTATTCCTTGCAAAATAATTGTTTTTAATGTGCTTTAACCTCTTTCATCTATCCTATCAACCAGACCAATCACTGTGAGACCTTGTAGACCAGGTCACGAACCTTAGATCCAAATATAAAACCTCAGATCTTAGAATAAAACCTCAACAACGAAGTTATCTCCAACTTTGCTCTGCTCAACTTATCCTTGCACATCAAATTGTTTCTCTTCTATTCCACTCTTCATACTTCATGCAATCATTCCATACATAACAAGGGAAAATGTCCTTCCTTTATACCAAATCCATAAAACAATTCCCTAAGTCAGCTATTACACCTTCTCAATTAACTATTATAGGACCTCATGAAGAACATGTTATACTTAGCAATAACATCAATCAATCACTTTATAATTAAAAAAAAAATGAATATACCTTTCCATTAAATTAATAAATTTTCACATGTGTATTATTATGACAAGAGATCTTAGCCATGTCATCATCAACATGTCTTCTACACACCTTTAACCTTGCTTCTCAGAATAACAACTCTGCTAAGAGATATAACAAGTTTACCAGAACATGCTTCTGTAAACTCTATCTTAGAAAAATCTTCATCAAAACTTGCATAACTTCTTCCAGACTTAATATCTTATGCACCTAAGCTTTAGCTCTACTCAACCATCTGTTCATACCAACTTGATCTTTACCGTTGTTCTTCTGTCAGATACCAAAGAAAATTGCTATGTTGACATCAATGAAATATACAATCATGAATGTAACATATCATCAAAATAATGTTTTTTCAATACTCCCCCATAGGAATATCATTAGCATTCATGCTTCCAACATTAAAACCTGAACAACACCAAAATCCTTGAAACCCTCAAATTAAGACTAAAATTGTGCTTGGGATGTATGGAAAAGTTGGGGGCTTAAGAGTTATAAAATCTTCAAGTACTTCTAAAAGGGTATCCAAAAAGGTTTTTTTTTTTTTTCTGTTGTTAAGGGATTTTTTAAAATATCTCAATTTTAGTGCATTTGGAGGGCTAATTGTTGTAGCCTTTTTCCAAGCAACTAAGTATTAATTGACCTATGGATTGCATTTCGAATAGGGTTTTGCACTTGTTTTGGGTTTATTATGTTGATGAGTAACCTAAAGGATGTTGAGGTATTGATTTGACCATATAGAAAGGTCTAAGGAGAATTGGGGTGATTTGTGTGTTTGTGGAAGTTTGAGCAATCTTGTACTAACCTATTGATGTGCACTAGTTGAAGAAGTAAGATCTCTTTGATAGAATCCTTAGAGACATAGGGTGTGAAAGAAGCCCTATTTGATTAGGTGGAAGACATAAGAAGACCCTAGAGAGCTTAGGTTTTGTGAGCAAGATTGGTTGTCACATTACCTTGATTCTTGTACAATACTGCACTATGTTCTTACCTTCCATCAGTCTCATTTCATCAAATCTTCCTCTCAGATTCTCTGTTTTGGATCTCAAAAAATTTTCATCTCCTCCATATATGGTCTGTAGTTTGTCCCACATCTATTTTTCACTATCACATTCTTTTTATATCATCAAACTCAGTATAACTTAGGGCTAAAGCAATCTCCAACATTGCCTAATTGTGTTCTTTCTTTCCTTTTAGTTGTTGAGTAGTTAGAGGAATAGTTCTTATCTTTGCATATTCATTGTCCACAAATTTTATTGTTGCATCACTAATATTGGCTATGTGTAGCCTCACCAGTGTTTTCCATTCAAGAAAGTTCTCCTTATTTTAAGTACCTTCAAAATTCCCTTATAAGCACCAATGCTCTAATACCAATTTTTAGAATGTTTAGAATAACTAAGAGGGGGGTGAGGGTGACTCTTGTTGTTCTTAGATGGTTTTGACATTTGAGTGTCAACACAGTTAACTGCTTTCTAGATTGATGCCAGGTACACTATGTATGCCAATTCACAGTGTGTGCCGAGTCAGTATTTCAACAGGTGTCAAGTGACTTCAGGTGCCGAGTAGTATATAAGTGCCCAGTGACATATAGATGTTGAGTCACAGTTGATGCTGAGAAAGTCAGAATGCTTCATATATGAGTGAGTCAGAATCATATATGTGCTGAGTGAGATAGAGTGTAATAGGTGCCGAGCAAGCTATGATAGTATATGTGATGAGCACGGTTAGTTCAGTATGTGTCGAGTAACATAGAATCATTATATGAGTTTGTGCCCTCACAAACTCAGATGTAAACCATTTTTGGAGTCAACATAGAAGGATTTCAAAGGAGAAAAAAGATAAGGATGAATCTTTTACATTTCCTATGCAATCAACATGCAACCAATCATAAATATGGAGATGGCATGCAACCAATGAGAAAAATGCAAGGAATGAGTGGGAACTTAAGATTCAATATGGATCATAGATCCATACCTAACTCTAAGTCTTCACAATATTTAAAAGGAGGTCGAAAACTCCATTGCATATGTGGAAGAGAATAGTGTATGGAAAAATTATAGTGAAATTCATTGCGAAGGAAGAAAGACTTAGAGGAACAGAGCAACAATCACATATCCAGTTGATCAGAATAGTACAAGGGATAAGGGACATAATTGGATATTAGATCTTAGAGGATTAAGGTAAGAAGGAGTAGAACAAGTGCCTAAAATCAGCAATTGAAGATTGTAAGAAATCAGGTCAAAGATTCGTAATACTTTCTTGCCATTGTATTAGATGTTGGAAATCCTATATTGATAGGTTAGCTTAACAACTAGGTGGGAGAACCTTTTGAGAAGGTGACTGAAAATCCTATTGTATTGGGTGGGTTTAACAACCTATTGTAAATCCTTTAATAGGGTGACATTTCATGTAAAGTGCTTGTAAATCCTCTAATCAGGTCACTATTGACATAGTGTAAAGCCTTTAACAGGGTAGGCCTTTCACAAGGCAGACCATTAGAAGTGGTCAAACATTTATTGCTACAGTGATTTTTGTGGGTATCATCCGCACCCTAGTTTTACCTTCTTATTTCTAGAGGGTTTCCAGGTTACCAAATTTTGTGTTATGTGTTAATGCATGTGTATACTTTATGTTCATTTATGTGTTTACATGCATGTAGTTTATTTTTTAGTTATTTGATTTAAGGGATTAGAAAAGGTTAAAGTGTGATACTTCTAATTCACCCCCCCCCCCCCCCCCCCGAAGTATTCTTCCCATTTAGAACATTCTAATAATTGGTATCAGAGCAAAGGTTCTTACAAGAAGAAGCCTAACAACTTAGAGAAAAGGTCTAAAGATGGAAGTCTTCAAATTTGGGAAGATCATAGACAATCAAGTGATTGATGTGCACCTAGCTCTACACAAAGTGGAAGAAGCCAGAGAAGAATTGAGAATGTCCTTAAAAAGAAGGAAGGAGATAGCCATAGCTAAAAATGACATACACTATAAGGAGATTGATACCACACAAGTGTTCTCAAATGGAGATTCCAAGGAATTTGATGCAGCAATAGCAGAACCGATGGAGAAAAACAAAGCACAAGCTAAAGAAATCAGATTAATCAAGCTTGAACAAGAATCACAAGCCATAATTCTTTGTGAATTGATTGAACAAAAGAAGAGAGCCATTGAAGACAAGGCCATGATAGAAGATGACAAGAGAAATTTTACCAATAGACTGGAGGAGAAGACAATTGAGTTTGAGAGGATCTCAAACATACAGTTAGACACTTTAAGCAAGATGATGAATGCTTATCATGAACTAAACATGAAGGATATTGAGATTTCCACTCTGAGAATGCAGAATGAACAATTGTAGAATGAATTGAAGAGAGAAAAGGAGATAGCAAAAAGTTTCAACAAACCTAATGAGGCTATCAAGTACTTTGAGCAACTACTAAAATCACCAAGGGCTAGTAATGATACTTCAAGACTTGGTTACACTAGCACTGAACAAGGAGAATCGTCCAAGACTGCATAAGAAAGGAGTAACAAAGGTAAGAATACTAAACACACTTTTCATTTCTATGGTAAAAAGGGACATATCTTTAATGTATGCAGGAGAAAGAATAGTCATCAGCATGATAAGCCTATAAATGCAAGCTTTTGTCACAACTGCAAAAAATAAGGACTTCAAGCACATGAATGTAGAACCAAGCCCATGAGGACATCAAGATTTGAAGGACACTACTACAATTGCAAAAAATATGGACATAGAGCATTTGAATGTAGATACAAGCCTATGTGGACACCTAATTAGCCTGTAAGAGGAAACAACCATGGTCATCACTACAACTGGATTACAACACTAGGTATAGCTGTCACTATTGTCAAGAGTATGGAAACATTCCTAAAAATTGCATAAGGACACATTTTAGAGGGAGTTATAGAAGATGGCTAAGCCAAACTACATGTTTCAGTTGCTTGAAGACTGGTCATATCAGTAGGAATTGCCCAACAAAGTCAAAAGCACCCAAGACATAAGTCAACAAAGGAAAAGAGAAGGTCGATGTTGAACAAATAAGAGGGCAAATGAACAAGACCTGGAAGAAGAAAGGTGAGTGCAAAACATCAAATGGAGAGATCACTTCACCCAAGAGGTCAAGTGATCACACTTCATCCAACTAAGCAAAAGAAAGGTGTATGGGACTGATATACAAAGTTATATCATACATCAGTTCCAAGACAAAGAAATATTGCAAGGGAGAAATCTGCATGAGCAAAGATGTTACGTCAAAATCTAAAGTTTTTGTAAATAATGCCGAACTATCCTCAGATGCCAAGTAAAGCTCCAATGGATCTCGAGTTAATAGTTGAAGCCAAGTGAAGATGAGAACTAGTGGAGGCTGAGTAAATGAAATATAATGGGAGTTGAGTCATGGTGAGACCTTCAAGTTCCAAGTTTACAGCTGTATGCATGAAGCATTTAATGCTAGGTTTTGATAGGTATAAGGTTGAATTTCATTCATTTTCATGTCATTCGAACATTGAGCTAAAATGAGACGAGTGAAGAAGTGATCAAGAAGCAACCTAACAGCCATTTGAATGGATTTCAATAGCAATTTAGTACAAATTCATCGATTCAAAGGTATTTATCAAGTGTTGAGCTATGTAGAAGTTAAAATTTTAATATATTAAAACCCTAGTTTGGTAAAATGGCCTCTAGTTCAAGAAACCCTAAAGAAAAGGAAGATCATGAGATTCAATTAATTAGCAATGAGGTAAAGCAACCCGAATTTAGGCCAATCCCTAAAGTTACCTATAGAAATGACCCAGCTGGTGCATTATCCATCATTCCACCTAAAGTAGTCATGGTTCAAGATGTGAGAAAATGTTATAACTACAAAATTGGCACCATAGGTGATCTTAAAATCTTCCATGCCTATGATAAGCTATGTGACAACGAGATATTGAAATATGAATTCTAGATTGTTGAGAAGAAGGGTCTGACAAAAACCCTAATTTTTCCTACGGTGTTTAAGACAGAATGGATTCACATTGTTTTGAGTCAAATTCATGATGGCCGTCTATGGCTGGAGACAAGACCTATAGAGATTACAAAAAGGATAGTGCATAGGGTTATAGGACTCCCAACCCTAGATTAGCCAAACACCTTGAGAAGTGACAAAAAGGAGGTCATTGAGAAGAATACAAGAGCCAAATGGAACAATAGGGGAATGACCAGACACTATAACTGAACCCCTACTTGACTTTTCTGTGAGAATAATTTCACCAAAAATCTACCAATCAAGTAGACTAAACAGTGTACCCTGCATAGCTGTTGATGTATCTTATAAGTTGGTAAAGAAAGATCATACCTATGATTTGGTAGAGCTAATGCTTCAACAAATAAACAAAAATTTGGGAGCTATAAGAAGATCCAAGGGAGCACAATGAAAATTTGGATTAGTATTAGTCTGCATATTCTTTTTTGTGATGGAAGAATTCCCTTAAATTGGGAAGGTAAATTGGAATTCCAACAAGTCTTTAAACACACAAATTAATGAGTTCATTGATCAGATAGGAGATAACTTTGAGGCTCAGATGATTAGTTATTTTGAAGACTTTAAGAAGTCCACGAAGAAAATAATGAGAATACCAGTTTCATTAGTAGAGAAACATGTCAATGACATATGCTTCTTGGTTGACATTGACTACACCTACATCCAAGTAGCAATACCAAGAGTAAAATGGCTAAGGCCATTGGGATATGAGCTTGTATAAATGAAGCCTTAGCAGCAATCACAACATTGTTAGCAAAAGAGATAGACAAGAAGGCTCCTCACTTTGGAACATATGATGTTGTCAAGTCCAAAGTTGAAACTGAATTGAAGACAACTTCTATTATAAAAAAGAAAGACAAAATAGTAAAGAAGATAAAGAAGCAATTTGGAGCAAGCATTGAAGGTGAAATAGGTGAAGAGGAAGAAGAAGAAGTAGAAGGAGACAGTGAAGAAGAAGAAGAGCAAGGGCAAGGCCTAGTAGAGCTGACACAAGGCTTAGGGGAAGACAACGAGAAAGATGTCAAGGGAGAAGAAGCTAACGAAGCACCTATATCTATCGAGCAAAAGAAGAGAAAGGCAAAAATACAACCTACATCTCAACCTAAGCCTAAGAAGGTTACCGAGCTAGCTCAAGCTAAGCCAACTCCAACAACAAGGGCCACTACAAGAGCATCCAATCAAAAGGCCAAAGAGGCATCAAAAGAGAAGAAGAAAGCCATTAAACAACCTGCTGAAGAGCCCAAGAAGAGAAGAAGGTATGTGGCATAGCCAGATACTGATGATGAGGGAAGAACAAAATCAGAGGACATCAGCTAATTTAAAGAGGTAAGCCATCCTCCTAAGACTGCAATTGATAAACTTTGTGATAAGATTAAAAATGTAGATTTGAATAATTTAAAGACTCTTAATTTCAATAAGCTCAGTAGGAAAGAGCAGAATAACGTAGAGGAATCTGTGTATGCCATGATGGTAGAATTTAAAAACACACCTCTAGAACTTGATAATACTATGCCTAAGGAACTGCATGAGACATTTGAGAATAAATGGCATTATTTCTAAAGATGAAAAGGGAGATTAGAGAATCTACCCTAGCTCAAGTAAAGCCTGACATGACAAATGCTCAAATAATAAAGGCAAACAAGAAACATAGTGGCAAGTTTGCACCAAAGTATAGAGCCTTTTGCATCCTTCAAAACAAGATTGAGGATGTAGTGAATAAATCCATACAATTCTAGAAAAAATTTTATAAAATAACTAATGATAAGGTAGAGGAAAAAAATAAGGTATAAACTAGTGCCAAAGAAAAGATAGAGGAAAATAAAGTAGAGGAGAAGAAAGGAGAGGAAGAGAAGCAAGAGGTAGAGAAGGAAGCAACATCAAGAGCAAAAGAAGAAAAGAAGAAAGAAGAGGAAGATAAGAAAATTAAGGAGGATAAAGAAAAAGGTGAGGAGGAAGAAGCTATGACAACATTTGATCAATAGCAAGAAGAAGAACAGAGTGTGCAAGACACACAAATGTCACCTCCTAGTCCACCTCACACAATCATCACACCTACAAAAAAAATAATAATTAAGGATGTTCCTGACAAGTCATCTCAGAACATCAATCCCCTTACTGTAGAGGATCCCTCCAAGATCCTTCACCAATCCACTCTACAGGCATAGTTATGCACAAGCCCTGTATTGGTGAGTGTTGATGAGTTACAAAAGGTAGTAGTAGCACCACAAAAAGAAAAGGTGAAACCAAAGGAACCACCTTTCACATATACAACTACTTGCACTAAAAATTTGATTCTTCCACCACCACCTCCACCAAGTGCAACAACTGATACTGTTTAGATGCCGAGTGCAGAGGAAAGGAACTAAGATGAAAAGGAGGATACCTCAAAGGAAAAGGAGCAGGCTGCCATACAAACATTGGTAGGACTACTAAAGACTGACACTCCTACAAAGACCATTCAGAAGCTGACCACTGAAGCCATTCCTTTGTAATTCTCAACTCCAGGCTCAAGTTCAACTAGAGTGGCAAGGGTACTTAACTATGGAGACCCTAAATTAGATGAAGATATTGTTATACCCTCCTATGATTCCAAGACCATCACAATGGCACAAATGACTATAATGCAAAATGCATTAGATAGAAGGATGAGGCAGAAAATACTTAGGAAATAGTTCAGACATAAGCAAGTACTTCATGAGATCAAGAACATCTTTATAGATGCCTTTAGCTTGTAGTCACCAGTTGAAGCAAAGACACTAATAGAGCAACTATTAGATATAGTTGACTAGGTGACAAATGAAGCCTAGGATACCAATGTTAAACTCATGGAATGGTTAGAGAGAAAATTTCAAGGAAAAGTGAATGAAAAGATATCAAGTGGAATAGCACTTGAACAGGTAGATTTGGCCAAGAAAATAGATAAGGTCAGGGTTGTCCTTGAAAACATTTTTTCATTGTACAGGAAGCTGTGTGATTTTTCCAATTTCACACAAGAAACAAATCAGAGAATAATGGGCTTGGAAAGAAATTTGAAAATTTCTAGCATGCAATTACCTAAGGATCTAGCTCAAAGTGAGAAGCATTTTGCACAATCGCTTCACACTCAAAGGGAGTTAGCTATACTTATAGTAGAGGAAGCCAATATTAAGGCTAAATTGATGCAAATCCAATCCTCCATAACCCCACATTTATAAGTCCTCCACAAGGAGCAAGTGTATACTGAAATAGTTTTAAAGAAAGATCCAAATATTTCTACACTTAATGGACTTGTACACCTTGCTGCAGAGAGTACCATCCAACACAAGTCATTTGACATTGCTTTGGAGAATTGGGATGCAACTTTGAAAATAATAATAGAGGTAAATAGTAACCTTTTGGCTAAGTATGGTATTAATCCTTAGAACCCTTTGACATAAGTATCAAAAAGGGGAAGATATATGTTTTGGGGGAGATATAAGGGAGAAATAGTATTTTTATGAAGATATATCTAAGGGGGAGAATACTATTAAAAAATTATAGAAAAAAGGAGGAGATATGAATAAAACAACACACATGTACAAATTATAGATACAAGGAAAAAGACAAAGAGTATTAGGCACACATAATTTTGGTTTCAAGAATGTCAAGACCCAATCAAAAATGGGGGAGTTACAAGGTATTTTTGAACAAATTTTGAAATTTTGTGGATAAGGTACTCATAAGGATAGATGAATAAATGTCTAGTTAAGTGTTTTTGACACTCATGTCAAAGGGGGAGATTGTTGGTCTTAGATGGTTGTGACATTTGAGTGTCAACACACTTAACCACTTTCTACATTGATGTTGAGTACACTATGTATGCCGAGCCACAGTGTGTGCTAAGTTAGTATTTCAATAGGTTTTGAGTGACTTTAGGGGCTGAGCAGTATATAAGTGTTCAATGACATATAGGTGTTGAGTCACAGTTGATGTCGAGCAAGTCAGAATGGTTCATATGTCGAGTGAGTTAGAATCATATATGTGTCGAGCGAGATAGAGTGTAATAGGTGTCAAGCAAGCCAGGATAGTATATGTGTCGAGCACCAGTAGCTCAGTATGTGCTGAGTAACATATAATCAACATATGAGTTTATGCCCTCACAAGCTTAGATGTAAATAATTTTTGGAGCTGACATAGAAGGATTTTGAAGGAGAAAAAGGATAAGGATGAACCTTTTACATTTCCTATGCAATTAGCATGCAACCAATTAGAAATGTGGAGAAGGCATGCAACCAATGAGAAAAATTCAAGGAATGAGTGGGAACTTAAGATTCAGTATGGATCATAGATCCATACCTAATTCTAAGTCTTTATAATCTTTAAAAGGAGGTTGAAAACTCCATTGCATATGTGGAAAAGAACTGTGTATGGGAAAACTATAGTGAAATTCAGTGTAAAGGAAGAAAGACTTAGAGGAATAGAGAAACAATCACATATCCAGTTGATTAGAATAGTAGAAGGGATAAGGGACATGATCAGATATTAGATCTCAGAGGATCAAGGTCAGAAGGAGCAAAACAAGTGCCTAAAATCAGCTATTGAAGATTGTAAGCACTCAGGTCAAAGATTCCTAATACTTTCTTGCCATTGTACTAGATGTTGGAAATCCTATATTGATAGGTTAGCTTAATAGCTAGGTGGGAGAAACTTTTGAGAAGGTGATTGAAAATCCTATTGTATTAGGTGGGTTTAACAACCTATTGTAAATCCTTTAATAGGGTGACACTTCATGTAAAGTGTTTGTAAATCCTCTAATTAGGTCATTATTGACACAGTGTAAAGCCTCTAACAAGGTAGGCCTTTCACAAGGCACCCCATCATAAGTGGTCAAACATTTATTGCTGCAATGATTTTTGTGGGTATCATCCCCACCCTAGTTTTACCTTCTTATTTTTGGAGGGTTTCTGGGTTACTAAATCTAGTGTTATGTGTTATTGCATATGTATACTTTATGTTCATTTATATGTTTACATGCATGCAGTTTACTTTTCAGTTATTTGATTTAAGGGATTAGAAAAGGTTAAAGTGTGATACTTCTAATTCACCCCCCTCTCTCATAAGTACTCTTCCCATTTTGAATATTCTAACAAATCTGTTACTCAAGGTCCATAAGAACCATTTCAATAATCAAGCATTAAACATTATTCGTTATGCTTTTCATACTATAACTTGGTCTCTACCATAAACTTAGTAACAAAATTAACTAGTAGTTCACTATCCTAAGATAATAGACTTTGTTGAACATAAACATTTAAATATAAAACAACATAATAAATTCAACACAAGTTTGACACCAGGATTTAACATGGAAACGCAATTTGGAAAAAAACACCAGCAACATGTCACCACTTTTTCACTCTTTTGAAATGAGACTTGTTAGGAGCTAACCCTATTAAAGGTTACAATACACACTATTAAATGTGACTTGGTTAGAGGATTTAATCACCCTATTAGGAGTGGCCTTGTCAGATGAATTTGATCATTCCATTAGGATGCCACCTTGCTAAAGAATTTACATCGACTATTAAATCCTTCAATGATTTTTAGGTCAACCTTTGATTAAAAGGATTTGAATACAAAATGTTTACAATGATTAGAAAGAAAACAATAGGGTTTATTTGTACGATTACAACTCACTTTGTAGGTTTAGATATCTATTCAATTCATGTGGTGATTCTTTGATAAACCTCCCTTGTCACCTCTATCCTTGATTTTCTTGGCAACCCTTCAAGCATTCACCCTTCTCAAATTGAAGCCTTCTTCTTAGATTAACTTATCAACCTCAAAAGCTTTATTCCATCTCACTAGAAACACACACATATTCATTTCTATGTTCTCTTCTTCACATATCTCATTCACACTCATACCACCCTCTTCATGCGCATACTTCAAAGTTCAGCTCTACACCTCCTTAAATAGGTAATTTTGGTCCTTTTCTATTTTCACAAACACTGTAGATCTTAGGGTTCAAGATCTGATTCATCAAGTTCATTATATTTGTTCATCTTCCTTCTTTTCTAGAAACTTCTCATCAATTCATTCATTAGGTATCTTACCTAATCCTCTCCTTGAATTAAATGATCCAACTCATCAATCTTATCTTCAACACATCTTCCATGTTCCAAGAAATCAACTGAGTCAGCTAGAAATCATGAATTCTCATACACATTCAAAATATTGTCACTCAATCATTACTTAGTTTTGACACTCGATCATCACTAAATTTCTCAGTCATTGTAGAACTTCTAGCTCGACATCAGCTTATTTTCTCGATCGATATTAATGCTCGATCAATAGTTAATTTTCTTGGCACTTACTGTGGCTTGGTTGACACTAGCATCACTCAGCATGAACTTCAAATTTTGTTGATCTTTTACTCTATTTCTTAGTCAAGATTTACATAAGTGATATATCTTGACTTGTATTGTAAAGACTTGAACATCACATGATATAAACAATCACTTTGTCTTGTCAAAGTTTGACTAATCAAATGTCCATTGTAGCTTCCTTTTCATAACTCAACCTTTCTTCTAGGTGCTTTTGTTATGAGAAACTTCTCAAATCCTCTTCATCAATCAAATAGATATGACATTTAGATAAGATAGCAACATGTCTCATTACTATATTTGACATCAATGACAATACAATAATTGTTCCAATTGTAGTTTCCAATAATAGATAACATTAAATTCCTCTATTCAACTATTAAAAATTTAATAAAATTAACATTATTTATAATTTTTTAAATTAAAAAACAATATATAAATAAATATTTTTAAAGAAAATGAAAAACAAAGATAACTATTTGAAAGGTGGACAAATTTACTAGGAAAAAACTTTCTTTCAACTATCAAGAAAAATTCTACCACGACTATAAAAAAAATCTTATCCCAACTAGTAAAAAACAATATATTAAAAGAAATAACATGGATTTCTTCATTTAACCATTAATTTTTTTATAAAATTGAACTCCCATATAAATTTTAAAGGGAAGGTGGAAAAAATATTACACAATAACCCAAAAACTAAATAAAATTCAAGCAATAATGGAGATACCAACAAGCAAAGACAAAAATTGCATTATTATATAACTCAAGATTTACTTCATGTCATCGAATACTCAAAGGAGAGAATATTAGACAGACCCTAAGATATCCCCTGGACGACATTCCACCTAAGATTTTTTTTTTCCCCAATCTAGCTTATTGAAAAAATGAGATTTTAGGGGAGTGTGAGAAATTAATTTAGTTAATTATACTAGGGCTTGTAATGCCCACCCGTATGTTGCTTTTATGTTCTGACTACCAAAATCGTTTAGGCCTATTTATGCATTGGGTTATTTTTAGAGATATTTGATTTACAGTTATATAATATCATTTCACAACTTGGATAAGAGTTATATTAGTGATGATTACTTAATTAGTTGACTGAATTTCACATTTTATTAATGTTTATGATTGCTTGTGCATTAATGATATTTCAAATGATTCATAGTTAATAAATGTGATTTATTTCATAACGATGTCAAATGATGTTTTAATGATGATTATGTCATATTCATAATGATATAGTGTTATATCTGAGCATTTGATGTTTGATTTGTGATTATTATGATACTTACCCACACTTGCATGTGTATGGTGCGTGTGTCTATTTTCTATTTTTTTCTTATGTGTTTGATGTGGTTAAGGGAGGGAGTTGTAGTCACTTGCTAGTCAGGATCTACACGATGTACCACACTCTGTCATTACTTGTTTAGTTTAGATATATGTATATACATGTACATGCTCATCTTTTATGCAGGATACAGGTACCAAGCATCAACTTCCCTGAATTGCCAAGATGAGTGTACCCTATTACAATACTCAAATGGTGAGAATGGGAAGATAATGATAGGTCCAATCCTAGCTATAACCTAAATAATTGTCCTACAAGGAGAACTTGTAATTCATTGTCTACCCTTTTAAAAACCCAAGTCTTTTGTGCATATGTGGTTTGATTCTTGCCTTAGTTGAGTTTTTCCCTATGTATTTCTTAAGGTTTGACTTGGTGATTTGCTTGATAGACTAGTTGTTTCTGATTCTTGGATCGTTCATTGATATTGGATTATCCAATGTTATTTAAATTTTTTTTAAAATGGAAAAATATTAAAAATAAAATGATTTTACATTTTTGGAATTATTGGTATTATTGGATATTCAGTTAAATTAAAAGATTTAATTTAAAGGCCTAATTTACAAAACTGCATTAAAAGGATTTAGAAATTATATATTGAATATTGTATCATATTATTATTTAATTAATAAAGATTTAAAATTTAATTGCATTTAAATAATGCACCTAAGTTATCTTTATTAATAACAATAAATAAAATAAAAGAATATTTTAATTAAAAAGTAGATTAATTATGCATGAAAGGAATAATAAAATAAAATAATTGCAACTTTAGAATTGGTCGAGACAGAAGCCTTAAAAGGGAATTGGAATTCTATATTAGAGGGTTTTCGGGTCATTATTACACACAAGTTTTGGAAAGCAACTCTGGGGTTTGGAAATAAGGAAATTTCATGTCTTGAAGGATTTTTGTTTGAAATAGGAATTTCGCCAGCTATCAGATTTTAGTATTAGCATGAGGTATGGTTTGAAATCCCATGAATGCATTTTCAATTTGAAAAAGATATGTTTGCTCCATGCTTGTTTGAGTGATTGAAATTATGCCTATCATCTTGATTATTTTCTATATCTAATTGAATGAAGTTAATTCTTATTTGTTTAGAGAAGAAAATTTTAGGGAGAAAACAAATTTGTTTGGCTAGGGTTTGATTGAAATCAATTTAGATTTGATTTATGATTTGTTATTTTGAAAATCTACTCATTAGTATTTGTTTACAAAAAAAAAGTTGCTAAAAAAGTTCGTCTTCTAGGTTCAGATCTACAAGTAACTTAAATTTTTTTTTAATATAAAATATATTATTAAAAAAAAATTAGAAAAAAATTGGAGTGGGGTGGGGACCCATCCCCCACCCCCACGACAACACACAACAACGACTATCCTAAAGGACAGGTACACTGCCAAGGTAGTGTGCACCTGCCTTTGGATAGTCTACCACTCGCAAGACAACATGTGACTACCTTTGGAAGCATGATGCCTTTGACAACATGACACTAGGATACTCCCCTTAGTTAGGGGTAAATTCAGTTTTTTTTAAAAAAAATTATATTATATTGTATTTTTATTTGATTTAATTAAAATTTATATTAATGTTATGAAATAGTTTTTATAAATATTAAATTAATTATAGTTAATTATTTTGTTAAGAATAAATAAATAAATAAATATAATAACAATATATTATTGTAATTAAGAAAAGGTGTTTGGGTTATATTTTAATTGGTTTAAATTTTGAATTGGTTGAAAGTGGAAATCTATTAGAATAGATTTAATTATGATTTTTTTAAAAAAAATTGCATACTACATCCTTAGAGGTATAGTAAAATCTAAATATCATTGTTTTCTAATGAAGTTGGAATATGAAACTTCATTGGTTTAACTTGATAAATTATTTTGATTTATAATATTTACTTGTGTCTGAGAATGTGATAATGTGATTATGATTGTGTTAAATATTTGTGTTCGTAGAGACATTATTTAATCTCGAAACCATATATAAATTGGTGATTTAAAAGATGTTCTTTTGGCTGAACTAGATTTCTCATAACAAACCATCTATACTCCTCGTATTTACTTATAGTCTTATGTCAAACTTTTTTTATGGTTCTTTTTCTATGAGTTGTTTAGATTGGTCAACTAGGATGTACACTAGAGGTTGTCATTGTGTTTTCTTTTTTGACATTTCTCTATTTTGATTATCATGATGAGCTTGTGTTTCAATTTCAAAGTTGCATTTATGAGAGTTGCCATGTGGTTCTTTTATGTTTACTTGGGTTGGGAGAACCAACTTGTGTACGGGTTCCTTGTTAAGGAACCGAGTTTGATTATTATAGTTGTTGTGGTATGAGATACAATTGTGTTTTATGTGCTCAGGAGAGGTTGTCTAGGTACATGTCTTTGGGAGTGGCTTGTAGTAGGGGTCTGAGACCCAAAAAGGTCAATGCCAGGGTAACCTATTGTAAGTTATGTATCAAGTGATAATCTAGTGATTAATAGTTTGGGGAAACACACTAAAAAGATAAGTTAGAGATATTGCCCCACCCATGCCTTGAGTTCTTGTATAGACTAAGGATGGGAATGGGATGGTAGTATGATTGGTTTGCCTCATCTTCTTGACAGGGGTTTTTTGTTCCACATGTGTCACATTGAGGATCTGGGGTTCAGAGTAACCAGTCTAGGGTAACTCAATGCTTGAGGGTCCAAGGTCTATTGAGAGAAAAGTCTAGGGTAACTCAAGTAGTTTGACCATATGATGACCCTCCCTAGCATGTAGCCTAAGTCTCCTCTATAGATTTTGTTTTTACGTCTAGTGGTGTACTTATTTTTAGATGTATTTAATGTGGTTATTTACTTTCATTGATGGTGATTGGTGATTCGTGGATGATGTGATTTTGACATGTGGTTCTTGACTTGAGGTGGATATTGACTTTATCTCATGATTTTGGTGATTTGATCTATTATTGGTTTAAGTGTGATGATTTGTTAAGTAGTGTTGGTACTAGATTGAGTGTTCTTTCTTTTTGGAGTATCTTATCTTCTTGAGTAGTATGCGTTACCTTTGAGGTAGATGTGGCTATTAGGATTCCTTTATTAGGAATGATTTGTGATTTATTAGCCATTTGTGGATTGTACATTACCTTCCACATATGGTGGGAGTGGAAACCTCACTAGGTAACCACGCGGTTGGGAGGCATTGTGTTCTTACTATTTGGGTCCCCCACATTTTTAGTTGTTGGATGTTCGATGATGTAGTTTTACATTTTATCATTCTTATCTCAAGGACTTGTATTTAGTTGATGTATATATATGTTATCATGTATTCTAATGTGTTACATCTATTCTCACATACCATACAACATGTGCATTAACTATTGGGTGTACTTTCATTGAATTAGTTGTACTTATGCATTTACTTGTGGGATTATGTGTCTATCATTTCTTTATGATTGTGATACATTGTACTTGAGACCTAAACTAATTAATATAAACTTCTTAATGTAACTCAATGTGAAGGAACCCTTGAGGAATTGAACCTGATTTGTAATTGCTTCTATGTACTTGAGGTGTATGTGTATATTGTTGCCACATTAATCCTATCCTGATATTGTTTAAAATTAAAAAAAAATAGTTTAGTAAATATTGTAACATAGTAGGTTTATTTCTCTCAGGTTCCCAAATGGGGTGTTACATCTGGTATCTGAGCTCGAGTTTCAACATTGGGAACTCTAGGCATATTGTGCGCCATCACTTGAGAAATTAGTAAACTTGCAACTTGATTAAGCAACAAACTTACATTGATATCAAATTTGAAACGAAACAAGTGAAAAAAAAACTCTAAAATGATACAATTTCTAAACATGGAACTAGAAAACATATAACACCTTCTTTCTAGATTCTTGCTTTATGTCAGTGAGTTTTGACCCAATGCTTTTTTGATGGATTCTGAGATTTCGTTCTTGTGTTTGGGTGTGTAGGAGAGATGGATTTTGGTTCTAGATCTATTTCTAGGGGTTTTATCTGAGGTCATTGTAGAGGTCGTGGGAGAGCTAGTCATCGTATCCCTCCCTTGGTTCATTTAGAGAACCCTATTTAGGACAAGGCTAAAGGGGACAATAGTGTTGAGCAACATGTTGTGTCAAAATGACCTATCACTAGAGACTTGGTCAAGGAGATCCTAGAGTGCTTACCTTTGCAGGATAGAGCTCATCATTCAGAGCATGGAGAGAGAGATAGATCTAGGAGTCCTAGAGAAATGAACCTAGAGGGAAAAAGGTAGTCCAACTAGTCCAACTAGATTAAGGACCTACTATAGGTCAAAGTCAAAAATTTCAATAGGTAAGGTACCAGATATGATGCTAAGAATTGGTTGATAGGTACTTTGACATGCAACACTTTTACTCCTATGTCAAAGCAAGATATGTCATCACTCACTTAAAGGTCTTTGTAGTGACTTGGTGGAATATAGAGGAGAAGAAACTTGGTGTAAATATATAGACTATCACATGGGAGTTTTTCCTTGAGCACTTCCATGAGATATTCCTATTAGAGAAGTGGAAGAAACATAGGGTAGATGAGTTTCATGACTCAAGACAATGTACCAAGACCGTGGTGGATTATGATTGTAAGTTCTTTGAGCTTATGCCTTATGTAGGAATCAGTGATAGCTCACCGTTGATGGTCCATCATTTCATTAAAGGGCTTAATGATGACATCATTAGGGATGTCAAGGTTTTCTAGCCTAAAACCCTTAAGGATGGAATTTTGCAAGCTACTTTGGTCAATACGAGTGTGATTTTAGGTCAAGGTGGTCTATTAGGTGTTTAGGCTAGAGGATCATCTTATTTAGGACCACTTAAGGGCAATCGGTCTCAAGGAGATGGAAGTTCTAAGAATCCTCCTAATTTCTCTAAGGATAATTAGGAGTAGTGATGAAGAAAGTTATTCCATAGTAACAATGGTGGTTCACAGTCAGGGAACTGTCACAATTGGCAATGTAGTATGAGCAATAGATCAGATCAAGCTTCTCAAGGTCAATATCAAGATGCTAATGTTGGTAGTTTTTATCAGTCGTGTGTACTCAGAGCTCAGGGAGGCTTTAGAGGAGATTGCTACTCTTATGGGAAACACGGTCAAAAAGTGATCAATTGTCTCGAGCATGCACCTTAGTTCTCAAATCAAAAGCCTCCAGCTTTAGAGCCTACATTGGGGATGTAGGTAGGTCTTAGAGGATGTTTGTAGCAGGATCTCATCCTCCTAAAGGGGGAAATGGTCCAAGAGGACCCACACATTGAGTTTTAAGTTTTTGAGTTTAAGTCATGTGTCTTTGTAGTGGGCTTCCAGAATTAAACCTAATTTTAGGGGGGGTGGATGTAATGCCTACCCATATGTTGCTTTTCTGTTATGATTGCCAAACTCTTTTAGGCCTATTTCATGCATTGGTTAGTTTTTAGAGATATTTTATTTACAGTTATATGATATCATTTCAGAACTTGGATAAGACTTATATCAATGATGATTACCTAGTTGACATAATTTCACATTTTATTAATGTTTATGATTACTTGTACATTAATGATGTTTCAAATGATTCATAGTTAATGTTTATTTCATAATGATCTTAGATGATGTTTTAATGATGATTATGCCATATTTGTAATGATGCATTATTATATCTGAGCATTTGATGTTTGAATTGTGATTATTATGATACTTGCCCATATTTGCATGTGTATGGTGCATGTGTTTGTTTTATCTTTCTATTTGACATGTTTGATGTGGTTAAGGGAGGGAGACATTGTTAGTTGCTAGTCGAGATCTACAGGATGTGCCACTTCCTACCATTACCTGTTTAGTTTAGATATATGTATATACATGTACATGCTCGTCTTTTATGCAAGATGTAGGTATTGGGCATCGAATTCCCTGAATTGCCAAGATGAGTGTGCCTTATTACAATACTCAAATGGTGAGAATGAGAAGATAGTGATTAGTTCCAGTCCTAGCCATAGCCTAAATACTTATCTTGCAAGGATGAATCGTAATTAACTGTCTACCCTTTCTAAAACCTGCAAGTCTTTTGTGTGTATGTGGTTTGATTCTTTCCTTAGTTGATTTTTTCCTTATGTATTTCTTGAGGTTTATCTTGGTGGTTTGCTTGATAGAGTAGTTGTTTATGATTCTTAGATCGATTGTTAATATTGGATTATCAAATGTTGTTTAAATTTTTAAAAATGAAAAAATATTTAAATAGGGCAATTTTGCATTTTTGAAATTTATTGGTATTATTGGATATTTAGTTAAATTAAAAGATTTAATTTAAAGTCCTATTTTAGAAAACTACATTAAAAGGATTTAGAAATTGAATATTACATATTAAATATTGTGTCACATTATTATTTAATTAATAAATATTTAAAATTTAATGGCATTTAAATAATGCATGTAAGTTATCTTTATTAATTAAATAATAAATAAATGTCTTTTATGAAATTACATTAAAAATAAAAAGTGGAGAAATAAATACAAGAATAATGAAAGAATATTTTAATTAAAAAGTGGATTAATTTTGAATGAAAGGAATAATTAAATAAAATAATTACAATTTTAGAACTAGTGGAGACAAAAACCCTAAAAGGGAATTAGAATTCTATATTAGAGGGTTTTTGAGCACACATGGGTTTTGAAGAGCAACTTCAGGGTTCAGAAAGAAGTGAATTTCATGGCTTAAAGGACTTTTGTTAGTAATAGGAATTTTGCTAGCTGTCAAATTTTAGCATCAACATGAGGTAGGGTTTGAAATCCTATGAATAAATTTTCAATTTGGAAAAGATCTATTTGCTTCCTGCTTGTTTGAGTGATTGAAATTCTATCTATCATCTTGACTATTTTCAAGATCTAATTAAATGAAGTTAGTTCTTATTTGTTTACAAAAGAATTTTTTAGGGAGAAATCAAATTTGTCTGGCTAGGGTTTGATTGGAATCAATTTAGATTTTATTTACAATTTGTTATTTTGAAAATATAGTCATTAGTATTTTTTTTTAAGGAGTTGTTAGAAAAATTGGCCCTCTAAGTTCGAACATGTAGGGAATATATAAAAATACACATTTTTATAAAATATATCATAAAATATAAATTAAAAAATTGGGGTGGGGGGGGGCAAGGACGCCATCGCTTACCCCGATGGCTACCAATGATAGTGACTGTCCCAAAGGATAGGTACACTATTGAGGCAACGTGCGCCTGTCTTTGGATAACTTGTCGTTGCCAAGATAACATAGACGACACTAGGTCACTCCCCTTAGTTAAGGGTTTATTTAGTTTTTAATTTTTAAATATTATTATTATATTTAATTAAATATTGAATTAAAATTTATATTAATATTATTAATTAGTTTTTATAAATTAATTAAAATTTTATTTAAATAATTATAGTTAAATGTTTTGTTAAAATAAAGTATATATGTAATAATAATAATATTATATGTTAGGAAAGTTTTAAATAAAAAAGATGGTTCATGTAATAAACCAAGCTTTTATCTGTAAACACAGTGAAAATGATGAAAACAGTGAAAGTAGTGAAAAACCTTTCAAAACGCAAGCACCTCAAATCAAGTTTTAATGCATTTCAGCAAAAGACAGGAATGCAGCCTCCTCTAATGACCTATACTAAATTCGAAGCCCTTTCACAGTGCAGTCATGAACTATGCAACATTCAAGATGCAAGCATAAACAAAATTGAAACTTTCGTCCAACAACATATTGAACGAAATAAGGAGATTCAATACAATTAGTTCCATAATAAAGAAGATGGATGGCAAATGGTGCAAAAAAGGAAAAAGTGACCACAATTTTGGCATAATCAAAATGGAAAAATTCAACAACAAAAAACCTTCTACATTAAAACTAGATATGCGACGGATCCAAAGTTTAACCCTAGCCCCAAATTGAAAATGCCAAAAAAGCCTTGAGTGGTTTTTGAGGCCAATTCTATTCCCTTAGGAAGGGCTTAGGAAATCGTTTCAAAAATTAAAAGCCCTTTGGCTCCCTCAAAACAGAATCTTGAGTGCAACCCACAGATTAGAACTCCTAGCAAGGAGAAAGAAGTGCACATCCCACCGCACCAAAAAAGAGATCAATCTGCCTTTAAGAAAAATGTGGAAAATCATCCAAAGCCTAGCTTCATGAAGAGATATTCAAAAGGTGAAGAATTTATAATCAGTAATGCCTACAGTGAAGGGAGATGAAAAAACTGTGAAGATAAGGGTATCTATATGTATTGGAATGGTCCGTCAAGGAAGAGATCTAGGCTAGTGCGCATTATTTAAAGGATTTGGGGCAACAAGGTAAGTAGCATTAACTTTTTTGCTGAATTTTTTTGGTTTATTCTATGCTGAAATCCACAGGATAAAGAGGAAATATTGAAATCAGACTATGTTTTTTACAAAGGTCACCATATTAAATTCTTAGCTTGGCAACCAAATTTCAATAAAAACCATATTAAAAATTTAGAATCTATAATTTGGATGGAAAGCCTAGAGGTACCATCAGAATTAATGGAAGAAACAACAATTAAAAAGATAGGTAATTCATTAGGAAAAGTAATAGGTTTCGAAGATAACATTAATAGATCTAATAAAATTAGGGTTCTGATTAAAACAAACCAAATCCAATTAATAAATAGGAAATTCATTACAAACAGATCTATTTACAATCTATCTTTCAAAGAATTTTCAGGAGACATTAAAAAAATATTAGATCCAAACCTTGCAAAATCATATATAAAAAAGGATATAAAAAATCTAATAAAGAGGACAAGCAAAACATTAGCAAGAGAGGAAAACGGAACCAAAGAGAAACCAAGCTCTAAAGAAAACTTGATAGAGGAAAAAAAGGAAAATGTTATTATGGAAAGTAGACCAGAAAATAGAGAAGAAGCAATGGACTTCCATAGGGATACAAAGGAAATGATGGAATCTGAATGGAAGGAAGACATCAACAATCAACGCTCATTAAATAAATTTATAAATTGTACGAATTGTCAAATGGAAAAGGAAGTAATTGAGGAAATGGATTAGAACATTATGAAATGAAAGAAACTAATGCATGAAGCTCTCTTGACTCAAAATGATCTAATAGATCAAAGTCTATTAGTAGAAGAACTTCATAGAGAACATAAAGGGAAGAAGATAAAAATCATAGATATAGGGGAGACATCAGGAAGTTGTGAAACTCAAATAGAGGAACAGAGAAATGAGAAAGAATCGATACCCGTCAGGCAAGAAGAACAAAGAGTAGAAAAGAGAGATGTGCAAAACTTAGATGTCTTTCAAGAAATAGGTTTTCAAAAGGAAAAATTAGAGCAAGAGACTATCATACCATTAGCAGACTTCGCATAGTGGAGCAATATAACAATCAAGAAAAAAGGGAGAAAGAAAAGCTATAAATTTTGGCAAACCCCTAGTAAAAGGCAGGATATGTTTGCATCAGAACTAGGAAAAACTAATAATGCTATAAGAGAGCCACCTTTTTCCTCAGATATAGATGAAATCTGGTGGAATATGACCATGAGTAGCCCATCAAAGAAAAGAGTAACATAAAGGTTGAAGGGTGAAGGTCTATCCAGACCATACACGAAGAGGATCAACAAGTTAGTAATCTATTGATTAAAGGAATCATCTTAGAAGAAAATTAGGAAGGTGAGGAATTAGCAATTGCAGAAATGGTAATAAGTGAAAAAAATCTTGAAAAAATTGGGATAGCAATGAATCATGAAGGAATGAACACTCCAATTTTTGGAAAATCAAAACAAAAGAGGGAAAGAAAGTCACTCAAAGAACTTAGAGAGCCGACAGGACAGATTAAGGAACAAACCAAGATTCTTGGTCTTCTATACAATGGGAAGGGGAAGTTCCTTCCCAAGGAGCAATGAAAATTACTACTTGGAATGCTAGGGGTCTTAATGCCCCTAGCAAAAAATGCTTTCTTAAGTGTAACTTAACTCTATTTGATTCAGACATTACATTAATTCAAGAAACTAAACTTAATAAAGATGAAGGAATGAAGCTGAGTTAGAAATTTGGAAAATGGAAATCAGAGCTTCAGTATTCGCAAGGAGCTTCAAGAGGACTGGGAATTATATGGAACCCTCGACAAATTAGTATAGAATTACTTTCCTCCCAAAAAAATGGGATGGGAGCAAGAATTATTAGCTCTAAATCAGACCTTAAAATTGTTATCATAAATGTCTATGGGCTAACACCTACAATAGACAAGTTAGCAATCTGGGAAGAAATTAGTACATTCATCAATATGATGCCCCTTGAAATTATCATTATTGGAGGAGACTTTAATGCAATTTTAAGTAAGTAAGAAAAACAGGGAAGGAGCCAACAAGCTTGCAAATCTATGGAAGACTTTAAAGAATGGATTCAGAAAGATTCACTGATGGATATCAAAACAAAAAATGGTATCTATACTTGGAATAACATAAGAAAAGGATTTTGTTATATAGCAGAAAGATTGGATAGATTTCTCCTAAAAGGAGAACTTAGTCCAGACAAAATGACTAATGCAAAAATTCTTCCTATGGCTAGCTCGGACCACTCCCCAATGAAATTAGAAATTAAAGAGCAGACAAAACCCAGTAGGAATCCCTTCAAATGTGAAAAGATGTGGTTTTAGGACAAAACTTTTATGGATCATGTCAGAGAATGGTAGCAGGAGGAATAGTTCAAAGGTTCTAAAATGTTTTTCCTTGTCTCAAATCTGAAAAGTGTTAAAGAAAAGATATTAAAATGGAATAATCAACAATTTAAAAATATCTTCAAAGAAAAACTAGAAATAGAAGAAAAAATAAATAAACAAAATAAATAAATCATTGCAAAAGGAATGAATAATGAATCCTTAATGCTAGAAAAAGAATATTCACTAAAACATGAAGAATTCTTAGCAAAAGAAGAAATATTCTGGAGGTAGAAATCCAAAGAAAAATGGCTCCTAGAAGGGGATCAAAATACTAGATTTTTTCATAATAACACTCTTTTTAATAGAAATTATATTAATATTTCAAAAATTAAGAACTCAAAGGGGGAGAAAATCGAAAACCTGGTAGAAATTGCAAATTTTTTAACTAAACACTTCAGTAACACACTTAATAATTATGATTTTTCCAAAAAAATAGCCCAAGAAGAGATGTTAAAGTACATCCCAAACCTGATAACTGAAGAGGCTAATAAGTTCCTCTCTAAACCCTTTACTCTCCTAGAGGTAAAAACCTAGATAAATCATCAGGTCTGGATGGCTTTCAAGCTTTCTTCTTCTAACAATTTTGGGACATCCTAGGAGAAGAATTGTGGAAAGACTTAGAATCCACACATAATGGTGGCACTATTCTAACTGAGATTAACCACAACTTTTAAAATCTTATCCCCAAAAAAAACATTAGTATTACGCCTAGGGATTTTAGGCCTATCGCATTATGCAACACCATTTATAAGGTTTTTTCTAAAATATTAGCCAACCATCTCAAAATATTTCTTCCAAAAATTATTTTGGAAGAACACATCAATTTTGTTCCTGGTCAAGCTATTTTAGATGATATTTCCATCATACAGGAGACTATTCACTCGGCAATTAAAATAAGGAAGCTTGTATGTTCCTCAAATTGGACATTCAAAAAGCTTACTATAAGTTAGATTGGAGATTTCTCTGCAAGACATCTGAGGCCTTTGGCTTTTCAAAACAATGGGTTAACATTATTTTTCAATGCATCTCGACTCTCAAAATCTCGATCCTCATTAACAACACCTTGAAAGGTTTCTTCAACATTTCCAGGGGTATCAGACAAGGAGATCCTATATCTCCCTTTTTGTTTATTATTAAAGAAGCACAATCTAAAGACAAAATTAAAGGAGTAAGAGTCACAAATGAAGTTGAGAATACCATGCACCAACAATTTTCTGATTACACCATTCTTGCTGGAATTAGCACTCTCCAAGAGGCAATTCATATTCAACATATCCTAGAGACATATACAAAAGCATCAGGACAAATGATTAATGCTGAAAAATCAGAAATCTTCTTTCTCAACACCACTGAGGAAGTTGAAGACCAAATTTGTAATAAACTTGGCTTCAAAAAAGGTAAGTTTCCATTCAAATGTTTAGGGATATATCTTGAGAAAAGTAATTATTCTAACCTAGGCTTGGATCATATTCTCAAGAAAATTGACAATTAAATAGAATCATGGAAAGGTAGGTGGCTAACAAAGGTAGGCAAAATGACCAAGATCAGAGCTGTCTTATCAGCCATCCCTATTTATCAACTTTCTTTTTCTCATCTCCCTAAAAATATCAACTCAAAATTAGAAAGAAAACTTCGTGACTTCTTTTGGAATGGATTAGAGGATAAGAAAAAATCAACCTTAATTAGCTGGAGTAAAATTTGTAAACCAAAAGAATATGGTAGATTAGGGATCAAAAATCTAGAATGACAAAATGAAGCCCTAGGGACTAAACAAGTATGGAGATTATATCATGAAATAGAAAGAAAATGGGCTAAAATCCTTTACAATAAATATCTTAATCCTTTAGATAAAACTTCATTATTTAGAATTTAAAATCTCCCCAAAGGCTCTGTAGGATGGAATTTCATGATTAAAAGCAAAAATTTGATCTCAAAGTACCTAACATGGGACATAGGGAATGGAGGTGAAGCTTTATTCTGGGAAGATTCATGGAACAGATTTCCCCCCTTTATTAGTTATGATTTATCACCAAAAGCAATATCGCTCCTTAAAAATTTATAGAAGAATTAGATTCAGATTTGGATAAAGTTTGGAAATGGAAACCATTACCAGAAGATGGAATTAACCTATCTGATAAGGAGAAACTAGAACACATTCTAAAAAACTGAATTATTACAATTTGAGATAGGGAGGACAAACTTATTTGGGCAGCTTCAAAAGATGAGAATTATAAAGTGAAGGAAGGATATAGAATGATTACAAATTCATAGAAATGGGAAATCAACACCCTCCCTTTGGACCTATGCTGGGATTCAGTAGGCCTTCCTAAAGTAGGAATGTTGCTCTGGGCAGTAATGCAAAAAAGAATATTAATTGCAGATAGAATTAGGAAAATCGGATTTGAAGGACCTTTAAGATGCATTTTATTCAAAGAAGTAAAAGAAAATGCAGAACACCTTTTATATACATGTAAAGTATCTCAGGAATGTTGGAGATGGCTTCAAAGAAAATTTAATTGGACCTCCCCGCTAGGTAGCAATTGGATAGATCATTTATTAGGCTGGCCTAAAGACACCTCTAAGAAGATCTATGGTAAAATTTGGAATATTTCTCCAGCTATAGCTCTATGGGAAATTTGGAAATAATGAAACCGTAGGATCTTTCTAAATCAAAGCATATCTGAGCAAGCTCTCTATTCAAAAATAGAAGTAGTGATCTCGAAAGTGATGAATAGTGACCTCAGGAAGCGTCCAAGAGAAGAAGGATCCTTTTTAGAATGGGATGTAGAAATTAAAAAAAGATGGCCACTGTTAATCAACCCACTCGTCTATTACAAAAAGAAGAACAATCTCGCTAGACTTACCTATAAATGGGAACCCCCACCGCCGGGATGGAAGAAATTGAATTTTGATGGAGCCTCAAGAGGGAATCCTAGAAAAGCTAGAATAGGATGTATAATAAGTGACAAAAATTGTATCTGGTTAGCAGAAAGATCAAAATCTCTAGACAAGGTGATGAACAATATTGCAGAGCTGGAAGTAGTTGAAGAAGAAATTAAGCTTAGCATCAAACTCAAAATTAAAAAACTTATGATCGAAGGGGACTCCCAAATTATTATTAACACTCTCAGAAAGGGAGGTACCCCAAATTGGATGTTGAATTCCAAATTAGAAGATATCATCAAATCACTCTTTACATTCGAAGAAGTTAGATTTTTGCATATATTCAGAGAAGGCAATAAGGAAGCTGATAAATTAGCCAATTTGGGTACCTTTGGCATTAACACCCTCTCTTTTAATCATATCATAAATTCATATATTCGATTGAACTCATCATAATTGAATCACACTTCTGCATGTGAATTGATATAGTTTGAATTGGGTAGAGTACCTAAATTTTATTAAAATCTTACTTTTAAGTGATTGATATTGCCATGATGAAATTGAGAGGAAACTTTGATCATTGGGATATCATCGCCATTATGTCACATTTATATTTTTCTCTTGTCCCTATATATTAGTGTATGCTGAAACTTAATTTTCATTTTATATCAGTCAGTGATTGATTTAGATAGAGTCATAGGTTGAGGTCTAGGTTTGGCTTTATGGATTCCAACATTAGTCTTTATCATGCCTTTGAAAACCACATAATGGCTTTTTGTGGGCCGATAAAACTAGAGAGGTGGAATCGGCTCCTCCAGCCAATTGATGACATGAGTCGGTTAGCTATTAGTTGGGCTTTAGGAGAAGGGATCTTTAGCTATGAATACTCCTGGAGGACTAATAGTGACATAGTAGGGCTTTGGGTGGGTTGTTTAGCTAGGGCAGGAGTGGAGAAGTGAGATATTATTAGGTTAACCCATATTATTTTTGATCCTTGTTGGTTAGTAGGGTTGGAAATTGTTGTCACCAATATCAATGCCAGGCTCTATCTCCCATCCCTGAGTATTTTATGGAATTTGATGTAGATAGTCTGGATAATGGTAGGAGTCCTAGACGTCCATGCTTGGTAATTAGGGATAATGTCAAGTTTTTCTGTGAATGACCGAGAATGGAGTTGAGTATTAACTTCTTGTTAAGGTGGAGGGGAATTTTTGAAGACCCTGGTAGGGAATGGTTAACCAACTACCTAAGGGCATATGATGCCTACATTCATCTGGATGTAGACTTTTTAGACATGGAAGAAGTGGAATTTTGTTTGCCCAATTATGATAAAACAAGTAGGGGAACAACTACATTCAAATTCTTTCCAAGTTCAAAGGCCTCCTCACTACATGAAGCCTCAAAAATTATTACGGTCTTTAAAAGAACCTGATAATCTCATGTACTGTGGGTCACTGGTATATCGATCCAGAATTTTGTAATGTGGGTCATTTTTTTGGTTATATCAACCCAAAATTTTGGTTTTGTGCTCAATTAGTAGTATGGTTTCTTACTACAGATGTTTCTATCAAATAAAAATTAGGTTAAATTATTGCATGCAAGCAGAATGTAACAGTTTCCCCTCTTATTTTATCAGGGGCATTTTGAAACTATATATATCAAATTTTATAATAAAGATATACATTATGTAGCTAATTTCTTGCCTCTTCCTCTAGTATCAATTGCAGTCTCTAGGATGTGGCCTATCCCGAATTTTATTATTATTTGGAATGCATTGAATTAGGGTTAATTTCTATTAAATTTCTCCCAGTTTGGCATTAATTAGTGTATAATTTAGCACAATTATTTGAAATAGTGTATATGAAATACATATTCAGTTTACCCCTCATTTCGCCATGATATGATTTTTTAAGTGTTTCCTCCTCATAAGTTCTGTAGTGGTTTTCTCCCCTTGTCAGAGTTGTAATTCATATTATTACCCCTAATAATCATTCATTCTATTAATCATCACATTATTCATTAATCATGATAAAATAATAATTTATAATCGCGTAGTCTAATTTTTGATAATTTTTCAATATCTTTTAATATCAGTAAATAACAAGAAAAAGTGATTAAAAATAATAATTAAATATTTTTGAATTCTAATAATAATGAAATCTATAAACTACTAATTATTCTTTATACTATCTTTATGGATCATCCCATCCTGATCTAATATTAAGGAAGTGATGGATTTCTTTAATTTTCCTAACCCCTAATGTTTGGATTGGTTGTGGTGCTATGTATACAGAGATTAGGTTTCTATTTCCCTTTATCCTCATGTCAGTATGATAGACATAGATATGAATTTTGATCTATAAGATTGTAATTTATTGGGGTATGCCCCTTTTACTTATGTATAATATAAGACTTTGGTCCTGGGCAAGATTTGAGGTTTTCTTTCCCTGTTCTTTCCTACCAGTGCCCGTTAGAATGGTGGACAACTTGTAACTTTGATTTAATTAATAAAAATTAATCATGGCTATGGCTGTTTACCAATTAAAAAATAAATAATAATAATAATATTAGTGATATTTTATTGTAATTAAAAAAAAGGCATTTGGGTTATATCTTAATTGCTTTAAATTTCAAATTTGCTGAAAATGGAAATCTGTTACAACATATTTAATTATGATTTAAAAAAAAATGCATACTACATCCTTAGATATAGTAAAATCTAAATGTCATTTTTTTCTAATTAAGTTGAAATCTAAATCTACATCAGTTTAACTTGATAAATTCTTTTGATTTATAATATTTACTTGTGTTTGAGAATGTGATTATGATTGTGTTAAATATTTGAGTTCATAGAGACATTATTCATTCAGGAAGCCATATATATCTTGGTGATTTTAAAGATGCTCTTTTGGCCAAACCAGACTTCTCATAACAAATGACTTATAACTATGTGACTTGATTATCTACATTTTCTTAAGGTATTTACTTGTAGTCTTACGTTGATCTTTTTTTATGGTTCTTTTTCTAGGAGTTGTTTAGATTGGCCAATTAGGGTGTACACCAGAGGTTGTCATTATGTTTTCTTTGATTATTTTTCTCTATTTTGAATATAATGATGAGCTTGTGTTTCAATTTGAAAGTTTCATTAATGAGAGTTGTTATGTGGTACTTTTCTGTTTACTTGGGTTGGGAGAACCAACTTGTTTTTAGGTTTCCTATTAAGGAATCAAGTTTGATCATTATGGGTGTTGTGGTATTGGATACAACTATATTTTTTGTGCTCAGGAGAGGTTGTTTATGCACATGTCTTTAGGAGTGGCTTGCAGTAGGGGTCTGGGACCCAAAGAGGTCAATGCTAGGGTAAACTGTAAGTTATAAGTGATAATCTAGTAATTAGTATTTTGGGGAAACTTACTAAAAAGATAAGTTAGAGATATTTCTTTGCCCATGCCTTGAGTTCTTGTATAGGCTAAGTATGGGAATAGGATGATAGTATGACTGGTTTGCCTCATCTTCTTGAGAGGGTTTTTTGGTTCAACATTTGTCACATTGAGGGTTTAGGGTTTAGAGTAACTAGTCTAGGGTAACTCAATGCTTAAGGGTCTAGGGTATATTGAGAGATCAGTCCAAGGCAACTCAAGTAGTTTGACCATGTGACAACACTTTCTAGTATTTATCCTAAGTCTCCTCTATAGATTTTGTTTGTATCTCTGGTGGTGTACTTATTGTTGGATGTACATTTAATGTGGTTATTTACTTTAATTGATGGTGATTGGTGATTCATGGATGATGTACTTTTGATATGTGGTTCTTGAATTGAGGTGGATATCTTTCATTGACTTTATCTCATTATTTTGGTGATTTGATCTATTCTTGGTTTATGTATGATGATTTTTTTATGTAGTATTGGTATTGGATTGAGTGTTCTTTCTATTTGGAGTATCTTATCTTCTTGAGTGATATGTGTTACCTTTGAGATAGATGTGGCTATTAGGATTCCTTTCTTGGGAATGATTTATGATTGATTAGCCATTTGTGGATCGTTCATTATCTTCCCTGCACATTGGGAGTGGAAACCTAACTAGGTAACCTTGTGGTCAAGAGGTAGTTTCTTCTTTCCATTTGGGTCCTCCTCACATTGTCAGTTGTTGGATGTTTGATGACACAATTGTACATTTTGTCATTCTTATCTTAGAGACCTCTATTTTGTTGATGTATATATATGTTATCATATATTCTAATGTGTTGTATTTATTCTCACATACCCTACAACATGTCCAGTGGATGTTAACTATTGGGTGTACTTTCACTGTATTAGTTGTACTTATGAATTTGCTTATGAGATCATGTATCTGTCATTTCTTTATGATCATGAGACATTGTATTTAAGACTTAACTAATTAATATAAAATTCTTAATGAACTAAATGTGAAGGAACTATTTATGAATTGAAACATATTAGATGTATGTGTATATTGCCTCTGCATTAATGCTATCTTGATATTGTTTAAATTTTTAAAAAAATTGTTCAGTAAAAATTGTAACATAATAGGTTTATTTATCTTGGGTTCCCAAGTGAGGCATTATAGGGCTCCTTCCTGTGGCCAACAAGTTTCCCCTTTTCTATATATAGGAAGAAATTCCAACACCCCAAATCCTTCATCTTATCACTCAGATTCGAACCTGAAATGCCAAAATTTGTGTCTCAAAAAAATAACAATCCAACCAAATATGGAACAAAATAAAGAATATGATTAAATCAAAGAAGAAAAAATATGATTAAAATAAAAATCAAATCCAACTTACAATTAATAGTGAATTGCAAATAATGTAAACCAAATGAAAGCAGAAGATTTTGAAACCCTAAAAAGCTCTACTTTGTACAAAAAAAGCCAAACTCCTAATGTCTTCAATTTTCTCTGCATGAGCAATGCTAAGAGAAACAATCTCAAAAGTTGTAAACTCTAAAACAAGGCACAAATCTATGCTATGAGGCACATCAAGTGGCTTTCAATGCCTTCTATAGAAAATTACTCCCAACTTGGAGGGAAAAAAATCATAACCATAGGAAAAAGTGATCAGATATCCGAGTAGAAGTATGGAATTATAGTATTTGATTGAAAAAATAAAAAAATAGATAACCACTCACAAATTTTCCAACCAATTTTGAAAAGTTTTTAAGAATTTAAGTTTCCAATTAATGTAAAAATATTCAAACACTTGGTATGCAATTTAAGAATAGGAAAGTTTCCAACTAATTCCAAAAGTCTCAAGAAAATACATTTACAAAAAATCCCAAAATATAAGTTGTTATTTTCTTTTTTCGGAAAAACTTTATTGACGAAGAGGGGTTGGCAACTTTTCAGTGAAATTTTGAAAAATTCGAGAGAAAAACTTCCACATATAAGCTTTTCGGCTGAAATATAATAAATGGATCTCATGCATATCAGGTAGGATTATTTTAATTATTTTACATCAATAATCACATTTGAAAAATATGATTCTAATTGACTTTCAAATATAAAATATTTTTTGAGTCTATATCTCTTGTGTGCTCCTAGACCATACTCTTGACTTTGAAACTTTTCCAAGTCCTCTTGGAAGCAAGTGCAAAAAAAAATGTTAGTAAACAATTTTCATGTTCATTGTGGATTTGTATTTCTCCTCTTTGTGTTATCTTGTGGCTTGGGCTTTGAGTTCCCAAAGCTGCCATGTTATCTTGAGTTTGATTGTAGGCTTGCTTCCTCTTGGTAACATAAAAACCATTTGTTGTCCATAACTTTCCATCATCATTATCATGTGCTGAACCTCTATTGGTGCATACACCTGTGACTTTTCCAAATATACTTTCCAATTAAATTCACCTTTCTTTTCAATATCTACATGTCATATCTCCATGCTTAGAGAATACATAAACTGTTGAGTCTTGTAATTACCTAATACCAATTGTTCTATAGTCTCTTCTCTTGAGACAAAATCATACTTCATAAAATGAACCTCATCTTCATTCCATTCCTTCTAACATACAAAATTATCCTCTTTCTCTATGACTACATTCTGTATCATAGGGGTACTCTCTTACACCATACCCTTCTCACTACTTAAATGACATATCATTGCCCCAATCACTAAGTTTAACTTTCAACATACTTAAACTCTTCTTGGTTGTCCTTATCAACTTCTTTTTCTTGTTCCCCTATTTTTACTTCAAGAACATCTTCATTAGTTTTTTCTCTGTGTTCTTTTCGCTGTATTAGAATATCTTTCTCTTTCAATGGATATACTTTCTCTTCCTTTGGTAGGACTCTTGTCCAAATTCACATGCATCTACACCTTGTAAAATTTTATGATAAAAAAGTTCTTCCTCCAAACATTCTTTTACTTTCTCTTCACATTCTTCATGTGCTAGAAATTCTATTCTATAAATCAAACCAATGCTCCTTATCATTGGCCATGATGCATCATCATCATCTTTTGGAAACAAATTAAACCTTTTTCCATCCATTTTAAGGTAATATGTATTCTTGTACACTCATATATGGCTGAATTATCAAACTTCCATTCTCTTTCTAAAACTAAGTGACTGATTCTCAAAGGAATAATATCACAAACAAAAACATCATAATAATCTCAAATATTTAAAGAAACAAAAGCTTGTTGAGTAACATCAATCCATTGGTTATCATCTAACCCAAATAATTTTTAAGGTATTTCATGAGGAATTCTTGGAAGCTTCATCTTTTCGATCAGTTCTATTGAAACTATATTTTCAACTTAACCACTCTCTATGACGACTTTACAAACTTTTCCCTTGCACTTACAATTTGTTTTGAAAATTGAATTTATTTGAGGGTGCCTTGATCTTGTTTCTTCAACTTCTTCAATGACATATTTAACTCTCATTTTTTAATTTGAAAAATTTAATTAACAAGGACCTACTAACTTTCTTTGATACCAAAAATGATGCAGAGATACACCTTTGGAAAATTTCTTGTATAATTGTCACTCAAGAAGCTTCAACAATGGGCCCTTACACATCATATATAAATTTGCAACCAAATTAATGAATTGGAACAACATCAAAATTATTCAAAGATTTACTCATAAATTTTAAAAATGAAAAGAAATCAGAAATTCCTTAATGAAAGTGATTATGGATGAGATAAATACATTTTCCCAAATTTATATCTCAATCCAATTAGTAGAATAAAAGTTAGTAAATGTTTTCCAAAATTGTTATCATGAAAATCAGATTCAGGTTAGCCTGCACTCAAATGATCATAACTTCTTCAAATCAAAATGAAATTTGACCAAACCAAAACCAAATTAAATCTGGCTCTAGTACCGTTCCAAAAATATAAGTTGGAGGACTGTATATATTCATATGTGCACATACCAAAAAAGAGAATAGTCAAATTGTTTGAAAAGTAACCTTGAAATTTATCATAAAATTTGGAAAAATAGCTCGTCTTTATTTCACTTTTTTTTTCTTCTTCTCCATACATTAAATTATGAAAATCATGTCTAATAAATCATATTTTAAATTATTTTCAAGTTATATAACTAATTAATTACCCCTCATGACCATCCACCTTCTCCTTTACACCATCTTTACATATTGTCAACATTTTATCACATATTTGACAATTTTTATCTATCTTAAAAATATGAATCTAAACATAATAAATGGACCTAATAAATATAAAGTAGGACTAAAATAATCCTTCTACATCAATAATCATTTTTGAACAATATGACTCTTACTGAATTTACAATATAAAATATTTGTTGAAACTTCATCCCATGTGCGCTCCTACACTGGTAGGTTATCTAGGTGTATAGAGGGAAAGCGGCTTACAATGGGGGTTGGGGCCCTAAGTGGCTTCCATAGTAACTCATTGTAAGTAACTTAATTAAGTGATAATACTACAAACTAAATGAGGGGTTTTAAAATGAATTGAATAGATTAAGTGTTCCTCGCCCGTGACTTGAGCTCTAGTAAATAATAGGATGGAAGTGGAAGAAAATGCTTGATTGTGATCTTGTATAGTTAGTTTTCTTGTCTGTACAAAAGGACTACTGGTGTTGAGTGGAGTCACTAGGAGGTCAGGGTCCAAAGAGACTGCCATGGTAACCTTAGAGTTGATTCATGTGATGACACTTCCCCATATGCATCTTAGGTTTCTTATTTATATTTATATTTATGTTTTTATTTTGGGTTGCCTCTGGGATCGTCTTTTCATATGAGTAGTACCACTTGTTGTATAGATATTTTAGGATCCTTGACTAGGATTTGTTTTGTTTGTTATGTGGTTTGATCATCCGTATGTGGATCATACATTATCTCCCTTGTACGGTGGGAGTGGGAGCCTAATTAGGTGACTGCATGGTCGAGAGGTAGTGACTTCTTACCATTTGGGTTCCCCCTCAAATCAAAAGATGTTGGATGTTCATTGATGCATTTGTACCATTCTTTCTTATTCTTATCTTCGAGATTTCTATTTTGTTGATGTATATATAAATTCATGTATCTTGAGATCCTATGAGATGGTGTATTGTATTATTTTGTACTTGTATTAATTGTTACATACCATGCAACATGTGCATTGATTGTGCTTCATTGTATTGGTTTTATGAATGTATTTAGTTATTAGAGTACATGTTTATGTTTTCATCATGGCTATGGACATTGTACTTAAGATTAAAACTAATTATTAAAACTTTCTAAAATGTGACTCAACGTGAAGGAACCTTAGAAGAATGGAGATTTTTTTTTAATTACTTAAGTGAACTTGATGTGTATGTGTATTTTGCTTCCACATTGTTATCTTGATGTTGCACAAACTTTTAAGGAAAAAATTATTCAATACAATATTGTAACAAGATATGTTAATTTCTCTTGGGCTCATGAGTGTGGCATTATATTCTTCTACCCATTTCTTATTTAGTTCCTCGATTTCTTGTAACTTCTTGGAAACTTTAGTAGTCATCCCTTTAGGAGGTATATTGGAAGCCTCAACTTCTATTTCTTAGAATTTTGACCCTCTTGACATGTACCTCGTAGTGTCTAATCAAACTTAATTCTCTTATAAAATTGTGATTCAAAGTGCAACAATAAAAGATGATACTTAGGCCTCATGCCATAATCAACAAGATAAAGAAAGGTGTGAAACACCATAGGGTTTCCTATCTAATGTCTCATAGCCTTGTCCAGGATCCATTAAATTTCCTCTTAAACCTAATGAATCCTTGTTCCTCCATAAGATAGAAAAATGGTTCCAAATGGCTTCCTACAACATGGAAATAGATCAAGGTGACTTAGACAAGTTGAAATATCTTGAAATCAACCATAAAAAAGATTCCCAAAGATTGGTTTCTTGATCTTCTGAACTTGACCTAGTTAGGAGACCAAATTGAATTAGGTTGATATATTGAATAATCAAGGCTTAACTCAAAAAAATTGAGAATGACCATTGAAAAAAATTGCACATTCAGACACCCATTAGTGAGTTCTTAAATATTGCAATGTTTCAAATCCCAATTTGACCATATGATAGGAAAACCCAAAATTGGTCCTAATTGGGCAGTTAGGCCTATATGTGAGGGTTTGCATTACAAGAACCCTTGAATGAATTGGTAAGAAGTTTGATTAATGAAACTAAATCTCAACAATCTAAAAAATAATAATTTTATGGTCTTGATCCATTATAAGTAGGTCTTTTACTATTAGTAGGTCAATCACATCGAGATGCCTAACTAGGGCTTGATTTTAAAAATAGTAAAAAATTATTTCCTCCCAAAATATTTTTGAATCTTAGACTAAATAATCCTAAATTTAATTCCACCAAGAGTCGTTAAAATCCAATGGAGGAAATTCAAATTAGAGGCATTTGAACAACAAACCCTTTCTAAGATGAGGGCTTTGAACTAGTTTGCATAAAAGGGTCAATAACTTGCACAAATCTCAGCCAAATTAAACCAAATCAAAGTGAAATTTTTTAGTTCATTCATCCTTCAAATCTAATTGGTTCTAATTGTAGATCAATCCCTTGGTGCAAGTGACAATATCATAAACTCAAAAATTACATGAAAAAATGAATTTTTTAGTGATTTTAATTGCCCAAAAGTACATATCCATTTAATCTATGTTCCTCTCAATTAGAAATGTTATTTACATGTGAAATACAACCTTCCCAACCAATTTTTAAAGTTTGTGACTATTGGGATAAGGTTGTTCATTCTTGCACTTTTAACAAGAAATGTTGTCAAGCAACACATTAGTGCAAAATGACCAATTTGTACAATTTGATAGTTCAATATATTCAAACTAAGTTGTAAACCATTGTGATTGGTTCCAAAAAATGCCTAAATTACCTAATGAACATAAAATAACAAAAATATGAAATAATTTGGTTTATTGACACAATTTGACTTGGGTGCATATAATGTACTACCTAAGCAAATGGCCTTCCACAGTGAACCATTATTACATCCAATTTATTCCTATCTCCTAGGTGGATCTATCACACCATTATGAAGGTGAGAAGGTGCACCTATACCAATTATCTAAGTAGGAGAGTTGAATCTTATGATGAGCAGTATGTGTGAGTGTTCTAGAGCTATGTATCTATGCATGGTGGATCTAAGGGGTGTATATCCTGGGTGCATATTTAAGTTACCTCTAGATTAAGGTTGGGTTTGTATTAGCATAAGGTATCTCAAGAGTTCAAGAGTTAGGTTTAGGATATGAACTAGGATATGGTGTCCTAGAGAAGTGTTGAAGCTGATCCAAACCACGAGGTAGATTAATAATAGTGACCAAAAGGTGAGTTGTGGTGCATTACTTAAATGATGAAATGATCCATAGGAAAAGTGTTATGATGGTACAACTGATTTGGAAAGTAAGTGCAATGACCAAGATATTGGGTTGATAATGGAACTGAGGTATGGTACTCAATTATGCATGCATTTGCATAGAATCCATGGAGCTAAGATTGCATGTGCACATAGTGTTAGCCTAAATGCATTCAATGCATGAATAATAAGGTTCACCAACAAAGTCATTTAGATAGAGACCAAGGATCAAGACAATCAATGTTTTATGCTTAGATTTTGAGCTAGCTATGATAGTTAGCTATCTCACGGGAGAGAACTTGGTGCTTCAATGTTCATGGTGGACTAGCGAAGCCCAACATGTGGCACCATCTACTTTCTTTGGTAGTACTAAGAATGCTTTTCTAGCATGCTAGGATGGGCTAGATGACTCGAGATATTAAGAGGGACTTTGGTAGTGCCAAGTATGCTTTGGTAGTATGTGTAGTGAGTAGGAGAACTTAGAGGTCCAAGTCACTCAATATGGATGTAGTGTTCAACAAGGGAGACTCGAAGGCCCAATGTACTTAGGGCATGCAATGCATAGTTAAGGGTGCATTCATAGTTGATAAAGGGAAGATACAATAGTTCCAAGAATTTAAGGTGTTAGGAGGGTGATCAAGACCTTGGGGAATTGAGGTCAAAATGACTAGTATTAATAGCTTGGGTAATATGGGGGATGCCAATGTTGAAAGAATGAGGGGCCAATATAAGGGGTTCAATGTGGTTGAACATGAGTATAACATATATTCTTGGAAAGAGTTCTATGGTAGAGCTTTCACTTTAGATCTTGTACTTAGGGAGAATGCTAATGGACCAAGCTATGATGAAATAGTGTTGATTGTCAAACATGATTGTTGCATCAAATTATACATCAAAATTTACAAGGAAAACATGCAAAAGGATAGTTTTGGGGCATTTATAATGCATAATGCTAATTTAAGCACTAATTTATTTGAAAATTTAGGTGGCTTTGACACTACATTAGGTGAGCTAAGTTAGGCATTATTAATTAGGTTCTAATTTAGGTTCTAAATTAGTCACTACTTTAGGTGGTAAAATAGGTAGTAATTTAGGTGCTAAACTAGGTAGTAATTTAGGTGCTACAATGAGTGTTAAGTTAGATGCTACTAAAATAGACACTAAATTGAGAGCTAATTTAGGTAATAAATTAGGTTCTACTAATTTAGATGCTAAATAAAATGTAAATTAGTACCTTCTTGTTTCATCTTACACAAGTGCCAAAAATAGCACCGACCTAAAAAAATGGGTGTCAACTTTTCAAAAAATTGTAAAAAAAACACTAAAATAGGGGGTGGAAGCAAAATGGGGATAGAAAAAGGAGCTAATTGCTTTTTTTTTTTGTAGTGATTAGGTCTTGAGGATGTGTGTGAGGTGAACTAAAGGAAGCAAAGCCAGTAAGGTTCAACATGCATTTCTATCCAATGAGGATTTTTGTTTGTGTAGTCAAATGGTGGACACTTGATGAAGGGGGAAGACATAATCTGGGAGCAAGAAATGAACATGAACCCAATGGGAGTCATGAGTAAGAATTTCCAAAGGTGTACGATGTTGATAAATCTCACAAAGAAGACATGTCCAGGGAACGATCTAAATCCAACTCTGTGACATACAATTTGGGACTATTAAAATGTAGGATACTTTTCCCCTAACATAAACAATGGTCCAGAAAAATCATTAATAATAACAAAGAGTTTGATGAATGTCATTGGGTTCTTGCCTCTATACTAAGTCATTTCAACATTTGCAGTGCAACCAAATTCATCTTTTGTGCTTATTTATATTCAACGATGCCGATCATTCTGATCATGTTGCACCCTTCTCAAACATAGTGAAGTATGATAAAGAACAATTTGATCATTTATCATAAAAAGAGTCCCTTAAAAACAACAATATTTCCATGTTTCATTAGAATTACAATAATTAGCTTATGGATTCTATTGTGTTAGAATTTTAATCATCAATATTTCTAAGCACACTATGCGATCCATCATCTGGATGAAAGATATCAATAGATGCAAAACAAATGATTCATCACGATGATGGATCACATGGTGTGATTCGAAAGGCTAACCATAAAAAACATAACACAATCTAATCCATAAGCTAATCACTATAATAATAATAATGTTTGTTCAATAAAAAATAATTGAAAAATAAATGAATTTTCAAATTGTTCATAAATTACTAACAAAGGCGACTTCTTATAATAATAGCAATAATTTTGAATTATATTTATATTGAAGCCAAAATACACCTAATATTAGACAACTTATTTTCATTTATTATTAACTATATTAAAAATCATAATACAATTATTTTATAGATTTTAATTTATTAAGCCGATAGGCTTCACTCCTTGGAAACCTTGACCAATTTGTTTGAATTTTTCGGTGGTCTTACGCCGGGAAAGAAGACACCCCAAAAAAACTCTGCCATGAATGCAGAAAATGGTGCATAGAAAAGAATGCTAACGGTGGATATGTCAAGAGCATTCAGACAAGCTATCGTCAGTCAAATTGAGGTGAATAAGGCAGCGTAGAAGGATTCCAAATTTGAAACTTTTCAGAACGTCTCAGATTTAGGAAAATGTAATCTTAAAATATTTTTAAACAAATTTTATTTTTTAACTCAAAGCACTCGATTTAATGGATCGATGCATGTTGTACATAAACTTTGTTTGTGCCAATGCTGATCTACCGACATAATTCCATTGATCAGGCAGTTTTTCTGTTCTTAAATCCATATTTATTTGATGTCTAAACATGTCATGCTGAAAACGGGAATGTGGAAATCCTTGGGTAATGGCGTCTAGTTCCATGTCATCAGTGCAAAACAAGAAAGAAGGAATGAGTGTAAGAATCACATAATTTGATGAAGCTCCATCCAATGGAACATGGTGTGGTCATAGTCCTTCCACACTCATGAGCTAAATCTTTCAAAGAATTTTAGCTTTAACATTACAAATAGTAATCCTTTTAAGAAATTGAATATTGTCATTTAACAACTTTGACTTACAATATAAAAAATCAACAAAATTCATCCGAATTTGAAACTTTTCAGAATGTATTGAAATGCTAGCTACGGTCTTCATTTGTGATAATAAACAAGAAAAATGTTGAAAAATATAAATCTAAAAGAAAATTAAAAGAAAATTAGAAATTTCAAAACCAATATCTAAATTTCAAAACCAATATCTAAGTTTTATAAAAATATGTGACTTCTACTATCTAATAATCATTTTTTAACTTCTATATACATTATATTAAATAATAATAACCATCCTTGAATAAATGTCACTATATAGCAATATATGCCTAAATTTTCTAACAATTTGAATGTGAAAATAGGGTTTCTTTGCACTCCATCCTTACATCCAACTTCTTCATCTTCAGCTGTCACAGACCGAATGTGTTCTACCGGATTTCTCTTAGGTAAATTTCTTCAACATGTGAATGGGGAAATAAGGTTTTTCTCCTCCTCTCTTCATCTACCCCTGCCACAGATGATTCCAGAAGAGATTGTAAAGACCGAATATGTTCATCGTATGTCTCTCGGTCGAATTTTTGGTACTTCAAATCTGAGACCTAAATTCCTCAAATTGTGGACAAAAGAGTATAATTAGTAATCAGGTTTTTTAATAGATTAAGTGGAAGATTAATAGTAGGATTAAAATCATATTAGTATTAGTAGTATTGTATTTGCACCAAATTGGCGAGTTAAACCCAACATTAATTACATTGCTCACTATGTTGATGTTTGTGAGTTAGTAGTTTTCTAATTTTTAAGGAATAACTTTTCTGCCCAACTTACAGTAGATTCATGTAAGATGAAATGGGATACACATCCCAGTGAGAACAATAAAAGAGGCCACACGGAGAAACACAAGTTAAAAGGCATCAAGTAAATAAAAGTGGCACCATTTCACAATATTTATGCATGCACGAAAACACGATTGCCACTACAATGATGGAAGTGACCTTATATATATATATATATATATATATATATATATATATATATATATATATATATATATATATATATATATATATATATATATATATATATATATATATATATATATATGTCTGAATGCATATTCCCCCCACCACTTCTCCCTGGTCCCACTATGAGAAACACATTGTTAGCAAGTATACTTTGTCCACCCAATTGCATTCGCCACATCAATAAGTGCCACTTTCTTCTTACTCTTCATGATTATGATTTATTTTATTTGAAGTTCCATTGTGATTCATTCAGCCAAGTTCAAAAAATGTTAATTATTTTGTTCGTGTTTTGTTCAAAAAAATATAATTTGTTTGAATTTATATATTAATTTATGTTTATGTATTTTTCAATGTTATATACTTTTATAAGGAATCTATCATTAAAAAAACCAATTATTCATCTTTTATATATTTTGGAAAAAAATTCATGTGTTATAGTCCGAAAGGTATTTTAGGAAAAGATTATGTTTTTAATTGAAATATGTCTTTTTATTCAAAAAAGAATTTATGTTTTAACTAAGATTTATTTATTCATTCCATGGATTAGAAAATTAGCTATTACACATTGAAAAAGAATATTAGTCGAATGTGTAATATCATATTAGCGTTACAAAGTTTTCAATATTTAACTACAAAGATTTATAATTCAATGCAATATAGTTGTGTTTAGTTAGATACTTCTAACTTGAATATGTTCACTATTTAATATATATTTTGTTACAATTTTCTTTTATTTCTACTCATTTTAAAGACTAGATTTAGTAAAATGGCTTTTAGTTGTTTAAGTAAAATGTTAGTTTTTCCTCAATTTAGATTGCAATTACATCTTATCATATGTTACAAAAATAGGGATGATGTGAAACAAAGGAGATAAAATGAAAGTTGGAGAACAAACAAGCTAATTGAAGCAATACAATTTTTGTGATAATTTGGACATATAATTTATCTTGATGTAATTCAATTTGAATATTAATACAAATACTTCTATCTCTGCTAATTATATTATATTTGCTAACAAATGAGTTAAAAATATATTGTTGCTTAGACTCATATAGGATAGAAAAGGATGGATGTCTAAATGGGAATGACGATAGAAGTAAGATCTGACGAATAAGGGCTCAAGGGTGCTTGGCTTCATGGAACTATCATAAGAATAATTACTAATATAGAAAGGATAAAATATCAAGTAATCAATGATCACTTGATCACAGATAATGTGTACCACCAACCTCTTGCAGATGATGTATTTTTAGAGAATATAAGGCTTGATCCCCCTGTTATCACACTCTCTCAAGAAATACTTGTTATTTCTGTTATTGAAGCATTTGATTGTGTCAGTTGGTGGAAAGGTACCATATATTATAGATTTGTTTCACCTCTTAGTTGTGAAGAGTTATATGAGGTATATTTTCCTAATAGTTGTACTCTAAAGCCATTTCTGTATGCCTAGCTACACCCACAACAGGCTTGGATTAGAGGAGAATGGTTAATTATAGAGTAAAACTTAATCACTTGTTCGTACTTGTACACTTTATATCTATGAACTATTTTGTTCCTCAAAAAAATGGAATTGAAGGTCACTCCTTATCATGATGTAGCCAAAATTCTATGAAAGAATACTTTAGTAATTATTGCAGCATTTTTGTGATCTTTTGATTTAGTACATGTGATATTACTTCTATTTTCAAATGAAAAGAATTATGACAACATAGGCATTTTAGTTTTATAAATTATAGTGCAAATGATTGGTTTTAATTCTCTAGAATTATTGAAACCCTCATTCATAGATGATATAATATTGGAAAAATGTTTTAATATACTAAGATTCATGTGTTTAGTCTATAGGTTCACATGGCATCATCTAGAGACTTAGTTGAGAATTTCAGTTCATCTAGTAGTACAACTTTAGAGACACCATCAACTCCTACTAATTCTATCTTAAAAAATTCATCGGAGGCTTCAAGAGCAATAACCTCAACTGATAATATAGGTGCCATTTTGATTTTCTAATGGATGAGATGCTAGCTATATCTAAAGATATTGTACAACAACTTCAGGATGAAAGCAACAAGCTTGAATGCATTGAAATAGAGAAAGTGGAAAAACTCCAATATGTTAAATAGAGGTTTGGGGTAATGGTTGCTATAGTAGAAGAGTATTATAATACACTTAAAGAATATTGGTATGCAAAACACTATGGGTATGACAATACTCAACACCTAAAGCTTCTTTTCACCAATTATATAGAATGACTCTCTCGATTACATGCAATGTAAAAAATATAGGTGTAATGGTGTAACACCTAAGATAGTTTTCCCTTAGTCTCATTTGTAGAGACAAAAATATCGACTCTATAATGGTTTAGTACCTAATATGGTTTTCTCTAAGTCTCATTTTTAGAGACAAATTTTTTGACTCAATAATATCTTAATATGATATCCTCCCATACATCATACACGTTCTTCATAAGTAAATATTCATCATAATTAGGGGCTTTGATAATCAAAACTTCTTATGCACATAAAAACAACATTGTATGAAAAATATATGTGTTTTCATGGAAGTAATTATAGAGGTGAGTTATGTTGTATCAGCTACTATGTAGAGTCTCGACATTGAAAGAATTCTATATTGGACCTATGATTTGTGACCTACTTCTTAAACTTCAAAAAGGTTAGGCTCTAATTTGTATTCCTTAGAAAGTAATAATAGATTTCACATATTTTGCAGAGATATATACAAACATATCCTCATGGAACCATAACCATACACACAGTGAAACTCCTTTATGAGGGCAATGCATGCTTAGCTCCTCAAGTACAGGTATTATCCATAGAAAGTTTTGGTGGTGGGATATAATTGGCACTCTCGGAATGCCCAAAAATTGAACCAACTGCTGAAATAGATTTTAATGTCTTTGCATAGATTTAAAACCACATAACATGAAAAAGAAGGAATTTAACATGAAGATTGAACTATTGCTGAAATAATATTAGTTCTCAAAATGATAAAATCAAATACATTTTAATGTATTCCAAATGCCAAACCCCAAGGGAATGACGTCTAGAATGTTACAAGAGAGGATGAACATCCTCTAATGCCAAGACCAAATCTCTAACTCACACCTCCAAGCTTTTATCAAATGCAATTCACAATCATTCGATGCTCAACAATGACTCTCCCACCTCTATTTATACTGTTCCTACACCCATCTAGAAGGAACACAAATATTAATTAATTGCAAGTGCTAGAAGCTTCCCTCTTCCAATAATTAATGCACTCTCTAGAAAATTAAATTACTAGAGGCTTCCCCCTTTCCAATAATTAATACACACTCTAGAAGCTTCTCCCTTGTAATACAATAATTAATTAAATTAATTAAATATAAAGTCACCTTTTAATTATCAATTTATTTAATGGCTTTATAAGAAATTAATTTAATTAATTTCTTGTTTCTCCACTTAGCCTTTGGAGAACCTAAAGGCTAAGAACTCCACTGAGTTGCTAAAAAGATGGGGACATTACATGGGATAGACCAAAATCAACGATATAAGTTGGAGCTATCTGATGGTGTTCATAAACATATGGAAACACTACCAATGAAGTATAACCATTATATCACAAACTGCAATATCAAGATAGGGACAATTGTATGCCTAACATAATACAATCGCACTAAAACAAGTACTTATTTTAGACAAGTACTTATACTATAAATGTGTAGGTGGATTATAATAATGGATTTAGATATTGTAACACATGATACTTGGAAATCTAGAATCTTTATGTCAAGAATGTGTAGATTTAAAATCATCAGCTATATAGAAGTGTGAATCTTTCAAAGAAGAGGTTGGAAGAAGTAGTAAGATGAACACTACACCATGTAATAAAATCATGTTTAGTCTACAAAAAAATGAGAAATCAAAAACAACAACCACCACATTGATGCCTGTTAAAAGCTTGAACCCATATCAACCAAGATGGAATATAAAAGCATGTGTTACATCAAAGAAAAAGATGCACCATTTTCAAAAGCATAGTGGGAAGGGAAAAGTATTTAGTTTTTATGTATTAGATGTTGAAGAGATAGAAACACATATCACTTGCTTTAATGACATTGCATATATGCATTATAAGAATGTACAAGTTGGGGTTGTTTATAGCATATCTTGTGGAGTGGTAAAAAGTGCCAATAAATTTTGCAATAAACTTAATAGTGGTTTGGAAATAAACCCGATTGAGGATTTTAGAGTCATATTATGTGAGGATGACCCCTTTATTCCTAAACATTGATTTAGTTTCACTCCAATTGATGAAGTAAAAAAAAGCCAAATAATATTGAAATTGATATTATTAGTGTTGTTGTTTATGTAAAAGAAACAATAATAGTAAAACAAAAAGATGCTACAGAGGTCTCAAGGTGTACTATCAAGTTGGTGGATGCATCTTGCAATACTATTGATGTCACTCTTTTGAGGGGGCACCCACAGAGCGTGAAGGGGCAGATCTCCAGCATAATTATTACCTCCAAGAAACAACCATACTTGTTATCAAGTGTGGGCATGTCTTTGAATTCTATGGAAAGGAAGTACATCAAATACAACAAATTTGATGATAGACCCCAATATAGAGGAAATCAACCAATTGAAGGACTGATATACAAAAAATAGTGACAATGTACAAGGTATAGTAAGATAACTAGCAAATGTATTGTTTCCAACCACAAGGATGACAATCAATGATATATAGGAAAGAGCCTCCCAAACATCCCAAGACTTTGATTGTGTTATGAAAGCAACAATGGTATACTTTAAACATGAAATTTTTTTCTACCCAGCTTGTACAAATATAATAAATGGGAAGCAACGGAAGAAAAGGTTAGAGAAAGGTGATGAGGAAAGCCTATTTTTCTCTAAATGTGACTCAATAGTTACTGAATATAATTGCCGATATATTATACAAATAAAATTTTGGGACCACACAGGGACAATTTGGGCTATTGCATTTGATGAAGCTACATTAGACTTCATGGGGATGCCTACTCAAGCATTGTATAACTTACAATTTGATGATGATGTTAAAAGGCTAACTGAATAGGTAATCAGAGATCTAGAACACAAGAAATACCTATTTACATTAACATGCAATAGTGAAATGTATAGTGACAAAGAACGTGTCAAGGTAACTATTACAAAGATATCACACATAGATTTAAGTTTGAAAAGTAATTTTTTTCTTGAGCAGATTAAGGGTATGTGTAATGTTGACAATTAAGCACAATTATGGGTATCAGTGTATACTTATGCATCACTACATTGTATACTTCTTACAATATGTAGACAACTGCACAAACTTTTGGTGTGTTAATGAACTAGAGATCTAAATAGATGTCCACAATGAACAATGTAATGTGATAAAATAATATGAATGAATGTTTTAGCATGAGTAAAATGTTCTCAAGCATCTAAAAGTGGATTAATTTACTATGCACACATTATTTACTATACAATTCATGGACCTTTGAAAAATTATTATGATCAACCTTTACTACGTATAATATTCCTAAGCTAATTTAGAATGATCAAACAAGTTACCCAGTCCAACTTGAACCATTCAGAACAAAGCTGGCTTGCAAATATCAATTTTTTTAATATGAAATGACATAACTATCAAATATAAAAATGTATTCATATTTTCAAAATGAATACATAGTTCCAACAATTATTAATAAGTGCATTGACGATATATAATACTTAAAAAACCATTTGATCAATGTGAAAAGAAGGTCCTTCTTGTTTGGAATAGTACACTGACAAATGTTGTTTGATGCATTAATAGATGGAAGACACAAATGTTCCATATCAGCATAAAGAGCTAACTTCTCTAGAGATTGTTGCACAAAAAACTCGAGATAGAAATCGAGCCTATTACGCTCAACATAAGGATGCAATAGTAGCTCACAGAAAGAAAAAAAGAGCAGAACAAAACCAGATGCATGGGCAACTAGAAAAAGGTACAAGTGTTGAAATCCATGATACCCAACAATCACGACATTGTGAATCCAACCATGATTCCTACATACATCATAGAGAGAGAGTAAAGGAAATGAGATGTACATAGTATCGAGAGAAACAGGGAAGCCAATATGAGAAGCAAGAAAGCGATGACCATTTGGAATCATGTACAACATTAAAGATTGATAGAGAATTTATGATAGTAATGAAGAATTTTTAGAAGCGATTGGATGCACTTCCTCGTGAGAAAACATGTACAATATGTAGCAAACATTACCCAGGCATGCACATCCACCAAATAGGTCATACTATGATCTATAAAAGATGTATCAATGAAAAGGGTATACATAGGTTTTCAACACTCAATAATATGGATCCTAGAGAAAAACCAAGCATACTCAAAAGATTGTTGCACATAGAAGAAATGCTTATTGCTAAGGTGGATCTAGTGTTACAAGTATCTCATGCATTTGGAGGACAATACAAATATTGTGGACATACAATAAGTTTTCTACAAGATATAGAAACTATTGCAAATGTGTTACCACGATGGATTGAAGATTTGGACATATTTATCATACAGAGAGTGAGCACATAAGAAAGCTCTTATGATTGTTATGTGAAAAAAAGCCATGTTAGATTTGCATTACAATATAAAATTGAGAATGATCTGTATTACTATGATGTTGTTTCAGTATGGAGAACTTGGCCCGACTTCGTGAGGCAACAACCAATATTTCAAGTATGTTACACATTGTGAACAATGAGGAAGACACATGTGCAATTGCATCCCAAATTTAGGGTGATGAAGATAGTGATGATACAATTCCTAAACAAACTTCTTCAATGTTGCCTAAACTTCTAGATAGACAACATGAATTGGACATCATGAAACAGGTATTAGACATTGATGACTCCACAAAGAATATTTTGGCTTGGCCTCCAATAGATCCATCCCCTATAAATGAGTATACTATAAAAGGATTGTTTGATATAGCATTTCTGACTCTATTTCCTAATGGAATTGCACTACTAATGCAAGTATGGATGTGAGAGGTACATATACATGAGAATATCGTGCACTTAATCAGATACCATGATTAAAGATTTGGGAGACATCCTAGGTTTCATTATTTTGTTTATAATATGATGATGCACCATCATAGTCATAGAATTGCAACAATATTTGTTTAAAAAATGTTGATGAGAACATACCAACAATGATTGAAAACCTTCACATACAGTTAACTCAGCTTCTAGACACACAACTCACTGAAGAACTCATGCACTTTGGCTCCACGATGTGAGGCATGAGGCCATACTAGAATAAGTGCCTCATCGAATTGATAGATATGATCAACCAACTCGAAATGTGTACCCTCTTCTTCACATTGAGTGTTGCAGATATGAAATGGCCAAATCTATAGAGATTATTGATTCATGGTATTCCAATTGAAATATAAACAAATAAACATCATTTGGACAATGTGGTTAATAATCCTGATATGGAATCATTATATCTTCACCAATGATTCACAATATTTCGTAAAGAAGTAAGTGAGAAGCTCCTTGTCACAATAGATTGGTGGTATAGAATTGAATGGCAACATCGAGGAACTAGACATGTACACAGATTTATTCAGCTCCTAAATGCACCAAACATGGACAAAATGGATTGGAGTAATGATATAGAAGTCGAGCATGCAAGACAATATTTTGATAAATATGTTAGTGCAAGGAATCCTCAAGATGCATCTCATAGAGGTAATACCATGTATCGATCACCATTAGATGACCCTTGTTTGGTAGACACACATGAGATCTTTATTGTAGACCTTGCCCATGATTATGAAGAGTTGGTCAATCAAGTCCAAAGACATACAAAATGTACTGAAAAAATGTGTCTACGCAAAAAGGGTAATAAGATGATATGTTGTTATAAAGCTCAATGGAAAGAACAACAGATTTCTACGTTATCTTGTGATGGTACTGGAAATGCTCGATATGAACCTGCAAGAAATGATGATCGACTAAATATCCACAACCCAAAGATGATTTCAATTTGGAGGGCTAATATTGATTGCCAACTTGTTTTTTCTCGTGTACTTGTGCTCAAATACATTGCCAAGTATGCATAAAAAATAGAGAGACAGTCAGAGACATGTTCTGAAGTTCTGAAACAAATATCTCTAACAAAAAAGCTAGATGATGCTGCTCTCATGGCATACCAAATTTTTTTGTCAGAGGTTATTGTAGAGAGAGATGTAGGTGCACAAAAAACATGTCACATGTTGCAAAAATGCCCCCTTATTGTTTGTTTTAGGCCTTTCATCTCTTTGAATATTGGACGAAAAGTGTTGCATCGTATCACTAAAACATTAGAAAGCAATAGTATACAACCTAGCTACATATATTCTTATATTGATCATCCACTGGAGTTAGAAAATATAACACTACTTGAATCTGCAAGGACATATAATTCTTTTGTTGCAAATCACAAGGGATGTAAGTCGAAGAAAAGAACAATAAAGGTAGTTGTTAATGTATACCCAAGGTTTTACACAATACCATAGCGCACTTCAGAACACTTTGAAACATTATGTTGGAGTGAGCTATTATTATACAAGTAGTTTCATAATATAGAAAGAGATATAGGCCTCACGAGAGACATAATAATCACAATTTGGATATAGCTATACATCGAGGGATATAATGTATAACATATCAATCACATCATTGAAGAAGAAAGTAGCTTAGAAGAAGAAGATGATATTGCAAAGCAATAGGTAGTAGATAATAATGTAAATGGAATAATGGACATAAATGAATGGGAAGCTTTCTCTCAAATGGGCCCAACAAGTATTGTATCACTAAATGACCTTGATATGCTTGGGAGACATGAATTTGATAAAAACTATAAATGGGACCATAGTATAGTCTCACAAGATTTACGTGAAATTGCTACACATTTCATACATGTTAAAAAAATGAATGGTTGTAGTGAACTTACACCGACAATAACTAGGCATGATATGTCAATGTTATCACTAGAACAAAGACTAGCACTCCAAATTATTGAGAAGCATAAAAAATGCTGATCTAATAAACTATTGCACATGATCGTACATGGCATTGCAAGTATAGGGAAATCATACGTAATTTCATGTACAAGAGAGGTCTTGACCAACCCTACATCACAAAGTAAGAGTGAATTACTCACACTAGCACCAACAAGAGTGACTGCATTTAAATTACATGCTTTGACAATACATGCAAGGCTAAAAATACCTATTAAAGAGATGCAACCATTACAAAATCAAGCATTAACCACATTCCAAGAAGAAATGAAATATATTAAATATATCCTTATAGATGAGATGAGCTTCATAGGACCAAAGTTACTTCTCAAAGTTGATAGTAGACTACGTGAAGCCTTCCCCCATCGACAACATGAATATTTTCGTGGCGTTTCAATGATACTATTTGGTGACTTAACCCAATTACCACCTGTAATGGACAAACCTATCTATACATCACATTCTACTGCTAAGTTATCGTGGGACCAATTCACACTAGTTGTCACTTTACACAATTTTTTGACAAGCAAGAGACAATAACATACAAGAACGATTCCATCAAATGTTACATAATATCTAAGATGCAAATCCAACAGAGGATGATTGGAAGCTACTAATAACACGTATAGACATACACTTGACAACATCCAAAAATACAACATTCAATGGTGCTACACACTTATTTGCAACTAATGATGTCGTAAAACTACATAATAAGAAGATGTTGAAATCATTGAATTCTCCAATTGCACTGAGTACAACAGTGTATTCTCTAAGTGGTAACAATAATATTGTGGATGAAGAACGACTTGAAAAATATGTGCTCCTTTGTAAGGGACAATGCATCATGCTTACAACAAATATACTAATAGAGAAAGGATTGGTGAATGGAGCCCTTGGTGAGGTTGTTGACACTATTAATGGGCCAGGATGTAAACCACCAAGTCTTCCCATGTGCGTTACCATGCGCTTTGATAATTATAGTGGGCCATCATGGGATGAACATGATCCAAAGACCATACCAATTGTTCCTATCACATTAGGAAGCCAGAGGCAACTCTCACTCACTATGTCATGGGCTATTACCATACATAAATCACAAGGGCTGACATTCTAGAAAGCAACAATTGACATAGGCAAAATAGAGAGACAAGGGATGACATTTACAACTATTTCAAAGTAAAAACCCTAACTAATTTTCATATTCAACTCGCTTTTACCTTGGAAAGGTATGTGAAAATGAAAAATAACTCATACACAATTAAACGGAAGAAAGAGGTATCTCGCCTCAATCAACTAGCAGTAGAAACAAGATGTAACTATTTTGCATCAATGAAGCATAACTAAATAGATATATCACTATCAACATAACCTTGTCGGAGGTAGTGAAAAATTACCTTATGATAAATACTATAACATCATCTTCTATATCAAACTATATCAAACTATCAGCGTTATCCTTGCACCCTTCGAAAGTGCACGTGCTAGTTTAACAAATGCAAGCATTTTGGCCCCTCCAAACCGGAATTTTGGGGCTCGAGGTGGGATGAGAAAAAGGAAATGGGGACGAGAAGAACGGGATGTTCTGGTGGGTGGTCGATAACTCTCTCCCTCCACTAATGTCAAGGGAATCTGCTTTTTAAAAGCTGGACATGATGTAGACTCGAACAAACAACTTTCTCCATTACAAGACTATTACAATACCTAGGTACCTAGTCACATTTTCAACCAAGTCGCAACAGCGCGAGCGTTGCTGTCGCTCGAATTATACACGGAAAGGTTTCATCTTGAATTATACACAGAAAGGTTTCGTCTGCATCCATCTGTGCCATGGCTGAAACTCGGCCTCGATTCGGAACACAGAGCTCTGCTGATGTGAAGTTGTTCTTGACAGGCCCAGGTGACAAAAACTACGGAAAAAATCCAGTTTATCTCCATTCTCAGATCCTTCGAAGATTGAAGGGTTTTGAAGGCAAGTTTTCCAACCGCTGGTTACCGGTGACAGCAGCTGAAATACGGGTAACTACATCTCATAGCTTTGATCACTATTTAAAATGCATTGAAATCATGTATGGTGAGCATGTGGATTTCCCCAATATTGAGGAATGCCTGGCGATTCTGTCTGTTGCTGCCGAAATGTCGGCTGACGAGTGCATCAACAAATGCATGCAATATTTGGAAGCTGTTCGTTGGAGTGCCGAGGAAGAGTCCGAAATTCGGAAAGTACTGCTCTCTTTTGAGGGTTTGAAACTCAAAATTTCACCAGATTTGGCTGCCAGGCTTCATCAGGAGGACGAAGACGATGATGATACAAATTTTGTGGAGAAGAGTATCCAACTAATGGTGTCTCTTCTTAAAGGCAACAACTCTGATTTATCAAAAACTCGACAAGTTGTGGAAGAAGATTTAACAAGGATGTGTGAGGGAAATACTTCTAGAGACGTGCTGGACGTATGTGAGCGCGTGCTTTTGCAAGAGTTTAAAGCATCCATCGATTCTTGTAAGGTAGAGAATATAATGCTTCTTTTTAATCTTATTCAGCACTGTAATGGGGGAATACTCGAAGCTTCATTCAGAGCATTTTCTGAAGGTGCAAAGTTTTTGAAACTTGTAAAGGAATTCTCTCATACCCCATTTATTAATGAATCCGTGTTCGACATTATAATGTGGTTTATGAAGGCCACGGGAGATGGAAAGATAATAATATCGAGAACTTCTCGAGTTTCTTTTCTCACGACTTGGTTGCCCATCATGGGAAAAATGTTCGCATATAATTCCTCACTTAGAAATAGGTGGGGGCAGTTTGATAAAGCAGTGCTTAACGTGGTTGAGAGCCTTCCTCAGGCAGACCAGAAACGCGTCTGCCTACTATGGGCGGAAGTTTACTCATCGCAAGCCATCGACATCGCTACGCCATTTACTCTGTTTCAGCATCTGCAACAACCTCATGCAAATTTTGCAGCAAACAAGTAAACATACCGTGTTTTATTAAATTCTGAGTAATTTTTCCAGTTTTACATTTGTTTTCCTTTCTTGACGTTTGGGCTGGGGTTTTTAGTCGTATCTGCTGTGCGGAATTGTGGTACAGCTTTGACAGCATCTTGCCTGTTTTGTATTTATCTTAGACTATAACCAATTTTGGTGATTAACTATAAAGTTAAATTAAATTCAGAATATTATCTTAGGCAGGGTGGTTTTTCAATTCAAAAAATGTTTTTAAATCGTTTTGATGAATCCAATTATTGGCATCTTGTATAACTGAGCAAGATTTGGATTTCCACAAGAAGTCTTATAGGTCTATGTGCAAATAGTCTTCCAATTGATTATTAAACGCAGTTTGCATTGAAGGTTTGGTAAACTTTAACACCTTTCCCCTGCAGAGTCTTGTAAAGACTATTCTGTGATTACATTAGTTTTGTGTTCTATTTTCATAAAGAAAAAATTGCCAGTAGCATTTACACATCTTGTGCAAGATGAGTCCTGGGTTTTCCCCTTTTGCAACTTTGGCTCTCTTTCCTATTCTTGATTTCGAGGTTAAGAATCTTAAGGCTCAAAATTCAAAGGCCAACTCATTCTTCTTAGAATGCTCAAGTTTGAGCTTTAATATGAAAATCTCCACTAAGCGGTACACTACTGTAGCTAGAGATTGGTGAAATGCATTAATAAAAGTGGAATCAGCCTTTCCCTATGAATGGTAGTTGCTATAATTGTGCACAATTGGGGACGGCTCATTCCCTACCCAGTTGGGCGTCAACAAACAATCTTGCTATTTCCAGTGATATGATTTTAGGGAAAACCTTTCCAATAAAACTGTTTCCCTCTGTCGCGAGGTGTGCCAGCATTGAATTCAAGTTGAGCTTTACCTATGGTATATGTTCATTTTCCACTGCTTTATTTTACCACTCTTTAGGTTTTGCATTTCCAAATCCTTTTGACAATCACTTCATTTTTTTTCTTTGAGATTTTCAGTGATGGAAGTTTTTTATATCTTATATGAAGAATTGTTTCTCGTCTAATCAAATAGCTGTCACAATGAAAATAGTTGCGGACTTACAATACCTCTCATCTAATCAAATAACTGTCACAATGAAAATAGTTGTGGACTTTGAATGCATGATAATATTTTAAAAAAAAACTCCAACACTCAATAATCTTAACTTGTTGAATATCTTATCACTATAAATAATTTTCTCTCATCTAATTAAATAGTTGTCACAATGAAAATAGTTGTAGACTTTGAATAGCTCTCATCTAATCAAATAGCTGCCACAATGAAAATAGTTGCAGACTTTGAATGCCTCTCATCTAGGAAAATAGTTGTAAACTTTGAATGAGTGATAATACTCTTAAAAAAACCCAACACCCAATAACATAAAATTGTTGAATTATAAAAGATATACATTCCAAAAACAAAGAATATATGAATATATATGGACAATACCCAACGAAACCAAATATTCAATCAGACTCATAAGGTCCGAGCACACTATTCAACATATCAAAGGAGTTCTAATTTTTTTTTCCAATATTAAAGCCGCCCCCCGACAATAATATCCTAATATCTTACCTGATCATGTGAAATGACAAGCATCCTTACATATAATTACTAATCTAATAACATTGAGGGTAGGTTGAACCCTTGATACACATATACAGCTGGTGGCCATTATACTTTTGGTCGCAACATTCCAAACTGACCCAATATAACTATCCAAGGCTTCCAGCTACTCGATAAACTATACAGCCTAAGTTGGCCTATTGGTGGAGAACTTGTACTCTTGAAAGAGAGGTCACAAGTTCAAATCTCATTGAGGGTTTGGGTATGTACACCTCGTTTGTAGCACCAAGTGCCTCTTGAAAAAGAGTACGAGGTAGTCCCATATCACTGTCACCATATGTAAATCCAAAAACTATGGCATAGTGTCATGGACTATAAAACCCCCTTTCCTTTTTCCTTTCCTACAACAGATATTGCCAGGGAGTATATAACATGCCAGATCCCTTAGCATACTTTGTCCTTGACACTCTTGAGGACATCATCTAGTCTACTATCATGGGTAATAAAGGAAACTCAAACCAAGCAGCTACTATACTATCATTGGTATTAAAGGAAGCTCAAGCCAAGCGGGATCATGCAATCAGCACTATGACATTTTCGCATGCGATTTTATGCACCGTCACATTTACTCCATTGGTCCTATGAATGTCTTTGGTAGTTGCTCATTTAATTTTGTGAATCCTTGAGTCCATATATACCCATTGTTGTTCCTATTGGATTTCACATTCAAACGCCATGGGTGTTAGTATGTTATCTCATTGTGCTCTTCAACTTCATCTTCACCTCGTCCTTTTAGCTCCAGAATGGGTTAGTATGCTATCTCATTGAGTTTGCTTCACAAGGTCCTATTTCTCATGCACATACTCAATCTTGCTCGTGCATTCGTTCGATTCATTCCTCATGCTCTCTTAAACATTTCATCCCTACCTTGTCCTTTTTTATATTGATTGCTTCCTCATGTTGTCTGATAGTCTCAGATTTTAAAAAAATCCTACAAAAGCTTTCTGAATTTCATTCTCACACAAATACTAATAGTTTTCAAAGTTTATTCCAAGTCTGTCGAATAATAATATTTAAGGCATCCAAACAATGACGTTTAAAACATACATAAATACAGCTGGAAAATGGAATGCACAATATATTTATACTTTATGACCGTCAAAATAATTAGAACCCAGAAGTAGTGCTAGCAGTCATGACATGCTTTGTACCTTGTGCTAGAGTAAATAGAGTGAGTGCTGAATTAGCTACCATAGACCATCTGTTACTCAAATTTGTCAAGCTCTAGACACAATACAGCTGATACAATGGAGTAAATTGTTATTTAATATAGATATATTACTATTTTGTCATAACAGTGCAGTTTATTATTCCTTTTCATGCCTTGTTTTATGAATTTATTTAGAGTAGATGCTTCAACCTTTTTGAATATTTCGACAACTGCAACACTCAATAACATTAACTTTTTTAAATTAAGATGAAACTAGCGTTTTTCTCTGTGTCCCTCTCAATTCAAGGGTCGCATTACTGATATGATATGAGTGTCTTGTTATGTTTTCCAATAAATAATATTAAATCCGCCTTGGGCATGCATTGATGTAAGCTACTATGTCGATGACCGATGACTAGTGAATGGGTGATTATGCTTGACTATATTGCGTAATGCAAATTAAATGAACTAGTGATCATGAGAATGGACTTTATAGAGTGTTGCTTGAGTAATGAATGAACTGTGGATAAGAAAGAAAATCTTAAGTTTTTGTCTAACATAAATGTAAAAAGAGTTTTTTATTATAAATATGTAATAATTATGAACTTAGTTTAAGTTGTTAGCATGAATTATAGATGGATAACATGATTGACATGTTGCATTCATAATTGTGTTTGTCATTGATGTCAACATAACATTATTTCTGTGAAGACTGACATAATAGCAAAAAGAGAATGAGGTTGTATGGACTATGTATTGATGATCAAATCAAGCACGGTTGATGATATATTCTACATCGTGTCTTAGCTCTGTGGACAAGTGTGTGTACATAGAATCAAACTAGAGATGCATAAGTTATTCAAGATCTACAGAACATAGTGAACAAACATATTACCCGATAAGTGGTTTCTGATGGTTGATTTGTATCTCTTAACTAAGAAAGAATCGTGATGAGCACAATTAAACAGTGGTAGTAAACAACTTGATGATGGAATTAACAAGTGCTCAAGGGTAGCAATTGCACGTGTGAGAAGTTGCGAAGACTGTGAGCTGACAGTGACTTGTAATTACGAAAAGATGTAATGTTTTGTAATATCTTAATGAGGTCCTATTATAATTAATTGGAAAAGCCTCAAGGCTGATGCAAGGAATTATTTTGAGAATATGGTATAAAGGAAGGCTATTTTCCTTGTGGAGAAGTGTAAGATATAAGCAAGTCTGCGAATTGTGCAACTGATATGCGAAGTTGGTAAATGCATGTAAGCAGCCCAAGGGATCATTTGGATGCAAAGTTGGTAATCTAATATTGAGATCAAAAGATTATAGGTTTGGTCAAGAGGATAGAGAAATTTGAGATCATTCATTTTATATTATTCTGCAAGGAATAATACATAGATCAGTTGGGCAATGAGTTCAGTGATCTTGCCCCTGAAGCTATTTGGATAGTGGGTCTTTTTCCCTTCTACAACTCTTAACAGGGTTGGCACAACTTCTAATAGGGTTGGAATCTCCTAATAGGGATTCAAAGTCTCATAAAAGGGACTAATATGTACTGAATGCATTTCATTTGCTCCTAAGAGAGTCTATCCTCTGGTGTTATTGTGTATGTATATCTTCTTATGGTTGTTGCTTATATTTTTCACATGGTTAAGGATTAATAAGGTTGACAAATGCTTTAATAGTTGGATAATTGATTCACCCCCGCTCCCCTCTTAGTTATCTTGGTGGACTTTACTTTCTAACATAGTCATCCCTTGTATCTGTTTCAAACTAATGTGCTCGATGGTTGTTCTAGCTTCACCTCAAAAAATCGCTACATATATTTTTATCTTAGTAATCAGTAGGTTGTTATAGTGTGAAGGCCAACAATCATATTCTCTTTTTCCCTCCAATTATGTCTCTTTTTTTTTTTTGAGACTCTTCAATATGTTATGTAATTGGAGCCTTTATATATGTTTCTCCTGCATCATTTTTAACTCAACTTTTATATAATCAATTCAATACTCTGCTCAGTGTGGATGTAGCCACAAGTTGTGGTGAACCATGATAAACTTAGTTTTGCATCTGATTCTATTTTCTCTTGTCTAATTTGGTATTCATCTACAATTTTTATTCTCGCATTTAAATCTTTTTAGTTGGTATCAAAGAACATGCAATGCTAATTTGAAAATTAGTGTTGAATTTCCAGAAAGATGGAGGATGCAAAAGTAGAGAAATTTGCAAGGCATAATTTCAGCATTTGGAAGGCACAGATGGAGTCATTGTTAATTAAACAAGATCTTTCTCTTGTGCTAGAAGGAAAGACAAAGAAACTAGCATCTATGAAATATGAATATTGGGATACTTTAGACAAGAAGGCAAAAGCGTCAAATTTTCTTGCACTAGAAAATAATGTTCTTTCTAATGTCATACATGAGAAGACTACAAAAGAGGTATCGGATAAGCTTACATGCATGTATGCAATGACATCGACTGCAAAAAAAGTCTTCATCATGAAGAAGTTGTGCAAACTCAAGATGAAGGAAGGAGGAGTTATTCCAATCACCTCAATGAGTCCAACACTCTTATTAGCCAAGCAAATTCAGTGGGTAACTTTAGTTTCAGTCAAAAGGAAATTGATTTCTGATGATGTAGCTTCCACTCTTTTGAGTGAAGATACGAGAAGAAGAAATCAAGAGACTTCTTCCGATGATGTTCTTACCATGGTCAGGACTGAGATAAGACGGAAAAACCATCATAGAGGTAACAATTACAACCAAAGGAAATCTAAATCACCCAATATATCAAGGTCAAGAGGAAGAAATGGAGATGGTTGGTTTTGTGGTAAGCCTAGCCACTCAAAGTGAAATTGTTAGGCTTATAAGAAAGCACAAGAAAAGGTGAGAAATAGTGAAGCTAATACAACCTATGAGAAGGATGAAAGTATTTTAATTCTTTCAACAAGTGACACTAAATCAAATTCTTGGGTGATAGATTACGGAGCTTCCTTTCATGCCACCTCTTGTATAGATTGCTTCACAAATTATCATGAAGGACAATTTGGAGAATTATTTCTTGGAGACAAAAGTCTTGTGACATAGTTAGCAAAGGTGACATCATGTTGCAACTAGAAGGAGGAGGCCAATGGTTGCTAAATGATGTTTTCCATGTTCCCAAGTTGAGGTGAAATCTAATTTCTATTAGTCAGCTTTTTGCACAAGGATATCATCCATTCTTACATTTGGAAAGTCACTAAAGGTTCTATACTTATTGCCAAGGGCAATTAAGTTGGTAGTTTATATCTCTTTGAAATACCTACCAAAGTAGGTGCTAGTATGACTATTGTGAGAAGTGATGTCGCAGTTTGACATCAAATGTTAGGCCACATGAGTAATAAATGACTTGAGGTAATATTCAAAAGGGATCAACTATCGGGTCTCCAATCAAAAAATTTGGAGTTTTGTGAATATTGTCTCCATGGAAAGCAAAAGCGGATCAAATTCTTGAAAGATGCGCATGACATGAAGATTAGATCATTGGAACTTGCACACTTGGATGTCTTTGGTCCTATCGAGGTAAGCTCTTTAGGAGGTGCAAAATATTTTGTTACTTTTCTTGATGATTTGTTGACCGCCACCAGTTGTTTTCTCTCCCTGTGCTACCTTTCGTATTTTTTTTCTAGTTGAAACCCAATTTACTTCTGAAACTTGGCTTGGACGTTGTAATGCTTTTGCCTCATCCTTATCCTGGGAAATTTGAACCCTCCTCTTCCCTTTGAATATTTGTGATGGTTTATGAACTCGGGTGTTTACCACTTCTTACTTGCAATTGCGCCCGTATCTGGTTTTTAAGAAATATTGTTTTATTTTTTGATTGAATTTGTCATTAGATTTTTATTTGGAACTTTTGAATACTTTTGATTCCAAGGTTTTGGTCCTTCCTTGTGCCATTTCCCACAAATGGATCTTCCTCCAAGTTTTGCAAAATTTCTTACCTATTATAGATTGGTAGGGTTTTTGTTGCCACATACTTTGTTTGAGCAAAGTATAAATCATTGCGTGTCACTTACTTTTTTACTAGTTGCAGAGCCATCCGTAGAAATTTTTGTTATAATAATTATATATATTAAACATATGTTAGTTTTTCTATAAGATATATTAAGATAAATATATTTAGAACTTTAAAAGTTAATTAATATGAAATTTAAATTGCATAAAATTAAATTTAATTTAATTGAACATTGTTCATACCCAAAACTTGTTGTGTTTCAAGTAGTTACAACTTGGTCAAAATAAATGGTAGAGAATTCTTCAATTCTTAACATATAAAGAAAATTCCAATTTGGGAGATCTTATGCATAATATTTTATCGCATAGGGTTTTACGTATGCATAAATGAGATAAAGGCTAAATGGAGACATAGATATGAGTGGGAGTTACTTCTTAAATTGTAATAGACTGCTCAAATGTAGAGAAATATAGAAAATATATTGTTTTATTGTTGAAGAGTCATTTTAGATACCATAATATTGATATGGGTAATCTAATTTTACATATTCTTAAACATCATCGAATTCCATTATCACAAGTCAACTTTACTCAACGAATTTTGATGTGGACAAGGTGTAAAATTGATTAATTTATTATTTTCCAACCCTTATCCTTCAATAAATACATGATATTTTTTATAATTATTAAATTTATATGCTTGTTGAGAAGAGATGTGAAAATCTTGGGAAAATGATCACAGACGATGCTCTATCTCCTAGCAATCTGATTATAGTTCATGATTTATTCACCCAATTTAATGATCAAAGTTCATCTTATGTCAATAGAATTTAGATGAACTATAAGATTATCTATTGGTTATCTCATTACTAATATTTATTGGGTTATAATATCTTTCTTTTCAAAGAAACTATAAATTATATATTAAAGCATAATTGAATAAGTGTTGGCGGTCTATTTAAAATAACTATTTTAATACATAAAATTTTATAACATCTTTACATTCTTTTAGGTTTTAGATTAGTATTACTATTTATATCTTCAAGCTCTAAGGAAAAATATTCCACTTCATAATTCTGTCCAAATATGATAATATAATTTAAAATATTATGGTTATTATTATTAATTTTTAAATGTTTTAAAAATTTTCAATAAAGTAAAAGAAAAAGTAATGTATTTTATTAATAAAATGGAAAAGTATATTAAAAAATCATTTTAAATTTTGTTGGCACAAATTTAAGCTTTAATGTTCAATTTTTTTTGAACTTTCACATATTTTCTATTGTATTTAAGATAGACTAATGCTTGAAATTTATAATGAAATAATGACTTTCTCAACTTGATTAAAATTAAATTATATCATGAATAGATTGAATACAATGTTATCTAATCACATGATATATGTAGTCACATCTTCAAACTCAATTATTAGACAACTAACACCTTTTTCAACAAGTGCCACATAGTGGCTAAGTACTTGTCGTATTATAATAAAATAATGAATATAAAATATAAGCAAGGTTATTCAATTAATTTAAATCTTTATTAAAGTCAAATATAAGTTATATAATTTATTTGAATATTTAAAAATGATATTGCATTAGAGATAAAAAATTTATTGTAATATTTTTTAATTGTATTTTAGTTATCTATAATTTAAAAATATTTTATTTTATACTAAATTGTAATTAAAAAAAAATATAATATCAATCATTATAATAAATAAATAATTAATAAAATTTGTAATTAAAATAAAATTAAAAATAACTAAAAGGGTGAAAAATAGAAAACCTAAAAAATTAAATAAATATAATATAATAAATATTTGAAAATATATAATAATTTAAAATATAATACTCTTTTATTTGAAATTTAACAATATTTAAAATATTAATGAAAGATATCATAATTTAAAATATAATATTCTTTATTTGAAATAACAATATTTAAAATATTAATGTACAACATAATTTATTGCATTCTACAAAAGATTACAAAAAAGTTGGGAAAAGATTATTTAATAACTAGTTAACAATTACTATTCAAAAATTGATGTGATAATACTTAGCCTATCAGCAAGTACTAATAAATACTTCTTTATGTCTCTATGAAAGATTTAAGATTTGTTGTAGTAAGAGAAACTTATCAACATTTTTACATTTTTGGTGATATTTTTTATTAGGGCTTAGTGAATTGTTCAATACATTTAAGGATGTTTTAAATAGGAGTAGAGATGCAAATAGATGTACACACATGTCTAGGATAATGGAGAGAGAGAGAGAGAGAGAGAGAGAGAGAGAGAGAGAGAGAGAGAGAGAGAGAGAGAGAGAGAGAGAGAGAGAGAGAGAGAGAGAGAGAGAGAGAGAGAGAGAGAGAGCTACTGTATAAAAATACAATTCAAAAAATGAAATTGTGTATAACCTTGAATAGATAAACAAAAGAGACAAAAAGTCCAAGCCATGTAAGATCTAATTGGAGCCTTATTGAAATGGAGAGTAACCCTAGAATGATAACGTATAAGGTAACCTAGAATGATGACATGCAAATTAATCATATAATGAGGATATACAAGGTAATTAAAAAATGCAAACCCTAAATGAAAGATAAGCCCTCTCATGAAAAATACAATACAAAATGTGTGTTTCATGACATATTTGAACATGCATAGTAATGATCATATAAAGAAAATCATGTCATTTGTAGTAACCATCAAATATATTTTAACATGTTGTAGAATTAGTTATATAATAATTAAAAATTGGATGCATTTTGTTAAATTATTATCTAGTATGATTCTTTAGACAAGAAATATATTATATCAATACTTTTATAATCTTATATTATCAAATATTAGTAGTTTTCTATATAGTATATTTTAAATATTTATGATTTATTATATAATTTTTATATTGCAATTAATACTATTTTTCTAGTAATCTTTCATTTGATTATTAATTTTATACTAATATTAAAATAATATAATTATTAATTTGATTATCCACCAAAACTATATTCTATTATTTTTATATTACATTTAAATCATTTTTTTAAATTGATGATTTTAAAAGACAGAAATATCTCATAATAATCCTCATTAAACATTAGAGAAATTTTAAAAAAATAAATTTATTTAAAAAAATGGTGAGACAAGTAGGAAATGCAAAATTTGTGGACAAAGTAGATTTTTACAAAAATGATATTCGAGCAAACACAAACATGCCCTCAATAATGGAACCTTTGCGAAAAGATTTTACCCTAATAGGGAAAAAACACCCATTCGGATCCCATTGAGCCAAATAGAAGAAAGGCTAAGAGGATGACAGGAGCTCCCCTATATTTCAATAAATAACAAATTCAATGTGCTTACAAAGGAAAATTCAAAGACAGATACTTTCAGTGCCATGATCAAATTACATGAAGCAAGAAATAGGAAGATCGTCACATTGTATCAAAACCTATGCTTGACCTCCAAAGAAGACAATGGCTGGCAACAAGTAATATTGAACTAAAATAGGAGGAAAAATATGTCTCAGAATGTTTGCAAACAATATAATGGAGATGGAAGAACACACTAACAGGAAGAAGCATTTCTTTCAAAAATGAGATATACAAAGGCACAAGTTCAACAATCATATTTGACACCACCAGCAACAAAAACTTGCAATGATTGTACTCATGAGATACCTAAACTTGCCAAAATATCAGTAGTTAATCACATTCCACTAGGGCAAAATCAGCAGCAAGTAGCATTAGGAAATGAAGTTAGGGTTCCCAAGCAAAATCAAAAAATATACCTCCACCACATAAAAGAATAAAAGAAAAAGTAGACAATATAGTAAAAGGATTGTCTCCTATGTTGCTCCCACATAAAGGAAATAATGTGAGGAAGGATATTGGTACAATTTCGTCATCATCTAAGATAATGAAATCCAACTGGAATGATTTTGCTGACATACTAATTATCAGTGACAGGTACATAGAAGAAAAGTGGAAGGAATGCTCAAAGCTCGGAGTATATGCATGTTGGAGTAGACCAAGTGAGTATCTAGTGAATGTGATAAAGAAATTAGAGAAGATCCGCAAAGAATAGGTAAGTTTTAGTACCTCTTCAAAGTCATCAATTTATTTACATTGCTAAAATAGAGAAATCAGGAATAAAATAGTTTCAATATTGAATTGTTATTATAAAGGCTATGTAGTTAAATTCCAAGCTTGGGTGCCTAACTAGAATGAGGAAAAAGAATAATTAACAACTACTTAGTTTGAATGCAAAAATCTACTAGTAGAAATTAATCATTCATATACTCTTATCAAAATAGGTAAATCACTTGGCAAACTTATAAGTATTGACTCAGATTATCACAAAACGAGCAATGTTAAATTCTTAATAGATGCAGAATTAGATCAAGAGAAACTGAGATTTAAAATAAAAGATTATAACTAATAAATCCATCTATGATCTAGAATTCACATGATATAAAATATTAAAGGTATTATTAGACCCAACCTAAGCATAGACCACAACATTTCGAATCTAAAGAAACAATAAATAACATCAACACCAAGGAGTATAGGGATGAAAGGAAAAATGAATCATATAAGGGCAAAAGCAAGAAGGAAGGAGAAGAAGCAAGGAAAATGTCATAGGACAGAATGTTCACTCAATTAGCAAGGATAAAATTAGAAGGGCAGAGCATAGAACAAAGGAGACATGAATGCCCAACTAAATCAAAATAGAGAGATAAAGAGATACATAAGGGCATGCCAATAGTTTCAGCTCTAAAAATGCAAAATCTATCAAAAGGAGAATAATATATTGAAAGAAACAAAAAGGAGCATCTAGGAGTGGCACAAAATGACTCATGACATCATGCTCTTACAGATGGATATCAAACACTAGATTATGTTAGGGGAACAATACCATATGGAACATGAATCCAGACAACTACATACATATCATGAGGAAATAGAGGAGGATTGTAATAATACAAAAATAGATAATGTAGACAATATGGATAATAACTTGACAAATAACCTAGAGGTAGATAGATCAAGAGAGGTTAATAGTCAAAATCCCAAGAATGGAAAGAATATCATAACTAATGAAAATATAGACTATCAAGCAAACATGGCAATTGAGATCACAAACAAGGAACTTATAAAACTAGCAAAAATTTTAGAGGAAGGAGAAAGCTGAATCCCAGCTGCAAATTCAAAACATTGGAGTAATATAACAATTAGAAAGAAAGCAAAGAAAAGAAGCTACATCTTTGGCATAAAAACTAATGAAGATGCAGACAAACCAGAGGAATATTTGGTACCTCTAGAAGTAGAAGCTTTCCAAGAAGCTTAAGAACAGGGGAAAGAATTAGAGGACCATACAAATATAGAGCAAATTGGTGACATGCAGAATTGGGAAGAATTTGGTTTACTAAATGAAACACCTATAACACAGAGAAAAGGATAGCATAGAAAATGAACTAGAGATAGATGAAGAAGATAATGAAGTAGCTGAACATATTTTCAAAGATTTTATAGATGAGGATGCAAAAAGGAAGAGATCAAAAAAGTAATCAATGATCAAACAATCATAAACAATCTAGGTATCTTCATTAATTAGGAAGGATGCAGAACTCCAAAATGTGGAAAACTGAAAATGAAGAGAGGAAGGAAATCATTAACATAGCTAAGAGAAGTAGGTCATCAAGCTAAGTAACAAAAAAAGATATTTGAAGTTCTCAAAATAGGGAAGGGGAAGAGCATTCTCGAAGCTCAATGAGGATCACTACTTGGAATGCTAGGGGCCCCTAGCAAACAATAGCCGCTAAAATGTATTCTAAGCCTATTTGAATTAGACATAATATTGATACAAGAAACTAATCTAAATAAAGAAGGGGACAAATTAGGGGAAAAACTAGGTAGGTGGAAAGTAGAAATGGAAGAATCAAACAGAGCATCAAGAGGTATGGGAATCATATGGAATATATGAACAATAGACATCAAAATAAGATCATCCAATAGTAATTGGATGGGGAGAAAGGTATCCAACAATAATCATAGTCTCTAGCTCATACTTATTAATGTATATAGACCAATACAAACAATAGACAAGAAAAAAGTATGGGATGAAATTAATATATTCATGAGATTATATCTTGATACTAAAATGGTTATAGGAAGTGACTTCAATGCAACTCTAGACCTCAAAGAGAAATTTGGAGGATCCCATATAATTTCCAGGGCAATAACATAATTGAGGAAATGGTTCAGAGTCAATAAGCTACTAGAAATACCTACTAGCAATGGAATGTTCACATGGAACAATAGAAGGAAAGATTTCAATTATATAGCAGAAAAACTAGGCAAGTTCTTCTTTAAAGGAGAATTAGTAGAATTGGACTTATCAATCACAGCTACCATACAACTAGTAGTAGAATTAGATCATTATTCAATGAAAATTGAGTTCAATGAACCTAAGAAACCTAAGAGGAATCCATTTAAATGTGAAAAAATGTGGTTCTTAGGTAAAACATTCATGGAAAACATCAAACAATGGTGGGAAGAAGGTAACTTCATAGGATCTAAGATGTATTGCTTTATATCAAAACTTAAAATGATTAAAGAAAAAATATTAAAATGGAACAAAACACATTTCAATAATATATTCAAAGAAAAACTAGATAATGAAGAAGAACTCAAAAATCTAAATAATGAAGTTATCCAAAGTGGTATGGACAATGAGAAATTTAATAAAGAAAAAGAATTGCTAGCTAAACAAGAGGAAATCTTAGCAAAAGAAGAGGTCTTCTAGAGGTAGAAATCTAGGGAGAAATGCCTCGCAGAAGGAGACAGAAACACAAAATTCTTTCATAATAGTACTATCCATAACAAAACATTTAATACTATCACTCAAATTAAAGATAGAGATGGTAACATGATTGATAACCCAACAAACATAGCCAAAAATTTTGTTACATATTATGAAAACTTACTAAATAACCATGATTCCTCTAATTTAACTGCACAAGAAAAAGTATTAAAAAATATACCAAAATTAATCACAGAAGCTGATAATACAAATCTTAATAAACCATTCACTAAAGAAGAAATCAAAATTTCCCTCTTCAAACTCAGTCCAGACAAATCCCTAGGGATGAATGGTTTCCAAGCTTTTTTCTTTCAAAAATGTTGGGATATTTTAGGGGAATAATTATGGAGGCCAATCGAGGTAGCTAGGAATGGTTGATCAATTTTGATGGAAATCAATCATACTTTCCTAACCTTAATTCCAAAAAAATCAACTACTGACTCACCTTCTGACTTTCATCCCATAGCATTATGTAATACAATATATAAAATCTATTCAAAAGCAATAGCAAATAGGATCAAAACTCTCCTTCCAAGGATTATCTCTGAGGAACAAACTAGGTTTGTACCCGAAAGATCAATCTTCGATGGGATATCCATCATATAGTAAACCATTAATTTAACTGTCCGTAATAAGGAAGCCTACATGTTTATGAAACTAGACATACAAAAAGCTTATGATGTAGTAGATTGGAGGTTCTTATGCAAATGTTTGGAAGCATTCAGATTTTCCTGACAATGGATAAACATAATCTTTAATTGTATATCTATTCCAAAAATATCACTATTAATAAATGGTACCCTAGAAGGATTCTTCAATATTACAAGGAAATTCGACAAGGAGACCCCATCTCACCTTTTCTATCCATTATTATGGCACAAGCCTTTGTTAGATCAATCCAAAAGGCTTAATCAGAAGGCACAATAAAAGGAATAATGGTAGCAGAAAATGTATCAAACATTACCCATCAATAGTTTGTTGATGATACTATTCTCCCTGTAGTAAGTACTAATGAAGAAACCAAAGCTTTTAAACAAATTATATTGGATTATATTGCAACATTGGTTCAAAAGGTGAATGTGAAAAAGTGATAAGTTTTCTTTACTAACACATCAAGATATATGGAAGAATACATCTGCAACCAAATGAGATATAAGAAAAGTAACTTCCCATGTAAATATCTAGGGATCTATTTAGAGAAAGGGGATAGGAATAAAAAAGGATGGGACAACATCCTTGAGAGAATTGACAAACAAACATAGACTTCAAAGGGAAAATGGTTGACTAAAGCAAGAAGAGCAACTAAAATTAAATCGATACTTACAACTATCCCCACCTACCCTCTCTCCTGTATCCCACTACCCAAAGCAATTAATAAAAAGATGGAAGGAAAACTCAGCAATTTCTTCTGGAGTGGAATAGAAGAAAAAAAGAAACAAGCACTTATAAAATGGGACAAGATCTATCAACCAAAGAACCAAGGTGATTTGGGTATATAAAATCTCAACTCGCAAAATGAGGCATTGGGAGAAAAACTAGTATGGCAAATGTATAATGAAAAAGAAAAGAAATGGGAAAAAATTCTATATAAAAAATATTTAAATCCAGATGACCCTTCTTCTATGTTTAGAATTAGAAATCCCCTAGCTAGTTTAGAAAACTGAAATTTTATGATGAGATGCAGGCCTTTGATATGAAAATGTACCTTACTTGGGATTTAGGTAGAGGAGAAGAGGCTCTTTTCTGGGAAGATTCCTAGGATGGCCAGTCTTTGATCAACAATTCAGGTATATCTGGAAACATCATAAATGATTTAACCAACTTATGGGGTCCAAAGGCTTCAGACTTTAAAACTCTAGTAAGGATTGATGGGGAAGAATCATGGGTATGGAAATCATTGCATAATGTAAATATACCATCAAAAGACAAAACCATTCTTGAAAACATCTTCAAATAACAAGTGGTGAATCATAAAAAATGAGAAGATAAACTCATATAGGGTGCCTCCAGAGATGGACAATACAAAGTAAAGTTAGGATACAACCTCATCATCAATTCACAGAGATGGGAAAACATGAATATCCCCTTGGATTTATGTTGGGATGTGGCTTGTCTGCCTAAGGTAGGTATTTTCCTTTGGGCAGCAATCCAAAATCAGATCTTAACAGCTGACAGATTTACCAAAATGGGATTTGAAGGTCCTTCCAGATGTAGCCTTTGAAAGGCTAACTCTGAAACTATGGAGCATATTTTCTTCAAATGCCCTTTTGCACAAGAATGTTGGTATTGGATTAACAATAAGCTTAATTGGACTTCTCCACTTCTCCTAGATCTATAGGGCCACCTCTAGGGATGACCAATTAAGAATAAGCTTAGTATCTATGATAAACTTTGGAATATAACACCAACAATCCTTATGTGGGAGATATGGAAGGAAAGAAATAGATGTACATTTAAAAACACAGAATTTAGCATGAAATACTTTCTCAATAAAGTAGAGGCATCTATCGCGGAAGTTATGAATTGTCACCTTTGGAAAACATTAAAAACCGAAGGGACATTTTTGGAATGGGATGGGATTATGAGGAAAAATTGGCATCACTTGATTAATCCCTTCTTATTATACCCTAAAAAGGATAGTATAGCCAGGAAAGAGTGCAAATGGGTAGCACCCCCAAAAGGATGGAAGAAATTAAACTTTGACGGAGCTTCTAGAGGGAATCTAGGAAAAGCTGGAATAGGATGTATAGTAAAATCAGAAACTAGAGACTGGATAGTAAAAAGAGTCAAACCTTTGGGTACTATAACAAATAATATAGCAGAACTAGAAGCAATAATGAGAGGTTTAAAATTAACTTAAAAAAATAAGATCACTAAATTAATCATTGAAGGAGATTCACAGATTATTTTGAATGCAATTAGAAAGCATCAGACACCAAACCAGGTGATGAATGTAAAACTTGAAAATGTTCTCTGTTTAATAGATCAATTTGAAGAGATTAAAATCCAACACAATTTTCCTGAAGGAAATGTAGAGGCAAACAAGTTAGCTAATAAAGGAGTGGAGGGTGAAGACTTTACGCTTATAGCATCTTAGAATTTAACAGAGATTGGATAAGGTTTATATAATGAATAGTTGATGGGAGGAGTAAGGCTTAAATTTTATGCAGGATTGTGTATTTTCTTTAATTCCTTTTAATAGGAACCATTATTATAATTACTCCTATATAGAGAAATACAATTAATAATCATTGAGAAGCATGGTTATTATGTTTAGTCCTTCCTATATAGTGTCGTATCATGATAATTCTTAAGCAAGAGATTCTGGCATTAATCATTTTTTAGTGCCTAGAGCACAACTGTCTCCTATTTAAGGCTCAACATTCTCAAGCTCTTTATGATTTTTGGCATCTTGTTAGTTGGTCAATAAGGATGCAGTCTGCTATTTCCCTCTTTCATGCTTTGGAAGTAGGACTATGGCATTTAGAGGGTCAATAAAATAGGAGAGGTGGAATCAAATCCTAAATCCAGTAGATGATGTGTCTAGGTTTGCTATTTCTTGGGAAATTGGGGAAAAAGCGTTCAATTATGACTACACTTGGCATACAAACAACTCTGTCATCGACTCATTTATAGGAAACATGGCTAGGGTAAATGTAGAGAAAGGGGAAATACTTAGGTTATGCTATAATATCTTTGATCCAACTTGGCTTGTGGGTCTGGAAAACATAGTACTGAGCATGGATGAGACGTTGCGTATCCCACTCCCTAATGTTTATATGACATATGATCTGGGAGAAATATTGCATGTTAATGTTGTTAGAAGGCCATCAATGTATATCTAGGATACTATCCAGTTCTTTAATACTTGGCCTAAAATGGAGGCTTGTATTAATTTCTTGCTTAGATGGTGAGGAATTAGAGAAGATCCCAACAAGGAGTGTCTCATTAATTTTTTACAAGCATTTGAAGCCTATGTTGAGCCAGACATCAATTTTGAGGATCTAGATAGGCTAGATTTCATTCTACCCAATTTCATCAAGTCCAATAGAGAACTCTCAGCCTATGTGTTCCCACTGGGCTCATGAGAAGATGATGTGGAAAACGCTAAAGGAATCCTGACGGTATGCTGGAAGAAGGAGATGGAAGCTCGGCATTAAGTTCTGATAATTTATGTTTTAAGTTTTTTGGCTTGCTTTGTCTTTGTTTGTTTCTTTAGCGGGTTTTGGTATAGTTCGTATTCGTCCTAGTAGTCATATCGATGCATGGTATTAGCTTCAACCCTAGTTGTGGCATTTTTTTTGTTCCTTTTTTAGTTTTATTAGGTTGTTTCCTCTTGCTGTAGCACAATATCAATAGTGTATATTTTAACATATATAAATAGAATGATGTTATTAACATTTGAGTCATGGAGATCATGGTTTTGTTGTTTTGTTGGTTTCTGGCATTCCCCTTTATATTAACTTTGTAAGTTAAGCTTCAATTTATGGCTATATCAAATTTGTACTTTCTAAGGATAATAGGTAGTATGACAGTTGTATGAATTTAGAAAATCATTACCTAGTTTTTAGTTTAGTGTGCATTTACAATTTAATTATCTTTAACGCTTTAACATCTCTGCACTAATTTCAGGGAAATGGTCATTTGCACTCATGACCTCGTAACATAAGCACTTAAATCATGTACCTGGAAAAAGATATTGTAGATTACTTGTATCAATTATAACATAAGCACCCTTAAAAATTAATGATAATTCAATAATTAAATCAATTAAGCCCCAAATAAAATTGGTAGGAGAGTAGAATTTTAATTGATATTTAGAATACGCATAACATAAATAATGTTATTATGGTTTAGATCTAGAAGTAGCAAGTATTCAAGAAATGTTTTAGATTTTCATTAACTTTCATCTTTTAACAAGCAAGAGCCTACAAGGCAATGGTAAATTGTGAGCCTCTCATCAGGGAGGTCTTGAGTTTGAATCTACTTGACATTAACATATAATAATAATTAATAATAATAATAATAATAAATAATCTAGGCTTCGACCAATTACCTATCCAAATTTTTTTTAAAAAAATCTTTTAACCAAATTTCTTAGAAAATGTTTTATCTTCCTTGATATTATAGCCAACCCAAATACAAGTTTGTAAGAATGTGTGCAGAGAGAGTGGTAACTACTCAAGGTCAATGTGTATTGCTTCAAGAGATGGGTTCAGATCATATACAATGATATCACCTATTATAAAGGATGACACTTGACCCTCTAAAACTTAATATAAGAAATAGAGGTGTAAATAAAGAATTAAAAACTGGGGTATGCCCCTTTTATTATTGTATTTTGTATAGGACTATGGTCCCTATCTAGACTAGAGGTTTTCTTCTCTGTTCTTTCCTACTAGTGCCCATTTGAATGGAGTAATTCTGAATATATATATATATAAAATCAAAGGCTTTAGCCATTTAGTGATAATAATAAAAACATTAGAGAAATAATTTGAAATGAAAACCATACATAAACACACACAAAAACACACCTTACAATAAGATTAAGTAAAAAATTAAATTAAAAAATAAAATAAACATATATTCATGATATTAAAAATAAAAAAATGTTTAAATTTTTTTAAATTTATTATTATTTATATTTATGATTTTTTAACTAAATACCTATATAATGCTTTTAATAAAGGGTATCTGCAGGATCATGGTCAACCAAACTATGGCCTTAAGTGGTAGTGAAAAATAAAAAAATCAAGGTTATATCAACTTGACACATAATTTTAAAGTGGTTTTGGACTTCATATCAAAAAGTTGTAAGAAAATAATATATAGGAAATTGAATCTAGTTTCTAAACTACTAGGTCTTATCTAGAGAAAAAATATTTGATTGGTCAAAAGTTTGGATTTTAATGCAGTACTACAAAAATTTAAGGGCAAAAATAAAAAGTAGTTGTATGTTTGACCACCTTAATCAAAATCAAATGATAATATTTTTTAATATAATCATAGATATAAAAAGTAGACTCATGCCCAGATGTGACGTATATTTTTGGTAATTTTTATTCCAAATAAAAATTAATTATGAATTTTCTACTATACTATTTTTAGAATTAAAAAACTCCCATGTCTAACCAGCTTAACCAGTTCAAAAAAATTCAAACCTTTTTAAAAATTATGATTATACTAGTCAAAGCATAGAATGTGACACATCTTTTGAATTTCACAAATCTTATACAACTTGAAAGTTATAGCTATTTTTCAATCAGTATGTCAATCAACACTTTATAGTTAACTTCATTAGAAAATAAGTAATAATTACTTACTTAACTCATAATTTGATAGACATTATATCAATGGAAAGTTGAGAATGTTCTCAAGAAACCCTTTTTTGTTTCATCAAATTTGGATGAAAAAAAAGTTGTCAGCTACATTTTCAAAGTTAGAAACACACAGAAACAGGCCAAAAATATGTTTTTGGAATGTTGTTGGCATTGACCATGGAGGGTTGGCATCTAGAGCAAAACCAAGCCTACTCGGGTACCCGTTCCCAAATCAGTCATCTGTTTCCAATTCAAAAAAATGTTCTCAAATTAGATACCTATTTTAAATTTTTTTTAAAAAAAATTATTTATTTTTAATTAATTATTTTTTTCAAATTCTTTAATAATAGTATGAACCCTTTTTAGGATACTTAATATGTTTTTTAAAGGCTTTAGGATCCTTAACCATACATATAATGGTTCCAAAGGATCAAAAGAGGTCATAGGATACCCTTTGGAACTCTTTAACCCATTCAATCATAATATGTGTGCTTATGGTTCCTAGGACCCCTAACCACATAAATGATGTGTCTAATGACTCAAAATGGCCTTAGAATACCTTATGACCCTTTTTGACCCATTTGATGACATTAAGTGTGCTTAGGGGTCATAAGATACTCTATTACCACTTTCGACTCATTTGTACACATAATATATATTAGTAGGACCCTTAGGAATGTATTTTCTTATTTAATGAGTCAGATGGGGTCACAGGAAACTTTATGATCCCATTCGACCCATTCAAACAAATAATGTATGTCCTTAGGGGCTCTAGGACCCCTAGGAATATATGTGGTCCTAGGATGCCTAGGAACCTATGACCCCTTTGGACCCATATAAATGATTATAATATGTCCCTAGGGGTCATAGGGCACCTAGAGACATATGTTTTCATGAAATGTATGAAAGGGGTCATAGGGTATCCTATGACCCCTTTTGACCCATATAAATGATTATAATATGTCCCTAGGGGTCCTAGGACCCCTAGAGACGTATGTTATAATGAAATATGTCAAAAGGGGTCATAGGTTATCCCGTGACCCCTTTTGACCCATATAAATGATTATAGAGACATATGTTGTAATAAAATGTGTTGAAAGGGGTCATAGGTTATCCTATGACCCCTTTCAGCCCATATAAATGATTATAATATGTTCCTAGCGGTCTTGGGACCCTTAGAGACATGTTATAATGAAATATGTTGAAAGGGTTCATAGGTTATCTTATGACCCCTTTCAACCCACATAAACGATTCTAATATGTCCCTATGGGTCTTTACACCCCTAGAGACATATGTTAATGAAAGGTGTCATAACCTATGACCCCTTTTGACCCATATAAATGATTATAATATGTCCCTAGGGGTCCTAGGACCCCTAGAGACATATGTTATCATGAGATGTGTCGAAAGGGATCATAGGTTATCCTATGACCCCTTTCAAACTATATAAATGATTAGAATATGTTTCTAGGGTCGTGAAACCCCTAGAGACATATGTTGTCATGAAATGTGTTGAAAGGGGTCATAGGTTATCCTATGACCCCTTTTGACCCATATAAATGATTATAATATGTCCCTAGGGGTCTTGGGACCCTAGAGACATATGTTGTAATGAAATGTGTCAAAAGGGGTCATAACCTATGACCCCTTTCAACTCATATAAATGATTATAATATGTCCCTAGGGGTCCTAGGACCCCTAGAAACATATGTTGTAATGAAATGTGTCGAAAGGGGTCATAAGTTAACCCATGACCCCTTTCGACCCATATAAATGATTATAATATGTTCCTAGGAGTCATAGGACCCCTAAGGACATACGCTATCATGAAACAAGTTGAAAGGGGTCATAAAGTTATCCTATGACTCCTTTCGACCCATATAAATGATTATAATATGTTTGTAGGGGTCCTAGGACCCCTAGAGATATATGTTGTAATGAAATGTGTCATAAGGGGTCATAGGTTATCCTATGACCCCTTTGAACCCATATAAACAATTATAATATGTCCCTAGGGGTCCTAGGACCCCTAGAGACATATGTTGTAATGAAATGTGTTGAAAGGGGTCATAGGTCATCCTATGGCCCCTTTCGACCCATACAAATGATTATAATATGTCCCTAGGGGTCCTAGGACCCCTAGAGACATATGTTGTAATGAAATGTGTTGAATGTGGTCATAGGTTATCCAATGAGCTTTTTAAATCTATTTTAATGATTATAATATGTCCCTAAGGGTGTTGGGACCCCTAGAGAATATGTTGTAATGAAATGTGTTGAAGGGGCATAGGTTATCCTATGACCCCATTTGACCCATATAAATGATTATAATATGTCCTTAGGGGTTTTGGGACCCCTAAAGACATATGTTGTAATAAAATGTGTTGAAAGGGGTCATACGTTATCTTATGACCCTTTTTGACTCATATAAACGATTCAGATATGTCCCTAGAGGTCCTGGGACCGCTAGAGACATATGTTCTCATGAAATTTGTCGAAAGGGGTCATAGGTTATCCTATGACTCATTTTGACCCATATAAACTGTTGATCTCATATATGTTTTGACAATTGAGTGTCAAAACACTTAAGTCATTTACTTAGTTCATGCCAAACTAGTAATGCATGCCAAGTATAATATGTAAATACAAGACCATGCCGAGTTACAATGAGTGTCGAGTCACTCATGTGCTAAGTCACTCAAGTGTTGAGAAAATAGGCCATGCCAAGTGATTCAAATGATGAATAAAATAGTTGATGACAAGTAGTTTAGGTGCCAAGCCAGAAGTAGAATTACAATATGTGCTGAGCATTAGTAACTTCAAGTGTTGAGTAACACAAATTTGACATATTTGTTTGTAACCGCACAAACAAATATGTAAACTGTTTCCTAGCCAACTTAAGGATAGATTACGATCTTTTGGAGATAAGGATGAATCTATTTGTAGAATCCCTATGTATTTACATATAGCCAATCAAAAAATAGGAAGAGTTAAGCAACAAAAAGGTTGAATCTCAGTCGTAGATTCATACCTAACCCTAAGCCACCAAATTCTTTATAAGGAATAGAACAATAACCAAAATAATAGAACACACAGAAATGAACACAAGGCACCGAGATTTAACGTGGTTCACCCAATCCCTGGGCTACATCCACCAAACAACAAGTCCGATCTTATTACAATCCAATGATTACAACCTGATTACAATCTGTAATCCCTTACAGCTCAATACTGCCGCAAGAACCAATTTCGTATCACCACACATAAAAAATACCCAACCCTAAGCCCTTTTTATACAAGTATTAAACCGCTTTAGGGTTATAACATGTCGGCCATAATATGTCGGCTACCATGTTGGCTACCATGTCGGCTACTTCCAAAATTTATGAAGTATGTACAGTACTTTCCTGATCAGTCACCACAATCTAACAATCTCCCACTTGGGGACTGATCAGGCTCCACACTAAACAACAATCTCCCACTTGGAGACTGATCCTGTAGCAATACAACTACCACATGGGGCTCCCACTGGATCAAACCACCCTGGACTCTGCTGTTCTTTTATTCACATTTTAGTCTAAAAGACCAACTGAAGCTGAAGAGGAGTTCAACTTCTCCCTTGTGACAACCTTTGTCAACATATCTGCTTGATTTTCATTGGTGTGTATCTTCTCCAGCTTTAACTGTCCATCCTCCAAAACTGACCGAATGAAATGGTACCGCAACTGTATGTGTTTGGTCTTAGAATGCAGAGCTGAATTCTTAGCAAGATGAATGGCACTCTGACTATCTGTGAACAAATAATTATCCTTCTGAGGATGTCCCAATTCTTCCAAGAAGAAATGAAGCCATATCATCTCTTTGGCTGCCTCTGTAGCAGCAACATACTCTGCCTCTGTAGTGGAGAGAGCATTAATCTTCTGTAGCCTAGAAACCCAGCTCACGGCTGCCCCACCAACAGTAAAGACATAACCTGTAGTACTCCGCCTGGTATCAATATCCCCAGCCAAATCTGAGTCAACATAGCCCTGTAAATCAGTAGTAGAGCCCCCAAAGTGTAAACACTTATTGGATGTTCCTCTCAAATATCTGAGAATCCACTTGACAACATTCCAATGCTCAAAACCTGGATGACTCATATACTTGCTAACGACTCCCACTGCATGTGCAATATCTGGCCTAGTGCATACCATAGCATACATCAAACTTCCTACAGCTGAAGCATAGGGTACCTTGGACATCTTATCCTCCTCTTCCTGTGTCTTGGGACACATCTCCTTAGTCAATTTCAAATGACCAGGTAAAGGTGTGCTGACAGCTTTAGCATTCTCCATAGAGAAATGTTGCAACACCTTCTCAACATAATCAGCTTGAGATAGCGTCAATGTTCTGTTCTTCCTATCTCTGCAAATCTTCATACCAAGGATTTGTTTTGCTGCCCCCAAATCCTTCATAGCAAATGCATGTGCTAACTGGCATTTTAGCCCCTTAATATGATGCATGTTAGACCCAGCTATAAGCATATCATCAACATATAGACATAAAATAATGTAGCTATCATCATCCAACCTCTTAAAATAAACACAGTAATCTGAATGACACCTGTTATATCCATGCTCATGCATAAAACTGTCAAATTTCAGATACCATTGCCGAGGTGCTTGCTTCAGGCCATATAAACTTTTCTTCAATTTGCACACTAAGTTCTCCTTACCTTTGACCTCAAAACCCTGTGGCTGAGCCATATATATTTCTTCATCCAAATCACCATGAAGAAAGGTTGTTTTAACATCCATCTGCTCTAAATGCAAATCTTCAGTAGCCACAAGACTTAAAATAGTACGAATAGAAGTCATTTTAACAACAGGAGAAAATATCTCATCAAAATCAATTCCCTTTTTCTGTGCAAATCCTTTTACAACTAACCTGGCCTTAAATCTTTTCTTACCTCCTTCCTCTTCTTTCAACCTGTAAACCCATTTATTCTGGAAAGCCTTTTTACCTGCAGGCAACTTGCACAAATCCCATGCCTTATTTTTCAGCAAAGAGTCCATTTCATCTTTCATTGCAGACTCCCACTGAATCTTAGTAGCCACCTGCACAACTTCATCATAACTTTCAGGTTCACCAGCATCAGTAAGTAAAATAGAATACAAAGAGGGAGAAAACCTTTATGGAGGTCTAATTGGCCTTGTTGACCGTCTAACATTCACTGGTGTGTGTGGTATTTGTTGTTGCAGTTGTTGCACATCATGAGGAATGGCTGGAACATCAACTTTTGGAGTATCATCCAGCACTACATAATCATCTTCTTTCTTCTCATGTTGCTGCAACAGATCTTTGTACAACACTTTTTCATTGAATATGACATTCCGGCTTCTTATAATTTTATGATTTTCAAAATCCCAAAGCCTATAGCCAAATTCATTAATGCCATATCCAACAAAGACACATTTCTTTGATTTCGCTTCTAGCTTGGTTCTATTTTTAGAGTCTATATGAGCAAAAGCTTCACAACTGAAGGTCTTGAGAAAAGAATAACTCACCTTCTTACCAGTCCATGCTTCCTCTAGAATACCACAGCCCAAAGGAGTAGAGGGACCTCTATTAATCAAATATACTGCAGTATTGATAGCCTCCGCCCACATGTGTAAGGGCAACCCAACATGCAACCTCATGCTCCTTGCGTGCTCCATTATAGTCCTGTTCATGCGTTCAGCCACTCCATTTTCCTGTGGAGTCCTTGGAACAGTTTTTTGTCTACGAATACCATTAGTGGAGCAATAATCTTCAAATTCATGACTGCAATACTCACCACTGTCTAAGGAAATAAACCCATACTTTTCTAGTTGCTTCATCAATAAATGTAACATAATAATGAGAGCCACCAAGGGAAGATACTTGAGCCGGTCCCCATACATCTGTATGCACAAGCTCTAATTTCTCCTTTTTGTTTTCCTTCCCTGTCTTTACAAAACTCACTCTCTTTTGTTTTCCATACACGCAACTTTCACAGAAATCCATATTCACACATTTTAGACCTGGTAAAACTTTCCTTGAATGAAGTACTTTCATACCTTTCTCACTCGTGCCCAAGTCTATTGTGCCATAGTGCTGTATCAGAATCTACAGCAACTATTTGTTCTCCCTGCTCAACTGCAGTAATTGTTCCTGAATATTCATTTTTCTCTGAAACAATCAAAGTAGAAGGAACAATATGACCTATACAAAGATATAAGGTGCCTACTTTCACACCTTTTGCTACTACAAGGGAACCTTTTGAAACCTTCCAAATTTTATCATTAAAAGTAATTACACAACCCTCATCACCGAGTTGCCCTGCTGAAATTAAATTCCTACTCAGCTTTGGAACACGTCTTACCTCATGTAGTAGCCAATGATTCCCATTCTGCAACTTAATCTTAATTTTTCCCTTTCCAACAATCTGACAGGGTTCATTATCCCCCAAATAAACAAGCCCAAAATCCCCTTGGACATAATCAATGAAATAACCTCTATGAGGTGTAGCATGAAAAGAAGCACCAGAATCTAAAACCCATGAATCATCAACACTCTCTAAAGACAGAAGCAAAGCATCCTCTTCGGATTTATTACTTACCACATTTGCCTCTTTGTCTCCATCTGATTTATCTCCTTCATTTTTCTTTCGAGTCCAGCAATCTTTCTTTTTGTGCCCTGGTTTCCCACAGTACCAACAATCATTTGGTCCTCTCGATTGAGACCTCCTCCCCTTTGACTTTCCTCTTGATTTCCCACGATTTCCAGAGTTACTTCCTCTTTCAGTCGTTCTGCCCTTGCTTTGTGCATTTAAAGCACTTCCTGATGTAGATCCACCTGAGGATTTTCTACGAGTTTCCTCACTTAAAATAACACTGATCACATCATCATATTTTAGGGTACTTGATCCAGGAATAGAATTACTCACCGCCATTACCAAGCCATTCCAGCTTTCAGGCAAAGAACACAAAATCAAGAGAGCCCTAATTTCTTCATCAAAATTGATACCCACAGAAGATAATTAACTAGTAATAGTATTAAACTCATTTAAATGATCTGCAATAGATCCACCTTTTGCCATTTTCATATTAAATAAACGCTTCATGAGAAATGCCTTATTTGAAGCAGAGGGCTTTTCATACAGTGTCGCTAGGGTTTTCATCAAATCTTCTGTCGTCTTTGCTTTTGTAATATTAAATGCCACCGATGGTGCCAAGCATAATCGAATGCTTCCAAGTGCCTTTCTGTCCAAAAGATCCCATTCAGCCTCTGACATAGTTTCCTGATTCTTGGCTTTTCCTTCCAACGGCTTCCATAAATCCTTCTGATATAAATAGTCTTCCATTTGCATCTTCCATAACTGGAAGTTCTGCCCATTAAACCTATCAACCCTCAGCTTACCATCATCTGCCATTGCTCTCACTCAACCGTGAGACTCCCACTTAACCGTGAGACTTTCCTGCAGAGGATAACTGAGAAACAACTAGGCTCTGATACCACTTGTTAGGATAAACCACAGACAGAAATAAAAACTACATGCAAATATAACCAATAAAAAAAATAATAGAACACACAGAAATGAACACAAGGCACCAAGATTTAATGTGGTTCACCCAATCCCTGGGCTATGTCCACCAAACAGCAAGTCCGATCTTATTACAATCCAATGATTACAACCTGATTACAATCCGTAATCCCTTACAGCTCAATACCGCCGCAAGAACCAATTTCGTATCACCACACATAAAAAATACCCAACCCTAAGCCCTTTTTATACAAGTATTAAACCGCTTTAGGGTTATAACATGTCGGCCATATGTCGGCCATAATATGTCGGCTACCATGTCGGCTACTTCCAAAAAAAAAATTTATGCAGTATGTACAGTACTTTCCTGATCAATCACCACAATCTAACACAAGGTGGCCTAGAAATGAGAGTGAATTGCAGAATCAGTTGGAGGAGAACAAAGAACAGAAGGATACAACAATTGTTATATCATATCAAAGAGCATCAACAAGGGAATTATATGGATTTGATCTTTAATCAGGCAACTAGAGCCAATCACAAGATCTATGCTGAAACATCCTAACAAATGATTTTAGTTAAATCTCTTAGGCAGAGTAGTCCTAATAGGTTGTAAATCCTTTAATAGGGTGACATTCCAAGTGGATGTTTTAAAGTCCTTTAACTAGGCACACTTCTAATAGGGTGTTGGAATCCTCTAACAAGGTGGGACTTAACAATCTTTATAAGCCTTTAATAGGGAAAGACTTTCATAGGGTAGATCATGATTCATGATCAAACTTTTGTAACCTTCATTGGCTACACTTCATAGCTGCAGGAGTAAAGATTTGTGGGTGTCATCCCCACCCCAATTCTACCTTCTCATTTGAAGGGTTTTTCATTAATCATATCTGGTGTTAAGTGTGTGTGTGTTTGATTATATGCTTACATGATTTAGATGTATGTGATTTACATTTTATTTTCAGTTCATATATTACATGCATTTAATGAATAACCTAAGTTGAGGTTTGAACTTCTGATTCACCCCCTTCTCAAATGTGCATAAACAATTATGTTTCTCATTTGCAATTCCAACATAAACTATTATAATATGTCCCTAGAGTTTCTATGACCCCTAGAGACATTAGTTATCATGAAATGTGTCAAAAGGGGTCATAGGTTATACTATGACCCCTTTCAAACTTTAGAAATGATTATAATATGTCCCTAGGGGTCCTATGACCCCTAGAGACATATGTTGTAATAAAATATGTCGAAAAGGATCATACATTATCCTATGACCCCTTTCGACCCATATAAATGATTATAATATGTCCCTAGGGTCCTATGACCCCTAGAAACATATGTTGTAATGAAATGTGTTGAAAGGGACAATAGGTTATCCTATGATCCCTTTCAACCCATATAAATGATTATAATATTTCCCTAGGGGTCCTAGGACCCCTAATGACATATGTTGTAATGAAATATGTTGAAAAGGGTCATAGATTATCCTCTGACCTCTTTCGAACCATATAAACGATTATAATATGTCCCTAAGGGTCCTAGGAACCCTAGATACATATGTTGTAATGAAATGTGCCAAAAGGGGTCATAGGATATCCTATGACCCCTTTCGACCCATATAAACGATTATAATATGTCCCTAGGGGTCCTCGGACCCTTAGAGACATATATTGTAATGAAATGTGTTCAAAGGGGTCATAACTTATCTTATTACCCATTTCAAACCATATCAATGATTAAAATATGCCCCTAGGGGTCTTAGGACCCCTAGAGACATATGTTGTAATGAAAATATTGAATAAAAAATACTCACGATTAAAAGGGATGTAGCGCAGCTTGGTAGCGTGTTTGTTTTGGGTACAAAATGTCGCAGGTTCAAATCCTGTCATCCCTACCCTTTTTTATGCTAAATCTTCCATAAAAAAAGTAAAAAGTCGAGTGATAGTTATTTAATTCAATGAAACATCGAAATAATCTTTTCTTTCAAGAAAAAAAAAAAAGAAGAAAAAGCGCTCTTAGTTCAGTTCGGTAGAACGCAGGTCTCCAAAACCTGATGTCATAGGTTCAAATCCTACAGAGCGTGATCCTGTGTTTTTTTTTCTTTTTTCTGATCGATCTTCTTGTCACTTAGACTGAAAAAGCTAATGGAATCTGAGATCCACGTGCTAGTACGTGACGATCTACTATGCTAGCAGTTGCGGCAGTAAAATCTCTTTCACGTTCTAACATAGAACGCATGACATTGAAATAATCATCTCCTAGAGGAGCGTGCATAATGGCATGCACATTTTTGAAAGAACTAGCTACTCGTAGGGTTCCAATATGAGCAGGACTAGCATACATCCAATAGGCTAATTTCACTTTATCTCTATCTCAATTTGATCTGTATTCCAATTCTACACCGCAAAAATATCCCTTTAACTTTGGGAGAAGGAGTGCCTCCTCAAAGGAGGTCGCAGTGACCAGGCCCGGGCGACTGTTTACCAAAAACACAGGTCTCCGCAAAGTTGTAAGACGCTGTATGGGGGCTGACGCCTGCCCAGTGCCGGAAGGTTAAGGAAGTTGGTGACCTGATGACAGGGAAGCCAACGACCCTTTCAACCCACATAAATGATTATAATGTGTCCCTAGTGGTCCTATGACCCCTAGCGATATATGTTGTAATGAAATATTTTGAAAGGGGTCATAGGTTATCCTATGACCCCTTTCGACCCATATAAATAATTATAATATGTCTCTAGGGGTCCTAGGAACCCTAGAGACATATATTGTAATGAAACGTGTTGAAAGGGGTCATAGGTTATCCTATGACCCTTTTTGACCCATATAAACAATTATAATATGTCTCTAGGGGTCCTAGGAACCTTAGAGGCATATGTTGTAATGAAATGTATCGAAAGGAGTCACATGTTATCCTATGACCCCTTTCAACTCATATAAATGATCCTAATATGTCCCTAGGGGTCTTGGGAACCCTAGAGACATATGTTGCAATGAAACATGTTGAAAGGGGTCACAGGTTATCCTATGAACCCTTTTGACCCTTATAAACAATTATAATATGTCCCTAGGGGTCCTAAAACCCTTAGTGACATATGTTGTCATGAAATCTATCGAAAGGGGTCATAGGTTATCCTATGACCTCTTTCGACCCATATAAATGATTATAATATGTCCCTAGGGGTCCTAGGACTCATGAAGACATATGTTGTCATGAAATGTGTCGAAAGGGGTCATAGGTTATCCAATGACCGTTTTCAACCCATAAACACAATTGTAATATGTCCGTAGGGGTCCTAGGACCCCTGGAGAGGTGTTGTCATGAAATTGGTTGAAAGGTGTCATACGTCATCTTATGACCCCTTTCAACCGATATAAACAATTATAATATGTTTCTAGGGGTCCTAGGACCCCTAGAGACATATGTTGTAATGAAATGTGTCGAAAGGGGTCATACATTATCCTATGACCCCTTTCGACCCATATAAACAATTATAATATGTCCCTAGGGGTCCTAGGACCCCTAAAGACATGTGTCTAAAGGGGTCATAGGTTATCCTATGACCCCTTTCGACCCATATAAATAATTATAATATGTCCCTAGGGGTCATAAGACCCCTAAAGACATATGTTGTAATGAAACATGTTGAAAGTGGTCATAGGTTATCCTATGACATCTTTCGACCCATATAAACACTTATAATATGTCTCTAGGGGTCCTAGGACCCCTAGAGAAATATGTTGTAATGAAATGTGTCGAAGGGGTCATAGGTTATCTTATGACCCCTTTCAACCCATATAAATGATTATAATATGTCTCTAGGGGTCCTGGGACCCCTAGAGACATACATTTTAATGAAATGTGTTGAAAAGGGTCATAAGTTATCCTATGACCCCTTTCGACCCATATGAATGATTCTAATATGTCCCTAGGGGTCCTGGGACCCCTAGAAACATATGTTGTCATGAAATGTGTCGAAAGGGGTCATAGGTTATCCTATGACTCCTTTCCACCCATATAAACAATTATAATATGTCCCTAGGGGTCCTAGGACCCCTAGAGACATATGTTGTCATGAAATGTGTCGAAAGGGGTCGTAGGCTATGCTATGACCATTTTTGACCCATATAAAAAATTATGATATGTCCCTAGGGGTCCTAGGGGTCCTAGGACCCCTAGAGACATATGTTGTCATGAAATGTGTCAAAAGGGGTTGTAGGTTATGCTATGATCATTTTTGACCCATATAAACAATTATGATATGTCCCTAGGGGTCTTAGGACCACAGGGACATATGTTGTAATGAAATGTGTCAAAAGGGGTCATAGGTCATCCTATGGCCCCTTTCTACCCATGTAAATGATTATAATATGTCCCTAGGGGTCTTAGGATCCTTAGAGACATATGTTGTAATGAAATGTGTCAAAAGGGGTCCTAGGTTAACCTATGACCCCTTTCAACCCATATAGACAATTATAATATATCCCTAGGGGTCTTAGGACTGCTAGAGGCATGTTGTAATGAAATGTGTTGAAAGGTTTCATAGGTTATCCTATGACCCCTTTCGACCTATATAAATAATTATAATATGTCCCTACGGGTCCTAGGACCCCTGGAGACATATGTTGTAATCAAATGTGTTGAAAGGGGTCATAGGTTATCGTATGATCTTTTTCAATCCATATAAATAATTATAATATGTCCCTAGGGGTCCTACGACCCCTAGAGACATATGTTGTAATGAAATGTGTTGAAAGTTGTCATAGGTCATCCTATGGCCCCTTTTGACCCATATAAATGATTACCCCTAGAGACATATGTTGTAATGAAATGTGTAGAAAGGGGTCATAGTTTATCCTATGACCCCCTTTGTTCCATATAAATAATTATAATATGTCCATAGGGGTCCTAGGACCCCTAGTGACATATGTCGTAATGAAATGTGTCGAAAGGGGCCATTTGTTATCCCATAACCCCTTTCAACCCATATAAATGATTATAATATGTTCCTTGGAGTACTAGGACCCCTAGGGACATATGTTGTCATGAAACGTGTCAAAAGGGGTCATAAGGTTATCCTATGACTCCTTTCGACCTATATAAATGATTATAATATGTCCCTAGGGGTCCTAGGACCCTTAGAGACATATGTTGTAATGAAATGTGTTGAAAAGGGTCATAGGTTGTCCTATGACCCCTTTTGACTCATGTAAACGATTATAATATGTCCTTTGGTGTCCTAGGGTCTCCAGAGACATATTTTGTAATGAAATGTGTCGAAAGGGGTCATAGGTTATACCATGACTCCTTTTGACCCATATAAATGATTATATTATGTCTCTATGGGTCTTAAGACCTCAAAAGGCATATGTTGTCATGAGATATGTCGAAAGGGGCCATAGGGTAATGTATGAACCCTTTTGACTCATTTGAATACATGATATATTTGTGTAAGAATTTGGTATAGCTCTGATACCATGTAAGAATTTTCCTAAGACAATAATTCAACGCCAAGATCAAGAAGCTCAGTAGATAGGACAAGAGAGACAAATGATGATAAAATGAGAATGGTTATCAGATGATTGGATTAATCAGATAATTGGATATCAGATGTTTGGATAAATACATTATAGAAGCGCCTTCTATATAAAGGCAACTGATATGACTAGTAGTCAGAAAAGAGTTAAGCACACCAACTAAGAACATGTCCACAAGGAGTGAATAATCCTCCATTGTGCATAAATCTACGTGCAACAATGAGAGGATAAGAATGCAATGGTGTATCTCATAAAGAGATGTAGTAGATAATGTTCATGTGCTCGATTGGAGTACAAACTACTTTGTTGTCTACATGACAACTCATGTGAATATGCAAACTCCTAGGTGCCTACATGACAACTAATATGCTAATGCATTAACCTAAGTAAACTTAAGTAAAGTGTAAATAGTAAATACTTATTTACACCAACAATTTTCCTAGTGGTCCTACGACCCTTAAGAACATATGTTATCATTTAATGGGTCAAAATAACCTATGACCCCTTTCAACCCATTTAAACACATGATTTATGTCTCTAGGGTCCTAAGACCCATAAGAACATATATTGTCATTAATGTATTGAAAGGGGTCATGGGGTACTCTATGACCCCTTTCAACTCATTTGAACACATGATATATTTTGCTAAGGATTCTAGGACCTCTATCAACATATGTTATCATTTAATAGGTCAAAAGGGGTCATAGGGAACCCTATGACCCCTATGACCCCTTTTGGCCCATTCAAACACATGATGTATGTTCCTAGGGGACCTAGGACCCCTAGGGACATACATGATGTGTTATAATGTGTAAAAAGGGGTCATAGGACATGCCATGACACATTTCAACCTATTACATGAAAAAATACATTTATAGGGTTTGTAGGACCCCTAGGGACATACATGTTGTGTTCTAATAGGTTGAATTGGGTTAAATGATATCCTATGACCCCTTTCAACCCTTTACATGACAAAATATGTTTTTGTGGGTCCAAAGACCTCTAGGGACAAGCATGTTGTGTTGAAATGGGTTGAAAGTGGTCATAGGATAACTTATGACTCATTTCAATCAAATACATGACAACTTATGTTCCTAGGGATCCTAGGGCCCCTACAAACATATATGTTGTATTCCAATGGATAGAAAGGGGTAATAGGATATCCTATGACCCCTAGGGACATACCTCTTATATTCTAATGGGTAGAAAGGGGTCATAGGGCATTCTATGACCCCTTTTGACACATTACATGAGAACATGTGTTGCTAAGAGTCCTAGACCCTTATCATCACGTGTGTTTTGCTCCAATGGGTTAAATTTTGACCCATTATATGATAACATATGTTCCTAGGGGTCCTAATACCCCAGGGACATCCATGTTGTGTTACAATGGGTCAAAAGAGGTCATCAGATACCCTATGACCCCTTTCGGCCCATTACATGACAACATATGTTCCTAGGGGTCATAGGACCCCTAGGAACATATGTTGTCATGTAATGGGTTGAAAGGTTCATAGGATACTCTATGAACCCTTTCGACCCATTGGAACATAACACATATGTCTATAAGGGTCTCAGGACCCCTAGGAACATATGTTATTATGTATTAGGTTGAAAGAGGCCATAGGATACTCCATAACCCCTTTCTACCCATTGAAACACAAGATAAATATCCCTAGGCATCCTTTGACCCTTAAGAAGATATGTTGTTGTATACTAGGTCAAAATGGGTCATAAGGTATCCCATGACCCATTTGGACTCATTGGAACACATGTACATGTCCCTAGTGAGACCCATAGGAACATATATCATCATATAGTTTATTAACTTAGGTTACTAATATATATAATATATAATAATAGCATATATGATATATAATTAGGGTATCCCATGACCCATTTGGACTCATTGGAACACATGTATGTCCTAGGGGGGCCCCTAGGAACATACATCATCATATAGTTTATTAACTTAGGTTAGTAATATATAATATATAATAATAATATATATGATATATAATTATATAATAATATATAATAAGTAATAACTACATATAAAATAATTATATAATAAACAATATTTTTATATATAATAAGTAATAACTATATATAAAATAATTATTTAATACTATATAATAAATTTTAGTAACTATATATAATAATTGGTCCCCCCCCCCCCAATTATGCTATAACTATATTATACTAGGACTTGATATAACTTACAAATTAGTCCCCACTCTGAGTTTAGTAAATAAAAATCAATATTTATCTTAAAAATTTGTCCCCACTCCCTTTACATTTGAATTTGGTGTCATAATTTGGGAACATAAATCAGGTACCCGTTCTCAAATTGGATACTCATTCCCAAATCAGATACCCGTTCTCAAATCGGATAACCAATTAGGCAAGGTATTACATTTTTGGTTTGGTACCAAAATGGGTGGGAAAAAAGTCAAAGAGCATTTTGAAATGCTTTTGGGCATTTCAAAACTACATGTTTTTCACATCGCCGCTTTTTGGCACACCATGATTCTGCACATACCCTAAAATAATTTAATACAATAATATGAAAAAATTTACTTGCAAATTTTCTAAGTGATCTTTAATCAATTTTATTGTATTTATTAATAAGACAAGTAATGACAAAAATTTAATAAATAAAATTCAGTTGACAAACAATGCACATTTAATGCTACTAACTATAAATAAATAAATCACACATCTAATAATTTTGGGCAAGCTCATATGACTTCAAATGCTTCAAGACAATTCACGCCAGTTAATGGGGATGGTGGTAAGAAGAACAATATTTAAGCCAATAGGATTATTGTGGGAGTTCTGCTCCCAAATTTGACAGAAATGTTGTACGACTTCTAGGTTTTATGATTTTCCATAATGTGAAAAAAACTCATTTAAAAAAATTTAAGATTCCTTTAGCATTGTCAATCTTATGAGTTTCTAGTTTTTTTTATTCTGCATAAGTTTTTATTTTTTCCTCTATTTAACTTATATGATTTACTAATTAACCTATGTTTCTCTCCCATTTCTGACATTGTGAAGGCTCTATTAGATTTTTTTTCTTTCACCAATTTTGCTATTTTCTCTTTTTGTGCATGCCCATTATTTTTGCTCATATATGTAGGAACTATAATGTCACAAGTTTATATACTGGTTTGAATTGCTTGTCAAGTTTAATGTAATAATAAATTTACATAGTGAGTGGTTACAAAATACATGGATATAGATTATAGAGAAGTTGAGGAAACAAAAGGTAATGGTAATACATGCAAGGCAACAAAGAAGTGTAAATGAAACTAAATCATATTAGTTTAAATTTTCCTCAATTTCATGCAATTCTAGGTTTGTTTCAATTTCATGCTCAAATCATTTTTGATAGGCTAGACTTGATTTTCAATTTTATCTATCTCTCTTCAAACGTCATGTGTTTGTAAATCTATGTTGTTTATGAAAAGATCTTGAAATTGCATTATTTTTATTATCGCATATGTTGATAATGATTCATGCTTTCTATAAATGTTAAAAATAATAATAATCAATTTATATGTAAATTTTTATTTTAGATTCATGATTAAACTACTTATTGCTCTGTCTCAAAATTAAAAATTTAAATAATCTTAAATTAGAATTTGAAATGAAAAAATAAAATAGAATACAAATTTTTGAAAAATAAAATAAAAAGATTGCATTTGTATCTAGATTTTTTTTTTTGATAAAAATATTGTTTATAGGAAAGATATAGAAAGAGTATTTTCATATCAATTACAATTTGAAATGATATGCATGCAAAAATATAAAATAGAATGGATATACTTACATTTTTAAAAAAATATAGAAAGTTTACATTAAGTCTAGATTTTTAGTTTTTTGGATTTAAATTTAGGTTGATACATTTTAGAAAATTGAAAATAGAATTTTATATAATTTTAAAATTTGAAATGATTTACATTCAATAAGAAAAATTAAAACATATGTTTTGCACATATTTATTTGTATTCTTTTATTTTTAGTAATTATTAAGATAAAAATAAAATTATTAAAAAAAAAGGGTAATTTAAACATCTTCAATAGATATAGAAATTTTTTCTTTGTACTATTTTAGTTTTAAATTTATAGTTTAATCATATCATTTATTTGTTTTTACATAAAAATGATTTAAAATTTAGAAAAATTTGTGATATATGTAGATTAATTTCTACCATCTACAATGCTCTTTATAGTAAAAATATAGAAATATTATTTTCATATTAATTACAATTTGAAATAATGCAAAAACATAAAATAAAGTAAAAATACTTCTCAAATTTTAAGAAAAAAATAGAAATTTTACATTGAAGTCTAGATTTTAGTTTTAAAGTTTTTAATTTATGTTGATTCATTTTGAAAAATTAGAAATTGAATTTTTTATAATTTTAAATTTAAAATGATATGGAAAGATGAAGAAAAATTAAAATATATATTATAAAATTTTTTTTAAAAACTTTATTTCTATTTTTTAATTTATTAACTATTAAGATAAAAATGAAATGATGCAATATATATATATATATATATATATATATATATATATATATATATATATATATATATATATATATATATATATATATATATATATATATATATATATATATATATATATATATATATATATATATATATATATATAGATTTTAGTTTTATGATTTAATTTTTTTTACATAAAAAAGATTTAAAATTAAGAAATATTTTTCATATATGTAAATTAATTTCTATCTTTTTTATTTTCATAATTATAACAATTGTTTATTCATTTAAAATTAATATTTTTATTGTAATGCTAGCATAATACATAATATAAGAATCTATTTACCTATATTATAATAATGTCATTATTTTCTTATAACTCTTACAACTATCCATTATGTAAATCCTAACTATAACCATAATCCAAGTCCTAACTATAATCATAATCTCAATTCTAACCTTAATCATTTTCCTAGACCCTTAACTCTAGGCTAAACCCTAATCTAAACTTTAATCATAGTGTAACTACAATATGACCTTAACTATGGCATAAACCTTAAACATAATGTGAATCCTAACTCAATTCAATTTTGTGCATAGATTAAAAATTGTATTCACCTATTAAAAATATAAATCCATCTATCTTAATAAATTAACCATTAACCTAACATTAAGCTATATTAAATCATAAGTAGAAATTGAACCCTTACCCTAAAAAAATTGAGTTTTCAATACCATCTAAAATCTTCTCCAATAAATTAAACTTTGAAACTAACTCTAATACTTACATAAAATCAAACTGAGTCTTAATCTATTTAAAATTTAAACAAGTTAACCATAATCCTACACCATATAATTAATTTTAAGAAAAATTTTGTACCATGGCCCAAATCTCAAATGATATTAAAAATTTAAGATATATTTGAATCGTAATCCTTACTCCAATCTTATCCAACTTGAAACCTAACCTCAAACTTAATTCTAACCCTAATTAAACATTATGTTAAATTAAAAATGTAATCTTATTATAATCCTAAAATTAACCATAATACTTCGTCTTTTCCTTTCAATCAGTTACACAAATCATTCCAATCGGCTAATTGTTGCACATATATAAATTTGGAAATGATTTGTAAAACTCAATTGTCTATAGTTATTTGGTATAAATCCAACTTTAACAATATTTGCCAGATACCTCCGTGCCTAGGCCAATATGGGAGCATTCGAACAGGGATTTTGACATCCATGGCAACATGAGAGAAAGAGGACTCTTCTCAGATGTTTTAGTTGCAACTACCCTTGTAAACCTATGCAAAATATGGAAACATAGAAAAGGGGTGTGAACTTTTGCTAGTCTGCCTCCAAGAATTTTTAGGTAGAGTTCAATTATTGCAAGCCCCTGAATTTTGAGACAAATGTCTCAAATATATGTCTCTTGATGGTAGTCTAGATTATCGGATACTAACAAATTTTTTGTGTTGAGGCTTTACAAACTTCTCACCAAATTCTAGCATCCTCCAAGGTTGTGGGAAATGGGGGTTTTGAAATGGGGAATATTGTTAGAGATAATTGCAGTTGTTTGGATATGTATAAAAAAAATAAAAAATTTAAGAAATTGGTTATGAATTTTTTAAAATAATTTAACAACTGTTTTTACATGCATCTATGTAAAAATCTCCTTCCTTTTAAAAATGTCATTATTTTGTCAAATAGATCATCTACCTCTATTATAAAATTTTGAAAAAAGGAAAGGCAACAAAGAAAGCTTGGGATTAACCATTGATCACTTTGGTTGCTAGTGTGGCCCCCTAAGTCCACTCCATTCATTATATCTCTTCACTGTTCTCATCCGCTATAAATTCGATTTCAATTTTAAACATTTTCAACCATTTTCTCATGTATGTATCTTTGTTGTCCCCTTACACATCAAATAGATTGTCAACACATTTTTTGGGCATACTCTAGGTCTCTATAAAAAATGGGAGCTTTAAAACAAGGTCTGCGTCCCTAATTTCAATTGGAGAAGGTTGTCAACATATTTGTTGCCAATACTCTAGATCTCTGTAAAAAATGAGAGCTTTAGAACAAGGTATATGTCCCTAATTTCTATTGGAGATATGTTGGTACACATGCGTGAGAACCTTATAATGAAGCATGCATTTAATTATAAAGAAATTATAATTAAATAAATTCTTGTGTTCAAAATACTTTTGTATAATGACTGGTAAACAAATAAAAAATAAATAAATGTTTCTATGCTTCTCCTTCTTTACCTCTACCTCTATCAACTTAATCCTCTCTTTCCCTCTTCTCCTTTCCATTTGTTCGTCTCTTTTTCCTATATCTACCCTCTCTCACTCAATTCTTATTGCAAACACAAGACTATTGATAACAATTCATACTTATGTCTTGTATTCAAAGGTTATGTTCGAATCATGTTTGGATCTATGTAAATAGATGGATATTTAAAGACATCATTCATCATTGAGCCCCTTGTTAGATAAATAATAAAGTTTAGTGACAGTTTAGTATTCATCATATTACACAAATGTATACCAAAAAGAAAAAGGAAAATTACATACCTCTTTGGTAGGCACCGACTACGATGCAACATATTTGCACCAGTTGAAATTCGTGTTCATCCATCTCACATACTTGTTGAATCATGCCATACCATCCTTTCTTTTTGTTGTCCCATCTATCATGTTAGTTTTCAACAAAGTTAATTTACACCCTATTCCAAAAGGTTAATAAATATATTTAAACAATGTTGAGGCTACAAGTGATGAAATATGATTTTTTAAAAAGTTTTAAAAAAGTGAAACGTTAATTTCACACTACAAATTAGTATTAATCTAGTCAAGTACAAACTTAAGACTTGGTGAAAAAATAAGTTTTTTAAAGTTTAATATGTGTCTATTTAGTGAATCTGGTAACTATAAAATTTATGTGGTGGTTTTTCCTATAAGATTTTTTTTCACAAAAATTAATTAAAATATTTTATGAGTTTCACTTATAATTATTTCATTGATCTAATTTAAAATTATAGATAAACAGAGAAATTAATTTGTATATTTATAATTTTGAAAGAATTTTATTAAATTAGAATATAGATAAATTATCAAATACATATTAACAAATTATCACATAAATAATAATTAGTTATTTTTTTCTTTTTAATATTATATTGTTATTGAATATAGAGAAAAAAATTATTAAACAATAAATTTTGAAAAATAAAAAATAATATTCAATTTTTTAAAGAAGTAACAAAATCTTGTTAAAACTAATAATAATATTTGTACTTCAAATATTATAAAATAATACTATTTTGTCTATTAATAGTATTTCCATTTTACTATCATCTATAGAAATTATAATAGATTAAGATTAAAAATTTAAAAATTTAATAGAAGTTCTAATGAAAATATATAATATAATTTAATGAGTTTTTTTATTAACATTTATAAATTAATAAATATTTTAAATATTTTTTTTTAATATACTTTTTTTAATTAAAAATAATTTTTGATTTATCAAATTAAAGTAAACATTAAAAAATAAAAAAATAAAAATAAAAACAAAAGCATTTAAGTAGGAAGATTAATCTAGTAGCCATGATAAGAATAAAAAATCTTACATACAAACATTAGAAAAATCAAAATTTAAAATTAAAATTCATTTGTTGAAGTAGAAAAAATTAATCACTACATAAGTAAAAGTTATTACTATATTATTAGCATACAACAAAAAATTAAAATATTTAAATAATAGATAAAATTATTGAATACATAATTTTAAATTTTAAATTTAATGACATACATACAAAATCAAACTATTTAAAATTATATAACAAAATTATGTAGTATATAACAAAATTAAATTAATTTTTAACGTACAATGTGTATTAAAATATATATAAAATCTTAATCTAAATTTTATTCTAGTTATCTCCTTGAAGTTTAATATATGCTTATTTAGTGAGTTTCACTAATTATTTTATTGATTTAATTAAAATATCTACAGATAAAGAGAGAAATTAATTTGACATTTATATTTTTGAAAGAGTTTTATTGATTTTAAATATTGACAAATTATTAAATACATGTTAACAAATTATCACATAAAAAAGATATGATTATATTTTTCAAGATTATTAAAATAGATATTGAATTATCATATAATAAATTGACTCCTCGCATTTCCCTACTGGACAAAGTGAATATTTTTTGAAATATTCTAAAATAAATAAATAATTATCGTATTTTTTCAAAATTTCAAAATTTTATGCTAATACTTCAAAATTTTAAAGTATGCAAAACAAAATGTAATTTGAAAATTCGAGGAAAAAATATATCATCTTGCAACAAAATGAAATACTTAAAATAAAATTTTGGATTAAAATTTGTATATTTTGCTCTAATTTTTTAAACAAATAGAAATATATAACTAACTATTATTTCTCTGATAATTTGTTAATATGTATTTGATAATTTATCTATATTCTAATTCACTAAAATTCTTTTCAAATTATCAATATACAAATTAGTTTCTTTTATCTATAATTTTTAATTAAATCAACGAAATAATTATAAGTGAAATATTTACTAATTTGCAGTGTGCAATTACCATTTCACTTTTTAAAAACTGAAAAAAAATTGTTAAATCAAATTTCGTCACGTGTTTTAAATATATTTATTAACCTTTTGGCAGAAAACTTGTAAATTACGGAACATGATAGATGGGACAACGAAAGGAAGGGATGGTATGTCATGATCCAAGGAGTGTGTGACATGGATGGACACAAATTTCAACCAGTGCAAATACAAAAATGTTGCACCCATTGCACAAACAAGTGCAATTACTAGTTTATTTCCTTTTCCTCTCTAGAAATGGAAAAGTGTCTAGAAACAAAACCAACTTAATAAAATTAATATCAGAATTTGAGAGGGTATTTTATTTTGATGTTAGGAAACAATTAAGACCACTTGAGTGCCTGCCTTGAAAAAGGAATCTCCTTTTTAAAAGAAGAGGGCACCATGTGATTGATGTACACTCCATCCAAATTAAAGCATTAAAGGTTTAGCAATGTATTTGACCATTTTTCTAATTTATGAATTAATTTAAAACTTATAGAGTAGCGGTTCTCTAACTTTTAAGCTAGTTAATAGATTATAAAAATGGTCAACTGGGTTGCATATTTTCCATATTTTCTTCTATTTAGCCGAGGGTCATTTTGGCTCCTCCAAACCGGAAATTCGGGGCTGGGGGTGGAATGATGAGAAGGAAAGGGGGGCGAGAAGAACGAGATGTTCTCGTACGTGGTCCATCTCGCTCTCTCCCCACTAATGTCAAGGGAATCTGCCATTTAAAAGTTGGACATGACAGGGAAGTGCTGTAGACTCAATTGGAACAGACAACTTTCTCCGTTACAAAACTATTAGAGCTAGCTTTGAGTAAGGCATTGCTGCGCCCGCTCGACTTATACACAGAAAGGTTTCGTCTGCATCTGCATCCATCCATCTGTGCCATGGCAGAAACTCGGCTTCAATTCGGAGCACAGAGCTCTGCTGATGTGAAGCTGTTCTTGACAGGCCCAGGTGACAAAAAGTACGGCAAAAATCCAGTTTATCTCCATTCTCAGATCCTCAAAAGATTGAAGGGTTTTGAAGGCAAGTTTTCCAACCGCTGGTCATCGGTAAATATAGCAGCCGAACTACGGGTAACTACATCTCATAGCTTTGATCACTATTTAAAATGCATTGAAATCATGTATGGCGAGCCTGTGGACTTCCCCAATATTGAGGAATGCCTGGGGATTCTCACAATTGCTTCTGAAATGTCCGGTGATGAGTGCATCAACAAATGCATGGACTATTTGGAAGCTGTTCGTTGGAGTGCTGAGGAGGAGCCCCAGATTCGGAAAGTGCTTTCTTCTGATGGACTGAAACTCAAAATTTCACCAGATTTGGCTGCCAGGCTTCATCAGGAGGACGAAGACGATGATGATATCAATTTTGTGGAGAAGAGTATCCAACAAATGGTGGGTCTTCTTAAAAGAAACAACTCCTCTTTATCAAAAAATCGAGAAATTGCGCAGAAAGATTTAACAAGTATGTTAGATAGAAATACATCTAGAGATGTGCTGGACGTATGCGAGCGTGTGCTTTTGCAAGAGTTTCAAGCATCCATAGATTCTCGTGAGGTTGAGGAGATAAGGTTACTTTTTAATCTTATTCAGCACTGTAATAGGGGAATACTCGAAGCTTCATTCAGAGCATTTTGTGAAGATGCAGAGTTTTTGAAATTTGTAAATACAAATTATTATTATATTTGTGAACTTTTGTTCGACATTATAATGTGGTTTATGAAGGCCACGACAGATGGAAAGATAATAATATCGAGAGCTTCTCGACTTTCTTTTCTCACGACATGGCTGCCCATCATGGTAAACATAGTCAAATATAATTCCTCAAGTAGACCAGATAACTTTGGGTTTCTGGATAGAGCAGTGCTTAGCGTGGTTGAGAGCCTTCCTCAAGTGGACCAGAAACGCATTTGCCTACTGTGGACGGAAGTTTACACATCGAAGTACATCGACATCGCTACGCCATTTACTCTGTCTCAGCATCTGAAACAAACTCATTCAAAATTTGCAGCAAAGAAGTAATGTACTGTGTTTTATTAAATCCTGAGTAACCTTTCCACTTTTACATTTGTTTTCCTTTTTAGATGTTTGGGCTGGGGTTTCAAGTCGTACCTGTTATGGGGTATTGTGTTACAGCTTTGACAGCAACTGGCCTGTTTCATATTCGTCTTTGGCCACACAAATGTAAGACTATAGCCAATTTTGGCGATTAACTATAAAGTAAAATTAAATTAAGAATATTATCTTAGGTAAGAGTGCTTTTTCATTTCAAGAAAAATGTTCTTTAGTCGTTTTGATGAATCCAATTATTGTCGTCTTGTATAGTTGAGCAAGATTTGGATCTCCGCAAGAGGTCTTATAGGTCTATGTGCAACTATCCTTCCAATTGATTATTTAACGCAGTTCAAGTATTTGCATTAAAGGTTTGGTAAACTTTAACACCTTTCCCCTGTAGGGTCATGTAAGGATAATACTCTTACTGTGATTGCATTAGTTCTGTGTTCTTTTTTCATAAAGGAAAAAAATGCTAGTAGGTTTCAGTGCTCCAGTTCGACCTTTTGCATCATACTTGAAATTAATTTGTTTACTACAATTGTCTTTGTTAACGCCTCTTGTGCAAGAGGATTCCTGGATTTTTTCTTTATTGCAACTTTGATTCTCATTCTGTTTCTTGATTTTGAGGTTAAGGCTCAAAATTCAAAGGCCAGCTCATATTTTTGAGAGTGCACAATTTTGTGCTTGGATGTGAATGTCTCCACTAAGGAGTGCACCCCACCCCTGTTGGCAAAGATTGCTGAAACACTTAATTAAAGGTGGAATCAGCCTTGCCCTGTAAATGGTAAATGGGAAATAGTTCAACAATTGTGCACAATTGGTGACGGGTCATTCCTACCCAGTTGGGCATCAACAGAAAGTCGTGCTATTTTCAGTGATGTGATTTTATTTTTTGTTTTTTGTTTTTGTTTGTTTTTTTTCTTTTCGTGGAGGTCATCCACAAACAAGTTTTAGAGCCCATGCGTGCCTGAAACCTATTCAGCTAAGAGCCAACGACTAATGGGCCTGGAACCTATTCGGCTAAGAGCCAACGACTAAGGAGCATCCACACTGCCAAATTCGCTTGGGGCATGAGTCCAGCCTCATCCTTTATGATGTCTTCGAGCCTTGCACTCAGCGAGACTTGATCCCTAGTGGGTTCTTTGTGAGCCATACAACTCCACTAGTAGACCAAGGGCCCATTGACAGTGATATGATTTTAGAGAAAAGCTTTTCCAATAAAACTATTTCCTTCTGCCACCAGCTATGCCAGCATTGAATTGACATTGGGGTTTACGTGTGGCATATGTTCATCTTCTGCTGCTTTATTTTACTATTCTTTAGGTTTTGCATTTCCAAATCCTTTTGACAGTCATCTCATTTTTTTTTCCTCTGAGACTTTATCTTCAATGATGGAAATTTTTGATATCTTATCACTATGAAGAATTGTCTCTCATCTAATCAAATAGCTTTCAGAGTGAAAATAGTTATGTACATAGAATGCATGATAATATTCTTTAAAAAACTCTAACACCCAATAACATAAGCTTCTTGAATTATAAAAGAAATACATTTCAGAACAAGAAATATGTGGACAATACCTACTCAATCCCAATATTTGATTAGTCTGTTGTAGTATTCATAAGGTCGGACCTCAATATTCAACATACTATGGAAGGAGTTCTGAAAATTTCTCCCAATATTAAAGCCGCCCCAACAATAATATCCTAAGATCTGACCTGATCATATGAAATGACAAGCTTCCTTACATATAACTACTAATCCAATAACAGTGAGGATAGGATGAACTCTTAATGCACATCTTACAGATTTAACAAAACTGGTTACAATTATATTTTTGTTGGCAACGCACCAAACTGAACCAATTAAGCTATCCAAGCCTTGCACAGGTTAGCTACTCAATAAACCATACACCGCACATTGCTAGTCAGTATATAATATGCCAGTCCCCTTGCATATTTCGTCCTTCATTCTTCAAGACATGAACCACTACATTATCATGGTTACTAAAGGAAACTCAAACCAACCAGGACCATGCAATCGGCATTATGACGCTTTCACGTGCGATCTTAAGCACCATCGTATTTACTTTATTGGTCCTATCTGTGTCTTTGGTTGTTGCTCATTTTAACAGTTTGGGAAATTTTGCTTCCTTGTGTTTATTTTTTCCCTACAAAAGCTTTCTGAACTTCATTTCACGCAAATACTGATGATTTCAAAGTTTGTTCCAACGATCTCAAATAATAATATTCAAACAATCCAAATGATGATGTTTAAACCATCCATAAATACGATAGAAGCTATGGTGTATGGTACTTCGATTGACAGTGGATGGTGGGCTTCTGGCAAGGTTAGTACGGGAGGTAATGGTACTTCGATTGAGACCCCACACATGACTGACAGGAACCGCAGTAGATGTCGTCAATGAGAAACGGAACGGGTTTGGAAAGGCACTCACGAGCTGGGTGCAAATATTCGGCTATTTAGCCAGTGCCGGATATTAAAGTGCAAAGATTCCATCCGCCATCATGTGAGATTGGAAGAAACAACTGAGGGAACAAAATGCTATCATGTGAAGTCAAATGAGCATTAATGAGATGTTTTGGTATATGGTCTATAACTCTCTCTCCATTAAAGCCAAGGGAATCAACTTTTTAAAGGTTGTGGACATGATAAGGGAATTGAGTCGGCAATGTGGACAAGACAATTTTCTATATTTAATAACTAATTTAAAATTTCAATTGCTGTTCTGATGTCCAACAAAACAACTGTTCTGGTAGAAAATCTTTACGAACGCGGCTATCTTTTGTTGACTAAATTTCAATTTTTTTTGTTTAAATTTTTACTATTTGATCTTTATGATCAGTATATTTTGTGATCGAAAATAACAAAAAGTTTGAAAAACAAATTACTGTGATTTTGTAAATCTGAATAAACAACATATTTGACTTTATTTTGCCATTGATACATTTTGTTTAGAGATTAGCCAATTCCAATCTTTATCATGTGAAATCAAGTCAGCATTAAAGAGCAAAACATGGAATTGATTTGATGTGCACTCGATAGGACTGAATTTCAGCATGAAAGAATTTGAGATTTGCAAGACTGTAACATTCAACCAGGTTAGAGTTGGTCATTTGCTTCCATTTGTGCCATGGTAGAAGCCATGCCACGATTCGGAACTCAGACTGCTGATGTAAAATTGTTCTTGACTAGTCCAAATGAGAAGAAATACAAAAAAAGTTCCAGTTCATCTCCACTCTCAGATCCTCGAAAGATTGAAGGGTTTCGTCACAATATTTGTTGCTTGTGGAACTGAATTTTGCGACACATCTGGGGGTTTCGTGGACCCTTGATTTTCTAGATTAGAGAAGGTTAATGTACAATGAGTTGGAATCTATGGCATTTCTATTCTAACAGTTGGCGTTTTATTTGTAACAATTTGCAGCTTGAAAGGTACGGATTATTTCCCCTATTTCTACTTTTGATTTCGCAAACAAGTGTATAATTTGCTTGTGTTTGGAGTGTGAAAAGTATATGTATATTGTTTTCTTCACGGTCCTGTAAATAATATGCCAAGCCTTGTTCTATATTTGTTAAATAGACTTGTTATATATACTAACACTTGCACCAGATGGAGGTGCAAGGGGTACCTCGATAGGTGTTTGATTTGAAAGAATAATTAAAGCTTTACATAATAAAACTAAAAGTGTATGTTAACAAACATGTACAATTGTAGAAAGTAGTCTCTTACATAGTAGTATCAAATACTCCAAACATCTAGAAGGTGAAATGTTATAATTCATAAACAATGGTAATTTTGATGAATTGAAGAAAGGAAATAATTTAAAGTGGAGTACTTAAAAAGTGGGTGTAAAAGTTGTTTAACACACCCACAACTATTGCATTTAATTTAAAAACTAGTGCAAGCAAAAACCTAGGTCATTATGTATTGAGAAACGTAAAGAAGCTCATTTAGGGATTATCCAAAATTAGATTTGTAGGTGTATAAAGGTTGCATAGAGAAATTAGTTCTGGAGTTGTTTGTAATGAGAGAGAGTGAAAGCTCTGCAACAAAAAAAGAATGGTTAACAAATGTTGTATAAATCTAGTGGTTGTATCTGCCATTGATAGGTCGAGCTTTTGGTGCAATGACAACTCTAGCTTATAACAAGTCATATCAGAGCTTGGTCACAGGTTCAAATCTCCTTAGGTAATGTTGAAGGGGGGGATTGGCAAATGTTACCCTTTCAGATTCATGATGTGGCTTAGTTGCCTCTTATGTTCTATAAGAAAGTGTTTGTATGAGACAATGATAGGGCAATCTTTTGGTTCAGTGACAACCCTATCTTGTAACAACATGTGGTGCCAAAATTCCCTAATTACAATGACTTGCAGCAACTAACTACACTAGTTGTCTTCTTCTTATTTTATTCTATAAGTTTTTAAATTTGGCCTAGTTATAGTCCAATTAGTATAGATTGAAACAAGCTTGAAAAATGTTCTTATGATCCATAAGCCTGCACATTGAAATCGTAGAAGTCTTTTTTGAAAAGGGTATGTGAATCAAGATTAAATGCTTACAAATGACTTATTGTTAAATTACAAAATATTGGGTATAAATAATGATGCACAAAGGAACCAATAAATGCAAAGTAATGAAAGAGCAAGATGAGTCATATACAATGTTAAATGGTTCTCTCATATCTCTATGGAATCAACAACTTTGTTCCCAAAGCTTAGCAAATTTCACTATACCAGTCTTATATTTTGATTGTATCATCAATGTAATGAGTATTATCTTTCTTTGATACTTTTTGAGTGAAATCTTTCAATTGCCAAGGGTCATAAATGAAATAAATGAAGAAACATATTAGGTTGCAGTAAAACAAAGGGTCATGATCATGTACTTGATTTTTACCCTTTGAGATTCAACATTGAAAACTTAGGCTACAAATGGAAACCATTTATATTTCTCATGTCAAAGTTAAATTTTAATCAATAATTTATTTATTAAACATCATTCTTACATTTTCTATGCTTTAGATTTCCCACTAAATGACAAAATTCTCCCACCATTGTAACACCTTAATAATAGTGTAAAATTGCCAAATAAAATTCAATATTTATAATTAACTTCAATTATTTTGAATGCAACTGAGAAAATCATTTATTATGGGAGTAATTATTAAAATTACATCAATAATGAACACATGAATATTTTTATAAAGGAAATATTTGAACAGCTTAAACATCACACACTAAAGCTAAAAGTGTTGAATAGTTAAAGTTGACTTATTTTTCCAAACTTAATTTCCTCCTCACTATGTGATATTTAAGGGTGGCGGGAAATATTGCCTGAATGTATTCCAAAGACATCCCTAAATTGTCTGAGGGCTACGATATGAAACTCCAGGAAGAGATCCATGTTTAGTTTCCCTTAGAATTGTATTACAGGAATTGGGGAAAGCGATCCTCGATTTTGGACTAGTACATATTTGAAACACAAGATGAAACACATTGCCCAAGGTCTGTTTGCATAACATTCAAAGAAGATAAATGGCAAAACATAGCAAAATAACTATGTATTTTAAAAATTATACGTGATGATGAAATAGTTGTGTGATAGCATTTAAAGACAGGACTATAAAATGATAATAGCTACCATACTAGCAAATGAGAGTAAGGGTTTTGACATTTGTATATGGATTCGCTCACATTTACTATTTTCCAAAAGATATTTGAATCTCTTTCTCATCACTCACCCATTTCTTCGTTAATGCATGATGTTGAAGGTAAAATGATGCAGATGCTTATATCGATCTTATGAAGTTGAATTTAAAATATGGTGCTTAGGCTATTGCTTTGACATCTTTGCTTTACCGGTTGTACTTCATGTGGCTCTTGACGAGCTGGCCTGCGGCAAAAGCAGACATAAGAGACAACTCACCTGCCATTACTGCACCTGCCACAATTCTTGTCAAGTTCTATGCATTTGCACCAGGGTGTGCCACATTTGCTCCTCTGACTCCGAGCATGTTTAGACATGCTGCTTGTGAAGCCAGTTGGGTCCCACTGCCCACCGTCCCCACTTCTATACATGGAATGCTCACTGATATGTGCAAGTCTTCACCCCCATCTACCCCCTCCATCATAGTAAGACAGTGTGAGCTCTCCACATTCTAGGCTAGATCTTGTCCCTTTGCGATGAACACAGCCGAAACAATGTTGGCAGCGTGAGCATTAAATCCTCCCCGAGCAAGATTGCTTGCATCTTTCCAAGCATTCAGTTTTGATCCCAGACCTATCTTCATTCTCGGTATCAGAGTATTGTAGTGCGTTTCGAAACTCTCCCACACAGGCATTGCTCCATTTGAAATTGGGACAAAATTTCCTGATTTCTCAAGGTGTGCAAATGATACATTGAGTCTGCTTGTGCTGCTACTCCAGATTTGTTTGTTCTCCTCCAAGAAGACCAGATTTCCTTATTATCAACAGAGATTACTGAGGCGTTTATTTTTCCCTCTAATTGATATTTTATAAAGAGCATTCTGTCTTGGGTACAATTCAAATTTAAAAAGGTGTAATAAATCACCCTAATATGGAGATTGAAGCACATTACTATTTGTATCAAAAGTTCTAAAAAGATATAATAAAAATCAATATTGCTAGTGTATGCTTATTGCATCTCTGTAATCCTAGCCAAGAAAAGAGTCGAGTGAAGCGAAGAATAAAAAGCAAAATACGAGAAGTAGATTTTCCATACAGTAGGGGGCACAGCCGCAACCACCTTGAGGGGAATGTTAAGGCCGATGTTGAGCTGCCTCTGAGAAGAAGGTGGACGAAATGGATGTTCTGCATTATTTGCAAAGGGAGCAAAGCTAGACATTGCAAGAATTCACACAGACAAGGGTCTCTGCCCGCCAGGATGATTGTCTCGATAGTCCTTGTCCCACCACAACACCTACGACTACACAAATTGATTCAAGCAGCCAATCACACAAATAAATTTAATTAGTATTATTACGCTGGAGGGTATGTGCAGGATCATGGTGTGCCAAAAAGTGGCGATGTGAAAAAAAAGAGTTTGAAGACGCCTAAAAGCACTTCAAAATCCGCTCTGACTTTTTTTCAGCTATCCAGGAACCAAACCTGGAAGGTAAGGCCGGCCTTATCGGATATCCGATATAATATTGGATATCCGATTTGACATCGGATATCCGACATGGAAACTATTATTATTATTTAATATTATTATAATAATTATTATTATTATCATATAATAGTATGATATATTATTTAATATTAATATTTACTACATGATATTATTATTATTTAATATAATATTATTATTAAATAATAATAAGATATAATATTATTATTATATTAAATAATAATAATATCATTTTAAATAATAATAATAATATTAAATAATATATCATACTATTATATTATAATAATAATATTATTATAATAATTATTATACTATAATATAATAATATTATTATTATTATATTATAATCGTATAATATTATTATATAATAGAATATTTTATATTATAATATATAGTAAATTAATATAATATATATAAAATATAATAAAAATATATATATAATGTAACATAATGTAATATATATTATATGTTATATGTTTTTGGGACATATCGGATATCCGATTCCTATTGCATTGGATAAATAAAATCACAAACCCGCGAGCCCTCATTTTATGCGAATTTGGGGCCAGTATTACCACTATGGATCGGATATCGGATACGAGATCGGATATCAGATATTTGGGTTTTTTTTTTTTCCCCCCAACTCAATTTTAACCTAAATTTAATAGATTTTAGGATAATTTTTTTTGTTATAGTTGAATGTACGGTTTTTTTGACAAAAATGGTTAAAATTTAGATTTTTTTAAATATATATTACGTTTTGCAATTCAATAGGAATGGCTGATCAAAATGATGACACTAAGGCAGGGAATAATATTCCTCGTAACCCACCACCAAACGATCCAGTATCCCCACAAAACCATCCACCAAATGATCCTCTACCTCCTCAAAACCCTCCTTGAATCAAGGATTTGATAAATGAAAATCTCACCGAGTTGAGAGGTTTGCATAGAACATATAATAATGTACCTGCACTGGCTCCTATGTTATCCACATTAAACACCATAGTGGATAACATTGAAACCCTTGCGAACCAACAAAATGCCGCTCTTCGTTGGCATGATGAAATGCACCATATGTTTGATGATGGTTTGGATTATGATGAGGTCGCGACCCTCAACATAACCAAAGACAATTTGGCTAGCCTTTTTGCTAACCCAAAAATGGGTATACCAGTTGACCCAAAAAAAATCAAACTATCGATTAAATGGTGCACAAATGATGCCATACATGTGAATTTTTGGGATCATTGGTGGATGGTCTTTGATATCCCTCCACATGGCAATTTAGACATACCATTTTATTTCCTTAGAAAATTATATGCAGAATTTGTGTTGAAACTTAAAGTGAACTATTGGAGCATGAAGCCCAACATGGGCTTAGGACTAGGAGCTCCTTAGGATAGACCTTCTTCCCAGTGGAAGAAACTTGGCACTTTTGTCCCCCTCTGATATCTCCCCCCCTCCTCGAGTGCAGCATCCAGATTTTATGGCAGAGGCTAGCTCTCAGACCATCAGAGCCATTCATAGGCTGAGTAGCCTAATGATATCTCAGGCTAGGTCAGTCTTGCCTCCTCGTGTTGATGATGTTGGTGCCAGTTCATCATCGGCTAGCTCATCACACGTTTGTGTGTCTCACACTTGCATTACATGCAAGAATATTTTCTTGGGTCCCATAGGTGATCTTCCTGAGTATCATTTTGTATTAGACGAGGATACACCAGACGCACATGCAGAGGCTACAAACCTTGATGCGAGAGAGGAGGGGAATGCAGAGGCATGGACTCCTTCGGTGTCGGTACGTGTATACATTTTTTTGTTATGACATATGCGATTTAAAGTTAATTTTTATAATAGAGTAATTTTTAATTTTTAAGCCATACTGACTTTTACATGTATGTGATCTTCATTCATGTTTAGTTGATGACCGAGGAGGAGCTCAGACAGATAGACGATGCTACACTCTCGTCCATTTCATTTGGCCTTGAGACATCTACGGTACATTATGTTGTGTTTGCATTTTTTTTCTATTTGATATTGTAGCATATATGGTTGCTAATCTTTCTTTTATCTTGCAGATACCACCTGTGCCACGGGGACAAAGTGCGGGGGGTGAGCCAGCATGCACTGACAAAGGAAAGGTAATTAGATGTTTTCTAATTGATTAAATATCGATGCATTCTTGTAAAATGTTTGTGGTAATCTCATTTAATTACATTCTTTATTGTATATAGGGTGTGGCTACTGGTGATGAGCCTGTACAGATTCGGCATCCTAGATCATCAAGGATTTCCATTCGCACAGAGAGCCCCATTGTATGTATAAGTACCATTTATTTTTTATTTTTTTATTGATGCAAAGGAAAGTATGATTGTTGTTCCGTACAATTTCTGTGATTTCTTCGTACCAATAATGATTCATGTCTTGCATATGTTCATTACAACTTAAATAGGCTTATATGCACCTGTCCAACCGACCAAGTTGGTTACAAAGGTTTATTTAATCAAACAAATACCAAATTACTACTTTCCCTCCAAAACTAATATGACCATTTGAATTTGAAATTCAAATTTCAAACTATAGTTTTTATGCATTCCCTAACTTTCTAAACTATTTCATTGACTCAAAATTGGTCATATGGATTTATTAAATGCAACTAAGTATGAAACTATCCTAAGACTACCCCATATGGCTCGTTTGGCCATTTTACATCATGTTGCCCTTAGGTCCTTACTAGGACTTTTATGACTTTTGTCTTTCAAAGTACATTTTTTATTACATAATTCCATTATTGGTTTTAATATATCCCAATTAACAATCAATGATGTCTTTGATCCTCTATCTTCATCTAGTACCAAGGCTCTCTTAGATGATTTAATAGGTGCCCCTGCACCAAACACCCCACCTTCAAAGCAACTCTTGTCCCAAGAGTTAAGGGGTACTATCTTCTTTCCTCCCATCCTTCTAGAGGGATGTTTGCAACTTTGCACCTACAATGTATTACCCTGCACACCTGCATACAAGAAACAAAAAGCATTGGATCCTTGTTACCAGTCATGGTAACCTTACTACCTGGTAATTGTGAACAGTCATGTTTTATCCTTGACAAAGGTTGAATAATTTGTTGTCTGAGGTCATGCTGACCCTGTCTCTTATCCTCCATGGATATGTTCACTTCTTTGTTCACTCTCATCACCAAAGGACACCATACTATTCCTATCATCACTCCTTTTGCTGTCACTGTCTGCTTGTAAGCATAATTCTGAGTTTTGTCTTGAACAATCTCATCCTTCATAACCAAAAGAGATGGCTTCAGTGGCAGATCTGTCATATCATGTTTACTCTCCCTCTGCTCCTGCAAGTCCACAAACTCTTTCTTGCCAAAACAAATAACTCTTTCCTCATCATGGCTAGTGAAAGGATTTAGCTTAAACTTCACACCATCTTTGTGTACTATATAAACATTTGATGGGCCAAAATTAATAGTGTTCCTTGAGGCTTGCCAAGGCCTTCCAAGGATTACATGGCAGCATGTCATTAGAATAACATCACATATAACTCGATCTTTATATTCTCCTATAGAGAAATCCACTATTGCTTGCTCCCTTACAACAATATTTTGTGCATCACTGACCGAAGATGCCCTATATGGTCTATCAATAGGATACTTCTTCAATCCTAGTTTATTTACCATTTCATAAGACACTAAATCATCAAAGGAACCAGAGTCTATTATCATCTTACAAATCTTACCATGGCTCATGCAATTTGTCCTGAAAATGGATGGTCTGGTCTCCTTTTGTTGTTGCATTTGTGGTCCTCTTCTCACCATCAAAGATTCTCCTTCAAGTTCAGGGTCTCCATTATCGTACTTCTTTTCTTCCTCCTCTCCTTGGGTCAAGGTGACTCTCCTCTCCTCCTTCTTGAAATCCACACCTTTCTCAGGGCACTTGTAGGATTGATTGCCTACTCCTCCACATGTGAAGCATTTACCTGTGAAAACACTATTACCTCTTCCACTTCCAAATCTTCCTCCCCTAAAACTTCCTCTTGTCTCAAATGTAATCTCTTTTCCTTTATCTTTGTCTTGATTGTTTGAAGCATCAAACTGACTTCTTACACCTCTTCCTCTCATTGTTCCACCTCCTCTATGATTTGCTTGTCTCTCATTCTTTCTTTTCAACTTCTCCTCTGCTCGGATTGCCAATTGAAAACATTCTCCAAGTGTCCTTGGTACATTCAATCCTATTTCATCTTGAATATTGTACTTGAGGCCATTAATGTATCTAGCCACCTTCTCATCTTCATCTTCCAGTCCTCCCCTAATACTTAGGGTATGGAATTGCTCAATATAGGACATGACATCCATATCCCTCTGTTTCAAATTGTTCCTTCTTATCTTTATTTGGATTGCTAAATCAGATGCCAAGGGTTGATTTCTCACCATGGTCTTCATTCTCTCCCAATCTGAAATCTTATTCAATCCCCTTTTGATGCAAAGTCTACAGTAACTACCTTCCACAAGCCAATAAATGGCTGTCACAATCCAACTTAGGATTCTAGGACTTCTCACAAGTCCTCTTACCCACTCCGGGTATACTCAACCTCCAAGCAAAACAAGGAAATCCCACTTCAAAAGCCTCACCAACTGTCACCAGAAATGGAGACAATCATGGACATACTGTTCCAACCCAAAATCATCAATTTGTTTGGTTCCACCAAACTCTCAACACACCTTTGCACTTCTAGGCCTACAAACCTTGTAACCTTCCAATTAGCTTCTTTGCACTTTTCTCCTAGTATCCCTTAACAGAATAGGGACTTCTCCATAGGTCCAAACACCCTTCTTGGCACCTACTAAGAATCCAAAAGCTTTTGGGCTGATCTTGCTCCAGCACCCTCCAAACTACTTCTTGGTACCTAGGCCTAGTTGATCAAGTTAGGCTAGGGCTTTAAGGAAGAATGGGCAAGGTGGGTTCCCAAGACCTAAAACACTTAAGGAAATCTCCAACACAGTCAATGCATCCAACTTCAGCACTCAAACTGATCAGAAGTTCCTGCAACCATGACTGTCACCAATTACCTTGCAAAAACCGGTCAAGCACATGGGCTTGCTTGACCTAGGGCCGACTTGGAAAAATAGTTGCCCTTCTCTCCAGGCCTCCAACCTCTGGCATTATGTTGCCTAGTCTCCTAACTTCCATATCCCTCAGTTTTAGAGGGTGCCACCGGTGGGAATGCAAGTTAGGGATGCATTTGTGGAAGGGTATAGGAAACAAGGCTTTTCAGACCACCTTCTACTAAAATGCAGATAACTTTTAAACCCCAACTCCTTTTTGAGTCAAACAAAAACCAAAAGTTTCCTAACTCACCCTTGCAACTATTTCATACACTTAGCAATCATAAAAGTTTTGTACGGATCTGTACCAGCGTAACAGCCGAGCGATTACCAGTAAATTTCCAGAAAATTGAAGTTTTTATTGTTTTTTCTCCAAACCACGGTACACTCTGATCTCCCCCTTTCAACTGAGATCACATATGACATGTATAAAGGTTTACATAATTGTTGGAACAACCATATAGGCGTTCCCAACCATAAAACAAACAAACAACCACTTTTTGCTAATACTGTTTAGACTCTAAATACCCTATTCTAAGGCCTTTTGGTCCCATGGAGTCACTTGGTTTATAACCACACCAAAATGCTTGTGGGCCTTACATTTTCCTTTATTAAAAAACATAGACCAACTTGTAAAATATGGACCAAACCTTTATTCCAACTTCCTAATCTACTTGAATCCTCGCTTTCATGGAGTGGCAAGGTGTCCGACAACATAGACACTTGTTCCCCCCTGCCACATAGGTTAGGTGCCCTGGACCACCTTTCCTCTCTCTCATTCTGAACACTAGTCCACCAAGTGAGTGTTGTTCCTCTCAGTCTTTCTTTTGCTACTTTTACCTTCTTATCTGCCTCTATGTCTTCAAGATCAAAGTAGTTCTCAAGGGCCTCTATCCACCCTAGCACTTCTTCACTATCTATTTTACCCTAGTATATTGGCAAATCAATAGGGTTCTTCCTACCATTACCTTGTACTACCTTAATGATTCTCATAATCTCCTTTCTTCAGGATCATCTGTTGTCTCATGCTCTTGCCTTGCATTACCAACCTCTTCTTCTTCATGGTTCTCTCCATGATTTCTTCCTCTAACCTCTTCTCCTCTAGGTTCTTGCCTTTCCTTTTCTAAGGATTCTATCCTTGCAATAAGCTTCAGCCTCTCTCTTCTCATCTATCTTTCTTCCCTCACTCTAGATGCTTCAAGTTCTCTTCTCTCTCTTTTCTCTCTTGCCAACTCTTCTCTCAATTCTTTGAGTTCTCTAGCCATTTGATTTTTAGGAGGCATTTTCACAACAAGTTTTCTTCCTTCCCAAGGGCCAACTCACTGATTCTCTTTCTTTCCTCACCAAAAAATCTCTAGACACCACTTATGTACCTTTCAACTCTGGGACACACAAGGAGGAATTAGACACGCCAAGGCTTCAACAAAGGGACCAGCACACTAAGGATGACAAAGACTCCTATGATGACAAAACCTACAACTTATCTACTCCCAAAAGACCTTGTTGATGCTCTGATACCATTTGATGCAGAGGATGGAGGATCTAACCACAAACTTGCAAATTCAAGCACAAAATGGACCCAACCACTATGTTTCAATGGTGTTCCCAAATGCACACAATGCCACCAAAGACTCCAAACTTGGATTTACATTCACCAAGTGCTCCCTCCACCTCTACACACCTTAAAAAACTTCAACCAACATTTTTCTAAGGTTTCCAAACCCAAAAATCTTTAGTAGATACAAAAGAGACCAGTTTTGCCCTTTACTAGGCTATTCTCTTCTTTGGATCAGCAAACCCTATTTTCTTAATTTTTCTCCCAAAATTTCCAAAACACCAAAAAAATAAACTAGCTTTTCAGATACCCTTTTTTGATTTTTATAACATATCCAAAAATCAGATATCACTCCTTTGGAAAGATTGTACGAAACAGGGCATTTTGTCTCAGAATTAGGCCTAATTAGACCACTTTTACAAAGCAAGTACCCTTCAAACTTGCAATCTGACTTAATCCTTTTTCATAGTCTCTATTAATGATCTAAATCAAAGGATTTTCAATATTATAGGTCTTGGTCACACTCCTAAACACCCATACTTCAAAACCCTCCTTAAAATGGCTTAAAAACTAGGGCCTGCTTGTTCAAACCCCAAAACTCAATTCTAGAACTTCTCCTTCAGCAGTCACCATGAATTTACATATCTAAGAGGATATTACCACTCATTCCAATACCGTAAAGCACTTACAAAACAAAGGATTCTTCAAGTTGCTCTTGAAAACCAAGCACTTCCATTCAATTTTCTGAGACAGTCCGTACAAATCTGACCCTCCAGGCCGTACAATCACAATTTATAAGTTTCAAGGGATGGTTAGTAACCCCCTCAACCACCTCCAATCGGTTTCATTTGTTAACTCTTCATAAAATTTAAATTATGGAGTTTCCCTCCAAAAAACACATAACCGTTACTATTCAAATTTCTAACTATTAAACTATGCTTTTAATGGGCTTATTGAACGTTTTGACTTGTCTAATGATAAGATATGATGATGAAAACCTACATGAACCTATCAAATGACTCATCTACCATTTGAAATCCTAAAATCCTATCTCATGCCCAATTACAACTTTTTTCCACATATGAGTCCAACATTATAACTTTGTATGCTTCCATGAGCCATAATTGGTGCAAGGATTGCCCAATTGACTTCAAGAGATGCTCCATGACCTTTGTAATGCTTTGGATCTTCAATGTTCCCTTGATGAGCATGGGATGCTCCTGCATCACTTATCTTCATAAATAAATTCAAAACTAATTTATGTGATATTAACAACTACTATTTTGTATCTCATAGGAGACTCCTAGTGCACATGAGGTCTGACGAGACAATTATGTAGATTTGATGACGGGGCCACTCACGCCTGAGGAGGAGCCTACAATAGTAAGTTGTAGTTTTAATTCATGATTAAATATGTTATAAATTTAGCATGCTATGAATTATAATGTTATAGTTTAAATTATAGATTCATCTGACAAAGGTATTTGAACATATACAGCCCACGATCAGAGAGGTACCAGCATTGTCAAGGGCATACAAGAGGACTCCTGACCGGCGCAGGAGGTCGATGAGAGAGGTATTTATTATGAAATTTTGATAGTATTAATGTTCATTACGAAAAAGATCATTATGCATTTGAGTAATTCAATGTTAGATACATAGAATCATATAAATTTAGTAGTCTAACTTTGGGTTTTCCTTTTTTGTTTATGTAGGAGGCATCCAATCCACCTAGCGCAGCGAAGAGGCTGCATTTTGATCATCCACCAGCACCCTAGGATAGTATAGTTTTCGTAGGATGCATCATGAGACATTTTGAGATGGCATATGCCACATTGTATACAGAAACATTGATATTATACACATTCTGATGGCATGATCAGCCACATTTTGTATATGCATCTATGTATTTTGATATATATTTGAGTACTTTGTCTATGGATACATGATCTTTGATATATATTTGTGTAAAATTTTGTCTATGGATACATGTATTTTGATGTATATTTTTGTCATTTATGTGCACAATGATATACATATTAATTTAGTATCTAGTATTGTTCAATTTATTGTGGATCATGTGTCATGGCCTAAATTTTACTAGTAAAACACAACAAATTTTTTTTTTTTTTTTGTAGCTTATGAAGTTGCATAAGAAATTACATATTGTAAAACAAGGTTATCATTGAACAGGAGTTCAAGACTCATGTGAATAGTGTCATCCAGTTGTAACATTTTAGTCACAGGTGGTTTTCAAATAGATTGGATGACAGTCTAGTTCAAGTTAGCGTCACAAATCAAACGAGCAAGTTCAAGATACAACACTCATAAATTAGTGAGGTAATTCATATCCTAACAAGCCTCTGATACTAATATTCTATTAGGGTCTGTCGGTTGTATCATATGGACTAGGTCGTGATTCTAGCATGTAAGGGAAGGGGATCAGAATTACTTATTATCCTCATTACCAATGTACACACATTCATTAATCATTACAATATATATTAATGTGGAAATTACTATATGGTGTGGAAGTGTAGTATATCTTAATCGATTAAACACGCGTATCTAGAGAATTTAGATTTAGTACTCATCACATGAGCACCCTTAGTCAAATAAGAAAATGTGCACTTATCTACCACACTATATCGGATCTAACCATTGGAAATTAGAAAAGATATGCCCCAAAGGTAGCTTTGAAGTCTACATGATGGAGAAGGGGCCACTTGCATTGATAGTATCCATCATTCAACACATTAGTTACACAACTTATGGAATAAACAATTTGTTTTATGTGCCAAACGTGTATCATGTGCTTGCATCCATATCTTACTGGTTACAGGTCCTCTCGAAGATTGGACTAATACTGAGTCATTTTCTCCCTCTTTACTCTATTTAGTCATCCTTGTGCATTCTATCAACATTGCTTCCTCACCAAACTAGCACTCACTACAGTTTCCTAAACACAAAAATTACTATTTCAATACATAAATTAAACTCACTCTAACAAAAGACAATTACTAACCATCTAGCTCATCAACTACTAACTAATCTAGCTACATTGCCATGCTTTTACATTTACTATTTTAATTACTATAATTACTATACTATTACATTTACTTTTTACATTATTACATATAATTATTCACCATAAGCTCACTTTCTCACTATCAATATTATTATTATCAAAGCATGTTAAGATTCAAAGTAGTTTCATAGTACGAATTAGTAAGCACATAAAATGAGGAAATCTTAGTAAGTCTAAGGGCCAATTCAAAGTACTTAACTCAATAATAATTCATGATCTATATTTAAACACATCCTACTACACCATCGTTTTGAGTGTGTCAATTTCAATTTGTTAGATGAATTGTTTATGCAAGGACTAGGTGCAAGTGTATAAATAAGGTTTGTATATAACATAGCTTGTCATATCATGAAATTAATTTGATGGTTTCCTTGCTTAGAATTGCATTAAGCTTGGTAATTAAAATCAATGTTATCCATGCATGTGATATGAACATAAAATTTTCCTTCCAAATTATTGAGTGCACAACAAGATTGTAAGCAATCTACTAAGTTTTAAATTTATACAATCAATGGTATCACATAACATCTATGGATTGTTATTATCAACTAGTCATTTACAATACCACAAGGAGAAAACTTTCTTTCACATTTTCAAATGATAACAATGATGTCAAAGCAAATCTGTGACTCATACCAATGCTTTCATAACAATATAAACTCCAAATGAAACATGCATATACAACCTTATCAATTATTTCCTCTACACGTACATTAGGTAACAATGATACAATCTCCTTCCATCACAATGGGGCAACATAAGGGACTTTTCAAAATCATAAGGAACATGAACATTGAAAGATATGGACAATGAGTCACAATACAACAAGATGCACAATGGTGTCACACTAATCTACATGGAATGAACACCATTCAAGAACTCACATGAATGCTACTCCACAATGCAATGCAATGCATACTCCATTGATAAACTCCACACTTGCATATTTTCTTGACCATGCTAAAAGAAAGAAATGGAAAAGAAGCAAGTTTGAGATACCAACCTTGGTCCTAGCTAGGGTAAGGATAGTTGTATTAGAGCTCCCCTAATCTCCCTCCAAAACCTAACTGTCTCTAAAATTAGAGAGTGGGCTTACACCCCACTAGTTTGGCCAAGACCCTCTAATAAAGCCTTTCCACTAACTTATTTTAGCAAAAACACTAAGCCACTCCATCCTTACAAACTTGTCTCCTCTAATGGTTCATTGATAGCCCTCACGAGCTCTGAGTTATGACCCTCGAAGGATCGACCTCAAAATGCACTTAGAGCACCTTGGAGACTCCTCAGTACGGGGTGGCTGCAAATGATGGATGGTCTTCGTGGCCAGAAAAAGGGTGTGACTAGGGTTCACCCGCCCATTTGGAGCTAATGGCACTGACGATTCGATGCCAAGATCAGCAGTTTCAAAGTTACATTGTGGTGCACCTATGAACTGAGGCACACTGTGATTTTTGGCATCGAGCGAGATCGTTGTGCTGAATCCAAACAAAATGTGATCTCTCAAAAATGAGATACATTATTTTAGGCCTCAATATCACCGTCCTATAGCATTTGATAGTTCATCGATAGCCCTCACGAGCTCTGAGTTATGACCCTCGAAAGATCGACCTCAAAATGCACTTAGAGAACCTTGGGGACTCCTTGGTATGGGGTGGCCGCAAATGATGGATGGTCTCTATGGCCAGAAAAAGGGTGTGACTAGGTTTCACCCGCCCATCCAGAGCTAATGGCACTGACGATTCAATGCCAAGATCAGCGGTTTCAAAGTTACGTTGTGGTGCACCTATGAATTGAAGCACACTGTGAGTTTTGGCATCGAGCGAGATCATTGTGCTGAATCCAAATAGAATGTGATCTCTCAAAAATGAGATAGGTTATTTTAGGCCTCAACATTAGCATCTTGTAGTATTCGATAGTTTATCGATAGCCCTCACGAGCTCCGAGTTATGACCCTCAAAAGATCGACCTCAAAATGCACTTAGAGAACCTTGGGGACTCCTCGGTACGGGGTGGCCACGGACGATAGAGGGTCTCTGTGGTTGGAACAAGGGTGTCACTACGATTCACCCACCCACTCAGAGCTAATGGCACTGACTTGTAGCCGTTAGGAGTTAGATTTTGAAAAGTTGTCAAGAAAGGTTGACCCCTTTGACTTGTATCATGAAAGGTTGCTTTGTGCCTTGCTTGATTGTTTGAAGACTACTCCATGTGTCACTATCTTTCTTGGAAAACAAATTACTTTTCAACATCAAGCTTGCAATATTATCAATTATTGTCAAACTTTTTCAACCAAGTCAAAACGTCAAGTGCAAATATTTGTTTGCATTTTTTGCTAAGGGGAGTTTCATAAATTGACTTTGATTTTCTATGTCTCTAGTGCTTGAACATGCTTAAAATGGCTCTTTGGTCTTAGAGCTATTGGTATTTTCTAACTTTATGGTCTATGATATGCATACTAAGAATTTCTTTCACTAAATGGTTTCCTTGATCTATTGACTACACTTAAATTTGTTCACTTGTCATCTCTCTTTCTTTATCTACATTGCTATTTGGGATTTTTTCGTAGCTCTTGATTTGAGTCACTAGTGTTGTAACCTGCTTGGACAATTTGTTTGACAAGTCACTCATTCATTTCTACATCTCTTTGACATGTGAACACTCTACCTCTCTAGTTTGGACATCAAGTTATCTTGTGTCATCTTATTAGCTTCCTCTAGTCTCCTTCATGCTTTATTATCTATCTACCACTATGGTATTCAAAGCTTGTGCTACCAAACCTCAACCAAATCTAGATGATCATGATATCCTCCATGCCACTAAAGAGTTTCACGATCTATATGTTCAATACAAAGAGCTAGAAGAGACAAATAATCTTTCTTAACTTCATCTCTCTAAGCACATGATAGAAATCAATTCTAAACTTGAGAAAAGGTTAGAGGAGAATATTGCATTCTTAAATTAATCTCCCTTAAGACCTTTACATACACACGGGTCATCTTCTTCAAGGTCTACATATTCTACGCCAAGACATCAAATATCTTCATCTTCTAGATCTAAAGACCTCTTTAGAGAACAAGCAAGTGATACCTCCTTTGAGCCTATGCCAAACTTTCATTATGGACCTATCTTTGACCAAGATAGTGATGAAGACATGGATGCATTCTATTCACTTAAGAAACAACAAAATTCTCATGGAGAAATTTTTGAGAGAACTTTTACTCCATTGGAAGATTCTCATGATAACATCTTGCAAACACTTCTTGATAATGAATCCATCACATTACTAGACAATTCTAGACCTTATGAACCCAAAATCAAAACCTCCATGGTGGAGAAATTATCATTATTGCCACTTCCATGGAAGAAAATTTCATAAAACTAAAGATTCCATAGTGTTGAAACATAAAATCGAATATCTCATTTATGATTGGATTGTTGATACCTCTAATGACTCATCACAAGATCATGCTGATGAACCTATGTCAAGTGATGATTTCCTTGAAACCTTCACTTCTTATAACACTAATGAACCTCCTAAAGTGCCAAAGCTTCAAAAATGCCTCCACCAAACAAAGAACCTAATTCTTTCCATATAGACCATGTGTACCCTCAAGGGCTACAATTAAATGAAAATCAAGCTAACCTTCACTTGTCTGCAAACCTTTTCCATGCTACTAAGACTAAAGATCCTCAACATTCATGCAATACTATGATTACTATGCCCACTTTAGCTAATCCTGCATTATTTCTTTAAGATTCTATCATGCACACCTCACATTTTCCCTTGTCCTTAGAAGGTGCTCCATATCAAGATGACTCTCAAAAGGAAAAATATATAAATAAAGATCAAGATCAAACACCTTTTCATCTCATCCAAAATTTCACCTTTCTATATCCTGTGTGTTACCCACCTCCTACATATGATGAGGATACCATTTCCACTACCTCCATTGAGCTTACTAAAACTTATGGGAAAAGTGACCTTTCTATGCTATATAAAGAAAGATGTCAAGATCAAAGTGTACCCTCATGTTCTACTTCTCCATATCCACTTCAAAACTATGGTCAACATTCAAACACTCCTATCAAAGGTCTTTCTCCTATAAAAGGTACTCATGAGTCTATTGATGACTTTGGTCATGCTACTCACTCTAAAGATTTTGAAATCCCTAGTCACTATCCCTTTGCATTTTGTAATTCTATCCTTGGTCCTTATCCATCTAATCTAAAGTCTTCAAACATTCTCCTACACTTTCTACTTCTAGCTCTCCAAAGTCTCTCTTGAAAGACTTTAATATTGAACATAAATCTAAGTTGACATTCAATATTCCAAAGGCTTCCACTCCATTTTCTTCCAAACATCTTTCTCAAAAGCTTACAAATATTCCACTCAATCTTCTTCTAGCATTGTCCTACCAGCTCATACATCTAAACCTTGATCTATTTCCTCCATGATTCCTCCATCATTCGGAAACCCTCCAAGGTGTGTGTAAATGTTGCTCTTCCCCACTTTGTCACCTACCCTTATGCAATGTTTTCAAAGCTACACTTACCTACTATCCATACTCATACAATCCTTCCAAGGAATGAACTCTTATCCTACTATCATCTCACTTCCTTCACCCTATCAACATTATTGAGCATACTTATCTATGGTCTTGTCTTATAATAATAACTTATCTTTCCTTTAGGAACACTATCTAACTTGAAAATAGTTGACCTATTTCTAAATTTTTTTTTAAAAATAGAAAAGAAGATAAAAAATGTGCCTTGGTGAAAACCATTATCTTATCCATGAGATTCCCTATTTTACTTTCTCATTCACTCATAGCCTTCATATCCAACTTCATATCATGTCATTATGCATGTGTTATCTTGCTTATTGGCTTTAATTGCGTATCCTACATGCTATCTTCTTTCATGGATTTCATGGCTTATCCCAAATGTGCTTCATACAACTTTTCAATATGAAAGTCTTTCAAAACATTATACAATATTATGAATCTTTATGCTTTCAAATGCTATGATTGGTTGCAAAATGGAAGAAATCAAGTATTCTAATTGTTCATCCATACTTTCAAGATTTTTCTTATTTGATTAGTTTGATAAAAATAGTTTTAATAATCATAATGTCAGCTTTATGTCAAATAAGGAAAAAGCCAAATTTGTAATAAGATATCTGCATGCAATTATCTTTCATATAGTTATAAATGCTCTTAAAATTGTCCTTATAGCCTTGTATCACATACAAATATGATTTGCAAGAACTTGTTCAATATCTTCCTCTTATAATTCCTTACAAAGAACCTACCAAAATACAAAAACCATATACAAAAAAGTACACATTTTACATCATAATACATCATAAATTTTAGAAATTCTCCCCAATACCACCCCCCTCCAACTCTTCATGATGTACCTACATTCCAATATCATAAAAAAATTAGTAACTTATTGTATTAAACAAGATAATCATCAATTCATTAAATCATTATGAAGAAAATAACATAAGAAGTCTATATACCTAGTCGAGTATTCCAATAAGGTCCTCTTTCTATTTTAGGGTCTCCAACAGGGCTTCATGATCAGCATTAGCAATAGTAAAAAGTTCTTTTACTTTTGGTCTTCCTTGATGCTTCAATAACTTTACATTTGTTGCTATAATAAGATGCGAATATATGAGAATTACTTTGTGCTTCTGATAGTCTTCGAATGTAGGAATTTCGTTCCTTCTAAGCATGTATGTATGCAGCCATGTTCCAGCAACAACCACTGAACTAGTAGGACATGTGAATCCATCGTCATCTATGATCAGTTGTGCAAGTTTTTGTTTGCCTCTTACACTACGTGCTAACCAATAATTAGATTTCTCATCATTCCCCTATGGTGCAACCAATGCAAAGACATGTCCTGGCTGAAGTAGATCTGATAGATGGTTATGCTCAAGTGAACTTTCCATTTCATCATTTTTGATAGAGGGTATGATAGATAATGGAGTAAGATAATGTGGAGCCCATGTGTCCACCCACTCACTTGACTCACAGTGATCCCAATCACACTGAAAACAAGTACGACAAAAACAAGCTAGTTGTCATGTCCAAATGGTCCATGTACTAGAATCAGAGCTTCGAAATGAATGCATTTTTGATGAGTCTCTCACTGTAGCACAATCTGATCTATCACCTATGGACCCTTCCTCAACCAACCAAAAGAACCTGCGTACCACTGAATCAAGAGTCCCCCCCTGTGATAATGCTAAACTACACCAATCAACAATGCTACGAGCATCAAGAAGCTCTGTTGTTGAAATCTTTAGTTGCTCCTTAACTAGAGCTCTCTTCACACATGCCCCTGCTCCATGATGTTCCCCTTTTCCATGGCTGGACTCAAAAAAACTCCAAATATGAGGCACCTCTCTCTCTACGTGCATCCTACACAACCAATAAAACATGCAAGCATTTTTGAATTGACCTGTACAGTTATCTGACCAAATCATATTTCTATCCATAGCAATTGCATGCTCATGTAAGAAATCAAAAAATTCTCAAAACAATGTTGCACAAACTCGTGAGAGTGAGATCTATAATCACTCATAAAAAAATGATACTCTCTAATAATCTTTCGATTATCTTCCGCACTATCAGGGGCATGTCTACATGTTATGTGAACAAAAATTACAATCTAAATGGAGTTGTAATACTGAGATTGTGTCTCATTTTGAGGTTGCAATGTGTAGTTCTCAGCAAAATCAACAACTGATATAATAGTGCCAATGGAAAAAGTCTCCTTACATGTTCCAAATTGTTGATCCAACCACTCAGACCTATGACTATATCTTGCATACTTGTAAAAAAGATTTGCCTTGAAATCTGAAATAAAATTAGCCACACTGATATCTTTTCCAACCAATTCACATCTAGAGCTCTCACTCCCATTCTTCAATGTGTATTTCACCGTTTCATATACCCTTTTTTTCAGTATTGTCTTTCCAAGATCTTGTTCGCACCCCTCATGGAAACATGTGTCAAACTTGGATAAGCCACCACATTTTGAACACTTCTCATTTAAGCAAGCATTTTTATAAAAGGAACAACCATCAAATCTACGACATAAGAGTTGATCTAGCAAGTCTCTTGATGATTTTGGAAGCCCACTAGCCCCACAATCCTCCAACATTTCTTTACTATGCAAAGTAGAATGGATGGAGCGTAATAGTTCATGGTGTATAGAAAACTCAACATGATATTTGCAACAACATGTATTTCGAATTTTGAGTGGCACACAATAAAATGGCTTCAAAGATTCAAAAGCCCGTTGTGATATATGAAGACTTGGATGACTCTCTCTAAATTGTTTGAACAACATAGTTTGACTTACCTCTAAATGGTGTTTAGGATGTGGCATGCGGTCTCTGATGCCAATTCTCAACTTTAAGAAATCTTTAGCATTGGGTGATACTCGTGAGTTAGAGTGCCAAAATTGTGTAATTTCTTCCTTCACATCGTCGGATAGCTTCTTATCAAAACGTGAAAGTCTCCCACCAAATGCCCATGTTTCATTTTGAAGAGGATCATTAATTTTCTCTCGTCGACTAAGTGCTCTTCTCAAAGTAGTACAATTTAGATTCAAATTATTACAAGTTTGTCTCATATATCTACCCTTTCTCAAATGATGACTTACCAAAGAGGTTGTAATGACCCTTTGAACAACTCTATTATCCTTCTCTCTGCTATTTTTCCCAATGCTATTGAGAGCACTGAAAAGATTCTTCATGATAATGGCATTTCTTTCCAACTTTTTATTGACATGAATCTTCAATTTGGAAAGCATAGGTCTCATCTTTTGCATCTTTAATAAGTGCATGAAAAGCTGACATTGCTCTACCATTGTCTTGTTGTCGAAAAAAATTTGATATAGTCTTGAAGCCCATAACCAAATGTTTCGTTCTATTTTTTTTTCCTTCCAAACTAGTAATAATCGTTTCATCAGTTTCAATTATCCATTTTGGTGTTTTAGAACTTTCATGTCGATTATAATTAGGAGATATGTAAGGTTCTTGTGCATTAGGTTCCTGTGCATTGTCATCTTCGACATGGTCAATTATGCAATCTGGATTATGACTTGGTGGCATTTCTTCTTCAAAATTTTTATTCTCCAAATTTTCAATTTTGGCATTATCGTTTTCAATAGGTACATTTTCATTCCCCAACTATACATATTCATTATCTGACTCTATGATTTCACCTTCGATTAATTCATCATCAACTTGACTGATATTTAGCATACCTTGTCTTTTTTTTCGGTGTTCCATTTTGTCCCTTTCCCTATATGCCGCAATGTCTTCATTGGATATCTTCCTTTTGCGTTTATCCTTTCGACGACTGCTGCTCCCCATTCAGATGACAAATTCAAGCACCTAAGGTTATATTTTCGAATTTTTTTGATTAGTTGGGCCCCAAAATGCAACTTTTTCCAAAACCTGTGAAAATAGAAGTGAAAAAGTGATGTTGTCGGGTCTGCAGGGATAGGGAATTATTGGGAATTAGTGCTAGTAAAATCGAATATCCGATTTAAAATCAGATATCCGATCCAAAATCTGATATCCGATTATGTAAAAAAAAATTTTGGGGAGAAAACTTGCTATAATTTCCCTCCTTTGCCATAATTATATTAATATTATGAAAATCATTGGAGGGAAACTGACTTTGCTTTATTACTAAGCTAATAGTATAGCAATATTAATATATAATAGTATCAATATTATAATAGTATTAATATATAATAGTATTAATATATAGAAATATTAATATATAGTATTAATATAGCTATAGTATCAATATTATTATTATACCCATAATAATATTAATATTATTACTATAGATATAATAGTGTAAATATTTAGTGTTTATTTATATTATTATTATTATGCTACAGTATAGTATTAATATATATATTATTATTATAGCTATAATGGTATTATTATTATTACTATAGATATAATAATATTAATATTTAATTTTTTTTTTATATTATTATTATTATTATTATTATAAAATAGTATAAATAGTATATATATATATATCCTTTCATTATTTAACCCATATACATACGAACGATTCAAATATGTCCTTATGGATCCTAGGACCCATAGGGACATATGTCGTAGATTAAAGGGTCAAAGGGGGTCATAGGTCACCCTTTGACCCATATGAATGATTCGAATATGTCCCTATAGGTCCTAGGACCCATAGGGACATATGTCGTCGTTTAATGGGTCAAAGGGGGACATAGGTCACCCTATGACCCCCTTTGACCCATATGAATGATTCGAATATGTCCCTAGGGGTTCTAGGACCCCTAGGGACATATGTCATCGTTTAATGGGTCAAAGGGGGTCATAGGGTGACCTATGACCCCCTTTGACACATATGAACAATTAGAATATGTTCCTAGGAGGACCCCTAGGGACATATGTCATCGTTTAATGGGTCAAATTGGGTCATAGGTCACCTATGACCCCCTTGACCCATATGAACAATTCGAAATGTCCCTAAGGGTTCAAGGACCCCTAGCGACATATGTCATTGTTTAATGGGTCAAAGGGGGTCATAGGTCACCCTATGACCCCCTTTGACCCATATGAACGATTCGAATATGTCCTTATGAGTCCTAGGACCCCTAACGAAATATGTCATTGTTTAATGGGTCAAAAGGGGTCATAGGTCACCCTATGACCCCCTTTGATCCATATGAACGATTCAAATATGTCCCTAGGGGTTATAGAACCTCCAGAGACAAATGTCATCATTTAATGGGTCAAAGGGGGTCATAGGTCACCCTATGACCCCTTTTGACCTATATGAACAATTCGAATATGTCCCTAGGGGTTCTAGGACCCCTAGAGACATATGTTGTCGTTTAATGGGTAAAAGGGGGTCATAGGTCAACTATGACCCCCTTGACCCATATGAACGATTTGAATATGTCCCTAGGACCCCTAGATACATATTCGAATCGTTCATACTGGTCAAAGGGGGTCATAGGTCACCCTATGACCCCTTTTGACCCATATGAACAATTTGAAATGTCCTTAGGGGTTCTAGGACCCCTAGCAACATATGTCGTCGTCTAATGGGTCAAAGGGGGTCATAGGTCACCTATGACCCCCTTGGCCCATATGACTGAATATGTTCTTAGCGGTCAGAGGACCCCTAGCGACATATGTCATCGTTTAATGGGTCAAAGAGGGTCATAGGTCACCCTATGACCCCCTTTGACCCATATTACACATTCGAATATGTCCCTAAGGGTTCTAGGACCCCTAGAGACATATGTCATCATTTAATGGGTCAAAAAGAGTCATAGGTCACCCTATGACCCCCTTTGACCCATATTACCTATTTAAATATGTCCCTAGGGGTCCTAGGACTCCTAGGGACATATGTCGTCATTTAATGGGTCGAAGGGACCTATGACCTCCTTTGACCCATATTACCCATTCGAATATGTCCCTAGGGGTTCTAGGACCCCTAGAGACATATGTCGTCATTTAATGGGTCAAAGGAGGTCATAGGATGACCTATGACCCCCTTTGACCCATATGACTGATTCAGACATATGGGTCAAAGGGCCTTTGACCCATAAGAATGATTCGAATATGTCCCTAGGGGTCCTAGGACCCTTAGGGACATATGTCATCGTTTAATGGGTCAAAAGGGGTCATAGGTCACCCTATGACCCCCTTTGACCCATATGAACGATTCGAATATGTCCCTGTGGGTCCTAGGACCCCTAGGGAGATATGTCATTGTTTAATGGGTCAAAGGGGGTCATAGGTCACGCTATGACCCCCTTTGACCCATATGAACGATTCGAATATGTCCCTATGGTTCCTAGGACCCCTAGGGACATATGTCATCGTTTAATGGGTCAAAAGGACTTATGACCCCCTTTGACCCATATGAACAATTCGAATATGTCCCTAGGGGTCCTAGGACCCCTAGGGACATATGTCGTCATTTAATGGGTCAAAGGAGGTCATAGGTCATGCTATGACCCCCTTTGATCCATATGAACGATTCGAATATGTCCCTAGGGGTCGTAGGACTTCTAAGGACATATGTTGTCGTTCAATGGGTCAAAAGAACCTTTGACCCCCTTTGACCCATATGGCCCATTCGAATATGTCCCTAGGGGTCCTAGGACCCCTAGGGACATATGTTGTCGTTTAATGAGTCAAAGGGGGTCATAGGTCACCCTATGTCTCCCTTTGACCCATATGAACGATTTGAATATGTCTGTAGGGGTCCAATGATCCCTAGAGACATATGTCGTTGTTTAATGGGTCAAAGGGAGTCATAGGTCACCCTATGAGCCCTTTTGACCCATAAGAATGATTCAAATATGTCTCTAGGATTCTTTTGACCCCTAGGGACATATGTCGTCATATAATGGGTCAAAAGGGGTCATAGGTCACCCTATGACCACCTTTGACCTATATGAACAATTCGAATATGTCCTTAGTGGTACTAGAACCCCTAGGGACATATGTCATCGTTTAATGGGTCAAAGAGGGTCATAAGTCACCCTATGACCCCCTTTGACCCATATGGCCTATTTGAATATGTCCCTAGGGTTCCTAGGACCTTTAGGGACATATGTCATCGTTTAATGGGTCAAAGGGAGTCATAAGTCACCTTATGACCCCCTCTAACCAATTTCAACAATTTGAATATTTCGTTAGGGGTCTTATGACCCCTAGGGATATATGTCATCGTTTAATGGGTCAAAGGGAGTCATAGGTCACCCTATGACTACCTTTGACCCATATGAACAATTCGAATATGTCCCTAGGGGTTCTACGACCCTTAGAGACATATGTCATCGTTTAATGGGTCAAAGGGGGTCATAAGTCACCCTATGACCCCCTTTGACCCATATGAACGATTCGAATATGTCCTTAGGGGTCCTAGGACTCCTAAGGACATATGTCATTCTTTAATGGATCCAAGGGGGTCAATGGTCACCCTATGACCCCCTTTGACCCAAATGAACAATTCAAATATGTTCCTAGGGGTTATAGGATCCCCAGAGACATATATCATCATTTAATGGGTCAAAGTGGGTCATAGGTCACACCTATGACCCCCTTTGACCCATATGAACAATTTGAATATGTCCCTAGGGGTTCTAGGACCCCTAGCGACATATGTCATTGTTTAATGGGTCAAAGGGTGTTAGATTATGGTGACTGATTAGGAAAGTACTGTACATACTTCATAAATAGTGGCGTTCGGGGCATCGCCCCGAAAAAAAATAAATTTAAGAAGTAGCCGACATATTATGGCCGATATATGGCCGACATGTTATAACCCTAAAGCGGTTTAATACTTGTATAAAAAGGGCTTAGGGTTGGGTATTTTTTATATGTGGTGATACGAAATTGGTTCTTGCAGTGGTATTGAGCTGTAAGGGATTACGGATTGTAATCAGGTTGTAATCACTGGATTGTAATAAGATCGGACTTGCTGTTTGGTGGACGTAGCCCAGGGATTAGGTGAATGACTTTAAATCTTGGTGCCTTGTGTTCATTTCTGTGTGTTCTATTATTTTTGTTATTGGTTATATTTGCATGTAGTTTTTATTTTTGTCTATGGTTTATCCTAACAAAAGGGGTTTTAGGTCAACTATGACCCCCTTGACCCATATGAACGATTTGAATATGTCTTTAGGGGTCCTAAGACCCCTAGGGACATATTCGAATCGTTCATATGGGTCAAAGGCTTTGACCCATATGAACAATTCGAAATGTCCCTAGGGGTACCCCTAGAGACATATGTCATCATTTAATGGGTCAAAGCCCTTGACCCATATGAACAAATATGGTCCTAGGGGTCTGAGGACCCCTAATGACATATGTCATCGTCTAATGGGTCAAAGAGGGTCATAGGTCACCCTATGACCCCCTTTGACCCATTAAATGATGACATATGTCCCTAGGGGTCCTAGAACCCCTAGGGACATATGTCGTCATTTAATGGGTCAAAGGGACCTATGACGTCCTTTGTCTTATATTACCCATTCAAATATGTCCCTAGGGGTTCTAAGACCCCTAGAGACATATGTCATCATTTAATGGGTCAAAGGGGGTCATATGTCACCCTATGACCCCCTTTGACCCATATGAACAATTTGAATATGTCCCTATGGGTCCTAGGACCCCTAGGGACATATGTCATCGTTTAATGGGTCAAAAGGGGTCATAGGGTGACCCCCTTTGAACATATGTCGTCGTTTAATGGGTTAAAGGGAGTAATAGGTCACCCTATGACCCCTTTTGACCCATAGGAATGATTCGAATATGTCCCTAGGGGTCCTAGGACCCCTAGGGACATATGTCATCGTTTAATGGGTGAAAGGGGGTCATAAGTCACCCTATGACCCCCTTTGACCCATATGGCCCATTCGAATATGTCACTAGGGGTGATAAGACCCCTACAGACATATGCCGTCGATTAATGGGTCATAGGTCACCTTATGATCCCCTTTAACCCATAGGAATGATTCGAATATGTCTCTAGGGGTCTTAGGACCCCTAGGAACATATGTCGTCGTTTAATGGGTCGAAGGGTCCCCTTTGACCTATATGAACAATTCGAATATGTCCTAATGGGTCTTAGGACCCCTAGGGACATATGTCATCGTTTAATGGGTCAAAGGGGACCTATGACCCCCTTTGACCCATATGAACGATTTGAATATGTCCTTAGGGGTCCTAGGACTCCTAAGGACATATGTCATCGTTTAATAGGTCAAAGGGGGTCATAGGTCACCCTATGAACCCCTTTGACCCATATGAACGATTCAAATATGTCCTTGTGGGTCTTAGGACCCCTAGGGACATATGTCGTCGTTTAATGGGTCAAAAGGGGTCATAGGTTTTGCTATGACCCCCTTTGACCCATATGAACGATTCGAATATGTTCCTAGGGGTCATAGGACCTCTAGGGACATATGTCATAATTCAATGGGTCAAAAGGGGTCATAGGGGTGACCTATGACCCCCTTTGACCCATATGGCCCATTCGAATATGTGCCTAGGGGTCTTAGGACCCCTAGGGACATATGTTGTCGTTTAATGAAAAAAAGGGGGTCATAGGTTACCCTATGTCTCCCTTTGACCCATATGAATGATTCAAATATGTCTGTAAGGGTCCCATGACCCCTAGGGACATATGTTGTCGTTTAATGGGTCAAAGGGAGTCATAGGTCACCCTATGACCCCCTTTGACCCATAGGAACGATTCGAATATGTCTCTAGGATTCTTAGGACCCCTAGGGACATATGTCATCGTTTAATGGGTCAAACGGGGTCATAGGTCACCCTATGACCCCCTTTGACCCATATGAACGATTCGAATATGTCCCTAGGGGCTATAGGTCCCCTAGAGACATATGCCATCATTTAATAGGTCAAAAGGGGTCATAGGTCACCCTATGACCCCTTTTGACCCATATGAACGATTTGAATATGTCCTTGTGGGTCCTAGGACCCCTAGGGACATATGTCGCCATTTAATGGATCAAAGGGGGTGATAGGTCACCCTATGATCCCCTTTGACCCATAGGAATGATTCAAATATATCCCTAGGGTTCTTAGGACACCTAGGGACATATTTCATCGTTTAATGGGTCAAAAGGGGTCATAGGGTCACCCTATGACCCCCTTTGACTCATATGAACGATTCAAATATGTCCTTAGGGGACCTAGGACCCCTAGGGACATATGTCATCGTTTAATGGGTCAAAGGGGGTCATAGGTCATGCTATGACCCCCTTTGACCCATATGAGTGATTCGAATATGTCCTTAAGTGTCCTAGGACCCCTAGGGACATATGTTATCGTTTAATGGGTCAAAGGGGCTCATAGGTCATGCTATGACCCCCTTTGACCTATATGAATGATTCAAATATGTCCCTAGAGGTCGTAGGACCTCTAGGGACATATGTCGTCGTTCAATGGATCAAAAGGGGTCATAGGTCACCCGATGACCCCCTTTGACCCATATGGCCTATTCGAATATGTCCCTAGGGGTCCTAGGACCCCTAGGGACATATGTTGTCGTTTAATGGGTCAAAGGGGGTCATAGGTCACCCTATGTCTCCCTTTGACCCATATGAACGATTCGAATATGTCTGTAGGGGTCCCATGACCCCTAGGGACATATGTCATCATTTAATGGGTCAAAGGGAGTCATAGGTCACCCTATGACCCCCTTTGACCCATAGGAATGATTCAAATATGTCCCTAGGATTCTTAAGACCCCTAGGAACATATGTCATCGTTTAATGAGTCAAATGGGGTCATAGGTCACCCTATGACCACCTTTGACTCATATGAACGATTCAAATATGTTCGTAGGGGTACTAGAACCCCTAGGGACTTATGTCATCGTTTAGTTGGTCAAAGGGGGTCATAAGTCACCCTATGACCCCCTTTGACCCATATGGCCCATTCAAATATGTCCCTAGGGGTCCTAGGACCCCTAGAGACATATGTCATCGTTTAATGGGTCAAAGGGGGTCATAAGTCACCCTATGACCCCCTCTGACGAATTTGAACAATTTGAATATGTCCTAAGGGGTCTTATGACCCCTAGGGATATATTTTGTCATTTAATGAGTCAAAGGGAGTCATAGTTCACCCTATGACCCCCTTTGACCCATATGAACAATTCAAATATGTCCCTAAGGGTTCTAGGACCCCTAGAGACATATGTCGTTGTTTAATGGGTCAAAGGGGGTCATAGGTCACCCTATGACTCCTTTTGACCCATATGAACAATTCGAATATGTCTTTAGGGGTCCTAGCACCCCTAAGGACATGTGTCATCGTTTAATGGGTTAAAGGGGGTCATAGGTCACCCTATGACCCTCTTTGACTGATATAAATGATTCGAATATGTCCCTAGGGGTTATAGGATCCCCATAGACATATGTCATCATTTAATAGGTCAAAGGGGGTCATAGGGTCATATGAACAATTAGAATATGTCCCTAGGGGTTCTAAGACCCCTAGAGACATATGTCATCATTTAATGGGTCAAAGGGGGTCATAGGTCACGTATGACCCCCTTGACCCATATGAACAATTTGAATATGTCCCTCTAGGACCCCTAGAGACATATTCGAATCTTTCATATGGGTCAAACGGGGTCATAGGTCACCCTATGATCCCCTTTGACCCATATGAACAATTCGAAATGTCCTTAGGGGTTCTAGGACCCCTAGAGACATATGTCATTGTTTAATGGGTCAAAGGGGGTCATAGGTCACTTATGACCCCCTTGACCCATATGAACGAATATGTTCCTAGGGGTCCAAGGACCCCTAGCAACATATGTCATCATTTAATAGGTCAAAGAGGGTCATAGGTCATGCTATGACCCATTTTGACCCATATTATCCATTCGAATATGTCCCAAGGTTTCTAGGACCCCTAGAGACATATGTTGTCATTTTATGGGTCAAAGAGAGTCATAGGTCACCCTATGACCCTTTTGACCCATATTACCCATTCGAATATGTCTCTAGGGGTCCTGAGACCCCTAGAGATAAATGTCGTCATTTAATGGGTCAAAGGGACCTATGACCCCCTTTGACCCATATTACCCATTCGAATATGTTCTTAGGGGTTCTAGGACCCCTAGAGACATATGTCGTCATTTAATGGGTCAAAGGGGGTCATAGGTCACCCTATGACCCTCTTTGACCCATATGAATGATTCAAATTACTCTCTCAGGGTCCTAGGTCCTGTAGGGACATATATCATCATTTAATGAGTGAAAAGTAGTCATAAGTCACCCTATGACCCCTTTTGACCCATATTAACCACTGTAATTTGTCCCTAGGGCTCCTAGGACCCCTAAGGACATATGTCGTTGTTTAATGCGTCAAAGGGGGTCAATGGTTGTCCTATGACCCCCTTTGACTCATATATATTAATATGTATACATATTTAATATAATAGATATGTATATTATTAACATATATAATATACTTATAACGTTATTATATATATTAATAACAGATATATATATATATATATATATATATATATATATATATATATATATATATATATATATATATATATTACTTTATTATATTTAATGAAAATATTATGTTATTATATATATATATATATTAATAACATACATATTAATATAAATAAATAATTATAATACATATTATATATTTATATTTAATATATTACATTATTATATATATATATATATATTATACATATTAATATAATAATAGAAGACATATTATATTTAATGAAAATATTACGTTATTATATATATATTAATAACATACATATTAATATTATAATATATAATACGTATTTTATATTTATATATATATATATATAAATTACGTTATTATATTTAGTAAAAATAATAATTATATAAGTTATATTTATAGATTGTAATAAGATTAACATAATATATTATTATATATTGCTAGATTATATTTTATATCTTTACATTACGTTTATATATATATATATATATATAATGTATTAAAATACGCCTTTACATAGTAATATAAGTGAATAAACTTATAAATAATAAGCTATGATGTTTAAACCCAATTTTCCCTCTAAAATGGGTTTGGATTTTGAATTTTCCAATCGCAACATATCGGATATCGGATTAATAATCGGATATCGGATATCTGATTAGGCTTGGTATTTACCAAGCCTACCCGGTCAACCAAAAAGACGTGTTTGAAGAGGGTTTTAGTGATACTCAGACTTTGGGTAGCCGTCTGACAATGTTATTTTGATCGAAATTGAATAAAATGAAAATATTTTTTTAATTTCGTTCTCTAGATTCCATCAATATAATTTCTGTCAAATTCTGAGTTCAATAAGTATTTATTAGTTAATTATCAATGAAGATAATTGTAAAGTGCTGATTGACATACTGATTGAAAAATAGCTATAACTTTCAACCGGTATAACATTTTTTAAATCTAAAAGTTGCATCACATTCTATACTTCAGCTAGTATAAGAAAAAAAAAATTAAATTTGGTAAAATTTTCTATTAGTTAGGGTGGTCAGACATGGGACTTTTTTTTTCGAAAAAATTTTGGTAGAAAATTCATATTTAATTATTTATTTGGAATAAAAATACCAAAAAATATGCGTCACATCCAAGCATGAGTCTATTTTTCATATCTATAATCATATTAAAAAAATATTATGATTTGATTTTGATTAAGGTGGTTAGACATACACCTACTTTTTATTTTCGCCCTGAAATTTTCTTAGTACTGCATTAAAATTCAAACTTTTGACCAATTAATTTTTTTTTCTCCTTATAAGGCCTAGTAATTTAGAAACTACATTCAATTTCTTACAGATTATTTTCTTACAACTTTTTGATATAAAGTCCATAACCACTTCAAAATTATGTGTCAAGTTGACATAAACCTGATTTGCTGATTTTTCACTACCACTTAAGGCCATATTTTGGTACACCATGATCTTGCACATACCCTGCAGGTGTGAGACAATTTGGGCAAATTTCGGCAGGCGTGAGACAAAGTCCAATTGGAGTGAACTCCAAAAGGAAAGCCTATAGGCTAATGAGTGAAATCTAAAATAAAAGGAAGCTAGTGTTGGCAATTAATTTTCATTTCTAGACATTCATAAGAAATTTAACTAGGAGTTTTGTATAGTTTTCTGTTGAGAAATATGTCTCATACTTGCAAGCCTCCAACCCAATAGTGCATGCCTCCAATGCAATAGTGCATGCATGTTTGACACATGGTCAAACATGGAATCCTCCAACCCAATAGTGCATGCATGTTTGTCACATGCTCAAATATGGAAGCCTCCAACTCAATGGTACATGCCTCTAATGCAATAGTGCATGCATGTTTTAATGATCAAAGTTGGAAGCCTCCAATGTAATAGTGCATGGATGATTTTTAATTATGTGACATGGTCAAACTTGGTTAGGTTAGAATTTCTAATTAGGTGCCTACCAAAGTTTGGTGAAACATGACCAAACTTGGAATTTTTAATTGTCACCAACCAAAGTTTGGTAGCACATAGTCAAATGAGGGTTGGTGGCACATGGTATGGGTTGGTAAAATGGGGATAGGTAGACTTGATTTATCACATGTATTATGTAAAACACTTGGTGGTTTTGTGGGAGCTTCCATCTATAAAAGCAACCACAAGGGTAGTTGTTGTAAGAAGAAGAACAAGAAGGCCAAATATAGTAGAATTGTCATAAGTGGCAGAAGGGCTAAAGAGCCAAGGTTAAGTAGCATAGCCAAGGAAAGAATTTTTGAAGCATGGCATGTGATGTGTGGTCTCATGTTTGTACACATGAAGTGCGTGTAAGTGGTTGTGGCTTTGAAAGCTATCATCTTTGTATTGTAATGTTATTCCGCTAATTAATGCAAGATGGATGGATGCTTTCTGGAGGCTAGGTTTTTCCCTCAATGAGGGTTTCCCAAGGTATATCTTGTGTCACATATGATGGGTATGCTGTCTGTTCTCTTGATGTGAATTCTAAGTGCTCATTTGTTTTAAGTTCTATTATGGGTTATGTGGAAATTGTAGTTAAATTAACAACAAGTTTTTCCTTCATTTCTGTGACTTGTTTCTAGTTTCTCATAGTTTTAGCTACTAATCTTTTTGTTGATTTGTTTTTTTTAACTTGTTGAAATCACACTATTTGTGAGTTATCTTTTGAACTATTTTATGACTTATATTAGTTTTGTTGGGTTTATTGGAATAATTGTTGAACACAAAAAGCACATTAGAATAAAAAAGATATAGTTTAAAATTGAAAAATTAGAACAACAAAAAAAAAATCAAAATTATAAAAGATCTTCTTATAATACTATAGCTTATGAGGTCATAGATTTTTGTTACCATACAAGCCTTAGTATCACTTTTACACTTAATCACACCTTCAATTTTCTAAAATTCATAGGCCAAAAGCAACTGTACAACCTTTATTTCAAATTTTCTTCACTTATTTCTTTAGTGTAGACATTTTGGAGGTGTAATTTTGGGAGGGCTTGCTTTAGTTGTGTTTTTATCTTGACGATTTGTAGGAATTGTGTGGTATGGTGGATGGTGAAGTTAAGAGAAAGTGATTTTTAATTTGGGAAATGACGAATAAACATGCTTTTTCTTTTTTCCAGATTTCTTTTTTTCTTGATTTCATTCTTTGATCTATGATTTTCAACTATATAGTTTCTTAAAATGCATGATTTGTAGGAGCGATGCATAGTGATTTCTTATCTTGGTTAATAAGAATTTATTAGAATTTTCAAGTTTTTTTTAACGATCATTAGTTCATCTACATCTATATAAATATTGCAGGTATGTATGGTAATTTCAGCCAATCAAGAAAACAATATTCATATTTAATGTTTCCATTCATCCTAATTTCTATTTGCCAAATTTAGTTTTAATTTTAGTTTTAAGAAAATATTCTTTCTTGAGTGTTATTAATCAAGTTTTTGTTTAATGTACATATTTAATTTCCGGCTAAATTCATGTACTAGAAGTCTGCTCCATTTAGATAATTACTACTAGATATTCTATTTATTCATATGAGAACTAGATTCTTGTGAACTATTGTTCGTCAAATATGGGTCGATGACTTTGACTCAAAAAAATAAATAATTAAATTCTAATAGCAGTGTCATACTTTGTTTTTCTATGGAAACTATCTCCTAATTATTAGTTGATGAGCTTAAAGTGGTTTCTAATGAACGGTTCACAAGACACAATACATATTGAAGGTATTTACAAATCGGATTATGAGAATTATGGGATTAACCTTCGTGGAAACTTTGTGGTTAAGTGCATTTGAGCTAGAGTAGTCCTAAAATGGGTGCTTACCAAAAAGATTCAATGCTCATCTTTGTGGGCATATACATTAGATGTAATTTGTTTTTAACTATTACATTCATTCTCATGAGAGATGGGCAATCGTGAACTACTACTCGTGAAACAACACAATTGAGTTATGATAGAAACATCACAATTGAACTTGTTGAAAATGTCTCCTACTTGTCAATTGATGAGCCTAATAGGTTTTCTAATGAATGGTTCATAAGACACAATACTTGTTGAAGGTTTAAATGAAAATAGGATTGCAAACGAAGTGGATTAAAACATTGAAAGAAACTTTGAGGTTAAGGGTATGTGCAGGATCATGGTGTGTCAAAAAGTGGCGATGTGAAAAAAATAGAGTTTGAAGACGTCTAAAAGCGCTTCAAAATCCACTTTGACATTTTTTCACCTATCTAGGTACCAAACCTAGAAAGTAAGGTCCAAGCCTTATCGGATATCCGATAACACGGAGAAATATATATAATATATTATACTATAATATAATAATATTATTATTATATTATAATAGTATAATATATTATATAATAGTATAATATAAAAATATTATATTATAATAGTATAATATATTATGTAATATAATATAATATAATAATATAATAATAAAAAGTAATATATTATAATATAATATATAATTAAAAAGTATATTATAATATAATATATAATATATCTAGCATTATATGAACTAGCGGAGCTATCAGATATCCGATATAATATGCCGTAATGTCTTCATTGGATAACTTCCTTTTGAATTTAGCCTTTCGACAATTGTTGCTCCCCATTCAGATGATAATATTGGACACCTAGGGTTATATTATCAAACTTTTTTTCGATTGGTTGGGCGCCAAACTATGACTTTTTGTAAAACCCGTGAAAAAGACCCCTAAAAAGTGATGTTGTCGAGTATGCAGTGACAAGGAATAATTGGGGAAATCATGCCAGTAATATAAGATATCCGATTTGATATTGGATATCCGATCTGATATTGGATATCTGATTTCACATCGGATATCTGATATCAAATTAGATATTCGATACTAGCCCCAAAAATATTGGAAGGAAAAATAAATTTATGACTTATATGACTAATTTGAGTTATGAAATATGTAAAGATATAATATATAATCTATTAATATATAATAATATATTATGTTATATATATATGATTATTGTACTATATTATTATTATTTTTACTATATTATTATATTTTTATTATATTTTTACAATCGTTTATATGGGTCGAAGGGGGTCATAGGATGACCTCTGACCCCTTTCGACACATTTCATGACGACATATGTCCCTAGGGAGAACATATTAGAATCATTTATATGGGTCGAAGGGGGTCATACGGCGACCTATGACCCCTTTCGACACATTCCATGACGACATGTGTCCCTAGGGGTCCTAGGGACATATTAGAATCGTTTATATGGGTCAAAAGGGGTCATAGGATTACCTATGACGCCTTTTGACGTATTCCATGATGACATATGTCCCTAGGGGTCCTAGGACCCCTATAGACATATTAGAATCGTTTATATGGGTCGAAGGGGGTCACAGGATGACCTATGACCCCTTTCGACCCTTAGGGACATATTACACCTAGGACCCCTAAGGATATATTACAATCGCTTATATGGGTTGAAGGGGGTCAAAGGGATTCCATGATGACATATGTCCCTAGGGTTCCTAGGACCCATAGGGACATATTATATTCATTTATATGGGTCAAAGGGGGTCATAGAATGACCTATGACCCCTTTCAACACATTCCATGACAACATATGTCCCTAGGGGTGATATTACATTTGTTTATATGAGTCTTTGGGGGTCATAGGATGACCTGTGACCCCTTTCAACACATTACATGACGACATATGTCCCTAGGACCCCTAGGGATATATTAGAATTGTTTATATGGGTCGAAGGGGGCCATAGGATGACCTATGACCCCTTTCGACACATTTGATGATGACATATGTCTCCAGGGTCTTAATTACAATCATTTATATGGGTCGAAGGGGGTCATAGGATGACCTATGTCCCCTTTCGACACATTCCATGACGACATATGTTCCTAAGGGTCCTAAGGACATATTAGAATCATTTATATGGGTCAAAGGGGGTCATAGGATGACCTATGACCCCTTTCGACACATTCCATGATGACATATGTCCTTAGGGGTCCTAGGACCCCTAGGGACATATTAGACTCATTTATATGGGTCGAAGGGGATCATACGATGACTTATGACCCTTTTGGATGCATTCCATGATGACATATGTCCCTAGGGGTCCTCGGGCCCAATAGGGACATATTAAACTCATTTATATGAGTCAAAGGGGGTCATAGGATGGCCTATGACCCCTTTCGATGCATTCCATGACGACATATGTCCCTAGGGGTCCTAGGACCCCTAGAGATATATTACATTTGTTTATATGGGTCGAAGGGGGTCGTAGCATGACTTATGACCCCTTTTGATGCATTCCATGATGACATATGTCCCTAGGGGTGCTAAGACCCCTAAAGACATATTAGAATCATTTATATGGGGTCGAAGGGGGTCATAGGATGACTGATTTTGATGCATTCCATGACGACATATGTCCCTAGGGGTCCTGGGACCCCTAGGGACATATTAGACTCATTTATATGGGTCGAAGGGGGTCATAGGTCATCCTATGACCCCTTTCGATGCATTCCATGACGACATATGTCCCTAGGGGTTCTAGGACACCTATGGACATATTACAATCATCTATATAGGTTGAAGGGGGTCATAGGTCGATGCATTCCATGACAACATATGTCCCCAGGGGTCCTAGGACCCGTAGGGACATATTACAATCATTCATATGGGTCGAAGGGGGTTAGGATGACCTATGACCCCTTTCGACACATTCCATGATGACATATGTCCGTAAGGGTCTTAGGACCCGTAGGGACATATTACAACCATTTATATGGGTCGAAGGGGGTCATAGGAGGATCTATGACCCCATTCGACGCATTCCATGATGACATATGTCCCTAGGGGTCCTAGGACCCCTAGGGACATATTACAATTGTTTATATGGGTCGAAGGGGGTCATAGGACGACCTATGACCCCTTTCAACACATTCCATGATGACATATGTCCCTAGGAACATATTACAATCTTTTATATGGGTCGAAGGGGGTCATAGGTCATCCTATGACCCCTTTCGACACATTCCATGATGACATATGTCCCTAGGGGTCCTAGGACTCCTAGGAACATATTACAATCGTTTATATGGGTCGAAGGGGGTCATAGGTCCTTTCGATGCATTCCATAATGACATATGTCTCTAGGGGTCCTAGGACCCCTAAGGACATATTAGACTCGTTTATATGGGTTGAAGGGGACACTTTTCATGACGACATATATTCCTTTGGGTCCTAGGACCCCTAGGGACATATTAGAGTTGTTTATATGGGTCGAAGGGGGTCATAGGATGACCTATGACCCCCTTTGATGCATTCCATGACAACATATGTCCCTAGGGGTCTTAGGACCCCTAGGGACATATTAGAATTATTTATATGGGTCGAAGGGGGTCATAGGTATGACCCCTTTCGATGCATTCCATGATGAGATATGTCCATGGGGGCCCTAGGAGCCCTAAGGACATATTAGACTTGTTTATATGGGTCGAAGGGGGTCATAGGATGACTTATGACCCTTTTCAATGCATTCTATAATGACATATGTCCAGACATATTAGACTCATTTATATGGGTCGAAGGGGGTCGTAGGATCCCTTTCGACACATTCCATGATGACATATGTCCCTAGGGGTCCTAGGACCCCTAAGGACATATTAGACTCATTTATATGGGTCGAAGGGGGTCATAAGATGATCTATGACCCATTTCGACACATTTCATGATGACATATGTCCCTAGGGGTCCTAGGACCCCTAGAGACATATTAAAATCATTTATATGGGTCGAAGGGGGTCATAGGATGACCTATGACCCCTTTCAATGCATTCAATGATGACATATGTCCCTAGGGGTAGGACCCCTAGGGACATATTAAAATCGTTTATATGGGTCGAAGGGGGTCATAGGATGACCTATGACCCCTTTCAATGCATTCCATGATGACATATGTCCGGACATATTACAATCATTTATATGGGTCGAAGGGGGTCATAGGCCCTTTCGACACATTCCATGATGACATATGCCCCTAGGGGTCCTAGGACCCCTAGGGACATATTAGAATCATTTATATGGGTTGAAGGCCCCTTTCAACACATTCGATGATGACATATGTCCCTAGGGGTCTTAAGACCCCTAAGGACATATTAGACTTATTTATTTGGTTCGAAGGGGGTCATAAGATGACCTATGACCCCTTTCGATGCATTCCATGATGACATTTGTCCCTTGGGACATATTAAACTTGTTTATATGGGTCAAAAGGGGTCATAGGATGACATATGGCCCCTTTCGACGCATTCCTTGACGACATATATCCAGGACCCCTAGGGACATATTAGAATCATTTATATGGGTCGAAGGGATTCATAGGATGACCTATGACCCCCTTCGATGCATTCCATGACAACATATATCCCTAGGTGTCCAGGACCCCTAGGGACATATTACAATCATTTATATGGGTCAAAAGGGGTCACAGGATGACCTATGATCCCTTTCGACACATTTCGTAATGATATATGTCCCTAGGGGTATTAGGACCCCTAGGGACATATTAGAATTATTTATATGGGTTGAAGGGGGTCATAGGACGACCTATTAGAATCGTTTATAGGACCCCTCGCGACATATTAGACTCGTTTATATGGGTCAAAGGGGGTCACAGGATGACCTATGACCCATTTCAACACATTTATATGGATCGAAGGGGGTCATAGGTTATTTCGACGCATTCGATGATGACATATGTCCCTAGGGTTCCTAGGACCCTTAGGGACATATTACAATCATTTATATGGGTCGAAGGGGGTCATAGGATGACCTATGACCCTTTTAACACATTCCATGATGACATATGTCCCTAAAGGTCCTAGGACCCCTAGGGACATATTACAATCATTTATATGGGTCGAAGGGGGTCATAAGACTACTTATGAGCCCTTTCAACACATTTCATGACAACATATGTCCCTAGGGACCCATTGGGAATACGTCAAAAGGGGTCACTAGGGGCCCTAGGGACATATGTTGTCATGAAATGCATCGAAATGATGCATTTTGTGTCAATATTATATTTAATAATTATATAATATTGTATATTTTAATATAATAATAATATATTATTAGATTATATAACAATAATAATCATATATGTTACTAGATTATAGATTTAATACTAATAATAGCAATATATATTATTATATATAATAATTTAGTCATATAATATTACTATATATATTTAATAATAATAATATATATCATATGTATTACTATATTATATTTAGTTATAATAATAATAATTATATTTATAACTATATTATATTTAATAATAATAGTCATACATATTACTATAATATAATAATAATAATAATAATAATATATAATAATAATAATAATAATAAAATCAATGTCCACACTTTCCCGAAATAAATTTCCCTCTAAAATAGTCTAAAGTTTCCCTCTTAAATATATTTCCTCTCAAGTTTCCCTCCTTCCAAATTTTAAATTGAAAAAAACTCCCCCCTCAAATTTCCCTTCAAATTGGTGTGGAAAATTTTCAAACGTAATCAGATATGCGATTTAAAATCGGATATCCAATTTGAAATTGAATATTGGATTAGGCTTGGTATTTACCAAGCCTATTCGGTCAACCCAAAAAACGTGGTTGAGAAGGGTTTCACTGACACTCAGACTTCAGGTAGCTATCTAAAAATGTTATTTTCATCGAAATTGAATGAAACGAAAAGGGTTTTTTTATATCACTCTCAAGATTCCATCAATATAATTGTTGTCAAATTATGAGTTTGATAAGTATTTATTAGTTAATTTTCAATGAAGATTATTGTAAAGTGTTGATTGACATACTGATTGAAAAATAGCTATAACTTTCAAATGGTATAACATTTTTTAAATCCAAAAGTTGTGTGACATTCTATGCTTTGCCTAATATAAGAAAAAAAATTAAATTAAATTTGGTAAAATTTTCTATTAGTTAAGGTGGTCAGACACATGAGTTTTTTTTTTCGAAAAAGTTTTAGTAGAAAATTCATATTTAATTATTTATTTGGAATAAAATTATCCAAAAATGTGCATCAAATCCGAGCACGAGTCTACTTTTTATATCTATAATTATATTTAAAAAATATTATCATTTGATTTTGATTAAGGTGGTTAGACATACACCTACTTTTTATTTTTGCCTTGAAATTTTTGTAATACTACATTAAAATCCAAACTTTTGATCAATCAATTATTTTTTTCTCCAGATAAGGCCTAGTAGTTTAGAAACTACATTCAATTTCCTATAGATTATTTTCTTACAGCTTTTTGATATAGAGTCCATAACCACTTTAAAATTATGTGTCAAGTTGACATAACCCTAATTTCCTGATTTTTCATTGCCACTTAAAGCCATAGTTTGGTTCACCATGATCCTGCACATACCCTTAAACATGGTTGAGTTGAAGTAATACTAGGATAGGTGATCTTATGGGAAGTCTCACTGCTTCACTTCTGTAAACATAATCTAGATGTAATGAGTGCCAATTCTTCCATTCATTCTCATAAAATTTGAATTCTTCTTGTTGGTAAATAGATTTATCACTATGAAGTTATCACTGAAACTAACCATGTTCCCTCTCCAAACATTGAAAATTGTGCCAACAGTTGGAGAAATTGCAACTGATTACTATTGACATACAATCTTCCTCTACGTTTGAGAGGGGCAACTCCCTTGTATGATGTGTGTATTTAGTACTCTTCTATACTTTTCACCTAAAAGAACAAAAGGGAAAAGAGCATAAAACTAAATAAAGTGAACAATAGAAATCGGACTGATAGACTTACGCATACCAAATGGGACTCAATGCGGATAACCATTTGCAAGGAGATCTCAAAAAGATAAATGTGATGATGAAAAAACATGAATATTAGAACTTGACATACAAAAAGATTTGCTATTCTGATATATTCATAACAAGATACCATGGAATGAATACATTAGCCAAAAGGAAGACTATCACATTGCATCATTGTGCAAGATATCACTAACTCAAACTAAGACAAGCAAGTGATTCAATAAATAATGACACATTCAAGACATATGAAAAGACAAGTTCATCATTACTTTCTTGAAAATATACAAGTTCAAGATTACAAAGTGTATAATGCAAATCTAGATACCCTTTTATAAATTTCTCCAACATTTCCCCTTTATAAAGTTCTCTTCCCTACAGACCAAAATAGAACAACATCTGAAATCATGGGCATCTACTCGTAGCAACCCCATTTCTTCCTCCTCTCCTCCTTCTGCTACTCTCTCCCACGTAGAGAAGTTAGTCCAGACTAAGATAGTAGATGAAAGGGTCAGGCATGCCCACGAGCTAAACTTGAGAGTCTGCAGTCTCCCTCTTCCTTGCCCCAAACCTCTTGCTATAGGCTACTCCTTCCTTAAAGATCAATTGGATATCACAAACATCTCATTTGATTGTGCCTAGTTTGGACATGGCAATACACTCTTTATCTGATTCCTTTCACTTGTTGATTTCCTTCAGACACTTACGGCAAAGAGGAAACTCTTCTCTCTCCCCATCAAGATTTATCTTGATGAGGATCTCACTAGATCGCAGGTGGCAGAACTTAAGGAGGCTTGGGCTCTTGTTGTGGCTGCCAGACAAGAGGGTAAATGGGTAGTGATTAGAAACCTCAAGGCTATGATTTGAGACACTTTCCCTACTGGCTGGGAGTCGAGGTCAAAGTAGGTCCTAAAGGCTATAGGCATTTCCTAGGTGGCAACACTTTTGCTGTTCTTCTTTCTTTCTCTTCTCCTCTCTCTATCTTTCTTTCTTTCTTTGAGCTTGGATCCCTACTCCTTGTCGGGGTGGTTCTTGCTCACCTCTTCTTGTGGTTTTTGTTCTTTCTCTTTTGCAGACACTGTTTGGTCTTCTCCTATTTGTTGCTTTCATGGTTGTATGTTCTCAGTCCCATAGACCTCTATTGATCTTTCGTTGGACATTAATAGAATTATCTTATCTTATCTTTCCCCCTTTTTTTTATAATGCAAATGCCCTATATTTATAGGATTCATCAGATAACTACTTTCTCTCTAGATTAATAACTAACTCCATTTTGCGCATTTTGGGAGAGGTTAATTAACCTCAAGATTTTGCACAAAAGGAGTTGGTTAATTAACCTTTCCAAAATTACCCAAAAGTGACCAAAGTCATGATTTACAACATATGACTTGAAACATCCATCTTTTGAGACAAAAGATAAATAACTTATCTTGATGAAGCAACTAGTGATTCTTCTTGGTCCTAATCAAATAGTAACCCAGTTGCTTGAGATGAAACCTTGCATGCATTCTGTCAAACAATTCACATGCTTGGTATGTGCTTGCATGCTTGCCTACAAAAATATTTGATGGAAGTTTACAAATAATTTCATGCTTCATACAATTATTGCATATCTTTTATGATTCCATGCACTGTTTACAAATCATGTGCCATCAATGAGATGAAGTTTGAATGTGTTGTCTATGAGTGCTTTGTAAGGTGATGCCTCTTCTATGCATATTGTTTTTGTCTTGAATTAGTTTCATGTCGACTCTATGCTTTCATACTTTGAATGTATTTTATGTCTACCTATGGCATTTTAGTGGTTCCATGCGGTATCCTATCACACAATTCTATTTAATCACATGAAAGTTTCATCCCCATCAGACATTTCCAAAGAAATTGAGGTGTGTTGTTATTATCTTCATAGAAACCTGTATATAAGGAGGGACTTTCCAAAAAATATTTTATCTTCAATCATCTTTGTCAATCATGCAGCCTCTAAGATCTCTGTATATCATCTCAAGCTATTAATCATATGCATTCATTGTGTGATAATGGCATTCTTTGTAGGTATATTCCCAAGGGACGGCTTAAACATCACACACTAAACTCCATTCTAACACTAAAAGTGTTAAATAGTCAAAGTTGACTTATTTTTTTCCAAGCTTATTTTTCTCTTTAGTGTGTGATGTTTAAGGGGATTTGTGATTACCTTCCTTAGTAACTTCGCCATTGAAAGAATGAGAAAAATTATGCCCATCCATTTCAAACACCATCAAATCAATCTACTTACACTTGCATGACACATTTATGACTTCATACTACTCGACACCTCTACGTATGTCCTAATTTATCTGGATGCAACTATCCTCCCTACAAATTGCACCATTGACTAAATTTCAAAAAAATGAAAACACAATGAAATTTTCTATCATTTGATCTTCATGATTTGTATATTTTGTGATAAAAAATAACAAAATTTTTGAGAAAATTTTGCTGTGTTTTCGTGAATCTGAAAAAGAATTATGTTTGACTTTTTCTTATCTTTGGTGCATTTTGTCTGGAGATTAGCCAGTGCCATTTGATATGTCATGACCGTTATAAAAAAATTTGATGATTGGTTTCAACATGTAGCTTATCATAGTAGAATTGATTGATATCAATGGGAATCCTCACGTTGGAAAGTTGTATGTTGGAGAATGACACACCCTTTACCAATCCAACTCCTCACGTTGGAAAGTTGTATGTTGGAGAATGACACACGCTTTACCAATCCAACTCATCCATGCCATGTTTTGATGCGGATGTCATTAGAAGCATCTTGGATGTTGTTGTCATAGATGCTCCTCACATTGGAAACATAAGCCTTAGATTGGTCCTTCCCTAGTCCTACAATACCGATACCGTGACTAGGGTCGCAGTTGATGTTATGAATGTGGATGCTAGAGGAGCTTGTTTGTACAGACATGCAATTGTCTCCACAAGAAATTGAAGAATGTTGGATTTCAACATCATTAGTTTCTTGAACATGAATCCCATCAGTGTTTAGGTTGTTTCCGGGAGATGATATTATTATGCCAGCCACTCTCACAGAATTGCATGTATCAAATTTTAGGTGAAATTATTGATTGTTATTAATTGTGATGCCCTCTACGATAAGGGTAAGGGTAAGAGTAATAATGAGATGTGCATTAGACCACATTAAATAGGGGAAGAGACCCAATACTTTCCCATGTTCCAATGACCACCAAGTCCTAACATTAGAGATCACCTAGTTAATGCCCATAAAATATCTAAAAATGATAACACATTTACTAATAAGCGATCACACATGTAGGGGAGAGGACCCAGTACTTGAACACCCTAACCTCATGCTTATCAAAATCCTATGTAAAAATTTCAAATCGCTCCCAATTTTTTATAGCAACTTACTTGGCAAGTCGTCTACTTATAACTGAAGTTTCAAGTCCATGCCACCCATTATGATGCCACATCAACATGCTTTTTGCGAAGTAGTCCACAACAACCCAAAAAAAAGTGAGACCAATGGTCATGCATAAAGGGTGCCCATAGTTGAACAACTGATGTGGCATGACATCATTAGTTATTTTTTATAACTAAGGGTACATTTTATTCAATTTTGGGTAGTTAGTATTGTACTAACAACTTTAAAGTAACAAGTATTGGTACAATGTTGTCAAAAAATTGGACATTAAGTCAATAAGTGTAGGTATTAAGGGCTCATTTGGTTGTTGGAATACAACCAGAATAGGAAGAGAAAATTAGAATATGTTTTGTATTCTATGTTAGGTGCGTCAAATTGGAATTGAGAATAGGAAGACATATTCTCATTTTGCCTCTAAAATGAGCATGTATCTATGCCAAAAAAACCAGTTATTGGAATAGGCCATTTTTATTCCCAATCTAACTTTTTCATATTGCATTCTATTTTTAGGTTCGTGGTTGTGTGTGATTGGGTCATCGATGGGAAGACTGTCAATGCGGTCATGTTCTTTGTTGCGTGGGTAGCTCATGTGAATATATAGATTGGTGAGTAGTGGGAGGCACATCGCCCTACTGGCAACCCCCTGCACCCACCCCATCCTTTCCTTCCAGCTTGAATTCAAATATCAATATTCCTGCCTTTCTCCCGGCTAGCTCATTAATCCCTCTCCTTTCTTTTCACTTGATGATGGTCAAAACCAAGATCTCCCATTATTCCCAACCAAGAGCCGTGATTCTACATGCATTTTGAAGCTTCATGGAAAACCCTTGTCATCTGTGCGGGATTTCAAGTAAGCCACCAAGGGTTGGTCACAATGCTTTGATTCTCATTCAATCTGCATGCTGCAATGTTGACCAAATCCCTTAGGGGTTGCATGCTTGGATGACTCTACAAGGGCCTACTAGTGCTGCTACATGATGTGGCAATAGGGATCATGTGACTGGGCCTCCAAATGAGTTTTGAATCAAGCATGCATAGATAGCCTTGGATTTGCAGAAATGCGTGGAGCTGTAATGATTTGGAAAGCAACACATACGATTAGTGCCTCTAACTGGTACCAAGGAAGAAAAAAACAATAATTTCCTTGCAATTCATGGGCACCAATCGACCTATTTTCCCCTCAGATGCCAAGTCAAAAATGGTTCCTGTGAACAAGTAAAAACCTATAATATTTTTAATATCTAGCATAGCCCTTGCCCTGCATTCAAACATGTTTCTCTGTCAAACATCTGACATCAGCAATCAGTGGCTTCAAAACAGTGATTTCCCATCAATATTGTAGGTTTTCATTTCATATTCACAAGGTCTTCATCTCTGAATCTAACTATTTTTCCATTCCTATTCCAATTTCAATTTCAAATTTATACAACCAAACAAGAGAGTAACATATTCCCAATCAAATTCGAGGTGAACCAAACAAGACTGGAATTACAATTTTTTATTCCCATTCTCCATTTCCATTCCCATTCCTAATTTCAAATCTAATTTTCAGTTCCTACGCCCGCAACCAAACGGGCCCTAAGTGAAAAACTCCTATCACAACTATTGGAAAGCATTTAAGTACATGGTCTTGTCCCCTACTAATAGTTGATAATATTTTAGCTTTCCTAGTTGTTGATTGGTCCATTTGTACAAAAATACTATTTTTTGGGTGAGTGGCTTTTTAGAGGTGAACATAATGGATTTTAGGCAAACATTTTAAAATGACACTTCAGGACTATCTTGCACTCTATGAGTTTTAGAGAGAGGTCCACAAATGTAGAAAAGATGAAAGATTAGCTTTAAACTCTTCACTCACCTATAGAAGATCAGTTAACAGATCTGATACTAAAGGGCAACGTCTATACAGCCACGAAAATGCACTTCCTTACGAAGGAGAAGACTTAGAATTTTTTTTGAAAAGATAGAAAAAACAATGTAAAGGGAGTGCATTGTCGTGGTTGTATAGCCACGGGCATACTAAAGTGGTTGGATATTAAAGTAGAATCTCCATCGGCAATCATGTGATATTAAAGAAACAACCGAGGGAACAAAATGTTATCATGTGAAGTCAAATCAGCATTAAACAAAATGAGATGTTTTGGTGCATGGTCCATAACTCTCCCTCCATTAAAGCCAAGGGAATCGACTTTTTAAAGGTTGTGGATTGGTCAAAACTTACAAAACTTGCTTAAACTAAACACATCCTTTTTTTTTCCCTCATATTGATAGAAATTTCTAGTCACCTTCATATTGAATTTAATTATTGAAGGGAATTGCAATTCATTAATTGAAAAAAGAAGTTATTCTAGTACATTTGTAAATATTGGAAGTACAACTAAAACCTTTTACGAAGAAGACCACGAAAACTACATGTGTTGAAAAGTCAACCAAAACCAAGTCCATTAAAAATACTTGCAAAATTGAATCCATCAACATTTTTAGCCTTTAGTACCTAGTGTGGGTGGCATTTTTTTCAAATGATATTAGAAAAGGGTTACATCAACATGAAACCATCAAATACTAGGATTGGTTGAGATGGATTCAATTAATAGGATAAGTGGCTAAATGATGTCAACAAATGGTTGCATGCGTGACGACATGGTTGAGCTAGATGCACGAGGGGGTAAACCTAGGTTTAGTTCAAATGAGGAATGAAGTTTTTTAAAGGGTTGATGGCATTAACATGATGTAAGCAAGAGTTAACTTGTAAGTAAAAAAAATAGATCAATTGGTATTGAAGCCTTAAAATATCTAGTTTACATGGGAGGGCGATCTCCATAGAAGAGGATGATGTCAAAAACATCAACATTGGATGGACTATGGGACTTTCTTAGTGAAGTTGATAGATAAATAAATTTATTAGTCTGATTATATGGACATTGAACATTAACAATGTATTAGATTAGCTCACTAGGAAGAAACTAATTAAATCACATTATTAGCTTTGGCAATGCGTAGTTTGCATGAAGGAAAAGTTATTGTAGGTATTATATTTCATAAATATTAATGTTTGGCTTTATAGTTGTCAAGTTTAGGGAAAGCTAAGGGAAGTAGACTTGATAATTTAGGTGGATGTCTTGTTCTTGCAAAAGATTAAATTTGTTACTTTATTCATTTGTTCCTCTTGTGGGGACTTAGAAGTAATCAAGACATCATAGAGAATGCTAGGTGAACCATAAATAGGTTGATTCAATATGTAAGACCCACTTGAGCTAAGATATTCTTGGCCTTAGAGAATTTAGAGAAACATTCAAAAGGACCAAGGTGTAGCTTTGGATTCTCTATCCAAATGCAATGGAAATTATGACATGGGACTAGTAAGATTTACAATTTCCTAAAACACATACATGATTACTTGAGTGGTAAACTTAAATCAAGTTAATAGTTCCTTGGGGAAAACTCATACTAGTAATATAAGTGATTTGAAAATAGTGAAATATTGTAAGATCAAGGGAAAAATTGAAAAGTAGTGTGATCCAATACTATTCTTGACATGGAAACAAAATCCAAGTTTAAAAGCTTGGTCAGGGTTAGGTTATAAGTATAAGAATTTTGAAAGCACTCCAATTGAAGTACTATAATGATTTCTAGTTGATTAGTCAAATATATCAATGAAGCATATCTAGATAACATACTAATTATCTTGCTAGTTTTTATACACTTATTAACACATCCATGACTTCAACTAAATGCGTATCCAATTAGATGTGATAGCTCACACCATTATTGCATGTGATATTTCTTTTATCATGTTATAAATTCCATATTATTTAAATATGTTGGTTTCTTCACCTTATTGGTTATAACGTCCACGCATGATGTTATCGAGGCTATTGTACAAAGCTTTCAAGGCTTTCAGACAATATGTTTAGAAAGACTGACGAAGCTTCTATTTATAGATACTTGAATCTTTGAAAATGATGGAATTGACTACATTTTATTTAATGCCCCTAAAGATTTTTGATAAGATAGTTTTGTTTCTAATCGTGTTTAATTTTTCTTTCTCATCTAACGTTAACTTTGATCATAGTATACTTAATTTTTGTTGAATCATACATGAGCCTATATAGAACCCATTGTTAACCTCTTCGAAGAAATCGTTAAATGTGGTTTCATTTAAAGTGCTTGTTAACTAGATATTATTGAAGAAGTAAATGCAACTATAGCTCATCTAGGCTAGTAGATAACTAGGCAACATAATTTCGTTTATTAAATAAAAGAGAAAAATGTGCTGTGAAATAATTATAAAATTTATTATTAAATCGTGAAAATATGATTTAATTAGAAAGCGGAAACGTAGATGTTTAAATGATAAAATATCTGGCTTTCACCCAGACAACCCGGGTTCAAATCCCAGCAACGAAAAATTGTCTGTTGCCTTGTAGGACGAGTTTTTATTAATGTTTGCTGCTTCTTTCCACACTTTATGTGTGTTTGTTTGACAATTTTATCTGCAATGACCTATTCTAAACCTCCCATTTTGGCACAGGCGGACAATATGTTGCCAAATAAAACTGAACGGGATAGAAATCTATTTGTTCTATTGACCGCATTGTGAGGACGTCCATGGCTTCTCTTTGTTGCATAAAGCAATGTCTCAGCGGTGAAGTGTTCCATGACAGTTGCGATGTATACAGTCCAGTTTCGCTTCTTTCTATACCATCAAACAAGCAGGAATAATTTTTGAATTCAAAATGGTAACGACGATGACTTTCTTAACAGAAGCAGAAATGAAGGAACGTTTTCAGGGAAGTATGGGCCCACAGCCACCTAAGCAGTCACCAACTTGACTATAGTTGTCATTTCAATCTGACTACATGAATGTAATTGCTGCAGAGTACGATAGTCAAATACATGGCCAATGGGGTATCGACACCGGCTACGGTGCAACATATTTGCACCGTCGGTAGCCGTGCCAAGTCTTGCCCCTGCCCAGCTGCTTTGCCAACTTCCACACGATTCGATGATGGGACAGATGGGCATCAGGGAGTGTCAAATCCTAATCTTAAAATCATATTCCCCTCAAAGCTGAGGTGAGCATAATACTTATATAAATGTTTTTAGTGTAAAAGCTGTGTAATAAATTAAAAATTTTTTAATCATATTTTTGTTAAAGCTTTGTTAAAGCTGAGCGTAATGTTATAAATATTTTTTTAATCTTGAATGAGCAAAATGTTTATTTTGGTGAAGGAAACAAGATTTAAATTAATTCGACATTTTATTTTTAAAAAAGTATGAGATAATAATCATTGTAATGACTAATATATTTGTAAATATGAAATATAATATAAAAACATGTCTAAACTTGTTCAAATTATTGAAACCCATGAATTATTCTTTCTTATTATTCAAATCAATTTTCACAAAGAATCTTAAAAAGAATTCTAGACACAAATTAAAAATGCAAACCATTTATACTTTAAATGGTATAAATTATGTTTTATGTTTTGAATGTTTTTAGAATAAAAATTTGTAAGTAAAAAGATTAATAAAATTTAAAAATATTATCTCAATATTTTTACCATTGAAATGAATTTAAATTTATTTTAAGAAAAAAATTGTAGTCTATTTTTATTATAATAATAAGCTTTATTATTAAATTTTATTTTGTGTCTTTACTTCAATAGTGGTACAATTAATAAAATAATAAAATTTATTATTATTTTGAATATAGCACCATTTTTTACTAATTGAGAGATTTCTATTTATTTTTTTAGTTAAAGAGTTTTTACATTCTTAATAGAAAGATAGTGTTCTATTATTTTTCTAATGTTGTTTCTATTTATCATTCTTAAAAATGTTTTTACAAGATTTTTTTTATCATACAATAAAAATATACTTTTTATTGATTATAATAGTGTTATTTTTTTTTTTGTGTACAATTCTTTCTAAAATTCTTTGTACAATTTGATTTGAGAAATAAGAAAGAATAATTCATGTTAGGTTTCAATACGTTGAACAAGTTTACACATGTTTTATATATTTTTTCTTGATTGTTCACCAAAAAGCCAAAAAAATATTTCATATCTACAAACATATTAAGTGACACAATAATAATTATCTCATATTTTTTTTAATTAAATGTTCAATAAATTTTAAGCGTGTTTTCTTCATCAAAATATAAATTTACTCTTCAAGAGTTAAAAAAACCACAGCCATCATATTCTTTTCAATTTAAAAATTAAAATAACATTTAAAAATGTTTTCACAACCTTTTAATATTATTGAAAAGTATAGAGTTTTTATTGGATTATAAAAATTTGATGGTTATAGTATTAAGTTCTTCATTATAAATGGTGTGCATTTTTTATTTGTGTCTAAAATTTTTTTAAAGATTCTTTTACACATGTTTTTATATTATTTATAGATTATAAAAATTGGATAGTTATATTATTAAGTTCTTTATTATAAATGGTTTGCATTTTTAATTTGTGTCTAGAATTCTTTTTAAGATTCTTTGTGAAAATTGATTTGAATAATAAGAAAGAATAATTCACGGGTTTCAATAATTTGAACAATTTTAGACATGTTTTTATATTACATTTCATATTTACAAATATATTAGTCATTACAATTATTATTATCTCATACTTTTTTAAAAATAAAATGTCGAATAAATTTAAATCTTATTTCCTTCACCGAAATATGAACTAGTCTTCAAGAGGAAAAAAAACTTATAGAAGACTTGATATTCTTTTCAATCTAAAAATTAAAAGAACATTTAGAATTCATGATAATAAAATTTGAAAAATTGAAGATGAATGGTATAGAATGGTTACTAATTGTTCAATAAAGTATAAGAAATATTTAGTCTTGTATAGTTGCCAACATATAGCCTAAAATTCAAATAAAAATTAAAGAGATTTTTCAATGTAGAATAGTTTAAAAATTTAATAAATAAAATTTGTAAGATTCTATTAGAATGTTATAACATGAAGTAAAATTACATAAAGTAAAATTTCCATAATCTAATCTAAGATTTCAACATCGTCATTAAACAATTATCTCCATTTGTACAACATTGTTTTAACTATGTTAAAAAGAATTCAACAATCTACTTATTTTATAGTAAAATGTGATCTAAAACAACATTAAATAATGTTGATCTTAAGATTAGCAAGTGGACAAAGGGTGCTATGTTCAAAATAATAATAAATTTTATTATTTTATTAATTGTACTACTATTGAAGTAAAGACACAAAAACAAAATTCAATAATAAAACATTATTATAATAAAAATAGGCTAAAATATTTTTTTAAAATAAATTTAAATTCGTTTCAATAATAAAAATATTGAGATAATATTTTTAAATTTTATGAAATTAATCTTTTGACTTACAAAATTTTATTCTAAAAACATTCAAAATATAAACTATAATTGCATCCTTTTATTAAAAAACATGAACTTTATACTATATTGAAAATCACTCTAAACATTTCGCTCATTCAAGATTAAAAAAATATTTATAACATTAGGCTAAGCTTTAACAAAGCTTTAACAAAAATATGATTAAAATTTTTTTAATTTATTATAGTCAGCTTTTACACTAAAAACATTTATATAAGTATTATGCTCACCTCAGCTTTGAGGGGAATATGATTTTAGGATTAGGATTTGACACTCCCTGACATGCCCATCTGTCCCATCACCGAATCGTGTGGAAGTTGGCAGAGCAGCCGGGCAGGGCACCAGCTACAGTGCAACATATTTGCACCAAGCCACTGTCCATCTACGCACCTTGGGCTGTCCTTCACTGACGGCACAGTCAGCCAAATATTTCTTGCCGTGCAAAATTACTGTCAACGAAATGACTCTTGCCGTGTCATGGGTTATTTTTTTTAATCAAATCTTTTCATATATTTTAAAGTTTAGTGTAAAAATTATAATTTTTTAAAATATATAATATTTGCATATATGTTGTCCCTCTAACATGGAAACGTGCAACTACTTATTTTTAAATTGCTGACAACAAATTAAAACTTTAGATAAATTTTTAAAAAAAATTAAACTCCAATTTTTAAATATTAAATGGTTTAATTGCAAGGGTAATGGTAAAAATCATAGATGATTTTTAAAATTTAGAATTAAGATAAAAATATATATTATTTAGTTGTAAATAGTTTATTGAATAATAAGTTTTAGATCTTAACTTTATTATTATATTATATTAAAATAAATAATATTTAAAATATTTTTTAATCAATTAGATATATTAAGCATTATATAATATAAATTTTCATACTAGTCAAAATTATTAGACGCACGATGACTTGATTCTAGTGGACTCTTTTTTGAGCCATTCAACTTCACCATCAATCGACCAAAGGTCTATTGACATAACCTTGTATTTTGTTGTTGTGATCCTCTTTAATACTGTTTGAACTTTTTGTACCTATGCTTTAATAATAATTAATAGAAAATAAAATAACATATGTAATATAATATCAATAATATAATTATTTCAATATATAAAAACTTGAATAAAATTCAAATCATTAAACATAACTACTAACATAGAAACTGTGTTTAAATCATAATTAAAACTAGGAAATTGCACCTTTAATAAGGTGCAATAGGTAAGCCTAGACTAATTGTATTTTTAATAAAAAATCTTAGTTCAAATTGTAAACACAATCCTAACCCATTATCCTACTATGAGTATCACAAAACTAAGCATACTTTTTAATGTAATCTCAATTCTTACCTTAACACCAACTCTAATAAAAATTGGAACCCTAATTATAATTCTAACTATGATTAATCCTTTATTTGGAACTTTTAAACCTTAATCTAATCACAATTCTAACTATGAAATAAAAAATAAATAAATTTAAAATATTATGTATAATATAAAAGATAAATTTATGAACACTAAATTAAATCTAGATATATATTGGAATTTAGAACTAAAACAAGACCTAAATCTAAAACTAAAACTAAAATATATTTTATAAGACTTAAATCTAAAAGTAAATTTATTTATTTTTTAAAATTTGTTATTATAATATTTTGTAAATCGGTATCCTTATCTTAACACTTAAATTATTTAAAATGTTATGAATAATAATAAAAAATAGATATTTATGAATAATCAATTAAATTTATTTTTTTTAATCGGTAAAAGGTCGAAGTCAACACTAATTAGATCGTATATGTATTTTTTCTATGACCGCAAGTAGATTTGAACCCAAGACCTCTTCAATAAGAGGCTCACAAATAACCATTGTGTTGTTGTAGGCTGTTGCCTAAAAATCAATTAAAATTAATCATATATTACAATTTAATTAAAAAAAGACTTAAATGTAAAAGTAAAATTCATTTAAAAAAAAAAAATTATCATTATAACATTTGATAAAATGGTTGACAAATCAAATTAAAGCTTTAAAATAATTAAAACATGAAAATAACAAAAAAAATCTTTACAACTTTATAAATAAAATAAAAATTTTATGATTTATGAAAAAGATTTTATTTTATTTTTTTTCTAAATTATAACTTAAAACTAAAATTTGAAGGAAACCCAAAGATACATGATTGCTCCCACATATTTTAGATTAGGGTTAATTTTTTTACTATTGTCATGTTGGAATAACTTTCAACAAGTTTTTCTGCATATAGAGTAATTTTTGGTTGGTCTCTATTATAGACAAAAGAAATGTTAGCAAACTAAAATATAAATTCATAGAAAAAATACATATAAGAGCTTTGTACATATTGATTGTGAATTCAATAAACATTCTTGTAGGAATTAGTTGTTTTTATTTTGATGTACACTCTATCGATCAAGAGATGATGTCCTACACATGGAAAATAAATTTTGTTTAATAATTACTCTTTTAATTTTTATTCAATAATGATTTAATTCACAACCTTATAATGCATCATTTAAATACTAATTTTATATTACCTATTTTTATTAACTAAAGAATTATGAAATAATACTTATAAATAAGTTTTCAATAAAAAATATTTTATCATTTTTAAAATGAGTTTATTATTTTAATTATTTTAATAGTTTTAAGTTTGAAATTATCTAAAATTAAACGAAAATAATAATATTTTTATTATCTATAATTTTTAAATTTTTAGACATTAAACTAAATCTTAAAATGTATAAAAGATTTGGTTAGAAAAAACTGAATATATTCTGTGCTATAATAAGTGAAAAATTATGTTGAAGCAAACAAAAATATTTTGCATGGCAATCATTGTTTCGCTGACAAGATGAATTATTTACTGTGTGGGCAGCCTAGCTGCGTAGACGGGCAGCGGCTCGGTACAAATATGTTGCACCGTAGCCGGTGCCGCCGGGCAGGGGCAAGACTTGGCACGGCTACCGACGGTGCAAATATGTTGCACCGTAGCCGGTACCTAGGGTATCCATGGGCATCCCAGGCGTGCCTACCGAGGCAGTCGATCCTCCTGCCTGGGTAGCCGTTGCCATGATAAGGCAATTGAGTCCGAAAAGTGGACAAGACAATTTTCTATATTTCATAACTAATTTAGAATCTCGAGTGCTGTTCAGATTTGATTTTAAAGTAATTATTAAATAAAAAGAAGGTTTTGATAGGATTTCTGACAACTGTTCTCCGACAAAATCTTTATCTTGTGATACAAAATCAGCATTAAAGAAAAAAACAAGGAATTGATGCGATGTGCACTCGCTCTACCGTAGGAACTTTATCATGTGAAATCAGATCAGAATGGATGTGATGTGCACTCGATAGGACTGAATTTCAGCATAACTAGTATTTGAGAGTTGCGAGACCTTAACATTCAACCAGGTTAGAGTTGGTCATCTGTATCCATTTCTGCCATGGGAGAAGCCAGGCTACGATTCGGAACTCAGAAATCTGCTGATGTTAAATTGTTCTTGGCTGGTCCAGATGACAAGAAATACGAAAAAAATCCAGTGCATCTCCACTCTCAGATCCTCAAAAGATTGAAGGGTTTTGAAGGGAAGTTTTCCGGACACTGGTCACGGGTAAATATAGCAGCCGAACTGTGGGTAACTACATCTCATAACTTTGATGACTACTTAAAATGCATTGAAATCATGTATGGTGAGACTGTGGACTTCCTCAATATTGAGGAATGCCTGGCGATTCTCATAATTGCTTCTGAAATGTGGGCTGATGAGTGCATCAACAAATGCATGGAATATTTGGAAGCTGTTCGTTGGAGTGCTGAGGAAGAGTCTCAGATACGGGAAGTGCTCTCTTCCGAGGGTTTGAAACTCAAGATTTCACCAGATTTGGCTGCCAGGCTTCATCAGGAGGACGAAGACGACGATGATATCAATTTTGTGGAGAAGAGTATTAAAGAAATGGTGTTTCTGATTCAATGCAGCCGTTCACCTCAAAGTCGAGAAACTGTGGAGAAAGATTTAATAGGGATACTAGAAGGAAATGCCTCTAGAGATGTTGTTGACGTATGCGGCCGTGTAGTTCTGCAAGAGTTCGAAAAATACGTCAATTCGCGTTATGTGTCGTCTCTAATGGGGCTTTTAAAACTTGTTCAGCACTGTAATAGAGGAATACTCGAGGCTGCACTGAAGACATTTTGTGAAAATGCAGAATTGATCGATTGGTTTTTAAAGGTTGACCAGCTGTATAGCTTAGAATTTGCTGAACCTGTGTTTGACATTGTAATGTGGTTTATGAAGGCCACGGGAGAAGGAAAGATACTGATTTCAAGAGCTTCTCGAGTTTCTTTACTCACAACTTGGCTTCCCATCATGGGACAATTGAAATATTGCCATAGGTCGTTGACTCATAAATTGGTTGAGCTTGACAGAGCAGTTCTTAACATGGTCGAGAGCCTCCCTCAAGTGGATCAGAAACGTATTTGCTTAATATGGGCTGAGGTTTACAGAGTTCGTGATATCGACATTACTACGCCATTTACCTTGTCTAAATCACTGCAACATGCCCAAACCAAATCTGCAGCAAAAGAATGACATCCTTGTGTAGATTCAGTTTTTTCTTTTGAGCTCCACAATGTGTTTCCATTTGTAGGTATTTCGATATAGGCGTTGAGTATTTGTATTTGGGTACGCTTCCTACCGGTTATTTATATAGTGTATATGCACTCTGGGAAGTGTGCCTTGCTTAATGTGCATAGGCTCTATGGTTATGAAAAGGATAATTAATGTTTTCAACTGTCTCTTTCCTTTTAACGCTACAAAAATTGTCAACTGGGCTCAAGTGTTTGCGATTAAAAAAAGGACATGGACATCTAGCTTGCTAAGAGAAGATGTGATTTCTTTCCCTCATAATGTGTTGCTTGTGGAGTTGAATTTTGCGACACATCTGTGGGTTTCGTGGGCCCTTAATCTTCTAGATTTCAGATCAGAGAAGGTTAATTTATAATAAGTTGGATTCTATGACATTTTACTTGCAACAATTTGCAGCTTGAAAGGTACGGAATATTTCCCCCGTTTCTAATTTGCATTTCGCAAACTAGTGTATAATTGCTTTTGTTTCGAAGCAAGTGTTAATAATTAATTCTCATTTCTGGACATTCTTAAGAAATTTAATTGGAAGTTTTGTTTGTTTTCTGTGACTTCTTTCTAGTTTCTGATAGTTTTACCTGCTGATCGTTTTAGTTGCTGATCGTTTTGATGATTTGTTTTGAACTGGTTGAATTCACTGCTAGTGAGTTATCTTTTGAACCCTTTTCTAATTGATCTTAATTAGAATGATTATTGATTATTGAACATAGAAAGTACATATAGCTTAAATTGGAAAAATCTAGAAAAAAAAAAAGTTCCAAAATAATAAAAGATCTTATAATACTATATAACTTATGAGGTCATGGATTTTTGTTACATACAAGTCTTACTATCACTCTTAAACTTCTTTAATTAAACTTTCAATTTTCTAAAATTCATAGGCCAAGAGCAACAATTCAACCCTTATTTCAAATTTTGTTGTTTTTTTTTCAGATCTCTCTTGTTTTTTCTTTGATCTATGATGTTTTTTTATATATGTTTTGTTCAAACACAAGATTTGTAGGAATGATGCATAGGGATTGCTTATTTTGGTTAATAGGAATTGATTAGAATTTTCTAGTTGTAATGATCATTAGTTCATCTACATCTCTATTAATATATAAGTATTGCAGGTGTGTTGATTTCATTCATCCCAATTTTTATTTGCCAAATTTATTTTGAGGTTTCGTTTATTCAAAAGTTATACTTTCTTTAGTATTATTAATCAAGTTTTTGTTTTAAGTACAAATTTAATTTCTTGTTAAATTCGTTCCCAAGAGGTCTATTGGTAGAAGTTTTAACATGCCATTTAGACAATTACTGCTAAGCATTCTATTTATTGATATGAGAACTAGATTCTTGTAAAGTACTTGTGAAATATGGGTCAATAGCTTTGAATAAAAAATTTGCATAGTTAAATTCTAATAGCACTATCATACTTTGTTTTTCTAAATATCTCTTGCTTACAAGTTGATGAGCTTAAGGAGTTTTGTAGTGAATTGTTCACAAGAAAACACTTGTTGAAGGTTTTTACAAATGAGATTGTGAGAAATATGAGCTTAACCCTGGAGGAAACTTCGTGGTTAAGTGCACTTGAGCTAGAGTAGTTATAAAATGGGTGACCTCCCGAAAAGTCCTAATGCTTCACCTTTGTGAGCATATAAATTAGACGTACTTTATTTGTAAGTGTTATATTCATTCTCATGAAAGATGGGTAATTGTGAACCCCTACTCATGAAACGATACGATTGAGTTATGATAGAAATATCACAATTTAACTCATTGAAAATGTCTCCTACTTGTCAATTGATGAACCTAAGAGACTTTCTAATGAACGTTTCATAAGACACAATACTTGTTGAAGATTTTGAAAATAGGATTGTAAACAAAGTGGACTTAAACATTGAAAGAAACTTTTTAGTTAAGTATGGTTGAGTTGAAGTGGTACTAGGATAGGTGACCAACTTGTGGGAAGTCTCACTGCTTCACCCATGTGAACATCATCTAGATACAATGAATACTAATTCTTCCATTCATTCACATAAAATTTAAATTCTAATAAATTATTACACGAATGAAATGAGTCTTTGTAACTTACTCAAGATTTACACTACATATAGGCTTATGCTAAGAAAATCTAACAGTTTAACTTAGAACAAATGACACATAGTGGAAGAAACCTTTGACCATGCATTTTTTTTTTAACTACAATTGCAGAGAAGTTGCAATCCTAAACATGTTCAAAAGGATTTAATAAGACCAATTTCTTTTTCCTTGTTCAAGTGTTTGATGAATCTTCATTTGTGTGAAAATTAAAATAAGATATATTCACGAGTGATTCAAATTTAGACCAAAGATATGAGAATATGCCAAACAATATGAAGATCTACCAATATGTTCTTATTTGATGGTATCTTATGTTTTAAGAGTAGATGAGTTATTAAGAGTGGATAGCATCATATTTAACTTTATTAATGTGTTAAAATAATTGCTATGAATTATTACTTGCTACCATAAAGAGAAGAGTGAAGTGAACATAAGGGAGTTGTGAATGAAGATGTCTATTATAGGTATCCTCTTAGAAGTGGCCCTCATAGATTTTGCACTTGGACAAGAAAACAAAAAGAAGTAATACAAGTTGCAACAGAAATAGAGGATGGATTGTTTTAACACACAACAATAAGCCTTTTATTCAATCAAATAGATCGATTACATCGTAACTTTGTACTTATGTCTTTCCTCCATTTTATGAACTTAACATGCTCAATCACTATATAGATGATCTGTAATGCCCTGCCCAGAGATCCTTGGAACAAGGATGAAATACAAGCCAAGATTTCTTTTTTTTGAACAAGTATGAGTGCACATGACAACATCATACACAGATCACAAAGATCACAATGGAAGACTTAACCACCATCTCAGCCATCAATGAACCACTACCCAAACTGACACAACCACAATAGAAAATGAAAGACCAAAATAACAACACAAATGATCTAGGAACTGCCCAAGCAAGGCAAAATAAGTCAACCCAATGGGTACTAGAATCACCAAAAATTGATCCTTGAAAACTAGTGGAGACACTTGTTTTTTGTATGAGGACCTACATAAGATAGATTCTCGCACGACGATGTGCAATACACCATGTGAGAACATGCCTTCCACACAAGAATGTGCAATACACCATGCAAGAAGGTACTTGGTCAAACAACCAAACTAGTGTTGTGTTTCGCATGAGAAGATGTCAAGGGCCATGCAAAGAAACTCGATAAACCACATGAGATCATGCATTATCACATGAGAAAGCAAGATTTTGTGCAAGATCCCAAGACAACACACTAGAAACAAAATAGTATAAAAGATGAGTAAATAAGTTCGTCCACACCGAGGAGTACCAGATCATTTCAAGGCAAGGACACTCAAACAACAACGAAAGATGGAAGCCAAAATCTAACCAGTAAATATAGCATCGAGGGAAAGTACAAAAGTTAACATTGTAGTGTACTAAAACAACATCACAGTAAATGAAAATAACATCGCAATGAGCAGTACAACCAAACTAAGTACGCAGTTCCTCCCAACCATAATAGCATTGTAAGACTGTCATGGGCCCTAGCCATCCCCTATGCATAACATCCCATGCTATCGATTCGATCATCAGTTCTATCAGTACTATCATATAAGGATGTCACTACTAAAACATACTACAATATAAGCATAAGGAGATCTAACATGCTAGAAGTAAAGCATACGATACTTCTACAAAGTAGATAACATCATATATCATATCTTAATCATCATAATAAGGAAATGCATCAAAACCAACATCATCTAAATATGATATACAAGCATTACAATGAAAGCATAAATCACAAGAAAGCATACTCTGGAACCCGAAGTACCAAGTGAAGACATCCAGCAATGGTCGCACTAGAACAAAAGACCATCTCACAAGTCCCTAGCAATGTTATAGGTAGCTATGCTTTCCAACCATGTGGAACCTGCAGGCCCACTTCTGTCATACTGATGGGGATAATGATCCAACCACAAACACACACAAAGAAAACATCCATGGCTAACACACATGCTAGATAGTATGATGACTGGAACCAAGATATAACCAATGCATAAACTATAGGTTCTGGTCAGACACTCAATGGGATACTAAGTAGGGGTTGACATCATGGAGAGTCGCTTCGCATCGACAAGCCCAAGCTGGGATCATGTGGATTCAACTCCCTTGATGGAAGGATTAAGCACATAACATTTTTCATTATCTTAAGTTTTATTACTACTCAGTATTTTCTTTAGTTATCACTTAATTAAAACTCCCTTTGCCAACCTATGGTGCCATGATCGCTAGGCTGCAAGATAGAAGCCCCCTCCATGTGCTACCCTACCCTACCCATGCTCATCCAGCGATGAGTGCCCATAGGCATGCAAATTCCCAACCCAATCCCAATGATCATAACTTCTGGAAGTACCACAAAAGATCGAGCCTTACAAGTCACCTAACAAATGTATGTGCATGTATTCGTGTGTGGCACACCACCATCACGAAGATCATAACACAAGGACTGAATGAGAACACAAAGCAAAAAGTCACTCAACCAAAAATAAACTCGGATGGATGCAACACACATCCTAATGCAACATAAAACTACAACAGTGGTCTGATTGACATCCAAATGGATCATCCAGGTCCATGACCAACATCATACCAAGAAAACTCAAGAAAATAGGGTGACACACAAAACAAGGTAAAAACCTCCAAAACTAGAAAACTTTAAAATTAAAACCCATTTGGTCTTTGGGTACAAAAACCCCAAAAATCCAATAATATTTGGGTTTGGACACTGTATGCAAAAATGACCAACATAACAACTCGAAATCCCAAAGCCCCATCCAAAAAATAAGAAAAATGTCCATACCCGACCAACTGGACAAAACTAGCAAACATAAATGGAGGGGAACACTAGTTCTTAGCCTCCTAACAAATTGCTACTAGAAATAGAAGTTGAGACAAAGCAGAAACAAGAAAACTAGAAAGCCCTACCTGACAACAAAGGGGGTGAAAATAAAAAATAGCTTGATAAAATAAATAACCCACTAAATATGCTGGAAACCATGGCAAAGCAAGGTCTACCCAAGCCGGATCCAACAAGACTGATCTCGTGAAAATCCCATGCTCACAATTTCTAGAACAAACAAAAATCCAATCCTTCAAGAAGAGGATTTCAAAAAAGCTCTCCAATTTTCTAATTGCAATATTGAAAAGGGAAAATACAAATCCCTTTTTCAATACTTATTCACTTTTCAAGTGAATAGTCAATTAGGGAAATAGCTAGTTAGACTAGCTAGATTCCAAATCGACCTAAACAAAAATAGGTTATTCCTCAAAACGAGAATTCACCTTAGGAAAAGCTGCTAGAAATTAAATTTGAGAAGATTTAAAGATCAAAAACCCAAAATCACAGAAAATCACTTAACAACTTTTACGACAATGTGAACTAAATGCATAGACAAACTCACTGGTCTAATCACATAATGCAGATGAGTTTGTATTTAATAATCATCGAAAAGTTTAAATTTAAACAATTAAAATAAGGATACATCAACCATACAAGGAAAAAATTGGTACAATATGAATAACTGAATCACTAACTCCATATGCCACTGCCAGGGATATAATTCTTGCACGATAAAATACTCAATCAAGTGCAATTGCATATAATATCATAGTCGAAGCGATAATGCATTAAATACCTAAATAATCCATTTACATCACTCATGTTTGCATAAAGCATAAAGAGACAAGAATGAAGTAAATAATCATAGCATAAAATCCATCTCACAACATAATCAGAAAATATGTCCAATAAACAAGATAACTAGATATCATCATAGATCTATTGTCATCTCAAAATAGTATCAACATGCAAATATGATAAACTGAACAACATAGCAGTAAAGCATCTATGGTACTGAATCAAAGTATAATATTCAACACTTAGGTCATCTCAAGGTACATATAATAAGAGTATCAAGTATCTCTCGAATCAAAATAGACAAGGTATAGACTACAAAGATGTGAGGCACTACATGATTGATAATGATCCCATAAAAGAGGGAGCTAATCCTACACATTATTCGATAGAAGAAAGTGGAAGAAAACATATAAAGAAAATCCTCCAAAACTACAACTAAAACTTAAGAGTGACAGAGCTGTATAGGCACAGAGCATGATGACAAACAACATATTACATGTAGATTAGCACTAGTTATTTACACCTTGTTGTTGTAGAATAAAAGGAAGAGCATCTTTTAACATGGGATTTAACACATTGAGACGGTTCTACCATTGGCAAAATTTGGATATGAGGTTCTAAATTCTTCTCTATATCCTATTGGGTTCACATTCTTTCTTAATTTTAATCCATTCTTACTTAAAAAGTAAGAAATGTTGTTTGCATACAATAGATTTCAAAGCAAACACAATCAAACACAATTTTTTTAAGGTTCAAGGTTCAAGCACATACAACTCTTTTCATTCATATTTTTGATGTATTGGTTATTAGCTATCTTTCAACAAGGTATATTAAAGGAAGGTAAATTATCATATAAAAATTGTTATTAGTATATGATGGATTTCAGATCAAACTCAATTAATGTAAGTTTTAAGTATATGAAGTTCCCTCAATTTATATTTTTGATATAGTAGTTAGTATCTAACTCTTAAGAGGATAGGCTAAAAGAAGTTGTGATGACATTGATGAAGTGGTTTAAATTTGATGAATAATTTATAGTTTAGAATATGAATGTCCATGTTTGTAGACTTGTGGAATTCGTGAAGTGTTAAGATATTGGTATACTTTATTCTAGCAAGATGTTTTTGTTCTAAGACAAGGGATACATATTTTGGGATTTACCTTATCCTAATTAATGTGAATTTTTTCATCAATGGTGGCCAAATTAAGGAATTGGTATAATTAGATAGGATATGGATGTTTTATTATACTCTTTGTGAAGGTTTCATAATTCAGTACATTAAGAGATGAGTGTATTTTAATGTTTAACATTCCTAAGTTTTAGCAATTGATCTCACAATGGCGAGCTAGTTATGAGTGAATTTTACAAGATGTGCATAACATTAATTTTGAATATATCTTTATGTAGAGTCTAATCGAACTCAAAGGTTAATTTTTTCCCGCTCTCTTCAATGCAATTTCTCCCCACTTTTTTCTATGGGGGTTTGGTGGTAGTTCCCACATGATAGGGGTCCAAGGGAAATGGTCCAAGGCAAGGTTTTGGGGTTGCACCCTAGGCACGATCCTTGTCATGATATAGGGCAGGGTCGAGGGGTAGCATCCTTGAGGCCAAAAATGAATTTACTATTCTAAAAGACATTGGGAGTTATTTTTGTATTGGACAACATATTCTAGCCCTAATTTTCTTGGTTTCATAAGTCTTTTATAAAATAACTTGGGGTTAGAGATTTTATGATGTATGATGATTTAATAGCTTCTTGAGAAGATATTGAGTTGAAAGAGATTGCATATTGTAATTAGGTTGAAATCACAAATTAATAATATTGAACTCATAGTTCGGTGGACGGAGCCCAGGGATTGGGTGAACCATGTTAATCCTTTGTGTCTTCTATTCATTTATGTTTTCAATTAAGGATGAAATAGGTATTTTATAGGGGAGCTGAAACCCTAATAATTTTATAGAAAGATAGAAAATTAAAGTCCCAAAATGAAACAATGTTCTGAGCAATAGACACACCCACAACCACAACCAACAAAACCTGGCTAAATGGCTAAAGCCAACACCAAAACCAACGTTATTTAAAATACTAACAATCTAACTAAAGGAGAAAAAAGAAAGAAGAGACAACATTAAGGTAGAAGAAGCTAGACTAATTCTTCCACCTTATCTTTCAACTCCTGCTTCAAATGCTATTGATCTTCTCTTTGACCTCTTTGATGTCTTTTTGGTCGATTTAGGTCTCTTTTTATTCTTCTTTTTTTGGTGTTGGACTAGGTATGTTTTCCAGGACCAGAATCCACCTCTTCCTTCTTTGCTTCCTCTAGGTTGAGCACAAGCTTCACTTCCTTACCCTGGTCTGAGTTATCCAAAACCATGTTCATACACTCAAGGTAGCTTCAAGTAGACCTTGGCATCTAGTCAATGCATCTCTTGTCATTCCATTTAATCTATCTTCTTCATTTCTTTGCTAATCTCCAGATTCCCTTTTTTCTCAACCTCTTTCTCATTTTTCCCTTGCTCTTCCTTTTTATTCTACATCTCCTCAATTTTCCCTTCTAGAGCTCTGTATTGTAAATTCAACATTTTGAGGGAATAAAAAATCCATTTATCCAATCTACACGAGTAGATGGAAACCAATTTAGCTATTTGTAAAACACCATGAGGATGGTTGATGACCAGATCATTGATATCTTCCTTTGAAAGCTTGGCATTGAAATCCATCTCATCAACCACTTTTAATACTAGAATCATTGCCTTTCACTACTCTTTTTCCTCTCAAAAGGACTTGTCCCTTTTTTCATTTTTTTTTAGGTTGTGAAACATACCTTCAATCTCCTTAGCTTTAGCATCTTTTAGAGAGATGTATACATCACATTTGACCAGCTCATCATAGTTTACAAGCCTAATGGCTTCTCTAGGTTCCTCATCATCCACATTGCGCTGAGGGGTCTAAATTTCTTTTTCTTTGGTAACTGTTGGAGTACACATCTCATCCTGAGTCACTTGAATTTATTTTTCCTTTAACACATGAGAGCTTATCTCATTTTGAACTGAACATAGAGATGGAGGGAAATAAACACATTACCACCTTGATTCAATCTCTCCATTGATTCATAATATTCAATATCAACTAAATTATCTGTATACATCTTTGCTTTCCCCTTCCAATCAATTGCTTCTTTCTCTTATTCATATTTACTTTCTTCTTCACATTTAGATACAAGCTCTGCATAGTTTATGATTTCTTTATTCCTTTGTGATATTGGTTATATTTGCATGTAATTGTAATTTTTCTCTCTTTATTCTTGACAAAGGGGCTAAGTTCCATAAATCTAGAAGATTCTTATGTAATAGAAGGTAAAATAAAAGTAATGTAAAGAATAAAAATAACTAATCATGAGAAAGAAAATGATTAAAAGTAAATGTTAATATTTGAGAAGCCAAACGAAGAGTATTCATGCCAAGGTCCAACAAGAAGATGCAAGGCTTGCATGGAATGTACAATAAGAGAAAGGGAGAGAGAAATATTGATTTTTGTGTTGAAAATGATGTGTTTAATGACAATATTAAGTTTCACACATAAATAATGCAAGTGTTCGTATGTACTCATAGTTTCATGTTCAAAAGATCAATAGTATGAATGATTCTTTACTTTCTTGGCTAATATGGAGAAGGTATGAGGAGGAGGGTGAATGCAAAGATATATGGAATGATAAATATAATAGGGAGGATCAAGGGTTTAATCTCATCCTGTGTAGTGAGGTCACTCAAGGGGGATCTATCATTTGGAAGCATGCTTAGAAAAAAAAAAATTTGATCAAAAAAAGTGTTAGATGGAAGGTTGGTAATGATAGGGCTATCCATTTTTGGGAGGACATTTGGATTCTTGATCATGCCCTAAGTTTTGATCAGAGGTGGAATGGGTATATGGATCAATGCAAGAACTTTTTTGGAAATTATGTTCCTGATTATTGGGAAGAGGATAAATGGGTGAACCTTAATAGAGTGGATGAGTACCTTAATGAACTTAACAAAATTCTAAATGTTTTCTTTTTAGTTCAAGAGGAGGATACTTTAATATGGAAGTATAATCCTAATGGGTTGTTCTATGTTTCCTCTTTGTATGGCAATGCTTTTAAACACCATCAGGTGCCTTGCTGGGCTAAAGATTGGTTTAAAGGCTTGACCCCTAAAGTTAGGATTTTTTTTGGATTTTTTTGCAGGATAAAATTCTCACCACTGACAATTTAATGAAGAAAAGTATGTATCTTGTCAGTAGGTGTTATCTTTGCAAGGAAGAGGAAGAATCGGTTAACCATTTGACTATTCACTGCTCTTATACTAGAAGGTTATGGGAAAGGATCTGTGGTATGCTAGATTTGGATTGGGTTTTCCCCCTCAGTATGCAAGAGCTAATCCTAGCTTGGAAGTCTCCTTCTAGTAATACTTTGATTATGAAGTTATGGGAGTTCATCCTCTCGTTTCTTTGCTCGGGTGTGTGCTATGAAAGAAATGATAGGGTGTTTAGAGGTAAGGAGACTAATTATGTACAGCTATTTCATAAGATTAAGCATTTACTGATTGAGAATATTTATGATATTAGGGAAAGGTCATGAAACTCATAATGAATGGGAAGGTAGAGTGATTCAAAACTGGAATTTGGAAGGGTTAAGTGTCTCTCAGAATGCTATTAATCCTAGGAATTTGGCTAGGTGGGACTGTCCACCATAGGGCTAGTGTAAGATTAATTTTGATGAGGCCTCAAAGGGTAACCCAGGGATTGCGGGTTGTGGTGTCATTATTAGAAATATGAATGGGGATAGTTTTGGTATTATGGCCATTCCTATTGGGGATCAAACTAACCATGTTGTGGAGGGTAGTACAACTCTCTATGGTCTTAGTTTAGCGAAGAGTTTGAATTTGAAGAAAATTTGGCATGAGGGGTATTCCCTTAATATTATTAATTGCCTTAATAAAATTAATAATCCCTCTTGGAGCATCCATAATATTTTATGCAAGGCTCTTAATCTTATTAATTCTTTTGAGGATTGTGTTATCACTCACAACTATAGAGAAGCAAACCAAGTTGTTGATTGGGTTGTGAATCTGGCATGTAATAGTCATGCAAAGATAATTTGGAATCATGGTGACAACATCCCTAGCAATGGGATAGCCTTGATAGAGTACGAAAAGGTTAGAAGTTTGCAAAAAAGATTTAATAATGATAAACACAACATTTAGGAATAATTATGAATTGGGCAGGAATGGAGAGTTGCGGGCTATGATTAGTTTTGATGGGACTATACATTCATTGCCACAGGGAATGTGGGTATTTATGCATAACAAAATCATTTGTTGTGATATCGACACTAAGTTTTCCTTATTTACTAGTTTTGCAACTACTGGGAGAATCTGGTGTAGTTTGAGGAAAATGGGAGGTAGAAGAAAGAGGATCAAGCCTATGAGCTGCAAGGAATGGAAGAAGAAGACATATATTTGGGATATTTTGGAATAAGGGCATTTCATGGGGTTCATTGGAGAAGTTAAAGGGTAGCAATCCCTCCATTACTCACCAATTTATTAAGACCTAGAAGGATGGTAGTATTCTAGTGGTGAATCAGAGAATGGATGTCATGGAGGACATTATAGTGGAAGCTACTAGTCTTGATACAGAGGGTATCAACTTCCATAGGGATAAGAAGCTGTCAGATCATGTTGTTCAAGAATTTGAGTAGACAACTAAGGAGTGTAACAGGTTGGTTAAAATTGCCAATGCCCACTATAGCCCTAGATCCATTTCTTGTCCTTAGAGGTTTATCATGTTCGTGGTGATTGAATACCTAACCCTAGATGGTCATTTTACTAAGATTTTTGGACATCATTTTATGTTGGTTAACCATTTTAGGCACAGGGTTAGAATTAATCTCCCATTTTACCTCTGATAGTTATTGGGGAACACCATTCTAGCTATTCAGAAAAATCTTGAGGGTGACCATGCTTGGCATGAAGGATTGATGGTTCTGATTATGAATCTCCTTAAAGCCAAGAAAGTTGATAGACCCTATTTTAGTAAGAAAACTTTGGAGTGTTAAACTAAGGGGAGTGAACAAGATGAGGGAAACGATGAGGACATAGAGGAGGAAGATGGTGAAATGGAGGTTAAGAAGAGGAATAATCTTGCTCCTAGGAGCTCGTCTGCGAAGAAAAGGAAAACTAAGGAGGTGGATTCTAAGATGGACACGAAATCTGAAGAGGAGTTAGAGGAGGGTATAGGGAGGAAAACCACTATTTATTTTGGTATTTCTACCACAAATAAGGGGAAGAAGACTAATAAGGTTTCTAATATTCCATCTAATGATGAACTTTTTATCAAGAGGATGGAGCAGAAAGGTAAGAATCTTCTTTCTCAGGGGAGGGTTGTTGATAAAGCTTTTCAGGAGGCGAATGTTGATAGAGACAATATGGAAATGGATGAAGATTACTTGGGTCATAATAAGGACTATGAGGAACACGGGTATTGGAAGGGTATGATTGGTAATCTAGGATCGATGAAAAGGGATATCAGTAGGATGCAGGAGTAGATGCAGGACATTACCTAGGAGAGAGTTTGATCAATTAAATAAGACCACCAGAGGTGAGCGAACTCTTAGTCAACATATTGATAGGCTTTCTTAGGTGATTGGTAATGCAGAAGAGGTTAAGAATTTGATGAAGAGAGTTCCACCCTTGGAAGCCAATAATAGAGCTATATAATAGAAGATGAAGGATTTACAAAAAGGGCTGGATGGCATGGATAACAGAGTGGTCAACACTGAGAAGGTGGTTAAGAAACTTATTGATCAGAGCTACTCCATCCTGAAGAGTATGGCAAACAAAATTAACACTCTACTAGAAAAAATGGAACAGGGGAGAATCCAAGGTTTAAAGGACTTGAAAGAGGAATAGGGCCCCAACAAATTTACCAGGGCTAATTCTAAGAAAACCGAGGTCATGGAAGCCAAAGTAATGGATGATTTGAAGGCCTCGATGGTTAACATGAATATCCTTGCAGATCAGGTTGTGGATGTCTTGAAGACCTTATAGTTGTCTTTTTTCTTTCTTTTTGTTGTATTTTAGTGCTATTTGTATTAAGACTTATGGTCATTGTTAGTTCTATTTTTTTGGTGCTAATGCACAGTACTTCTGGGCTTCTTTTCTCTTGTTGTTAGCTACTTTTTAAAAGGTTTTGTTTCCTTTAAAACCTATTTTTACTTAATCAAAACTAACATGAATATAGATATTTTTCCAATAAAGCTTCAACTATCCTAAAATCATGTGCATCATTGTGGGCAAATAAGTAGTGTAAATTATTTTTGGTTGTCAACATTAAATAAAAAAAAGTAATAAAGTTTCATTTCCTATTTTTTCATAAGTTGAGATCTTGTTTAAAGATGTTGATTTTGATGGGGTATTGTCACTAATGTCAAAGGCATTTAGGACATTGATGAAATTATTGTCATTGATGTCAAAGGTATGAGGAAGAATTTGTCATTGATACTAATGTTGTTAGATCTTGTCATAGACATGAGATGATGAGATGCATTTGTGTATGATTCCATTAAAAAAGATGTATGTGAGAGATGGTAAGTTAAATAAAGTGTGAAAGAAGTACATGTGTAGACTAAACAAAATTCTTAGGCACTAAAGAAAAGAAGAGTATATAGATTCAATAAGAAGAAAATAAAAGGATTTTATTGTGGAATGTGACTACCAGCTTTGTCATGATAGAAGTATCACATCATAACCATGAATAGATCAAAGCATACACACAAATCGTCAATATAAATGTTGTTAGTAGTAAGAAACTATACAGAAAAAGTCAAGAGTAGAAAAACAAAAATGATATTGATATGTTGCAGTAATGTCATATTACCTGCAACATCACATAAACATGAGAGAAGTGACAAGCTATTTAATGAATGTAGAAGATATATATAAAATGAAAGTGTTCCAAATTAAGTGACCTGTGCATATTAACAAACAAATTCAAAGTTTGATGGCATCAATAACTAAGTCCAAATAAAATAGTGGTAGAAGACATGTACAAATCAAAAAATATGTGATGACGTCCATTAAAAAAGAAGGCTATTAAATATATAACAGCAATGAAAGTATATGCAATGAACCATACATAAGGAGAGTATATAAGTAACAACAATGGCAACATGTTTTGCATGTCATTAAAAACTATGAATGGACATGCAAGAACAATCACATACCATTGTAGGTTCTCAAAGATGGGTCACCAATGATATTGATCACAAAACAATGGAAAGGAATCTTTAGCAATAGTCAAATACATGCATCTACATAGTAGTGACCATTGAGGATTTCTCTCAAAATATCACCATGGACCATGAAGAAGAAAAGTTCATCACTATTTTGCACAAATGACATATGAAAATAATAGCCCTATCACCATTTAAAGAAAAACATGGATGGTAAAAAGAATACACATAGGAAGCATTGAGATTAGTACTGGACCAACATATTGAAGAATCATATTGGCATTGCAATATTATCCAGTAGTTTGTATGGAGATGGTTAGTACTCATCAAGACAACACTGGGGTTGGTGCTTCCAATAAGTTAGTGCCTCCGAAGTGTGGAAATTGAAGCTTCTAGTTAGTTGGTGCTCATAAATTTAGGGAAAGTGGGAAAGTGTCATCACATGAGACAACTCTAAAGTTATGCTCGAAGTCTCTCAAAACCTCAACCCCCTAATGACTATATGTGGCATCGATATCCTATCATATAGACAAGGATACTGAGAAAGCAAGGTCACAACCAAGCACCCTCTCTATACTCCCATCCTACCGTGTACTAGTGCTCAAGACATGGGCGAGGTATCAAATAGACATCTTGTTAATTCATTTTAAACCCATTAATGAGAATGTTATCACTTATTAAGACTAATTACAATGAGTTACCCAACCAACCTCTTTAGGGCTTCGACCCCCATTGCAAGCCACTTCCCAAACATACACATACATAACCTACCCAAAGCTCATAATGTATCTCATAAAAAGTCACCATAAATACATCAACTCTAAAGATGATAGGGAAAAGGGAGTAGGGGCTAGGGGTGGGGGTTGTGGCCCCTGCCATTCCAAAAATTTATTTTATATACAAATAAAAATGACGCCCTTAAAAAATGAGTACGATTACTGGTAAAAAACCAATTTACCATCATAGTAATAAATTTATTATTATGGTGTGTGTGTATATATATATATGCATAGATCTGGTGTAGAAAAATCTAGTAATCAATCAAATTTAATAACTAAAATCTTTACTCATTTTGCAAACCCTACCCTTAAATTTGTTTTCTAAATTCAATCTTCTCTGCTTGGGTTGTCAATCTCTCATTTTTACAGATGTTTCCAAACAAAGGACAATTAATTATCTAGTAGAGGGTTTGTAACTCTTTTAGTTCAATTTATAACAAAAGTATCATTATAATCTTTTCATAGATCTATCATCGTAAAAATTCCATTCTTGTAGGCACGAAGAAGACATAAGTTTCTAAGAGATTTTAAAAAAAATGGATTTCTATAAAATCTACCCCAATATGATACTAATCAAACCAATGAATTCTTGTGCTCACAAAATTCCCGTCTCCAAAAGCTCGTAGAGAAATTCCCACCCGTCAAATTCTCAAGTTGCTCCTCCAAACCTATGTGTGGAGAAATGAGCTGAAATTTCTTAATAAAGGCCTCTAACTATAGTTAGGGTTTCTATTTTCCAATTGGCCTCTCCATTTATTAAATTTTATTTTATTTTAATTTAGTCAAATTATTCATGCACACTTAGTGCCTTTTAATGATTTGTCATTTAGCAAGATGCTTTGAGAGAATAATTTATTATTTATTTTAATTTCAAATAATATTTAATTCTCATTATCTAAAAGACAACTTCTAAATTTGTGATGACTAAATTAAATAATTATAATTTTGCCAACTTTAGCTTTTTAGGCAAGTTTAATTATTATTAATTCCAAAGTTAGATTTTTTAACTAAGTCTTTTAATTTAAGGGTTTAATGTAATTAATTTATCAATTAATTAATAATATCATAATGGTTTTCCTCCCTAAATTTTTTCATGAATTTATTTATTTGATTAATCTTCTTAGCTGACTAATTACACATGAAGTCACAAAGTAGACCACATACTCAAAAGAAACTCAACACCTAGGAAAAGCATAAAAAATAAAACTCAAGGCTTAAGTACTTGAATTTATGTCACCTTGATGAATTTGGAAAGGTAGAGTAAACATATACTTATCCTCTACCACTAAAAATAATGACTTTGGATTAGATTTTGGACTTGAAAACTATCTCCCCTCTTTTACCATTGAGATAGTGTGATCAAGCACGCTCATCCTAAAAATTCAAGGAAGTTGATGCCTGGTACCTACAACTTGTATAAAAGTTGAGCATGTAAATATGCATAGATATATCTAAACTAAACATGAAATGGTGGGGAGTGGTACATCACACAGATCCTGACTCTCAAGTGACTACGACTCCCTCTCTCAACCACATTAGATATGTTAATCAAAAATAAAATAGACATGAACACCATACACATGCAAGTATGAGGTAAATATCCATAATCCATATAAACATCATCATGAATCTAACTATAATCATTATATCAAATAATTTAAACATCATTACATGAATAACCATGAATGACAATAACACATAAAATATCTCAAGTATGAAGTAGCTTGCCAAATGTATAATCAAACCATGAAGATAGTGTCAATAAACTAGGTAACCAAGTACCCTTATGTCAAAAACAATACGTGAAAACTACCCTAAAAGTATTCAACAATATAACTGAAAGCAAAATAGAGTAGGCACTACAATTTATAAGTATATTAATTAATAAAATTTAAATAAATTTATTATGAAGAATTCAAGATTTTTTGTTCTATTATTTTTTTACCTTAATAATCTACTATAGTTTCAAATATCATTTCTACTATAATTAAAAATATAAATTTATTTTGAACTATTTATTATTATTCAAACTTTTATTTATTTGAGAATTTTAAAGGTATTATAATATTTTTATAAAAGATATTATAATATTTTAAGTATTTTATTAAAAACTTCTTCACAATAAATTATTTAAAATTTAGGAAATCTTATTTTTAACTTTTAATATTAATTTTTAAAAAAAAATAGTGCATAATCTTTAGTTGAATGAAATTAATATTATTTTCATTATTAAAACATTTTATTTATTAAAGATTTAAATGTTGAGAAAAATGTATTATTTGGAAGAAAATTAAAATGTTGGAGGCTAATGTTGGGCTTTGTTGGAAGATTTTCTCGCTAATAAATGTTTAGTCCACTGGTATTTTTTCATTCGCTCTCATGTTAGCCCCAAAGGTGAAGCAACTAAGGCCCTATCATGTTGTTTGAATGATGATGCCCTAACATTTGGGTGTTTGTTTATGTTGAAGTTGATGAAATTTCAACCCCATAGCTCCCAAGAATTATCTACATGCAAACATCTATCACAGAAAAAAGAGAAGGAAAAGCTATAGAGGCTAGAATTCCTAGATCTATAGATGAGACATTCTTGATGAGAAAAAAGAGAAATTGCTATTATCAAAAGTGAATTAATTGCAAAGAGATCAATCCTTATAAAAGGAGATCAAAACCCTAACAGGTAAAACCTAAGTTGCATAATAATAATTAATAAAATAATTAATTATTATATGCCTAAAGTTTAGCTTAAGTAGACTAGAGTTAATTAGAAAATATCTAATTACTCTAACACCTCCTCTTAAAATAAATTTAAGGAGTAGCTAAAAACCTAGAAAGTACTACTGAAAGAAAAAATACAGATTTGAAAGCCAAGCCAAACTTCTCATAAATAAAACAAGGGAATAAAGATTTGGAGCTTTGATACCATGTTGAAGTTGATGAAATCTCAACCCCACAGCTCCAAAGAATCACCTGCATGCAAACACCTATCATTGAAAGAGAGAAGGAAAAGCTATGGAGGCTGGAATTCCCAGATCCATAGATGAGACATTCTTGATGAGCAAAAAGAAAAGTTGTTATTATCAAAAGTGAATTAATTACAAAGAGATCAATCCTTATAAAAGAAGATCAAAACCCTAATAGGTAAAATCTAGTTTGCATAATATTAATTAATAAAAGAATTAATTATTATATGCCTAAAGTTTAGCTTAAGTAAACTAAAGTTAATTAAAAAACATTTAATTACTCTAATAGTTTACACATGGTCGTGATTATAGAGCCCTCAGATTGTGATGGAAAGTAGGTTGTTGCTGATGTGTTGGTGAAGCTTTCCATAAATTTTTGGAAGTTTTTTGATGTACATAAATAAAATTTTAAAATATTTTTTTCACCTTAGAATTTAAAATTGCTTTTATTTTTCATGACTTCCATAAGACTAATAAAATAGACTATCAATAACAACTATTGAATTCCAATACTATGAAATAAACCTTAGTATCTAAAAGAACCTAAATCCTTATATTAAATTAAATTATATCTCAATCCAACATCACATATACTTGCCGCACGCATTTGAAATACTCACCTATAAACTTTCGGAGTTCATTTGGTTTGTGGAATTGTAGAAATTGAGATTTCTACAAATTTCAATTTAGCCAAATCAAGGTTTTGCAAATCTTCCTTCCTATTTTTGGGATTTTACTTGAACTACTTGTTTCACTTGGAAGATGAGTGGGAAGATACATTTTTATGTGTAAGCTAGGAGTTGCATGCAGACTCCAAAAAATAGTCCAATCTATTATTTTTACACTCCTCAAAAAGCGTAACTAGGTTTTGATTTTCAAATCTTAGTTGTTAGTGGGAAGTCTAATAACCTGGTTAAGAGATAAAATTAAAAGTCTTATAATCTAATTCCATTTTTCCAATTTTGAAACAAACGTAAAAAAAATTCATATTTGAATTATGAAAAATTTAATTCCCATTATTTTCCATCAACAAAAAGGACCCTCATCAATGAAGGTTGAATTTTAAAAAAAACCCTTGATATGAACAGTTCATAGTTTAATTATTGAACCCACAATAGCAATATTCGACAACAAAATCTTTATTCTAAATATAAATACATCATAATAGACACTCAATAACATTTCACTAATTTTTCCATTACATAAAATTAGAACAATAAATATCGTACCTATATTCATTTCTTTCTATATTCACTCTCCAACAGACTATAATTTGCATTCAATCACAACCTGCTTCCTAGAATTCATTTTTGTGCTACTTAACTTTCCACATTCTCAAGCGCTTTACACTCTTTTCGCATCCTGATTTTTCTCCACCTCCTATAAATAGAATAGGATAAAGTCGTAACATAATATGATGATTTTTTCATAAATTTCAACCGAAAGACACAGCAAATTTATGGTTGCTTTAATTTTCCAAACTCAAAAAAGAAATTACAGAAATGTCTCTGGTATTCTATAAAATTAGTTTTACAAGATTGTTGTTGTACAAGATTGATCAAGAATCTGATTGAATTATAGGGCATCGGTCGAAAGAAATTAAAAAATCAAAAAACTTGCTATACGAGATTCATGAAGGATCTGATTGGACTACAAGGCAAGTTTGACTGAGCTACAGGGAAAAGAGGAAAAACCAAAGAATAGTTTGTAGCTTACCATACGAGTTTCATCAAGAATCTAATTGAATCACAGGTCAGACGCTAAAAGAAAAATCCATAGTTTCAAGGTTGCTCTATATGGTTCATCAAGAATTTGATTAAATTTATAGGACAGCTGTAGACAGAAAAAAAGAAGAGCATGGCAAGAGTCATTTTCCCATTATCATTCTCCTAATCATGCGCAAACGCTGCAGTCTGAAGCTCACCAAGGGCCAACCGAGCGACAAAGAAGCAAAAGATTCAAGTGGGTCATGGGAGCCCCTGATCAACAATTCAGGCATCTCAGCTATGTGCATGGCAGTGATAAGAACACACAAGGTAATAATGTTAGACATTTAACAAATGTAGTGCCTGACCCTAGTTCGCATTTTGTTATCGTTGCTGAACTCTTTTGGAGCTAGTTTTATGTTGATAGTTAGCAACATTGTTTTGAGATTATCAGATATTCTACTATAGATTCAGCTTATTATGTGATGAGATTACTTAGACTCTACATTTCATGTATGTATGATGATTATTTCTAGTGTTCGCAATTATTGATGATGATTATTACATTGCTTTCAGTTATTAATGATGATTAGTAAGATGATTTATTATCATGTGTTTTTTTATGGATACTTACCCCATACTTGCATGTGTATGGTGTGCGTGTTTGCTTTTGTATGGCGTGTTTGATGTGGTTAAGGAAGGGAGTCGTAGTCACCTGCTAGTCGAGATCTACACGATGCACCACTTCTTGCCATTGCCTGTTTAGTTTAGTATATATTGTGCTTGTACATGCGTGGTTTTTATGCAGGTTGCAGGTACCGGGTATCGACTTCCCTGAATTGCCAAGATGAGCGTACCCTATCACACTATCTCAATGATAAGAAAGGGGAGATAGATTCTCAAGTCCAAATCCCAACCCTTTAAGCCATTTGTTCTAATTGAAAAATTAGGACAAGTATCCGAATTGAGTACCTTCCGAATATGTCGGATGATATAATTCGTGATATAAACCCTTGGTTTGATTTTGTATGTATTTTGGCTATGATAGATTTTCATATTTTTACCTTATGAGTATTTGAAGTATTTTCTATTAATTAAGCTTAGTTAAAAGATTTAATTAATGGTTTAATTTAAATGAAAAATTAATATGATATTTTAATATTTATTTTATTTAATTAATTGAAAAATTAATTAAATAAAATAATTAAATTTGAAAATAAAAAGTTAAAAGTTTAAATTTGGAATGTGACAATATTTATTTCAATAATAATATATTTGGAGTTCATTTTTAAATAAATGACTAAATAATAATATTATTAAAGCTAATAAATATTTTAGCAATTAAGTTTTAGAAAATAAAATTTAAAAGTGAAAAATATATTTAAATTAATAAAAGATTCTAAATTTCATGTGATTAAAATATAAATATATAAGATTGAAAAGTGGAGTTATTAAAGTTAGTGCATGAGATTTAATAAATAAATAAATTAAATTGGAAAGAGTAAAAGTAAATATTAAATTAATGATTGTGCATTATTTTAATATTTGCTCACATAGGAGTTGGCAAATTCTCGAGAGTTGTCTTGTAGACAACACTGGAGTTTGCACTCTAAGAATGCACTAGTTGTCTACACTTAGGAGTTAGCATTTTTATTTGAGCACATGGTGTCTACAATCTTAAGACTTATCTAGAAGGTTGGAAAAGGTTCATGCTTGGTTGTCATGCTTATCTTCTAGCTGTTTCTAGTTGACACTCTAGATGCATCTTAGAGGCCTTTAAATTGAGGCTCTCTTAGTGTGTTTGGAAAAGCTTAAATGAAAGCTTAAATGAAAGCTAAAGAAGAAGCTGCAAGTTACAAGCTCATATTCTTCTTCATATGCTCATATATTTTCTACATGCTTCCATGCTTCTTCTAGCACATCTAGTCACTTGGAGATTATCGGTTGGCTTGGATCTTGGAAGGATTGCGAATGATGGAGAAGAGAATGATTCTCTATGGATCTCTGAGGCATGAAAAAATTAGCATCAGTGTCCAGGTGCACTCGTGATAATCACATATTCTCTTTGCACTATTTCTCTTCTTGTCTTCATCATGTCTCTCTGAATAGTCTAGTGATTGAATCTATAATTGAAATTGGTATCTAGATATGTATTTATTTGATTGAGAAGAAAACATTAGAAAACTCTAGATCCAATTAAAGAGAAATTATATCTAAACGGGTTTGGGTTCGAATTTGAATCAGATTGAGAAAGATGATTTTAAATTTATAGTCAAACCTATTGGATGAAATAATGAATATGTTTAGAAAACAATTATTTAAAGGGAAGAATTCTTGTTTAAGCCTCTAAATTTGAGTATATATTTTCCTTTATAAATCTGCATATAAATAATTATATGTATATATTTTAAATGCAGTAATAATAGCAAATTGTGTGTGTGTGTGTATATATATATATATACATATACATATACATATACATATATATATATATATATACATATACATATACATATACATATACATATACATATACATATACATACATGTACGTATATACATACATATATATACATATATACATATATGTATATATATATTTGTGTTAAGTCGAAATAAGAAACTTTATTTACAAATTTGTATTTGTAAATCGTATATTTTAGAATGCGATATGGGAAAAACGTTTTCGAAAAATGTTAAAGAAAAAAAATAAATAAATAAAATTGCAACCTTTTTGAGGGGTCTCCACGTATTTTTTCCCCCCATCGGCCGACGGTGTACCTGTGCAGGTCGCAGAGTACCCGCGAGTACGTAGGGTACCTGCGACCCGCAGGCCGCACGGCTTGCACGTTTATGCAACGATTAAATCGCTAGCCTTGGGTGTGCTTTTCCCCACCTTTAACTTTAATATGATTCATTTTGAATCATTAGTTTTGTTAAAACAAAACTCATATATTATGAATTCGATATTTATATATATGGAGTTATTAATATTATTATATATATCCATATATAATATTGTATTCAATTTTGGTTAGCATAATGAAGTATATATATATATATATATATATATATATATATATATATATATATATTAATGGAATTTTATTTAAGTTATTAATCAAGTCATTGAAATCTCAATAAAGCAATATAGTTAGAATTTAATAATTACTTAATTAGTCTAATGACTAATAAGAATGTTTTAAATGAATTAATGGAGATTTTAATGGGAACGATAGAATTGATGGAAAGAGATATATTTATTAAATAATATTTAAAACATTAAATGATTTAGAGATGGTAATTTTATACGACAAAGATGATTTTAAATTAAGAGACTCAAATTTTAATGATATTGGACAATGTGTCATTTCTACAATATAACATCGTTATAACATTGTTATGATAATGTTAATACGTTCAAATTATTAGGCATCTTATTGTTATACCTTAATCATACTAAGAGTTAGTTAAATTTTGACTAATGAAGTTTATGTAAAGATTCTCTAGATCGACTATTTATAGTTGTGATTAGTTTATTTATTAATGTTTGTTGTGTCTAACAAACTATTAATAAATAATAAATAGTTTAAATAGATATCAAATAATCTGATTAGAATTAATCCAGAAGAGATTATTTAACGATTGAAGTCTTGTAAAGACATTAGTTTTTTGGATTATAAATGATTTTAATCAATTAATGAGTTGTCAATATAATTAAATGTGATAAAGATTTAACTAGGAAATGATTATCATTAATACGAAATCATTAAGAAAGATGAATGTAGTCATTATGGATAAGATTTCCAAAATAACTTGTTAATATTATTATTACTAAAATATTAATATTTGTGTATTGGATTGAAGTTGACTTTGACGTACAAACTATTGTTAGTCAAATGATAATCATTGGGTTGATGGTATGGTTGTGCAATTATTAATTAGATCAATTAATAGAGTTAGTTGGATTTAATTAATAATTATGTTATAGAGATGTAATTGATAAGATTCTTTTAACGAGGTTGTAAAATATAATATCAAAGTTAATAAATCGTACTCTCATGACTTTAATAATGACCTTAGATATTTTAATAGTGAGACTTAGTAATATTTAATTGGGAACTATTATAATGTTAATAGGTCAAGGATGGTGCACCTATGTTATTTGATTGGTTAAACTGGTCATTCTAATAAAGTTATAATCTTCCTATTTAAAGATTGATAACTGGCTCTTTTATAATATAATGAATAATGATCCTTGATTTATGTTGAAAGTTGAAGTAACATTATAGGAGAGTTAATCAATTAGAATATGGATCTTAGTTAAATAAAGAGAACAATTTAATTAAAGGTCAATGATGATTAATTTAATGAGTAAATATTTATCCTTAAGTTATTCTTAGGATAATGCTATCGGAGAATCAAATGGGTTGACTTGTAGGTCAAATGATGAAACTTAAGACACTTGAAGTATACTTGCAAACAGAAAACTGAAACCCCTACACTTGAGAAGGGAAACTAAAACTCTACACATTATTCAACTATGTGATATTAGTAAATCAAAACATGTGTCTGCATCGTGTATTCTATATGCTTCTTGTTTTGGGTTTTGGGTTAACTAGTGATGACCAGTCTTAGGTTGTTACCAGAGGCTCGGGGGTTATGAGATGTGTTGGCATGTTGATCTTATTTGGTCTCGATCTTTATAAGCCCAACCATGGTTATGTGATCATATGCTCTATGAAATGTTTGTATTTGTTTATCAGTCTTCATGTGTGAAGCTGAGATGTATGTGTATGAGATACCTGAGCTAATCATTTTTGAGTTATCGATCAGTTATCCTTGGATTATTTTCTACTCACCATGATGGGACTAAAATGTGGATTTATTTCTTGATGATGTCATGTTGTGACATGTTTGACTCAACCATTTTGGAGTCTTCGATCAGTATGATTTTGAAATATTTGATTAGTGTGATTTTGAGATATTATTGGTTGCTTGTTGAGAACCAATGGATGTGATGATATATTTTGGTTATTGAGAACCAATGGATACTTATGATTATTAGTGATGCCTTCAGTTGCCAATAGAGAACTGTTGTGGTCATGATTTTCTATGGATGCTTTTCGGATGCTCATGGAGATTTGATGATTCTTATCTTGGAAATTTGATGATTCTTATTATGGATATTTGATGCTTATATTGTGGATATTTGATGATTATTTTTATGGATTATCTTTTGGATTTCTTTACAGTCGCTTGTACAGGACTGTGGTGATTTATGATTCCATGAGCATTAGGGTAGGTAATCTACTTGTAGTGTCGGGAAGTGGCTTGCAATGGGGGCCGGGGCCCTAAGTGGCTGCCAGGGTAACTCATTGTAAGTTTGGTTAATAAGTGATAACATTTACACACTAAATGGGGATTAAATGAACCTAAAAAGATAAGAGTTTTCATGTTCTTGCCCATGCCTTGAGCGATTGTACAGGTTAGGATGGGAGTAGTGAGACGCATGGTTGCGACCTTGCATTCCATAGTATGCCTCGTCAGTATGAGAGGATACTAGTGGCCACATGAGATCTGTATGGACCTGTGGAGTTTAGCTAACTGCCAGGGTAACTTGTACAAGATAAATGCGATGACACTTTCCCGCTTGCATAGTAGGTTTCCTACATGTCATTGTGTGCCTCTGGGAAGTAGATGTCGATTTTGTGCTTGGAACCTTTGAGTTAGTATACTTTTAGGATTCCTGGACTCATAGAGATTTATGCTTTATAGTTTTGATAGCTTGTTTGGGACTTGAGATTATCTCCTCAGCACGGTGGGAGTGGACCACTTAGGTACCACGCGGTCGGGTGGTAGTGTTTTATCACTCTTATCATTTGAGATCTATGTGAGACACTGTGGCTGGAGTATTCTTGGTTGGTATTTATCTTCATTATGTTCTTGGAGCATTATAATAGATGATATACCCTATGATGGATGTATTTACTGGTATGTTCTTGTATTGATGATTTTCATATGTTAGTTGATGATATATTATGCTTTTCTTTGCATGTTAGTAGGATGTTTTAGGAGTGACATTCCTACTATGTTTATAGGCGATGATCTCTTCGGTGCTTGGGAATGTTACGCACGGAGGGATGGCTAGGATCCATGATGGTCTAATGATGCTATTAACGGTTGGGAGGAACCGTGCACTTAGTTATTTATGTTTGTGATATATGGTTATCTTTTATGATGGATGTCTATATCTTTATGATGATGATGTATCATGTATGGTTTCATTTAGGTTATTGCATCATGGATTAATATTGGATGATGATGTACTTTATTTACATGGATGTTTATTCTTTTAAGCTTTTCATACCTTGTAACATGTATAGTAGATGATTGAGCAATCTAAAATGTACACTTGTATATGGTTTAAGAACATTGGATGTATCATTGTTATTTCATTGTTAAGGATGTGATGTTAGATGAATAAGTTATGATTAGAAGTAATTCAACGTTAAGAGATCTTTAAAGAATGTAACTGTTATGTATCTTATGATTACTTGCAGTTGGATGTTACTATTGCTTCCGCAAATGTTGTGAATGGTTTATAATTTATGACTTTAAAAAAAAATTGTTTGGCAAACTTAGTGAAATTCTTTGGATCCTTTGGCGGGGCATTACAATAAACCTGGACCCATGATCAAACATCTCCCATCCATGATGGAAGATGCAAAAAAAATCCCAACGAGACTAACCTTTCCTCCTCCTCCAATTAATACTCTGCCTCCCCTTGCCATGGTATCAACAAACAACCTTTATTGACACGACTGGTTTCAGAGAGACATCCAAACCAATCTTCCAAAGTGTTTTAGATTTTATTTTTTCAGATATATATATTTTTTCAATGGCTGGAAAAAATTTGGAAGAAATTTCCACCTATTTAGTTTTTCTATTGAATGTGAGAGACAGGACTAGTAAACTACACAAATGAATTCTAGTAAGTACTAATTTTCCTAAAAGTAAATTGAAGTTTATCTATTATCTTAAACTAAAATGTTTTTTAATTTTTTTCTTGTTAAGCCGAGAGGCTTCTACAATGGGAGCAGATTTCGTTGTAAACAATTTAACATTTAAAAAAAAATTGACAGGTAACTGAATAGTTATACCTCCTTCACATTCAGTCACGCAGATGTTTCGAATTTCCTTCTATTTATGCCAAGTTTGAGCTGAAATGGTAGAGCTGGGGCATGCATATGATACACATGGCAATTCAAATTCAATTGAAATGACTAAATAACTTAATAAACTATTATTATTTATTATTGGTTGCGTTAAGGGAAGACGATTGAAATGTCAGATCTTTTTCTTTTTCTTACTATTATTTGGCTTTTCGTTTTTAAGTTTTTGAAGCTAAACCATCAGCCATGGACATTATATATATGGCAAGAGCTCATTTTGTTTTCTATTGAACATCGGATTGAGCAACAACATTGATCAATATTCTAAAAAGGTATGTATGCTTATGTATTTTGATTTCTTCCATTTTAAAAACTTTTATTATGTGGTTTTTTCTTATTTTGAGATCTGTTTAATTTCCTTAAAATTTGTTAGAAACTTTGTTAGAATAGAGATTCTGCTCAATTAGAAACATTGCAGATTTCTTTCTATTTTTTTAACTGATCTTTTCTACATTATAGTCGGCTAATCAATTAATCTCTAACAAAGAAGAAAACATGGGTTGTTGAGTGCATATTGCTCAAAGAACCAAGGAAGATTTTCTTTTTTCAACTTCATGCAATTCATGTAATCCTTCTCAAAATCTCAAAAGATTAAGCATCTGTAGTGTCGAGAGTTTTCATCATCCACAAGCTCATCTGGTTTCCAAATTTCTTTATCCCCTGTAAATGAAACAAAATAGGGGCCTAAAAATCGATCCACCTAGCCTTTATACACCACCCGATGCTCTACGCTGCAGTATCTGTCATTGGTCTATGCCTGAACACAATCACATCTTTTTCACTGTTCATGTTGATTTTCAATTTTGATCTACAAATATGAAATTTAACTTGGTTTATTTCTCACCTTAAAGGAATCCCCTGAATACGAGATCGGCTTCACATTCTGCCACTCCCCTTCCTTGGATTGAATCTAGAGACTGCCATTATCATCCTGGTAAAGAATAATGAAGCAATTGATGTCTGTATGAGCAAATAACATCTCCTCCTCCACAGATTTGACAACAAAAAAAGTAGTGGTTTATTCACATGTAAGCTGTGCATTTTATGAAATGAAAGTGATAGAATTTCTCCACATCTAGGCGCAGACTGGCTACAATAACTTAAAAAATAATAATTGATAAAGTTTAGTAAGTTCTAAATTGAAACAAGAAATCTTATAACAAATCAAATTTAAATTAGAAACTTACTAAAATTTATATATTTTATATTTAGAACAAGATAAAGTTTAGTAAGTTCTAAATTGAAAAAAGAAACCTTATAACAAATCAAATTTAATTTAGAAACTTACTAAAATTTATATATTTTATATTTTAAACAAAAGTAATTTATTTTTTCTTATTACAATCTCAAATTTTCTTTATTTTTTGAATTTTTGCTATAATATAGTTTAGTTTCTATTTAATAAAAATAATATTATAAGTCATATTAGATTTCTTTCCATCCAATTATAATTCTTTTTTATTATTGTAATTTCATTCATGTAAAATGATTTAAAAAATATAGAATTGTTGCTTTAGATGTGGTTGATTTCATAAATTTCTCCACATCTAGGTCCACTAGAATAACTTTAAAAATAATAATTGATAAAGTTAGTAAGTTCTAAATTGAAACAAGAAATCTTATAAAAAATCAAATTTAATTTAGAAACTTACTAAAATTTATATATTTTATATTTAAAACAAGATAAAGTTTAGTAAGTTCTAAATTGAAATAAGAAACCTTATGACAAATGAAATTTAATTTAGAAACTCACTAAAATTTATATATTTTATATTTTAAACAAAAGTAATTTATTTTTTCTTATTAAAATCTCAATTTTATTTTTTTTGAATTTTTTTAATAATATAGTTTAGTTTCTATTTAATAAAAATAATATTATAAGTCATATTAGATTTCTTTCCATCCTATTATAATTCTTCTTTATTCTTTTAATTTCATTCATGTAAAATGATTTTAAAAATATAGAATTGTTGCATTAGATGTGGTTGATTTCATAGTTGAGCATTTGTATGCTTATTATTAATAATTTGCATTGAAAAAAAAAAATGAATTTATATTTTAGAAGAACTATGAAAAAAATTATACTATGACATTTGATAGGAAAATTTGTAATTTAAAAGCTTATTTTTTTAATTCTTAAAAATTCAAAAATGAAAATTTGTAATTTCATAATTATAATTCAAAAATGCAATTTCATTTTAATAAAATTTCATTTTAGGCTTATTAAAATAAAATTTCATTATTAAAATTCAAAAATGAAAATTTGTAATTTTACTAGATATTGCATTATTAAGTGTATTTAAATTAATAAAAAATAGTACATTTATTAAAACATCTTTTATCTTCAATCATCGAAGAAAATTTTAAATTTAGGTTTTACTATTAATTTTTTTAAATCAAAGATTACAACATTATATAAATAATATCAAGAAAATATAAGTTTTTTGTTAAAGATATTAAATGCATAAAATCACATGTCAATAGGAAACAATCAAAGAAATATTCTTCTCTTTCAAATTCCAATTTATTGCTATATATGCATAGCTTAATTCTTGTCATTTTGATATTGACCATTTTTAATCCCTTGCATTATAGATAACAGAAAAAATAACCTATGGATGCTCAACAAAATAATTCTGGAAACACTATCACAAGCCCACTTCTTGCAGACGACTCAGTGCAATCAAATCAAATTGTTCAAAATTATTTGGATAGATTGGGAACAATCATTTCCGAGTCTTGTAAAAAAATTACAGATGAAATTCATACTGCGAGCTTTCATGTTCGAGGTGTCCAAGATTCTCAAATCTTACAGATGGGACAACATACAAAGGAAATTCATGATACATGGAAGAAATCATTTGGTTTCTTTGAATTTATGAAAGACATCCGCTACGATGAAGAACACATGGATGGCGAAAACAACCTTTTCCTCACTGATGAATTCCACATGTTTTTCATCACTATAATAAAATCTAGGAGTCATATTATTTGACATCATCATTTTTAAAAAATAAATTTGTATGTTCGACTTATTAGTTTTGATGAATGTATGTTATTTTTCCTTTCTCTTGAATAAATTTAGTATTGTACATACAAGACTATTTGGTATTTAGTATATTTGTAGATCTTCTTCTCTTACCCACACAAAAAGTTATTTCTATATGTATGTGTGAATTGCTCAAATATTAATTAGAAATGAATAAATATCTATCTTATCTAAAACAAAATGCCACTAAATTTATGTGATATTTTAAACCAATTTTATAAAAAATAGTTTACTAGATCTACTATTTTTTTTAATGTTTGGTTACAAATTTATTTCATAGAATTGAATATATCAAGTATGAATTTCAAATCGGATCAAGAAAGAAGACAATACCAAATGGAGCAATGAAGAGCATACCAGAGAGAATACCAGAGAGAGTATCACAGACGACGGCGAGAACAAATGACACAAGCTGAAAGAGAAGAAGAAAGAAGAAGGAACAATGAAGTCCGACAACTAAATTATGCTAGAAGAAGGGCAGAATTGCCATTACAGGAATTGGAATTACAAAATAGAGATAGAATTACTTGTCAACGAACATCCGATGAATTATCTCATTTTGAAACACAAGGGAGACATGAAGTTGATTTTGAATCAAGTGAGAGGTACAATCAAGCATTACCTGCATTTGTGGAAATGAGTCACTGCAATGAAAATTCAAGAACAATAGAGTGTGTTCCTAAAACGCCTCATCCTACAAGCCAAAACAAGATAAATTTAGGTGGACAAGGCAATAGAGAAAACATACAAAACCCAACTGAATTTCTTCAGGATAATTTCTATACATTCCAAATGCAGTTTCAACAACAACTGGATAGCTTGAGAATGCCACATATGTGTTATATTTGTCAGGAAAGCTATCTACGAATGAAAGTGTTCCATACATTAGAAGGTACAGTATGTAATAGATGTAGACAAGAAAAGGGAACTAATAGATTTTTTTCTTTAAATAATATGGATCCAGGGCCACAACCTGAGAAGCTTGCGAACTTGACCCAAATTGAGGAAATGCTAATTGCACGTGTCAGCCCCATACTTCAAGTTACACATGCGATAGGTGGTCGATATAAATATAAAGGGCATACAATAAGTTTCCCACAAAATATAGAACATGTTTCCAATATATTGCCACACACAATAGACAATTTGCTAATGATTATTGTTAGACGAAGAGATCAACGTGGAACAAACTATAACTTTACTGTGAATAGGGATCGTGTCTACAAAGCAATCAAATACAAAGTAGAGCATGATAAATTTTATTCAGATTTCCAAATTAATGAAAATGCTCTCAATGATCTACCTAGAAATGTAGATGAAAATATCTTTGCCAGATTAATGACAGTCAATATGGAATTTGACTCAGATGCAAATGAGATTATTTTTGTTGGTCCAGTCATGGAGTCAGATGAAGGAAATATAATAGATCATACAACATCAATGGCTTCAAGACCACCTAATGCCCAGAAAGAAATGGAACTTATTCATGCATGGGTCAATAACCCTGATGTGTATCCAACAACATTGATAGATTGGCCAAGTATAGGTGTATCTCCCATTAATAAATATGTCACATTAGGATTACTTGATATGGCATTTCCAACACTATTTCCTGATCGAAACTGTGATTGGTTAAAGCCATGGCTGTGGCAGGTCTATCTTCATGAATTTGTGAAACATCTGATGCGTTATAGAGATCATCGTTTTGGCAAACATCCCAGGTTTAGATATTTTGTGTTGAACATGATAATGAGACATCGTGCACAAAACTCATCATCAGGGTTTGTGAAAAGAAGCTTTAAAGACATGCCCATTACCATCCATGAGTTGCGACAACATATGGAAAACACACCCCACTCTAATCTGGAAAATAAATTGATGCGGTTTGGGACATCTTTAAGGGGAACACGGTCATATTGGACTAAATCTTGTACAAAATTAATAGATTTGCTTCATCAAATTGGTAATCCTACAATATTTTTCACATTAAGTGCAACAGATATTTATTGGCCTCATTTGCATGCACTTATGCCAAGAACAATGCCAACTGATCCACGAGAAGCTCAAAATTGGAGAAGACAAATTATTATTGACTATCCTCACATAGTCGCACATTATATGCACTTAAGGAACTCAATGTTTCGAAAAGAAATTCTAGAAAAGGGAATGAATGTCAAGGACTTTTGGTGTAGATATGAATGGCAACATAGGGGGTCCCCGCACATACATGGATTCATATGGATCGAAGGAGCACCTGATGTGGATAAAATTGACTGGTCAAATGAGGGGGAAAGAAAAAGTGTTGAAAGATGTTTTCACTCCATTGTTCATGCATGGAACCCTAGAAATGATCCTCATCAATGAAATATACAGGCATGTTAATAAATATTTATATATATTCATGTAGTGCAATATTAATTACTTTACTTATTTTTTCTTACATTGATTTTTAGGCATTGGTCAATTTTCAACAACGTCCATGTCTGAAAAACACAGGACAACTTTCAGAGGTGGATTAGGACCATGACTATGAAGAAATATTAAATTGTGTGGAGCGACACACAATTTGTAAGGAGGGTGCATGCCTACGAAAGAAAAAGGGAAAGATGGTTTGCAGGTAATTATTTCTTCCCAACGAATAATTAAATATATATAAATAATTACTACAAAATGACAGGGCTTAATATAATATTTGTTACATGGAGTGTAGGTATAATGCTCCCTGGTTGTTAAACCTAGGAGGATCAAAATTATATGAAGACATGGAAACTGGGGAAAAGAAATTTGAACCAATGAGAAATGATGATAGAGTCAATTCACATAATCGCCACATACTACAATTGTGGAGAGCAAATATAGATTGGCAACCTGTTCTTTCCAAACATGCTGTCATAAAATATATCGCCAAGTATGCAGCAAAAGAAGAGAAAAGCTCAGAAACATACCAGAAAATGTTGATGCGTCTATCCAATATGGAAAATCCAAATGTTTTAGTAGCACAAGCATATAGGAGGCTTCTAACTGAGACAATAGTAGAGAGAGACATTGGTGCTCAAGAAACTTGCCATATGTTATTAGAGCTTCTATTAGTGGAGTGTAGTAGAAGATTTGTCAATCTAAATGTCTCACTTGATATGTTCAAACCTGTAACTCTAAATAATGAAAATGAAAATGATGAAGAGAACAATGAAGAACAAACAAAATCTTTCATTGATGGTTATAAAAAAGGCCATTATGTATGGAAGGTGTTACATTAATTGATGTAGCTAGATCATGGATATATAATCCTAAGAGAAAAAGAGACAAAAAAGGGGAGCCTAGGGAAAAAGCTGCAATTGTCAAAGTATTTCCAAGGTTTGTATTTATCCCTTCATGTGAGTCAGGTAAATGGATTGAGTTTTGTTTATCAGAGTTACTTCTCTACAACCCATTCTATCATATTGAATAGCTAACACATGTGTGAAGTATATTGTATTTCAATCAAATACATGAATCAATACATAGTTTTTAAAATAATTATTTTCCTCAATTGTATTTCAGGTGTATCTATAATATTGGTGGGAGATTTGGGCCAGTTGCCTCCTGTCAATGATAGAGCAACATATGATAGTAATAAGCATGCAAAGTTGCTATGGTAAGAATTCAAGATTGTTGTCACATTAGATAAGATATTCAGACAAGATGGGGAAGATATTCAGCAACAAAGATCTCGACAACTTTTGACGAATCTAAGAGATGCAAACCCACAAAGTGATGATTGGAGGTTGCTAATGTCAAGGACCTCTATCAACATAGATGTTGTGACAAATTTTGAATTTGATAATGATGTTCATTTGTTCTCAACAAATGAAAATGTTCATGCTCATTATAAAAAAATGCTACATTCATTAAAGCATCCTATTACACATTGTGTTGCATCAAAAGCAGGTACTATGAATACAATAGATGACTGTTCAAATGATGAGCTTGATCTGGAGTTGTTAATCTATAAGGATTCAAGGGTCATGCTAACTTCAAATCTATGGATAGAGGCCGGTCTTGTAAATGGGGCTCTTGGATACATTTGAAGAATTGTCTACAAGCAAGGCAGTGCTCCGCCTGAGCCTCCGACATATGTGATGGTTGAGTTTGATGGTTATTCAGGACTACCATTCGAAGATCATAATCCAAAGATAATTCCAATACCACCAATACAGAGAGTTTATCTATTATCTTAAACTAAATTTTTTTAAAATTTGCTTCTTGAAATTGATTTAATTTGATTTAAGTAATATTGTCTTTTAATATTAACTTAAGAGGCAACATTTTTTCCCTTTACCTTTACTAGATTGGCTAGAAAAAAGGGGACGACAAAACTGTCCCTGGTATTGCTGACCATCTCCAAGTTTCTTGCCAAAAAAATTGGTCATTTCGAGGATGTTTTTGAATTTTCCAAAAAGGGGACGACTTAGGGGACAGCCAAAATCCATCCCCGCGTCCTTGTTTCGTCCTTGGTATGGGTACAAGCCTAAAACCATAGGGAACGTGTCCCCATGGAACACATAAATTAAATGAAAATAAATAATACAATTAATCAACTTATATTTAATTAAGTTTAAATGAACTCAGAATGTTGTAATTGATATTTTATTTTACTTTGTAGAGACTATGTTAATTTTGGAAGATTAAATAAATGATTGACTTTATATATATATATATATATATATATATATATATATATATATATATATAAAATGAAAGATTGCATTTTTTTAATGTTCTTATTTATTACTTTAGATTGTAGAAATCTTATCTCTTAGATTATATATCATTTATAAGTTTTTATTATTATTTAACTTATAAATCTTGTTAAATTGTTTGAAATCTTATATATTTGATCTAATGTCTTATATTTAAGATATTTGAACTTTAAAAACTGTTACAATAAAAAGATATGTAATTAAAAAAGATTATTTTATGTAAGCTTGGCTCAAACTTGTTTGCATTCTTTTTTAGTTTTGTAATATATTACTTTCAGGAATAAAAAAATAGATTTTAAATAGAGCCTAAAGCCACAACTATAGGGGAGATTGGATCAACCAAGGTGTTGAAGAAAGTGAAAGCCTTGAGAAAAAAGGCAAGACTAACCATGTATTCCTTGGAACCTTGTAAGAGAATTTGTGAAGGCACATGCATATGACAAGAAAGAAAGCAAATGGCTATGTAAGTGAGGAAAGAGTCTTACAATAATGGGCCCAAATCAAATTACCTTGATGAATAGTAGACATCAATGTGTAGTGAAGAAATATTAATCTAAGTGCATGCATCTTAATGTGATTTCATGTGAGAAGAAAAATACAAGGTCATTATCTAAATATTATCGTTGACATGTAGATGGTGGCATGTTGTCATATAAAATGACAATGTATGTTCTAAGATTTTGTTAAAAAATAAACTAAAAAAGAAAGAGGAATTATTTATGTTGTGTAGTAGAGTTTCATAAATGTCTTAAGTATTGTACATGATCAGTATATCGAACTAATGATTGATGTATTGCCTCAATTATAATAATAATTAATTGTCATCTTATATTAGATTTCAATTGATCAAACAATAATCTCTTCCCTCTAATATATTGTCCTCCCAGATTGTCCTATTGACATAATCATTGTATCTTGTTTAATGCAATTGCTAGTATGTTAAAAAAAAACTATATTACTACCTAGCCACTACGAGAACATGCATCCAGCTATTTCGTAAACCATGTTATGAGATGTACATCAGACCATATCGAATAGAGATCAGCCAGTGGCTTAGGGATGTACGTCGTTTGGTCCGATAGGAAAGTCAATGAGATAGGAAGAAACAAGCGTGGGAACAAAAATGTCATCATGTGAAGTCAAATCAGCATTAAAGAAAATGAGGTGTTTTCCTACGTGGTCCATAACTCTCTCCATTAAAGCCAAGGGAATCTGCTCTATAAAAAGATATGGACATGATAGGCAATTGAGTAGGAAATGCCATACAGACATCAAAAGAATGCCTGACTAGACAATTTTCTTTTTCATAACTAATTTAAAATTGTAGTACTTTTCTTATTTGATTTTTAAATTACTTACTAAATAAAAAGATTTAGAGCCTGACCGACAAGATCATATTTTCTCCTGTAGGAACTCTATCATGTGAAATCAAATCAGCATTAAAGTGCAAAACAGAGAATGGATGTGATGTGCACTCGATAGGACTGAATTTCAGCATAACTAGCATTTGAGAGTTGCGAGACCGTAACATTCAACCAGGTTAGAGTCGGTCATCTGCATCTATTTCTGCCATGGGAGAAGCCAAGCTACGATTCGGAAATCAGAGATCAGCTGATATAAAATTGTTCCTCACTGGCCCAGATGACCAGAAATACGGAAAAAATCCAGTGCATCTCCACTCTCAGACCCTCAAAAGATTGAAGGGTTTTGAAGGCAAGTTTTCTCTTCGCTGGGAACCGTATAAATCAACTGAAATACGGGTAACTACATCTCATAGCTATGATCACTGTTCAAAATGCATTAAAATCATGTATGGTGAGCATGTGGATTTCCCCAATATTGAGGAATGCCTCGCGATTCTGTCAGTTGCTGCCGAAATGTCATCAACAAATGCATGGAGTATTTGGAATCAGTTCGTTGGAGTGCTGAGGAGGAGTCCCAGATTCGGAAAGCGCTCTCTTCTGATGGACTGAAACTCAGAATATCACCTGATTTGGATGCCAGGCTTTGTGGAGAAGACCGTACAGATTTTGTGGAGAAGATCATACGAGAAATGGTATCAGTTATTAAACAAGGCAGTTCATCCAGAAATTTTGAAACTGTGGACAAAGATTTAAGAGGGATATTAAATGGAAATGCATCTAAAGATTTCGTTGATGCATGTGGGCGCGTGCTTTTGCAAGAGTTCAAAGCAACCATCGTTTCTCGTGGTTTCACTACTCTGGAGCGTATTTTTTAACAAATACAGCTATGCGACGGAGGAATACTTGAAGTTGCATTCAGGGCATTTTGTGAAGATGCAGAATTTATGGAGTACGTGAAGACTAATTACGTTTCCGAATATGGACCTCGGCGCCCTGTGTTCAAGATTATTATGTGGCTAATGAATGCGATCGGAGACGGAAAGATAATAATTTCAAGGACTTCCCGAGTTTCTTTTCTCACAGCTTGGCTTCCGATCATGGGGACAGTCAAAACGTCTTATTGCAGCGTTGGTTACAGAGCTGAAGTTACCCGCAGGTTCAAGGAGCTGGACGAAGCAGTGGTTAAGGTGGTGGGGACACTCCCCCGAGTGGACCAGAAAAGCATATGCCTCGTATGGGCAGAGGTTTACAGAAAGAATGAGATCGACATCACTATGCCGATTACTCTCTCTAAATCTCTCTAGCAATGCGATGATATTATAGGTTTGGTTAAATTTGAGTAGACTTTTCAGTTATAAATTTTGTTTTAATCTCTAGTTACATTGAGTCCTGTCCGTCGCTGAACTCTGGAATTGTGCCACGTTTGAAGTGTTTGTGATGAAGAAAAAGGGCATGGACATCTAACTTCCAAGAGAGAGTGTGATTTTTTTTTTTCGTGATAATATCTGTTTTGCTTATAGCGCTGAAGTTTGCGACACATCTGGGGGTTTCGTGGGCCTTTAATCTTCTAGATTACAGATCAGAGAAGGTTAATTCATAATGACTTGGATTCGATGGCATTTTCATTCCAACAGTTGGCGTTTTATTTACAACAATTTGCAGCTTGAAAGGTATGGATTATTTCGCCCGTCTCTACTTTTGATTTTTTAAACTAGTGTATAATTTGCTTGTTTTTTTTTTTTTTTTTGACTGTGAAAAGGAAGAGGAAAAAAATTAATTATATATATATATATATATATATATATATATGAGATAATTTGTAGAGTAAGTCAAATTGTGATATTGCTATTAGGATTTAACGATTTGAGTCAAACTTATTGATGGAAGTATATATATAGTTTTGTTGGCAGTTTAGTAAATAATAAGCCAAGCTGAAGTCTTGTCTTATATTTGTTAAATTGAGTTGTTCTTATGTGCAAAATATAAAATAAAAGTACGCAAGACTCAACCACTAATTTTCATTTCTACACATTATTAAAAAATTCAACTAGAAGTTTAGTTTAGTTTTCAGAATTAAAAAATTCTAAAAAATATAAAAAATCTTGTAATATAAGGTCATCTATTTTTGCTATACAATTAGCAATGTTTAAAATTCTATCCAAACCTCACCATTTTTCTCATACTACCGTAATCACACATTTAATTTTCTAAAATTCATAGGCCAAAAGCAACAATACAACCTTATTTCTAATTTTCTCCACTTATTGCTTGTGCGTAGACATATTAGGTGGGCTTGCTTTGGTTGTCTCTTTATCTTTGAGATTTTTTGGGATTATGTGATATGGCTGATGGTTGAGATTTAGAAAGTAATTTTGAATATGGGAAATGAGGAATAAACAAGCTAATACTACTCTGTTTTTTCTTATGCTTTTTTTAAAGATTTCCCTTTGTGCTTGATTTCATCCTTTGTTCTATGATGTTATGCTTATACAGTTTCTTGATATGCATGATTTGTAGGAATGAGGCACAATGGCTTCTTATTTTGGTTAATAGGTACTGATTGGAAATTTTCAAGTTTGGTTGTAATGATCATTAGTCTATTTACTTCTAAATTATATTAATATATATATTTTTAGCCAATTAAGTAAATGATATTCATAGTTATGAATTAAATCCATACCTCATACCAAAGATACAAATATAGATAAAATGATAAACACAAAGAAACTATAAATATGCTACTCCACTTGCATTATTTAAATTTTCTTTCTCTAGCTTTGCTCAAATGTGCCTTACTTACAAGTTGAATGCATACGCCCTTTAATAGAGGCTTAGAAAAGTTGGATTCCAAATATTTATATTGCAGTTGAAATGCATGTGCATAATATGGTCATTAGTCTGTGTGGAAAATAGTAGTAGGTGACAATGCTAAAAGGTTCCATATTAATGTGGTGGTTAGTCTATCAACAATGGTCGATGGGGATGCTCCATAGAGATAATTCACATGGTAGAAATTAACTACTAACACTCCCCCCTAATTTTGACTACAAAGTATTTATTATCTATAATACTACATTAGCTGCAATATTCAATTTCTTTTTTCTTTTCCATGTTGTCTTCTTTGTGATATTCATTCTTGACTATCCAAATCTTTTCTTTTGTGTGATGTCAAAATGTGGCTACCCAATTGTTGAGGCAATCCTTGAAAACTTGATTTAATTCTTTAAAACAAGAAACTTGAACTTCCTGTAAAATCACTTTATATGGATGTCTTACAAGACGATGATTAAAATTTACTCAAACAATTTGTTATCTTCTTTGAACATTCAAATTTTGGTGGATTTTTTTCGTTGCTTGCACTTGAAAATTTGTACTTGAAAAAACTTTTAATCATACCTGTAATCTTCTGCCAACTCCATCCATAGCTCCCTCCACAATCCATTTTTATGCAACCTGCCAAAGATTCCTTCTTGCACTCTCTATTCCAATATGTCTTATCACAATGATTCTTCAAACCACAAATATTGCACGGATGTAGATTCCAACATTTATCTTTCATATGCCCTTTCCTATTACAATGTGAACATTGTGTAGTCTTCATTCTTTCAATTCATTCAATTGAACTTATATATTTATCTTTACATTGCCTATAACATATCCAAGACCTTAATATTGTTGCTTAACTCTAGGCTCAATTGGATTCCTTATTCCTTTCTCATGCTTTCTTAGTCCTTTACCATTGTATTTCATTCTTCTCATGATTTTTAAGCCAACATTACAATCAAAATAACCAAAAACTTTTGCATTATCAATACAATTTACATGTTCACCATTACACTCCTATTTACAAATAATTTCAACAAAATCCTTAGTACTGGGATTGCAAGCATATGGGGTTGCAAGAAGAGTGAGTTTAACCATGGAGGAAACCTTGTAGTTAAATGCGCTTGAGCTGGAGTAGTACTGGGATGGGTGAACTCCTAGGAAGCCCTGGTGCTTTACTTCTATGAGCATCACTTAGATCCAATGAGGTCAGTCACTGAGATAAAAGATGCTTCACCTTTGTGAGCATCACCTAGATCTAGTGAGGCCATTCACTAAGATAAAAGATGAAGATCTACACAAACAGATATTGATATATCAAAAGTTGGTATGGATCAACAAATGAAAGTAGAAGAATTAGAAACTGAGAAAGAGATAGAAGGAAAATGGAAAGCATGTTGTCCCATAAAATAAATGTCCTAAAACAAGCTTCACAAAATCTCCATAGCAGTTACATTGCTTTACAAGGTGTAGAGTATCAATGTTCAAAAAAATTATCTTTACATTCTCCCTTATTTACCAAGTGGGTGTCATGTCCCTCTCTTAGCAACATAATTATAACAGGGGATTTGCCTATCATTGACTCTCGTAGGCAAATAATTATGTGAAGAGGGTCGATTTTGTCTTCCAATTAAGAAAGCGGGGCCTACTCATTCGAATATTAAATAAAGGTTGTATTCTAACTTTATAAAGATAATTATTTAATTTTATAAAGTTAATATTTGTCGTGCAAGATGATTCCGGATAATTTCCAGAAACTTCCCGGCAAAGAGATAAATAAAGGACATAGGGCTCCCTTTGAAGCAAGCGATTTTGTGGATTGGTTTCTAATTATCAGTTGGAGCAATTTGTAGTTTCGGTCTGCAAATTCCCAGAGGTCTCTGAGAACGAAAACTCTCATAGATCTGCATAACTGAGGAGGTGGGATATCTTCCGAAGGGTTGCACATTGGAGATGGTTTTCAGCCATTTCATGTTGAGATTATTTGCATATTCAGATGATTGGAAGGAGGACGTCTGAATCAGGAAACTCTCATTTAGCCAATAACAGCAGTCAAAGTATTTTGTGAGCCGTGATTTGTTTTACCGCCCGAATGCCTTGTTCCAAGAAATAAATCAAGGGATCTACACAAATAGTAAATCGCATCAAGAGCAGATTTATTATCCACTTGGGTCGTTTGATTCAAAGAGTGAGATCGCATTAGGCAGAGGTGTTTTTTCCTTGGATCGGATCAGTCAACGTTATCATTGAGCGCGATTGTCCGGAAATAAACTCAGGACTCCTCACCAAGCAGACTGCCACCAAGTCACTGGAACATCAAGGACGCGAAAGGATGAGCTGGCCGCCGTTTAAATGACTGCGATCTGCGGCTTCAGGTGTTTGGAACGAACCTGTAAAAAGAATTAAGCGGCAGACACTGGTCTCTCGGGTTCCATGTGAAGCGAGCAAGCACATCAACAATGTTAACAGTAGCTGCGGCAGAGAGGATCCGGTGATCCAACAAGACAAGACTTGCACTCTGCCCTTCCATGAAATGATTCGGCAGAGTTACGGCATAACATACCTTCCAAATGGTGATTGCTCGAAATAAAACCAGCGTTGTCCAATAGTCAGGTCCCCTCTGTGCTCAATTGTAAATTCATTCAGACATTGTTATTTTCTCATTTGACTGTTAATTAAATGAGGCTAGATCTCTTGCCAATTTGCCATTGCATATCGATTTGGTTTTGTTCCGTGTATTTAATAGTTACTCTTCAATATTGTTGCTTCGGTGGCTCTTTTTGAAAGGGTTCAACTTAATAGCATCTAAATTTGAATACAACCTGCCTGGCAAGGGCTATTTCAGTGGGGCCCTTACATTTCATTCTTTGATAGGCTTGTCCCAATTTTGACACAACAGAAAGAATTACCTAATGAGGTTATCATTTCCACAAGGAAGATGATAATTAGGGTCAAGGAGTTGAATGGTTTCTTTTTGGAGAAAATGTAGTTGATAAACAATAAGATGAAGACCATTGCTAAGATGGAAAAATGGAATATCAACATACATGAATGCCTGAATAACAAGGCTAAGATAAAGAAATTTGTGAAGGAAAAATTCAAGAGCTGCATATGGTCAAAGCAAAACGGGTGCAAAAAAGATTACTATATTAAAGAATTTAACCCAAAAATGGCCCATTAGAGAAATCATACATATGAGAAAATATCAAATGGAGAGCTAAGATGCTTATTGGACAACTTAGGATGGGCTACCATCATTTGAGATGCGAAACAATTAGATGGATGATACATGATAAAGAATGGGGAGAGAGAATATGTATATTTTGCAACACAGGAGATGTTGAGACTATGCAACATTTCCTCATGGAATGTCTAGCAACAAATGACCTCTATTACAACTATTTAGATATTCTAATAAATAGTAAGTTAGATACTCTTTTTGAGGATGAGCAGTTGAACAAGCAATCAAATTTATAGGTTATATTACGGTCAAAGGGCAAACTTAGAGAAGCAACTCCAAAAAGCCTAATATTTTTTTTAGGCTTGCATGTGGGTCCCATAGGCTACTTTAGCCTCACAGACTAAAATCGTTAATTCATTCATTTACAGGAGGAGATTAATAGGGCCCGCACAAGCCACCTCGACGCATTGACTTGGCAATCTGTTTAACCTGTCAAAAAAAAATCCCGATAGGTACATTTGTACTGAGTCAAGTAGCATAAATATAAAATTATGAATATTTTTTATTTTTAAAAAGTTACAAATTAGAAGTATGCAGGTTTTGAAGCAAACAAAGAATTGACGAAAGTAGAGACACTTAAGGAGGTGCAAATATTCAACTATTTAACCACTGGTGTAGAATCTCGATGGGTAAGAATATAAAAATGACGGAACAAAATGCGATCATGTGAAGTCAAATCAGCATTAAAGAAAATAACATATTTTGGTATGTGGCCATGACCAAAATGTGGAAAAGACAATTTCTATATTTAATAACTAATTTAAATTTCAATTGATGTTTAGATTTTATTTTAAAGTAATTATTAAATAAAAGAAAGTTTTGATAGGATGTGTTCTTGTTCTCCCACAAAATATTTATACTTGTGAAAGCAAATCAGCATTGAAGAGCAAAGCAGGAAATTGATATGATGTGCACTCGAAAGGACTAGGACTGAATTTAGCATAGTGTTTGCCGTATTTGTGGAGCTGAGTTTGGCGGCACATCTGGGGGTTTTGTGGGCCCTTAATTGTGGCATGAGCTACAGTGCAACATATTTGCACCGATTCGAGCAAGTTTCCTTATCTACACACCCTTCATTGACGGTACAGTTAGTCAATTCTTGCCGTGCACAAATGCTATTAGTGAAATAACTCATGCCTAAATGTTTTCTGCTTCAAGATAAATTTTCACTTGGATATTAGTACTATACTTCATTTTTTTAAACCAAATCTTTTCTTATACTTTAAAAAAAATTTAAACTACATTTAAAAAAAATATTATATAGTTTAATTGGATGCACATAGTGAACTGAATGGTAAGTTAACATTATTATTATACTTTTTTAAATTTAGAATTAAGATAAAAATATATATTATTTAGTTTAAAATAATTTATTAAGAATAAGTTCTTAGATCTTATTTAACTTTATTACTATATCATATTAAAATAATTAATATTTAAAATATTAATAATTAGATATATTAAACATTATGTAATATAAATTTCATATTGGTCAAAATTATCAAAGGCGCAAAGACTTAGTGGACTCTTTTGTGAACCATTCAACTTCAACGCCAGTAGACCAAGGGCCCATTGATATAACCTTGTATTTTTTGTTGGTGCGATCCTCTTTAATACTTGTTGAACTTGTTGTATCTATGTTTAATAAGAATTAATAGAAAATAAAATGTAATATCAATAATATAATTATTTCAATATATAAAAACTTGAATAAAATTTAAATTATTAAATATAAGTATTAACGTAGAAATTTTGTTTAAATCGTAATTAAAACTAGCAGTTGCACCTTTAGTAAGGTGCAATAGGTAAACCCAAGAGATATTGAGGGAAATAGACTAGGTGTATTTTTTTATACAAAATCTTAGTTCAAATTGTAAAGACAACCCTAACTCATTATCTTAATCCTAATCTTAGTCATATTAAAACCCTAACTTTAATCACAAAACTAACCATGTTTCTTAATGTAACCTCAATCCTTAGCACTAACTCTAATCAAAATCATAATCCTAATTATAATACTAACTGTGACTAACCCTTTAATTATAACTTTTAAACATTAATCTAATCGTAATTCCAACTATGAAATAAATAAAAAACTAAATTAAAATATTATGTATAATATAGAAGATAAATGTATGAACACTAAGTTAAGTCTAATTATATATTGCAATTTAGAATGTTTTTTTGTGTTTGTTATTATAACATGTTATCCTTAACTTAACACTCACTTGAATTGAATCACAATTATAACCCTAATTATAATTAACCCTTTAACTATAACTCTTGAACTTTGAACCTTAATGTAATCGTAATTGTAACCATAAAGAGAAAATTATTTTAAATGTTATAAATAATATTAAAATAATATATATATATATATATATATATATATATATATATATATATATATATATATAGTTTTCTTGACAGTCCACTAAATAATATTCCAAATCGAAGCCTTGTTATTTATATATATTAAATAGAGTTGCTCTATATGTGGATTATAGAAAAACAATTCTTATGTGTGAAATCTAAACTAAAAGGAAGCAATTGTTAACAACCATTTCTCATTTTTGCACATTCTTAAGAAATTTAACTGGTAGTTTTGTTTTGTTTTTTGTGACTGGCTTCTAGTTTCTGATAGTTTTAGTTGAGGATTTTTTTGATAATTTGTTTTTAACTGGTTGAATTCATTGCTAGTGAGTTATGTTTTGAACCTTTTCAAAGTGATGTTAATTAGAATGATTATTGATCTTCTTATAATACTAGATAGCTTATGATGTCATGAACTTTTGTTACCATACAAGTCTTACTATCACTCTTAAACTTCCTTAATTACACTTTCAATCCTATGAAATTCATAGGCCAAGAGCAACGATACACTCTTTATTTCAATTTTTCTCCACTTATTGCTTTAGCATAGACATTTTGAAGGTGTAGTGTTGGGGTTGCCTTGCTTCACTTGTCTTTTCATCATGAAGATTTTTAGGAATTCAATGATATCGTAGATGGTGGAGTTAGAGAGTAATTTTTAATTTGGGAAATGTGGAATAAACAAGCTAATGCTGCTATTTTTTTTGGTTGTGTTTTTCTTTCAGATTTACATAAATAAATAAATAATTCTTTGATCTATGATGTTTTGCTTATATGATTTATTGAAATACATGATTTGTAGGAATGACGGACAAGGACTGCTTATTTTGGTTAATAAGAATTGATTAGAATTTTCAAGTTTGGTTGTAATGATCATTAGTTCATCTACATCTATATTAATATATAAATATTGTAGGTGTGTCTAGAAATTTCAGTAATGAAAGAAAATGATATTCATATTTAATGTTTTCATTCGACCCAATTTTTATTTGCCAATTTTTTTTGATATTTAGTTTATTCAGAAATTATACTTTCTTGAATATTAATCAAGTTTTTGTTTAATGTACAAATTTAATTTCTCGCTAAATTTGTGTACCAGAGGTCTGCTACTAGAAGTTTCTATCTGCCACATAGACAATTACTACTAAGCATTCTATTTATTCATATGACACCTAGATTTTTTGAAGTACTTGAAATATGGGTCAATAGCTTTGAATAAAAAAATTGCATAATTAAAACCTAATAGCAATGTTATACTTTGTTTTTCTAAAAATATCTTGCTTATAAGTTGATTAGCTTAAGGGGTTTTCCAATGAATCGTTCACAAGACACAATCCTTGTTGAAGGATTTTACAAATGGGATTGTGAGAAACATGAGCTTAACCTTGGAGGAAACTCCGTGGTTAAGCGCACTTGAGCTATAGTAGTTCTAAAATGAGCGACCTCCCAAAAAATCCTAAACCCTTCACCTTTGTGAGCATATAAATTAGATGTACTTTGTTTTTTAGTGTTATATTCATTCTCATGAAAAATGGGTAATTGTGAACCGCTACTCATGAAACAACACAATTGAGTTCTGATAGAAATATCACAATTTAGCTTGTTGAAAATGTCTCCTACTTGTCAATTGATGAGCCTAAGAGACTTTCTAATGAATGGTTCGTAAGACACAATACTGTTGAAGATTTTGAAAATGGGATTGTAAACAAAGTGGACTTAAACATTGAAAGAAACTCTGCAGTTAAGTATGATTGAGTTGAACTAGTACTAGGATAAGCGACCAGCTCATGAGAAGTCTCACTGCTTTACCTCTATGAACATCATCTAGATGCAATGAGTGCTAATTCTTCCATTCATTCTCACAAAATTTAGATAATTATAAATTAGTAGTCATGAATAAAATAAGTCTTTTTATAACTTACTCAAGATTTACACGACGTGTAGGCTTATGCTAAGAAAATCTAAGAGTTTCACTTAGAACGAATGATGGACAGTGGAGGAAACCTTTGACCGTGCTTTTTTGGGAATTGCAATTGCAGAGAAGTTCCAGTCCTAAACATGTTCAAAAGTATTTAATGAGACCTGTTTCTTTTTCCTTGTTCAAGTATTTGATGAATCTTCATTTATGTGAAAATTAAAATAAGATATATTCACGGGTGATTCAAATTTAGACCAAAGATATGAGAATATGCCAAATAATGCGAAGATCTAACAATATGTTCTTATTTGATGGTATCTTATGTTTTAAGCATCATATTTAACTTTATTAATGTGCTAAAATAATTGCTATGAATTATTACATGCTACCCTAGAAAGAGAAGAGTGAAGTGAACATAAGGGAGTTGTGAATAAAGATGTCTATTACAGATATCTTCTTACAAGTGGCCCTCGTAGATTTTGCACTTGGACGAGAAAACACAGAAGTAATACAAGTTGCTACAGAAACAGAGAATGGTTTGTTTTACCACACAATAATAAGCCTTTTATTCAATCAAATGGATCGATTACATCGTAATTCTGTGCTGATCGGTTTTACGAACTTAACATGCTCGATCACTATATTGATGGTCGATAATGATCCCTTAAAAGAGGGAGGTAATCCTGCACATTATTCGATAGAAGAAAGTGGAAGGAAAAAATACAAAGCAAATCCTCCAAAACTAAGAGTGACAGAGGCGTATGGGCACAGAGCATAAGGTTCAAGGTTCAAGTACATGAAGCTCTTTTCATTCATATTTTTTATGTATTGGTTATTCGCTATCTTTCATAAAGGTATATTAAAGGAAGGTGTGTTGATGTTTATGTTTATATATATATATAATATGACAAATAAATTATCATATAGAAAATGTTATTTGCATATGATAGATTTTAGATGTATTAGTTAATATCCAGCTTTTAAGATGATATACTAAAAGAAGTTGTGATGACGTTGATGAAGTGGTTTAGATTTGATGAATAATTTATAGTTTAGAATATGAATGCTTATATTTGTAGATTCATGGAATTCCTAAAGTGTTAAGGTACTGGTATACTTTATGTTAACAAGATATTTTGGTTCTAATACAAAGGATATATATTTTTACAAATTTAGGGATTCACCTCATCCTCATTATTTACAAGGATTCATGTTGCGTGACTATAGGATGATTTAGTCTTCATCAAAAGATATTAAGAGCAATTAATAACAAAACTTAAAATTCGTAAAATCTTGTTAAATGGATTGAATATGACATGTATCGCTTATCCCTATTTTCAATTTTGGTATGGGTAAGATGAATATTACAAGATATAAATTATGTGTGTTTTAACATCAATGATTGCTAAATTAAGGAAATTGGCAATTAGATAGGTTATGGATGTTTTGTATTAGATACCTTGTGAAGGTTCTATAATTTGTTAGATTAAGTGTATTTTTAATGTTTAACATTCCTAAGGTTTAGCAATTGATCTCACAATGGTGAACTAGTTATGAGTGAATTTTGCAAGATTTGCATAACATAAATTTTGAATATATTTTGTAAATGTGATGTCAAGGGTGTTGTTATCTAAAGCCTAATCAAACTCAAAGGTTAATTTTTTCCCACTCTCTTCAACACTGTTTCTCCCCATATTTTTCTATGGGGGTTTGGTGGTAGTCCCCCATGATAGGGGTCCAAGGGTAGCACCCAAGGCATGGTTCTGGGGTTGTAACTTAGGCATGCTCCTTTTCATGATATAGGGTGGGGTTGAGGGGCAAAATCATCGAGGCCAAGAATGAATTTACTATTATAAAAGACATTGGGAGTTATTTTTCTATTGGACAACATATTCTAGCCCCAATTTTGTTGGTTTCATAAGTCTTGTATAAAATGACTTAGGGTTAGGGATCGGGTGAACCATGTCAAATATTTGTGTTTATTGTTCATGTATGTATTCAATTAAGGATAAAATAGGTTTTTTACAGAGGATCTGAAACCCTAATTATTTTATAGAAAGATAGAAAATTAAAATTGTCCCAAAATGAAATAATGTTCTGACTAGCAAACACACCCACAACCACAACCAACAAAACTTGGCTAAAGCCAACACCAAAATCAACACTATTTAAAATACTAACACTCTAACTAAAGAAAAAAGCTATCAAATTTCCACAATCCATGTATAATGTTCTATTAGTTTTGTTAGAATGATTGTGTAAATTTTTTTGTCATCAACGTTTCAGATCATACCACGTGATCCATCATCAAGATGCAAGAGAGTCAAGGAATTGAAATGATGGATCATGTAGTATGATCTGGAATGTTGATGACAAAAACACTTACACAATCGTTCCCAGAAAACTAATAAAACATAAAAGGAAAAAACAAAAAACAAAGAGATAGCAGTAAGGTAGAAGAAACTAGACTAATTCTTCCACCTTATCTTTCATCTCTCGTTGAATGCTTTTGATATTCTATTTGACCTCTTTGATGTCTTTTTGGTCGATTTAGGTCTCTTTTAATTTTTCTTTTTTTGCTGCTGGAGTAGGTATGTTTGCTAGGACTAGTATCCACCTCTTCCTTCTTAGATTCCTTTAGATCGAGCACAAGCTTTATCTCCTTACTTTGGTCCGATTGATCCAACACCTTGTTCATACACTCAAGGTAGCTTCAAGCAGACTCTGACATCTAGTCAACACATCTCTTGTCACATTTTCCATTTTATCTATCTTTATTTCTTCAAGAATCTCTAGATTCCCTTTTCTCTCAATCTCTTTCTCATTCCACCCTTTCTCTTCTTTTTTATTCTACATCTCCTCAATGTTCCCTTCCAGAACTTTGCATTTTAAATTTAACATTTTGAGGGCATGAAAAGTCTATTTATCTAGTTTACGTGAGTAGAGGGAAGCCACTTTAGCTATTTTCAAACACCACAAGGATGGTCGATGGCCAGATCATTGATATCTTCCTTCATAAGCTTGGTATTGAACTCCTCCTCATCAACCACTTTTAATATTGGAATCATTGCCTTTCACTTCTCTTTTTCCTCCCAAAAGGACTTGTCACTTTTTTAATTTTGTTTGAAGTTGTGAAACATACCTTCAGTCTCCTTATCATCAACATCTTTAAGAGAGATGTATAAATCATGTTTGACCAACTTATCATAATTTACGAGCCTAATGACTTCTCTAGGTTACTCATCATCCACATTGCATTGAGGGGTCTAAATTTCTTTTTCTTTAGTAACCACTGGGGTATGCATCTCATCCTGGGTTGCTTGAATTTATTTTTCTTTTACCACATGAGTGCTTATCTCATTTTGAACTGAACACAGAGATGAAGGAGAACCTAAGACATTACCACCTCCAAACAATCTCTCCATTAATTCACATTGTTCAATATCATTTGAAATATTTGTATCCATCGCTGCTTTCCCCTTCTCCTCAGTTTCTTCTTTATCTTCTTCACATTCACTTTCTTCTTTACATCCAAAGATAAGCTCTGCATAGTTTATGTTTTCTTTATTCCTTTGTGATATTGGTTATATTTGCATGTAATTGTTATTTTTGTGTCTTTAGTCCTAACAAAGGGGCTAACTTCCATAAATCTAGAAGATTCTTATGTAATAGAAGGTAAAATAAAAGTAACATGAAGAATAAAAAATAACTAATCAAGAGCAAGAAAATGATTAAAAGTAAATGTTAACATTTGAGAAGCCAAATGAAGATTATTCACACCAAGGTCCAACAAGAAAATGGATGGTTTGCATGGATTGTAAAATAAGAGAAAGGGAGAGATAAATATTGGTTTTTGTATTGAAAATGATGTTATTAATGATAATATTAAGTTGCACACATTACTAATGCAAGTATTCACACATACTCATAGTTTCCTGTTCATAAGAAATATTGTAAATGAAGTGACTTGCAATGAATATATAATGATATATAAAAACATTAACTAACATGAATATAGATACTTTTTCTATAAAGCTTCAACTATCTTGAAATCACATGCATCATTGTGGCCAAAAAAGTAGGGTAATTTTTTTTGGTTGTCAACATTAATAAAAAAAATGTACTAAAATTTCATTTCTTGGTTTTTTGAATGTTGAGATCTCATTTACAGATGTTCATTTTGATGGAGTATTGTCATTGATATCAAAGACATTCATGATACTGATGTTAAAGGTATGGAGAAGAAATTGTCATTGATACTAATGTTGTTAGATCTTGTCATTGACATGAGATGTCTTTGTATGAGTGCATTAGAAAAGATATATATGAGAGATGGTAAGTTAAATAAACTGTGAAAGAAGTATGTGTAAACTAAACAAAATTCTTAAGCACTAAAGAAAACAAGAGTATATAGATTCAATAAGAAGAAAGTAATGATAAGAAGAAAATAAAAGGATTGTATTAAGGAATGTGACTATTAGCTTTTTCATAATAAAAGTATCACATTATAAACATGAACAGATCAAAGTGTACACCTAAATCATCAATATAAATGTTGTTAGTATAAGAAACTATACAACACAAGTCAAGGAGTAGAAAAACAAAAATGATATTGATATGTTGCAATAATTTCATATTACCTACAACATCACACAAACATGAGAGAAGTGACAAACTATGCATTGAATGTAGGAGATTTATATAAAAAGTAAGTGTTCCAAATCAAGTGACCTGTGCATATTAACAAGCAAATTTAAAGATTGATGGCATCAATAACCGAGTCTAAATAAAATAGTGGTAGAAGACATGTACAAATCAAACATTAGGTTATGACATCCATTAAAAAAGAAGGCTATAAAATATATAGCAGCAATGAAAGTATAGGTAGCTAACCATACATAACGAGCATATATAAGGAACAACAATGGCAACATATTTTGCATGTCAATTAAAAACTATGAAAAGACATATGAGAAAAATCACATACCATTGTAGTTTCTCATAGATGAGTCACCAATGATATTGATCACAAAATAATGGAAAGGAATCTTTAGCAATAGTCAAAGACATGCATCTACATAGTAGCGACCATTGATGATTGCTCTCAAAATATCACCATGGACCATGAAGAAGAAAAGGTCATCACTATTTTGCTCAAACAACATATGAAGATAGTAGCCCTATCACCATTTAAAGAAAAACATGGATGGTCAAAAGAAGACACACACAAGAAGCATTGACCTTAATACTAGACAAACATGTTGAAGGATTATATTAGTGTTGCAACATTAACCAAGTGGAAGAGCAATTTGTATGGAGAGGGTTGACACTCATGAAGATAATAGTGGGGGTTGGTGCTTCTAATAGGTCAGTGCTTGCAAAGTGTGGGAGTTGAAGATTCTAGTAGGTTGGAGCCTACAAAATATTGTGAAGAATAGTTTATAATAAAAAAAAAAACATTTAATCATCCTCGCTTTCTCCCATAGTTGGTTTTGACATAAATTTGTGTTACTCTGTATAATTATTCATGTTATTATTTGAAGTTAATAATTTGACTTAAAGATTTAAATCAACAAATTAATTATTATATTGTTTTACCACCCCCTACCCCACCTTTCTATATAATGGTCCACTCTTTTGATTTTAAAGTGGAGGTACTACCTATTATTATTTTCCTACCATAGATATGCTCACTCCTATTCAAGGTAAATAAAATTTTTCAATTAAATGATCATACTCTCAATTTGGAGAGGTGCATTGGAGAACTTTAAGAATTTCAACACAACTGCAAAGGAAAAAATATATACTAAAAGAGGAGCAAGAGCATGTGGGTCCATAAAGAGGAGATTTAAAAAAAGAGTATTGCAAAGGTTTGAAGTTGAACATAGATCATTACATAGGCTAGCCATATAAATAAAGTAGTTGTTGAAAACAAATTGACATGAGTATGAGAATGTGTTTTAATCATTTTTTTGTCACTGATGTCAAACTTGCTACTTGTTGGTAAGACAATTGCCTAGTTGATTTGAGTACTATCATTTGTTTGATTGATGAAGAGGATTTGATCAAATGTGATAGCAAGATCATCTAGAGGAAAGGTTGAGTTATGGTAAGAAAAAGAAGTACAAATACAATTTAAAACAATGATGTTATAGTGTATTGATTATCTACTTAAGGTTGTAAAGGTTGGATACACTAACAAAGTCTAGAAGAAAAAGTAAGAAGAATTTGACCGAGTGGATAGTAGGTATTGAGCAAAGTTAGTGCAAGCTAAGAAGAAAATCAGTTAGAGCTGAATAAAGTGAAAGTTTAGTGTATGCTGAGTGATATAGTGTAAGCCAAGTAAATTTTAGTTGATGTCAAGCACAATAAACTTTAGTGTTTGTCGAGTTTAGTGGATGGTGAGTGGAAGAACAACTTGGAAGCTGAGTGACAACATATTGATGTTGAGTGCTAGTATTTCATCAGATTTGACAAATCTAAGCCAACTATTTTGTTTTCTTGAATTTTTTGAAGCATGTGGAAGATAACTATGATGAGTTGGTGGCATAGAATTCATGGTAAACCATTTTGAGGTGAACTCAAAGAGGATTGAAGGAGAAGTTTCTGGAAGGGACTCAAATGAAAAGATGGGTTGATTTATTGAATCCTACCTAATATTACCTAACACTAACATAGACAATAGAGGTTGAATGGCAAAAATCTTAAGTTTCTATTTATAGAGATGGTTGGTTAGAAGCAAGGTTGGTCAATGTTTGAGAACCTAAGTTAGACAAGAGGTCTAAGGTATTGCTTCATTCAGTGACCAAATAGAAGAGACTACTATTGGAAAGCAAAGCAAGAACCTTTAAGAGTATGAATGTTTGAAGGGTGAATAAGCTATCAGAGTTAAAGTGTGTGAAAGCCAAACATAATTGAGGATTGAAATAGAGATCTGTAATCTACAAGTGAATTGTAATTTGTTATCAGATCAAGCCTTACTATTACTTTCTAATCATTGTACCAATCTAGGGTAAATCCTTTGGGTTAAGGTTGACCTAAGAGTCATTTGTAAATTCTTTAACCGGGTGACATTCCAAGTGAATGATCTAAAGTCCTCTAACAAGGCTCACTCTTAATAGGGTGATTGAAATCCTCTAACCTGGTCACATTTAATAGTGTGCATTGTAACTTTTAACAAGGTTGGCCTTTCATAGGGCATTAAGTAGCATGTTACTGGAGGTTTTTCCCAAATTGGGTTTCAACATAAAATCCTATTGTCAAATGTGTTATTGAATCTATTATGTTTCATGTTTACATTTCTACAAAGTTGTTTTGACTTAGAATAGTAATCTACTTGAGTTCAAGTGATTGTATGATCTAATGGATGCATGCATGAATATGTTTTGTGGATATGAGTTCACTAAGTTATGACAAATTTTATTTATACATTTGGACCTTGGATAATTGATTCACACCCCCTCACAGTTATTCTAAAGAATTCAAAAAATTGATATCATAGCCATATGCTTAAGAGGACTAGTTTGAAGGTACTAGAAGCAAACGATCAAGATGTTAAAGAGAGAGGTGCCCAAGCTTAATAAGGACAACTTCCTTGCATGGAAAAATATGATGAAGCTACACCTAGGCGGACTTGGAGACCATGCACAATCTACCATTGCCACTAAGCATGTTGATCCTACTGGAGCCCTAATTGTTGAAGATCTAAAAAAATAAGAAAGAACACATTCAGACAATGTTGGAGATTGCCTCTGCCCTAAGTTATGCTCAACTCGATGACATCAAGGGTTGTGATAGTGCAAAGAATATGTGGGATGCTTTTCACACCATTTATGGAGGAGATACAAATGACTTGAGAGCCAAATCTTAAACTCTTTGAGGTAAGTTTGATTATATGAGGATGCAAGAAGGTGAGAATCTTGCTCAATATTGCTCTAGAATAAAAGATGTTGTTAATGCTATAAGAGGATCTACTGATAAGATAGATGATGATATTGTATTAAGCAAAGTTTTGAGAACATTGCTACCCATCTATGCTATTAGAGCTTATTAAATAAAAGAACTAAGATGTATACCAAGTTCTAATCTGACTCTTGAAGGTTTGGTAGGTAGGCTCACTACTTTTGAGTTATCCAATTTTGACAACTTCAAATCTGACAATGTTGAATCTTCTTTCAAAGCTAAGTTGTAATTGAGGGAACCTAATGAGAAGAGGAAGAAAAAAAAAAGGTAAAATATGTTTCTCATGATAGTGATATAGATGAGGAGGATGTAGAACAACTTGAAGCACTACTAGTAAGGAGATTTCACTGAGCTAAAGGAAAATTCAAAGGTAAGTTACTTATCATGTGTTTTAATTGCATTGAGGTTGGTCATATTGCTACTAGATGTCTAGAGAAGAAGTACTATAGAGATGGAGACAAGTACACAAGTAAGAGAGATAAGGACAAAAAAGATTACAAAGACAAAGGCAAGAAGTCTTGCTACGTTGCAGAAGAGGAAATCAAAGATGGATCTGACGATCATGATGATGAAGTGGTGTATGTTGCAATGAAGGATGATTTTGATGAAGATGAGGCAATTGTACTAGTGTCTTGTATGAACACGAATGAAAGATGGATCATTGACAATGGTTGTTCACATCACATGTCTAGAGATAAAAGTAAGTTCATTACCTTGAATTATTATGATGGAAATAGAGTAAGGTTAGGTAATGATGCACCCTATCTGATAAAAGAAAAAGGACCTATCAAACTCATAGAAAATATTTTATGTGACAATGTTTATTATGTTGAAGGACTTAACTATAATTTGTTGAGTGTGTCACAACTGAATAGTTTGGGTTGCAAGGCTAAGTTTGAGAACAAGATAACTAAGATATATGATACTGATGGTAAACTAATTAGAAAAGGTGATCAAGCTAGAGGTAATCTATTTGACCTTGATATGAATGATGCTACTTGTCTAGTTGTAGAATTTGATGATGTGTGGTTATGGAATAGGAGGTTATGTCATGTTAATTTTGATAACTTGGTTAGTATCAGTAACATGAGAAGAGTCAAAGGTTTGCCTAAGTTGAAGAAACTTGACAATATAATTTGCAAATAATGTCAGTTAGGCAATATGAAAAAGTCTAGTTTTAAGAGTAAGACTCACACCTTTAAAAGAATTTTGGAGATTGTTCATATTGACTTGTGTGGACCAATTAATGTGCAAAGCTACAAAGGTGATAAATACATTATGCTATTTGTTGATGATTATTCTAGAATGATGATAGTTATGTTTTTGAAACAGACATTTGATTCTTTCCAAATATTCAAGTGGTACTTAGCAAGAGTTGAGAAGGAAACATGTAAATGCCTAAAATGTTTGAGATCTGTTAGAGGAGGAGAATTTACATCAAATGAGTTTGAGATGTTTTTGTAATGAAAGAGGAATCAAAAGAAAAACATCTACACCTAGGACCCCTCCACAAAATGGAATTGCTGAAAGGAGGAACATATCTATAATAGGTTGTGCTAGGACACTCATGATGGAGAAGAATGTCGCTTTGAAATACTAGAGAGAGCTTGTAAGTGCAGCTATCTGTACCTTGAACCATGTGCAAGTCAAGAAAGGTACTCATTCAACATCTTTTGAACTATGGTATGGATACTCACCCAATGTAAATATTTTAACGTATTTGAAAGCAACTATTATATTCTCAAAGATTTCAAGAATGGTAAGCTAGATGCAAAAAGTGAAGAAGGTATATTCCTTTGCTATTCCACAAGAAGTAAAGCTTATAAATGTTTAAATACTAACACTAACAAAGTTGTGGAAAGTGCAAATGTAAAATTTGATGAATATACAGAAGTTCATGAGGCCAAACCTATGAAGGAACCAAAGGAATACAAATATTTTGTATACTTTTATTAGGGTATGTCTACTGATGAAAATAATGTAAATCAAGTTGCAAATCAACAACAAGTTTTAGTGACTGTCGAGTCACATATAATGAATGTCAAGTTGCATTCAAGAACCGAGCTACAGTCAGGTGCCAAGTTGCAGAATGAAGTTGAGGTACATTCTAATTCTAATATCAATGTGCATGAAAGAGATTGAATTACCTGATAGAAAAGTACGTAGTGATTTAGAAGTTGACAGATCTAACGAGGAAAATAGAGAAGAACTAAGATTGTCAAAGTATGTCAAAAGACATCACACTATTGCACAAATTATTGGAGATAAAGATGCAAGACCAATGATAAGGAACAAGCTAAGAAATGAAACATGTTTTCTTAGCAAGCATGAACCTAAAACAATGAAAGATGTCTTAGAAGATGTGGCCTGGAGTAAAGTCATGAAATAAGAGATTGAATAGATTGAGAAGAACAAGACATAGACTCTAATTCCTAGACTAGAAGATTAAAATGTGATTGACACCAAGAGGGTGTATAGAAACAAGTTAGATAAAATGGTAAAGTCACAAGAAATAATGCAAGATTAGTTTGCAAGGGGTATGCACAAGAAGAAGGGATAGAATATGGAGAAACATTCACCCCTATTGCAATATTGGAAAGAGTAAGAACTCTTCTTGCTTACTCTACATTCAAAGGTTTTAAAGTTTATCAAATGGATGTTAAATCTACATTTCTGAATGACATATTGGAAGAAGAGGTCTATATAGAACAACCAAAAAGATTTGTTGTTGCTAACAAGAAAAACATGGTATGCAGATTATATAAAGCTTTATATGATTTGAAGCAAACACTAAGAGCACGGTATGAAACACTACACAATTATCTTGTGAAAATTGCATTTGAGAGGACTTATGATAGCAACAATCTGTACTTGAAGATAGAAAAAGGAAAAGGTATTTTATTTTATAAAATTTTATTTGATGATATCATATTTGGCGGTCAAGATACTTTATGTAAATCTTTTGCAAATGAAATGAAGAAAAAATTTGAGATGTCTATGTTTGGAGAGATCAAGTTCTTTGTAGGTTTGCAAGTATATCATATGAAATATGGTATATACATCACTTAGTGTAAGTATGTAAAGGAGATGCTAAAACCTTTTGGATTGGAAGATTCCAAACCAGTAAGCACACCTATGGTGAGTGGACACAAATTTTCAAAGAATGATGGTTCACATGAGGTGAACCAAACATTGTACAGGTCTATGATTGGGAAATTACAATATGTAGTGCATAGCAGACTTGATATTGCATTATCTGTTGGGATAGTTGCAAGATTCTCTGCTAACTCTAGGGAGAATGATTCGATGGTTGTTAAGAGAATAATGAGATATCTAAAAGGAACAAAAGACTATTGTCTATACTACAAGAAAAATGAGAAGTTTGAGTTGAGAGTCTACACTGATGCTGATTGGGCTAGAAATATTGATGATAGAAAGAGCACTAGTGGAGGAGCATTTTTCTTAGAAAAATGGTTGGTTACATGGACTAGCAAGAAACAAAGCTACATAGTTCAATCTACTGCTAAAGCTGAATATGTTACTATTGTAGTAAATTATGCAAACATTGTGCGGATCAAATAGCTACTCAAAGGTATGAAGGAGGAAATCACTAAACCTATGATATTTTATTATGATAATACAAGTGCTATAAGTATATCAAAGAACCTTGTGATGCATACAAAGACTAATCACATTGCAATCAAGTATCATTACTTGAGAGAGTTAGTTCAAGACAAAGAGGTGAAGTAGAATATGTGAATATAAAAGAGAAAATAGTTGATATCTTCACAAAGCATTACCTAAGGATGCTCATGAGTATCTAAGAGGTAGATTAGGGGTGATACCCCTATCCAAGGCTATTTAAGAAGCATGAGTAGTGCCCTGCATCAATTGAGATGATTGACATATGTTACACATTGATGTACAGGATCTTACTTTAGGAGCTACCTAAAGTAATCAAAGAGTTGGAGCTGTAGATCAGTCACAAGCTAGGTGACAGAGGGAGAAACTAGAAATGTTTACATCTACATATTAATATGACAAGTCTTTGGAATTGTTGTCAAAGTGAGAGATATAGAGTTATGAAAATAAAACAGAGATAGTGTACTACCAACCAAAAGAAGTAATATGAAATATCTACTTAGAGGGAGATAGTGTACCTGATGATTTACTATAATAAGGGAAATGATTAAAAAACATACATCTACCTAGTAAGAGGGAGATAGTGCCAAGGGAGATACAAGAACTGAATATTAGAAGAAGGAAATGATCAAGAGGGAGTCATAAGGATAAGTTGATTGTCTATTGATCAAAAAAAAAATTGTAACCTATACAGAAGATGAAAGCTATTGATAAATGGATAGATTTCAATATAAGGAATTATTTTCCTTTTGGTGTTGTTGTTGGTACTGGTTTGCCATCAATACCAAAGAGGGAGATTGTTGAAAATAGATTGACATAAGTATGAGAATGTGTTTCAATCATTATTTTGTCACTGATGTCAAACCTGCTACTTGCTAGTAAGACAATTGCCTAGTTGATTTGAGTACTATCATTTGCTTGATTGATGAAGAGGATTTGATCAAATGTGATAACAAGATAACCTAGAGGAAAGGTTGAGTATGGTAAGAAAAAGAGTACAAAGATTAGTTAGGACAATGATGTTATAGTGTATTGATTATCTACTTAAGGTTGCAAAGGTTGGATACATTGACAAAGTCTAGAAGAAAAAGTAAGGAGAATTGAGTCTGCCAAGCTTGACCGAGTGGACAATAGGTGCTGAGCAAGGTTAGTCCAAGCTGAGCAGAAAATTAGTTGGAGCCGAGTAAAGTAAAAGTTTAGTACACGTATGTTGAGTGATATAGTGTAAGCTGAGTAAAGTTTAGTTGATGCCAAGCACCAGTAAATTTTATTGATTGCTATGTTATCTAGTGGATGATGAGTGGAAGAAAAATTTGGAAGTTGACAGACAACATATTGATGTCTAGTTCATGTTAAATCATAGATTTGCCAAATCTAAGCCCACTATTTTGTTTTCTTGAATTTTGTGAAGTGTGTGGAAGATAACTATGATGAGTTGATGGCACAAAATTTATGGTAAACTATATTGAGGTGACTTCAAAGAGTATTGAAGGAGAAGTTTCTAGAACAGACTCAAATGAAAAGATGAGTAGATTCATTGAATCCTACCTAATCCCACCTAACCCTAAAATGGATAATAGAGGTTGAATGACAAAAGATCTTAATTTTCTATTTATAGAGATGGCTGATCAGAAGCAAGGCTGGTCAATGTTATAAGAACCCAAGATAGATAAGAGGTCTAAGGTATTGCTTCATTAAGTGACCAAACAAAAGAGACTGCTATTGGAAAGCAAAGAAAGAATCCTTAAGAGTATGAATGCTTGAAGGGTGAACAAGCTATCAGAGCTAAAGTGTGTGAAAGCCAAGAAGAATGGATGACTAAAACAAAGATCTATAATCTACAAGTGAGTTGTAATTTGCTATCAGATCAAGCCTTACTGTTACTTTCTAGTCATTGTACAAGTCTAGGATAAATCCTTTGGATTAAGGTTGACCTAACAGTCATTTGTAAATCCTTTAACTGGGTGACATTCCAAGTGAATGATCTAAAGTCCTCTAACAAGTCTCACTCCTAACAAGGTGTTTGAAATCCTCTAACTAGGTCACATTTAACAGTGTGCATTGTATCCTTCAACGGGGTTGGCCTTTCACAAGGCATCACTTCAGAAGAGTGAGAATGAGTAGCATGTTACTAGTGGTTTTCTTAAATTGGGTTTCCATGTAAAATCCTAGTGTCAAATGTGCTATTTAACTCATTATGTTTCATGTTTACATTTTTGCAAAGTTGTTTTGACCTAGAACAGTAATCTACAAGTTCAAGTGATTGTATGAGCTAATGGATGCATGCATGAATATGTTTTATGGATATGGGTTCACTAAGCTTTGAAAAGTTTTATTTGTACATTTGGACCTTGGATAACTAATTTTCTCACCCTAATCCTAGTTATTCTAAAGAATTCCAACAGTTTCTTTAAATAAAAACAATAAATAGATTGATTCGTAACATTTTAGATTAAGAAATTGTTAGTCGATTTATGACCATTTTGGGCATAAATAGACTTATGATAATGGAATTAAAAATTTAGTAACTTATCATATATTAAAAGAAAGGATATATTTTTCCAGATATATAGTTGTTGTGGTGTCCACAACACACGCCCCATTCCTCACTAGGAATGGGGACCCCTTGCTTTTTTCGACTCCTAGACTAACATTTTGAGAGTCGGGAGAGGAAAGTTTTGTTAGAGTTAGAATTTTAGAGTCAAAATTTGAAAAATTACAAAAAAAATTTAGAAAAGTATTAAAAAATTATAATAAAAAATTTTGTGCAGCACATGGAGGCGCGCCTCTCGTGGAGGCATGTGCGCACCACCAATGGAGGTGTGCCATGCGCGTGCCCTCGATGGAGGTGCTGCGCACCACCAATGGAGGCATCATGTGCACGCTCTCCATGGAGGCATTGTGCGCCACCAATGGAGGTGCACTATACACGCCCCTCATTGAGGTGCACCACGCACGCACCCTCCATGGCAGCATTGTGTGTGCCCCCCATGGAGGCGTGTCATGTCGCGCCCCTCATGAAAGGTGTCACGCATGCCCCCTTAGTGTGCGTGCTCAAATAAATAAAATAAAAGGTCTGAAATTTGTCTTTTAGAGGTGCTTGTCTTAATTAAGCATTTTCAACTATTTGGACTAATGTTTGCTTCTTTTTGTAGGTAAAAAAGGTATCGTCAACTTGTCAGGGTCATAACTTTTGACTCAGGCCTTGGAAAGAAGAACTGAAGATCTAATTTTAGTCCCTAAAATAGTAAGCCTTTGGCTACCCAATTTTAGGGACCGATGAAAGTTTCAACTTGAAATTTTGAGCAGAAGACCTTCAAAAAAGCCATTTAAAAATGCCTAGAAAAAAATTGCAAAATAAATATATATATATATATATATATATATATATATATATATATATATATATATATATATATATATGAAAAAGTTTCAAACATTTGATGATCTGGATCACTTGGTTTCTTGCTGGGAAGGATAGGACAGTTGGAGAGAAGACAAAGGTTGAAGATACAGATGTTGGATAGATGAAGTGGAATAGGTTCCTCATCTTATATAGCTATTAATGGCAAGATTCAACACAGGTGCCTTAGGATTTTAGATCGAAGAAGTAGAAGAAGTTTAAGTTTATGAAAGTGATTCGCTATAAAGAGGGTATAAATCATCAAAAATGGGCAAAGAATATATACAAAAAGTGATCTAAAACCCCACTTGAGCAAAACCCAGAAACCATTTTCAAAATTAACAACTTTTATTTTTGGTGATTTGAGCTATCGAGGTGCACAACTCTGTAGGTATGTAGGTTCACAGCTCCACATTTTTGAGCTCTGCACGTACGCAAGTCTGTAGCTCTACAGTTATGCATCTCTGCAGCTACGCAAGTTCGTAGCTCCACATTTTGAGCTTCGCAACTTTGCAATTCATAGGTGCACTGACAGTTGACTACCAGTTCCAAAAATAGCACTTTCCATGCATCAAGAGCGCATTCTGATGATAAGTTAACTCCGACACACACCTAGTGAAGGACCAGTTTCCATTTTTGACACCTCCATGCACTTCCACTTCGACTGATGGCCTCCTCCTACTTTCTCTCTCACTTCTTCTTTGTTTTTGACATGTAGAGGGCTCATGCATCCAATAAATGAATAAAATATGGATGGAGTCCCTCTAAGCACTAGTTAGATTGTCAGTTTGTATATATTTAGTTTGTTTAAATGTTTTAAAACTATTTTATTACATCAAGATATCTCTCACTCTCAACACAAGTTGAGGAGAGGATTTCTTATAAATACCCCATTGTAAAATGTAAAAAGGGCCGCCATTATTATGCAATAAAGTTATGCTTTTGGTGCTAGCATTTGGAGTGTAGTTATTCTTGCCTGAATGTGTCATTATTTTGTAAATTTTATTCATGAGATTTTGATTGAGCCAAAGGTTTATTGTGTTGTTTCTGGTTGTGCGATCTTTTAGTTTTGGTGTTTGCTACAGATATATGAATTCTATCGACGTAACGAGCTTGAGAAGAGATCACCCGATTGTGTCTACATAGCTTTTTGTCTCACATGAGCGCACTTTTTGTGGCCTTGTGATTTGATGGAGAGTGAAACATCATTCGATTTGTTAAAGATTCTCACTGACGATTGCATCAGTGGATTCTAGGAAGATTTGCTCCTGTTTTCATTGGTTTCCTATCGATTTTTTCAAAGGTTTAACTCGTAGCGTGTTGTGTTCTATAGCTTATGTCCGTTTAGGAATGTCAATTTCAAGTTATTTGATTTCATGTTATTTTCTTTCAGTTTCGTTATTTGCTTTGCTAACCCTTTGTTAGAATAGGGCCTCATAGTAGCTGCATTGTTAGAGTTGCATACATTGGAAAAATAGAAAAATACAAAAAATATTGTTCTTTTGGTGTGATATTTTGAGACAACAAACATATTTTACTTCGATTCCAAGATAAAAGAGTTTTAGAACTAGCAAAGGCCTCCTTGTGAACACTCACATTTATTTTCTACTAAGCGAATTTTGGTACGTTGCAAGACAAACACTGAACCTTGGAGTGGATCCTTAAAAATATTTTCTTTCCAAGAGAGGAATTACACTATGGATTCCTACCGTTGACCTTGTGCAAAATGAATGCTCAACAATAGTCACAACCAATTGAATTTTATCACAACTTGTAAGATAGCATGTACTCAAATTAAAAGCCTAAATTTCAATCATATATGCATTTGGAGTAATACTTTGTGTGTTTGGTCTGCTAAATAAGGTATTGTTCTTTTGTTCAAATCTTATCATTCTCCAATTCACCTTCTTCACATGGTTGTGTTCTTTTGTTCAAATCTTATAGTTTTCCAAGTCAGCTACCTCAAATGGTTGGATAGACAACATCCCTCCCCTATTAGTGTTCCATTCATTCTCATCAAAATGGATTTGTGTGAACCACTGGTCATGAAATATAGTTCAATAAATTTGACTTAACAAGAGCCTTGGGAAAGCTTGGTTCTCTACCTTGTGCCATTGGTATAAGGTATTATAGGTTTTTAATAGTATATAATAATAAATTTAAATGGAAAAGAAGAAATTAAGGGCCTTTGTGGATATAAGAAACTTTTTTAGTAATATAAACTTAAGATAAAGAAAATAAATTGATAAATTTAATGGAGAATAATATAATTTAAAATAACTTATGTAACACCCCACTAGGGGACCAAAGAGAAATTAAAATATAATGATGCTATGTTTGGTAAACGGTTTTTTTTTTTGAAAGAATAAAATATAGAAGAGATAATAATGTGGAAGCAGTATCACAAATACACTTCACATACATACATAAGCAAAGTCATAATAATAACATTTCTCAAGGGCTACATAACATTGAATTACATATAAATATTTTATAAAATTTATGTTTAATAACTAACAAGTCCATGTCATAGGAATAACCACATGTACAAAATCTCACAAAAGAATATACAAGTACAAAAGGTTCATACACATCCATTGTACATGTTGCAGAGTATGAAATGCTAAAAAATATACATCATGATAAGATACATCATCCTATAGGATCTCAACTACTGAAGTAAAATATCGAAGTATGAAAATACAACATAAACATTGGGTAGAAAGAATGGAACATCTACATCAATGGTATATCCAACATCGGTATCCAATGGCAAATAATCACTACCACCTGACCTCGTGGAACCTAAGTGGTATGACTACCACCACTAGTACATTATAGGTCAAAATTTTGACCTAAATTTTTAATCAACTCAGGTAGAGACTTGTTCAATACCTTTTTTTTGATTTTTATGCTTGAGTTGGTCAAAATTTTGACCAACTTAGGATTTCCCAAGTTGGGCAAAATTTTGACCAACTTGGGTTCAAATAACAAAATTAAAAATTTTGTTTATTACTTATTTATTTCATCTTCGTGCACTATTGGAGCTATTGGCACTGTGCATCTAGTGTATGGCAAGCATTATTTTCATTCATCCAAGCTTCCAATACTAATTGAGAAATAGTGGCAAGCAATATTTATCATTCATTCATGGGCGGGTTAGGGACCTATGACTATGGGAGTTAAATACTCATCTCTCATACGTGCCAGAGAAAGGTTTAACAAGGATTGTAGGAGTTGTTGCTTGAACTTGTGGGAGGTATGTACATCATGAGATTGATATTCGTCTATGGTCATGTTTTCATTCCCAACCTCTAACATGTCAGGATCTGATTCATCAATTCAAGAATAATATCAATATAAAAAGAAATTAAATGTTGTAAATTATAGTTTTACATTATCCTAAAACCATTGCATATTTGAACATACCATTCCATCAACTAGGGCTTGCATAAGTAGCTCACTTATCATTCTTGTCAGCTGTAGATGTCATTCTGAAATTATGAAACTTTGGTAGTAAGAATTATATAAAGAGGAAATTTTTCATCTCTATGATCAAATCCATAGCAATAAAGTGTCATGTATGTTTAATACCTGTTCTTGTCATCATGTATATCTCCTGTTGTTACCCAACTATTTGCAATCTTAGGGCACCAAGTTGCAAGGTCTTCTTGGCCCCTAATTTTTTTTGTTTTCAAAAAAACTACCAATCTAAAGGAGGATTTAGATACCCAATACTGAGCTCTAATCAACTTCAAAACCTAAGGTTTTCAAGTTTCATTAAGGCATTCAAATTGCACGCCCTAATCTAGGATAATAGACCTAAAGACACACTCAAACCACAAACTCACAAAACCCTCAAAGAACTTGGACTAATGAGCTTGCCTATCCAAACTTCTAACTTTTGGGAACCTAGCCACTGTGGAAATGATTGAATCTTCAAAACATAGCCTTAATGAGGGTTCCATTGCTGTTTTAAGAAACTACTTCAAACCTCGATCATCTCAGTTGCCTAACTCTTTCAATGGATTCTTCAACATCCATGAATGAATGCAATCCTCCAAACACCATGTAACTTATACACAAGCGTTTTTCATGTTTCTTGAATGTTGATACCTTTTATTCTTCATGCAACAACAAGTGTCTTATGGACTCTCAGCCAACTCCATTATAAAGAGAAGTGGTATGGTTTCAACCTACAAGATAGCAACCTAAAACAACAAATAAAGGCTTTCAATCTTCCCTAACTTTATACCATGAGAACATACAGCTGCAATGCTACTTTACCCCAAAAACACATGAATTTTACTATCCAACCAATGGTTAAAGACAACTAGACCAACAAATAATGAGGTTAGGAACACAAGTAGTGTTAGTATTGATTCTAAGCTCCATTCAACTTGGTAGAAATCTTTTGAACTATTACATACACGGGGTGAAATCTTTTCCCATCTATACTCCATGTCCCACAATGTACACTTCGCACACCTTTTACAAATATGATTTATTGATGAATTCACTTGGCTTATGAATTAATGATGGCACAAATTCCTTAGTCTTTGTCATTATTTTTAGATCAGTTCATTTAACTTAGGTATTTCCTAAATTCTCTTTGATTCATATGTATTTGGTACTTCACATGACATTTGGCAGTCATTTTTGTGTGGAAAGATCTTTTTGGGTAGTAGCCACAGGGAAACTTATATGCACCTATAGCCCATGTTAAATAGTGAAAGTGTTATAAATTTTCATTGAGTAAAGGTGCATTTATGTTGCACCATATACATCGCCATGCTTTTGTATCGAGATATCCATATTTTATCCTCCCCTCCTATTTTTGAGGATTTGTTCAACTAGTTGCATACTCAACCCCCATTTCCTATTGATTTTGGTTTTCCAATTGTGGCAGATTATGTTTGGGAATCTATGTTTTCTATGGCTCTCTATCCATCTTTATCATTTGATGACGTTGATATGGAAGTGGAAGACTTTAGATTCTTCTAAACAAATAGAAATAGAATGAACTTGGTCATTCTTTTTTATGGAAGTTTTGATATGGTTGGTCATGTGATATTTTTTTGAATTGTGATACTTAGATGTTATATATTCATGCTACAATGTAGCCCAATTTTTAGGGGACTTCTATTTTGAAGACTACTTGTATATAATTTTGTTTAAAATTTGCTGGATATGACCAATTTTTATGGGTTGTTTTTGTACAATAAATAAGAAGTCAAATTGGGTTTGCATTTTTTCTTTTGAATGTGCCTACCTTGGTAATTGCTAACTTCAAAGGGGTTCATAGTAGATAGATCATGGCTTTTCAATGATCTCACATGTCTTAATTATATGGATCTCACTTATTTTTTGAAGATATTATATTTAGCATAGGGATCTAGTTTGTGTTTACATCGGATGGCTTTTGTTATTGTCATGGTTACAATTTGAATTTTGTATCAAAATCAATGAGGGTGACTTTTATGCCCATTTTTGGCTTGCCTTTCTAGTGTTCATTTTTTTTGGAATGTTCAAATGGGAAGTTTACTTCTGAGAAGGCAGGGGGAGGGGGGGGGGGGGGGGGGGGGGGGGGGGGGCGTGAATTAGAAGTAACTAGTTTTTATGCTTTTAAGCCCTCATTAACACATAACTGAAAGTAAAGTACATGCATGTAAACATATAAGCAAACATGAAATGAAAACATGCATCAACACATGTGACAGAAGAGATTTGGAAACCCAGAAACCCTCCAAGAATAAGAAAGTAAAACTAGGGTGGGGATGACACCCACAAAAATTACTATAGCAATATGTTTAACCACTTTTGATGGTTTTCCTTGTTAAAGGCTTTACACTGTGTCAATAGTGACCCGGTTGGAGGATTTACAAACACTTACATGAAGTGTCACCCTATTAAAGGATTTAGAATAGGTTGTTAACCCCACCTAATACATAGGATTTTCATCACCTTCTCCAAAGGCTTTCCCACCTAACTATTAAGCTAACCTATCAACATAGGATTTCAACATCTAATACAATGGTAAGAAAGTATTAGAACATTTGACCTGATAGTATACAATCTCTAATTGCTAGATTCAGGCACTTGATTTTCTCTCTTCTGATCTTAATCCTCTAAGATCTGATATATGATCTTGTTCCTTGTCCCTTGTGTTATTCTGATCAACTGGATATGAAAATGCTGCTCTGTTCCTCTAAGTCTTTCCTTCTTCACACTGAAATTTCACTAAAATCTCTCCATACATTATTCTCATCCACATACCTAATCTCAAATTCTCACTCATTCCTTGCATTTTTCTTATTGGTTGCATGCCTTCTCCATTTTTCTGATTAGCTGCATGCAGATCACACAGGGAATGTAAATTATTTGTCCTTATCCTTTTTCCTTTTCAAAATCTCTCTATGTCGGCTCCAAAAATGGTTTACATCTTAGTTTGTGAAGACACAAAATATTATGCTAATTCTATGTTACTCGGCACATATTATATTACTGATGCTCAACACATACTACATTTTTGGATTGCTCAGCACCTGTTACACTCTATGTTGCTCGACACATGAATATTCCTGAATCACAAGGCACATACTACGCTATGTCTTGCTTGACACCTGAAGTCACTCAACAGCTATTAATATTCTGACTTGGTAGCTACTATAACTCACTCGGCATGCATAGTGTACTCGACATATATAGTAGAATTTTTTAAGTGTGTGGACACTCAAATGTCAAGACCATTCTAAGACCAACAATTCACCCTTTGACATGAGTGTCAAAAACACTTAACTATGCATTAATGAACTAATCTAATTGAATACAATCTTTATTCTTGCTCAGCATACATGCAAAATTTCAAAAATTGTTCAAAATTTTTGTGAGCAACAATATACCTTATGACTCCCCCTGAGTTGATTATGCCTAGTCCATTCTTGAAACTTAGAATTCTATGCTGATGTTTCTGATTCTCTCTATCCTTTGTCTTGTTCTTGTTCCCTGTGCCTATTTACTATATCTGATATGTATGAATTCCCTGTTTCAGATCTATTTTCCACATGCTTGCACATGATTGTCAAAATTTTGCATCTCCCCCTCACTTTATCTTATTTCTTGTCCCTTTTTGGCTACCTATAGACTTTCCATTTTATTCTCAAAATGAATGAAAGAATGTAATCAAAATTATCAAAATTTGGTATTCTCTATATACCTTCATATATCTCCCCCTAATGTATATATCTCCCCCTTTTTGACACTGATGTCAAATGGTTCTAAAGAGTAATACTATACTTAGCCAAAAATGTACTATTTACCTCCAGAAGTATCTTCAAAGCTGCATCCCAATTCTCCAATGCAATGTCCAATGACTTGTGTTGGATGGAAATCTTTGCAGCAAGGCATACAAGTCCATCTAGGGTAGAAAGATTTGGATCTTTCTTTAGGATTGTTCCTGCATACACTTGCTCCTTGTGGAGGACCTCTAAGTGTGCAGTTATGGAGGACTAGATTTGCATCAATTTTGCCTTTATATTTTCCCCCTCTACTGTTAATATAGCTAATTCCCTTTGTGTGTGAATTATTTGTGCAAAATGCTTCTCACTCTGAGCCGGATTTGTTGGAAGTTTCATGCTAGAAATCTTGAGATTTCTTTCCAAGCTCATTATTCTCTAGCTAGTCTCTTGTGTGAAGTTGGAAAAATCACACAATTTTTTGTACAATGAGAAAATGTTTCCAAGTACAATTTTCACTCTTTCTAGTTTCTTAGCCAATTCAACTTGTGTTAATGCTATATCATTTGATATTTTCTCATTTACTTTGTCCTAGAATGTTCTTTTTGACCATTCCATTAATTTTTCATTTGTATCATGGTCTACATTAGTCACTTGGTCAACTATATTTAATAGTTGTTCTATTATAGGCCTTGTTTCATCTGGTGACTACAAGCTAAAGGCATCCATGAAGATGTCCTTTATCTCATTCAATGCTTGCCTATACTTGTATTCTCTTCTCAATACTTGTCTCTTTCTCCTATCCAATGCACCTTGTATTTCATTTATCTTTTCAATGATGAGGGTGTTGGATTCATAGGAGGGAATGATGATCTCTTCATCAAGTCCAAGATCTACATAGTGAAGTATCCTGGCCACCTTTCTAGAGCTCAAGCTTGGTGTTTGAACTTGCATTGATATCATATCATTGCTTGGCTTTTGAAGAATCTAAGTGGGAGTACCAAATTTTGGTAATTCAACCAATGTTTGTATTGCAGCTTTGTCCTCATCTCTTGTTTCCTCCTTCTATTCTTGTAATTTCCCTTTATCACTGACAATTGTTGGGGGTAAACCTGTTGACTGTTCTTGTTTCCCTATATCTTCCCCTATTGCTACACTTGACATCTGAAGTGCATCACTTACTATTTTTTGTGGAGATGGTGGTGGAAGTAGTAGGAGTTTAGTAGCAGTCTATGTAAAAGGTTGTTCCTTTGGCTTCACCTTTTCTCTTTGAGGTGCTGCTACTGCTCTTTGTAATTCATCTACACTCACCAACATAGGGCTTGTACACAACTATGCCTGAAGAGTAGATTGGTGAAGGATCTTTGAGAGATCCTCTGTAATTAAAGGATTGATGTTTTGACATGAAGTGTCAATAACATCCTTTATTTTTATGATCTCTACAAGTGTGATAGTGGCATGAGGAGGGCTAGGAGGTGGCATTTGTGTGTCTTGCACACTTTGTTCTTCCTATTCATCTAATGCCTTTTCCTCTCCTTTAGCTATATTATCTTCTTCTTCCTCCTTATTTACTTTCTCTTTTACTCTTCCTTCCTCACCGTTCTTCTCCTCTTCACTTTTCTTCTCTTCCTCAGTTCTCTTCTCCTCTTTCATTCCTATTTCTTTTGCTTCTCTTCTCTTTGAGCTAGCCATCGTCAAATACATCATCAATTGACTTGTATATTGACTTCCACAATTTTGTAGATTTATTTACAACATCTTCTATCTTATTTTGGAGGATGCAAAATGCTCTATTTTTAGGAGAAAATTTTCAATTATGCCTTTTATTTGCCTTAGCTATTTGACCTTTAGTCAGGTCTAGCAATACTCTAGCTAGGGTTGATTCTCTTATCTCCTTTTCCATTTGCAAACAAAAATGCCACTTATTTGCAACTATCTTGTATAGCTCCTTGGGCATTGTACTATCTTACTCTAGAGGTGTGTGTTTGTATTTGACCATCATTGCATACAATGATTCCTCTATTTTATTTTGCTCTTCTTTATTGAGCTTATTAAAGTCTATAGTCTTTAAACCATTCAAGTTTTCTTTTCTAATATTTCCACATAACTTGTCAATGGCAGACTTTGTGGGATGATTTACCACTTTAAATTGGTTGATATCATCTGACGATGTTCTCTCTTCATCTGAGTCTGGCTGGGCAACATATTTTCTTCTCTTCCTTAGTTCTTCACCAGTCTGCTTTGTAGCCTTCTTCTTCTCTTTGGCTTCATCTTTTTCCTTTTGAGTTGTAGCCCTGGTGGTAGCCTTTGTAGTAGGCTTCTTTGCTTTTATTGCAATGGGCTTTGTCCCCTTCTTTCCCTTGGGATGGGATGCAGGCTGAGTTTTGGCTTTTCTTTTGGTGGCTTTGGCTTTAGTGGGTGCTTCCTTCACTTCTTCTTCCTTAGCACCTTCTTCCTTAGGCTGACCTATGACCCCCTTTGATCCATTACATGACAACATATGTCTCTAGGGATCCTAGAACCCCTAGGGACATAATAGAATCGTTCTTATGGGTCAAAGGGCGTCATAGGTTGACCTATGATCCCCTTCGACCCATTACATGATGACATATGTCCCTAGGGGTCATCAAAGAGGGTCATAGGTTGACCTATGACCTCCTTCGACCAATTACATGATGACATATGTTTGTAGGGGTCCCAGGACCCCTAGGGACATATTAGAATCATTCTTATGGGTCAAAGGGGGTCATAGGTTGACCTAAGACCCCCTTCAACCAATTACATGATGACATATGTCCCTAGGGGTCTTAGGACCCCTAGGGACATATTAGAATCGTTCTAATGGGTCAAAGGGGGTTATAGGTTGACCTATGACCCCCTTCGACCCATTAAATGATGACATATGTCCCTACGGGTCCTAAGACCCCTAGGGACATAATAGATTAATTATTATGGGTCAAAGGGGGTCATAGGTTGACCTATGACCCCATTCGACCCATTACATGATAATATATGTCCCTAGGGGACCTAGGACCCCTAGGGACATATTAGAATCATTCAAATGGGTCAAAGAGGGTCATAGGTTGACCTATGACACCCATTGACCCATTAAATGATGACATAGAATAATTCTTATGGGTCAAAGGGGGTCATAGGTTGACCTATGACCCCCTTTGACCCATTACATGATAACATATGTCCCTAGGGATACTAGGACACCTAGGAAAATAATATAATTGTTCTAATGGGTCAAAGGGGGTCATAGGTTGTACCTATGACCCCCGTCGACGCAATAAATGATGACATATGTCCTTAGGGGTCCTAGGGCCCCTAGGGACATAATAAAATCGTTCTTATGGGTCAAAGGAGGTCATAGGTTGACCTATGACCCTGTTCAACTGATTACATGACAACATATGTCCCTAGGGGTCCTAGGACCCCTAGGGACATATTAGAATCATTCAAATAGGTCAAAGGGGGTCATAGGTTGACCTATGACCCACTTCGATCCAATAAATGATGACATATGTCCCTACGGGTCCTAGGAGCTCTAGGGACATAATAGAATTGTTCGTATCGGTCAAAAGGGGTCATAGGTTGACCTATGACCTCCTTCGACCCATTACATGACAACATATGTCCCTAGGGGTCCTAGGACCCCTAGGGACATATTAGAATTCTTCTTATGGGTCAAAGGGGGTCATAGGTCACCCCCTTCGACCCAATAATTTACAACATACTTCCCTAGGGTTCCTAGGACCCCTAGGGACATAATATAATCATTCTTATGGGTCAGAGGGGGTCATAGGTTGACCTATGACCCCTTTCAACCCATTACATGACGATATATGTCCCTAGGGGTCCTAGGGACATATTAGAATTATTCTTATGGGTCAAAGGGGGTCATAGGTTGACGTATAACCCACTTCAACCCATCAAATGATGACATATGTCCCTAGGGGTCCTAGGACCCCTAAGGACATAATAGAATCGTTCTTATGGGTAAAAGGGGGTCATAGGTTGACCTATGACCCACGTCGACCCATTTCATGATGACATATGTCCCTAGGAGTCCTAGGACCCCTAAGGACATATTAAAATCATTCTTATGGGTCAAAGGGGGTCATAGGTTGACTTATGAACCTATGACCCCCTTTGACCCATTACATGACGACATATGTCCTTAGGGGTCCTCGGACCCAATGGGACATATTAGAATCGTTCTTATGGGTTAAAGGGGGTCATAAGTTGACCTATGATCCCCTTCAACCCATTACATGATGACATAAGTCCCTAGGGGTCCTAGGACCCCTAAGGACATAATAGAATCGTTCAAATGGGTCAAAATGGGTCATAGGTTGACCTATGACCCCCTTCGACCCATTACATGATGACATATGTCTCTAGGGGTCCTATGACCCCTAGGGACATATTCAAATCATTCTTATGGGTCCAAGGGGGTCATAGGTTAACCTATGACACCCTTCAACACATTACATGATGACATACATCCCTAGGGGTCCTAGGACCCCTAGGCACATAATAAAATTGTTCAAATGGGTCAAAGGAGGTCATAGGTTGACCTATGACCCCATTTGATCCAACAAATGACAACATATGTCCCTAGCGGTCCTAGGACCACTAGGGACATAATAGAATTATTCTTATGGGTCAAAGGAGGTCATAGGTTGACCTATGACCCCATTCGACCCATTACATGACGACATATGTCTGTAGGGGTCCTAAGATCCCTAGGAACATATTAGAATCATTTAAATGGGTCAAAGGGGGTAATAGGTTGACCTATGACCCCCTTCGACCCATTACATGATAACATATGTCCCTAGGGGTCCTAGGATCCCTAGGGACATAATAGAATCATTCTTATGGGTCAAAGGGGGTCATATGTTGATCTATGACCCCCTTCAACCCATTACATGATGACATTTGTTCCTAGGGGTCCTAGGAACCCTAGAGACATATTAGAATCGTTCTTATGGGTGAAAGGGGGTCATAGGTTGACCTATGACACTTTTCGACCCATTACATAATGACATATGTCCTTAGGGGTCTTAGGACCCCTAAGGACATATTAGAATCATTCTTATGGGTCAAAGTGGGGCTATTTTTGTTATTAATAATAGCATTCCTCCTTGGATGTCCATAAAGAGGGAGCACATAATGTTGTCAATGATTGTACCAAGTATTTTTTCATTTAATAGTTATATAAATTAATTTATAAATAGTGCATCAAAATGGTCATAATAATTATGTAATATTTTTATTCATTCAATTACAAGGTAAGTACCAAGTTAAAGATATGAACATTTATATTGAACCCCTTATTAATGAGTTGTTGAAGTTATAGAATGAAGTCACTATGTATGACATCTCTAGACCAATAGGACAAAGACAATTTCAAGTCAATACAATGCTTGTTTGGACAATACATGATGCCCCTGGACTAAGCCATTTTTGCCTTATGTTATATTGTTATGGTCACATATTTTTGTTCTATTACAGTGCTTACACATTTTTTTTGTATGTTTAAGTTTCACATGATTCAATTGTGCATGATCTTTTAGGTCTTTAGACAAAGGGAAAATGTGCATGTCCAGTTTGTGGTCCAAAGATGAAATCTCATCATTCTAGAAGTTTAGGAAAATAGACCTGTGTTCGATGAGTTTAGGCACTTTCTCCACAATAATCATAAGTATCAAATTACTAAAAAACATCTTTTTAATGGGAAATATAAGAAAACATCAAGGCCATGAAGAATGACACCTCATCTATGGAAGTTGGGATATGATAGACTAAATTGCCGAGGTAATGTCAAGTTTGTGGTTCGAAGTTTGAAATTTATATTTTGATATTGTTTTCTATTTAGTAATGATGTAATTGATGCTCGTGAAGGTCATCAAGGCATCAATGACCAACTTTCTAGAGGAATAAAAAATTATCCTACTCAATTTAGTAGGCTATTGTACTACAAGGATCTCCCAGTCCTGCATTTGTTTGATGCTATGCATAGGAAAGAATGTAATAGAGACACTATGGAAAATATTGGAGGGAAAGCATGATAGAGAAAAATTACCAAAATTTGTAATGATATTTATGAATCCAATCATGCATTGAAATATTTCATTGAATCAAATAACAATAGAGACCACATAAATGCGAGTTCCCTTCCTTGATTATTACCCGAGAAAAAGTGACAAGTACGATGATGGTGATGATGATGATGACATGGATGAAGATGATGATCAATGACATGATCAATGAAATGTATATCAACATATTATCAATGACAAGTATGATGGGGTCATGATTTAGTTATAGAAATTTGTTTGACTTGTATGTTTTTATAATTAAGTTATTATGCATTGAACTCTACTATCATAGAGTATATACAATGATATTTCATAGCTACCACACATAAAGTAGAGGTAAAGAATTCAAAAATATATAGTGATTTCAATGAATGCATCATGTAATTTTTGTCTTCTACATAATTTGTAGTATATAGAGCAGATATAAACAATATGTGCATATATAAACACTAAGTATAACATGTCCAATATTTTTGTAGATATACACATAATTAGACCAATTTTTTGGCTAACTTAAGATAAATGATTTACATATGTAGGCTATTGAACGCCTTTGTCTAGGATGTTGCATAGTCATGTGGATCGATAGGTATAATTCAATAGACCCTATAGATACAATTTTTTATTTTTATATCTTTTTGTTACCCTCAACATCAAATTTAGTCCTAATATGTCTCTCATTTTATGGATTGCAGGTATCACCAAATAGATATTCATCTGATCTATATTCCTCAAGTGAGGAAAATTTGGGAATAGAAAACAAAAGTCAGACATCTAGTAGGTCTAAAATGGGGAGATGAACTATAGGTCAAAAGATTAGAAGAAAATTCAATAAATGAATGCAAATTTTTCTTGCTGGGGGAGTCATGTTCTTATGATAATGAGATCGAAGACAATAGGAAGGTTCCTTTAAGGTACACACATCTTCAAAAAGAATGGGTACCCAAGGAACTACCTCTAGTTAACATTGATATTTCTATTAACGAAAGGATATATCACATAGCTCTATCTTCTTTACATGGTTTGACCCTATTTTCCATGGATGACATAAAGGTCAATTGTAATAAAGTTGTTGGAATGATAGAGCATGTAGGACCTTGTTACAATTACAACAACTGGATGCAGATTATGCAATTTAATAAAAGTATGCGTAGGTATGCAATGTCACCAAATTATATACAATGCAAAGATAATGATCAAAATAAAAGGCTCACTATGTATATTGATTTAAGGCCAAAAGAAACAGAGAGTATTCTAGGATTTATAAATAGTTCTCAACCTATGTCAACCAAGAAGTAGCCGAATTGTATGTTTGAGGCAAGTGAGGGAAATCATATTTTTGTATGTGCAATAAAATCAATAAGTATAGGGGAAGATTTTATGATAGATTACATTTTGAATCATGTAGATACAAAAAAATTCCCTATCATGGGACTGGTAAGTATAATATTTAAACCAATTGCCTCCAATTAATATTGACTCCAATATGCAATGTACTATTTTATTAATATTTTTTTTTGGTAAGTCTATTACTTTCATTTCACTGTTGATTGCTAAGAATTACTAACTCTTTTTCATAGGGAAACATGGACACACCACAATGCTTAGGCAAGGATGTATTAGCTCACACACCTTCTTCAGCGACGGTAAACCTTAATTATTGTAATTGTTCAAATTATATAGAAACAAATGTTGTGTTATTCTATTCTTTTTTTTTTATGGATTTTGAGTTATTTTGATAGAATTTTATTGATATTGATGTCACAACTTGATACTTATTGATAGGGAAAAGTGAAAATGACAATAGATCAAATGCAATTTGAAACACAGGTGTAATTTGTAGATGACATCGCATGTAGTGCAGACCCTGTATTCATGGCCCATAAACTCATAAAAAAATATAGTGATGAAATTTTTAACCTTGTCCTTAAGAGAAACATTACCAAGGAGACAGAGGCACTAAAAGAAGAATTAATACTTAGAGTCAATTCTTTGAAGGTAAGCAGTGATTAATGTTAAGCAATAATAAAAGTTCAATAGATGTTTATATTTTATAGTATCTTATGGATCACAATCTAAAATATTATTCATTCTTCTACAGGATTTTGTAACACTTGCAAGACTACGTGGTCAATATGGTGAGGGTTGTAATGCACAAGCTTCATGTGAGTAACACTTTCTCTTTACAATATTATAACACTTAACTTTGATCTGTATCCATTGCAAATGAAAACAAAAAAATGTTATAAATGTCTTTGCTAAGAATGTGGCTTCCTCATCCTTGAAAATCATGGTTTGATTTATGCTTCAAAATTCATAAAAAAATTCCTATGATAAGAAAGAATGCAACAATTGTACACATTGTGAAACAATATGAGCAATAACAGAAGACTGTGGCCCTACTAGTGCAACATTATTTGGTTTTCATATATAGTATATCACTTAACTTTTATTTTTGGATGCTTCTAGCTAGCATCCCATTTGATCTTTATCTATTGCAAATATCTTCACTAAAAATGTATTCTTCATCTCATGATGAAGTGTAGGAGCCTCCTTCAATCGTTGCTCTAATATTGTGAAGTGCATTGTCGGTAACAAGGAGCTTGCAAACATCTTTGACTATGCCAAGTATAACTAGTAAAACCTTGTTTTGCTATATTTTTTAATGTGCTAATCATGCATTGTTTTTTTTGTTGGATAGATTTTATACTCATGGACCTATTTTGTGCACTAATAGATAGGCCTTTAGTTGATAGAACAACATAGACTAGTACTACTGAAGTTGAACCATTTCCTAGAGCAACCCATTTGACTAGTACTAATTTATTTACAGGGACATTATTGCTGAACACGAAAATTTTATTTCCATTAAAATTACAAAAGCTTCCAAGTGCTTTAAAATTGTTATTATTTATAGTGTAATTGTAGTTTACATATACATAACTCATTTTGGACTGATAATACCATGACTTTTTTGTAGGAAATGATGTTTTCTTTGGTCATTTTTTTATATGACATTGAAGCTATTTGGACCCACCATACATAAAAGGTACACAATTTCATATCGTTGCTACAATATTTTTCTTTTCTTCCATTTATTGTACTATATTAAAGTTATTGATCTCAAATTTTTATTTTTAAAAAAAAGGTGAAATGAATAGGGTCCTGAATTAAAAAATCATCTCATTACATCTTTTAAGGACCTTTTTTTCCCAAAAAACAATTTTGACACTGCCCTACTTCTCAAAAGAGCATCCAAACATATAAAGACTATGAGGGACCTATTAAAAATTGGCTAATAGTGATATGTAATTTTTGTCATTTATGGCAACACATGATGTACATGATTACAGAAAACCTCAGGATTAAAGATACTTAGTGTTTCGTAATCAAAAAATTGTCTAAGTATAGAATTTGGTTTACAACAATGTATTGTTTTGTTTATAACTTCTTGTTGTCATCATATTATTACTAGTGAAGCTATATGGAGATATTATACATGTTGGTGATGATTTGTATAACCTTGGAAGTCAATATAGACTATACAAGATAAAGATAATCATGTTTGAAGTTGAACAAGACAACATAATTGAAGGAAAGAATTATTTTGTTTACAAGATAATTACTTGGTCCAATTAGGGCCGACATCCTAGATGTTTCCTCTAAGTTGGAAAAGTAGTTTGTGGTCTTAGCCAACCTAGCAACAATTTGTCCAAAGGCATGGTATTTATGCAAAGGACATTTTGCGATTAGAAGTGCAAGTGAATTGTAAGTTGTGTGAATATTGTGATATGTGAACTTATTGTGAAAGCGATGTATGTGAAGTTTTGTAAAATCTATTTTGTGATTTGAGATAGAGTATATAATTGATTTTTACTTCATTGTGAATACATCCAAAGTGAAGAGCAGTTAGAGGTGACTTGTTAGAGCGATTTTGAAGCAAACCCTATTTTTGAGAAGAGGTATTTTATCATTTTTTTGCAAATTTTTTCAGTAAAAGTTTATAATTAATAGAACCATGGATATGTCAGTAGTGCACAATATTGAGAATGAGGATAGACCTTATTCATGAGGCAACTTGTCTTAGTAAACAAGGTAGTTTACCTATAGGTGAGAAAATGGTCAAGAAGAAGTTTGGGAGCTACACTAAAGTACTGTATAATGGAAAGACTGTGGTGATCAACACCATCAAGAAAGATGATGTAATGTATTTTAGTATAATTATTACCTATTCTGTTTGTGCAAGCTCAAAGATTGATGAACTTTCAACGGGATTCATAGATATGTAGCATATAAGATATGTGTCAAGAAGGAACAAGTGAATCTTAGTGAAATTCTAATAATACAACTTTTAGAAAACCTAGAAAAGATCAAGAGGAAAAAGAATGGTGTGTTTAGATTCCAGTCATTGATAAATCACATATTCTTTCTTGTACTTAAAATATTTCCTTACTTATCAGTCATAAACATAATGAGAAGTGATAGATGGACCATGGAGAAGATTACAGAAGTATGCAAAAGGCATCTTGCAGATAAGATATTAGATAGTGGCAACCTGATAATGAGAATATTTTAGAATGAAATGAAACAAAGATTCAGAACTACACCTGCAATTGTGGACAGATTTAAGGAAGACATTTGTATTATGGTTGATTTTGATTATACCTATATTCAAACAATGGAACCTTGGGAAACATTTCTTGATCCCTTGAGTTATGAATTAAATGATGATATAGCAGTTGGTTATATTGATTTATTGTTGAATTTAGAAAAGGAAAAAGTAGAATACATATTTGGTACTTATGATGAGATCAAACAGTCAACTCATCAGGCATCTGTGAAGAAGGCATCACACAAATAGATAGAGTCTATAATGAAGAAGTCACTATCAGAGGCTAGAATGACAAAGAGTGAGTCTTAGGCTGTAAGGCAAACAATGAAGCAAGGAATACTAAATTTTCAACCTTTGTTAGTACTTGTTGTAAAAAAATCTTTGAAACAAAGCATTTTGTATGTAGCAGTGTCAAATGTTCAGTCTAGTGAACCTAAAAGATTGGTGGAAGCAACAACTACTAAGACAAAGAGGGTAAAACAACAAGCCACTAGACCAGGAAAAGGATAGAAAATATTGTTGAAATTTGTTGCACCAAGTGATGAAAAAGAAGAGGAAAAAGAGATCAAATCAGCAGAGAAAGTGACTCCATCAAAGAAATCAGCAAGCAAAGCTCAACAACCTTGGAAGCTGAAGATATAGAAGATCAACACTACTATTGCTAATGAAGGTAACTTTGTTTAGATGAAAAAATTCTATGATTTGTATAATAAATTTGAAAAGGATTAGATTGATATATCTACAGTGAGATATATTATAGAAAACATTCTAAAATTGAAGGATTTTGAGAGCACAATTAACTAGAAAGTCTATGAAAGACTCATTTAGAAGAAGGCTCTTGCAAGAGAAGAAGATGTAGAACTTCAAAAGCCTATGCTTGGAACTATTTGCAAGATTGATGATGAAGAATAGATTAAAATATTGTTGAATAACCTTGCACCATATTTGAGAAATAAATTGAGACCATTTCTATTTATGGTTGGTGAAAAGGATAAACTAAGAAGTGAGACTGCAACAATAGTTAGTTAGATGTGGACAGAGTCAAAGACGTCAGAAGTGTCAGTGAGTAGTGACATCATGAAAATTGATCAAACTAATGTTACTATTAGCATTGATGATACCAATCCATTTGGTGGTTTTGAACTTAATAAACTAGACACTAAGGAAATTGACGACAAATTGAGATAGACTGAAGAGGAGAAGAGGCTACTTGAAGAAGAGAAGAAGAAAATAGAGGAGGCCAAGCATAAATTGCTTGAGGAAGAAAAAAAAAAGAAAGAGGAGGAAAAGAGGAGAATAGTAGAAGAAGCGATGAAAAAGAAAATAGAGGAAGATGAGAAGAAGAGATTGGAAGAGAAGAGAGTAAATGAAAGAGAGGAAAGAGAAAAGAAAGAAGAAGAAGAGAGAAAAGAAAAAGAAGTAGTGAAGAAACAAAGGAAGGATGATACTAAACCATCTAGTTCATCCACTCTACTCTCTCTTGCTAGTTTAGCTACCGATGATGATGATCAAATAGATCTAATCTCATCCTTGACAAAGCTTATTGAGAAGAACAAGAAAGGGAAGAGCTTATAGAGAAATTTAAAGAAAGTTACTGACAAAGTGCACAATACCTTGGTAGCACAACACACTAAATTAAATCTTGAACAAAGGGCATAAGCAATGCTGAAATCATTTGATGAAGAGTTTACCAATTTTTTAAATGTTGCAGAGGTAGAGGAACAAATTTCCCATGATGCTAACTTGTTTAGCACCATCTTCAAAACCATCAAGAATGATTTCATTAATCTTGATACTTGTATAAAGGAACTTCAAAAATGCCAATATGATGGGAAAGCTTTGTATGTTAAGCATATGTTAACATACAAACTAACTAAAAATATTGATAGTCAGATAAAAGGAAAGATGAGTGAGCTAGAGGCTTTATCTAACTAGATCCAACATCCATCTTGCAAAGTAGATGATTTTGAAGGACAAGTTGCCAATATCCACAGTGATATCAGAAAACTAGAACTTTGGAAGGAACAAATTTTGAAGAAGATATTAGATTTTAGATAACCTATTGCTCTAAAATTATCTTTTGTTGAGAAATAATTGGAGGAATGTGTCAAGGCCAAGGACACATATTTTAACTTTTTGTATTCATAGCTTAATGTAGTTGAGATTGCATCATATGCTTTATGTGCAATTCTCACCTTAGCTAAATCTACCAAGAAGACATGGAATAAAGGTATGGATAGTCTAAAGGAAAACTTTGATGATTGCATGAAGATCATATCAACATAAGGAAGGACAACATTTTTGGACAAATTTCTAACATTTTGACCTTTGTCATTGATCTCAAAGGTGGAGTAGTTGTAGAAAATTGGGAATAGTAAATTGGGAGTAGTTGTATAATATTGTAAAGTATATTGTAAGGGGGAACATATGTAAAGTTGGAAAAATTGTAATAGATGTAATGTAAGGTGTTATCTATTTTTGTCATGTTAAGTTTTGTCACTTAGCCAAATTTTCCTATTTCGTTACCATCAATCCCAAAGGGGGAGATTTTTGACAATTGGCTAATAGTGATACGTAATTGTTGTCATTTATGGAAACACATGATGTACCTGTTTACAAAAAACCTTGGAAATAAAGATATTGAGTGTTTGGTAATCAGAAAATTGTTTAAGTATAGAATTTGGTTTACAACAGTGTATTATTTTGTTTATAACTTGTTGATGATGTCATATTATGACCAACGAAGTTAGATGGAGATAGTATACATGTTGGTGATGACATGTGTAACCTCAAAAGTTAGTACAGATTGTATGAAACAAAGATAGTCATTTTTGAAGCGAAATAGGACAAAAAAATTGAAGGAAAGAATTATTTTGTTTACAAGATAATTACTTGTCCAAATAGGGCCGACATCTTAGATGTTTACTCTAAGTTGGAAAAATGGTTTGTGGTCTTAGCTAACCCAGTAGCAATTTGTGTAAAGGCATGGTATTTATGCAAAGGACATTTTGTGATAAGAAGTGCAAGTGAATTGTAAGTTGTGCAAATATTGTGATATGTGAACTTACTGTGAAAGCGATATATGCAAAGTTTTGTAAAAGCTATTTTTTGATCCAAGATTGAGCTGAAGATTAGAGATCAATCAAGGAAGAAGATATAGTACCTATTCCAGAAGTCTAATTACTTGTTTGGGCAGTGAGCTCTTCTTGTAATTGGAAGTGCTTGTTTGGGTAGTGGGCTCATCCTACATCTACTATACCACAACTCCTAATAGGATTGGAATCTCCTAACAGGGACTCCTTATACTAAATTTTCTCATTGACTCCTAATAGGGTCCATCCTCTAACAAGGAACTTATATATATATTAGTATATTATCTACTGGGTATTACCCTCACCAGGGTTTTCCCTTGGCTAGGGTTTCCCTAGTTAATAAAATATGGTGTTATGAGTTATCTTTGTGCATTTTTACTGTTACTGTTATTGTTCAAAATTACTTTATTGCTTTGTTATACATGGTTTAAAGTAAGAAATAATATTCAATTGGCGTCTAAAGTTTGTAGATTACTAATTCCCCCCCCCCCCCCCCTTCTCAACAATCCTTATTTCTAACAAGACCAATATAGAAGGGGTCTAAAGGATAACCCAAAGTAATACCATCCTCCTATGATTCCATTGATGGAGTGAAATGAAATAATAGAAGATGCAAAATAGATAAGGCTATGTGGTAAAGGAAATGAACCAGAAAAGTGAAAACAAAGGTATGCCATGATAGTATTAAGTAGAATGTAATCATGCACTAATTAGTGATCTTTGTAAATATATAATCTAACATGTTTCAAACTTTCATACACTGTAAGACACATCAAAGGATACAATAGAGAGACTACAAAAGGTTGGCCAACAAAAACTCAACTCTGGTGGCTATATGAACCTTCAGTCTCGACTTGTAAGTAGTAGCAATGGAATTTCATATATATATATATATATATATATATATATATATATATATATATATATATATATATATATATATAAAGTTGCAAATAATTTTGTTTAATCAAATCATACATGAAAAAATGATGATATTAAGCAAAAAATACAGGGTACAAAATTCAATGTAGAGCCCATGGATGAAGATAAAAAAAAATTGCCTTGAAGGAAGACTATAAAGTCGTGGCTGCATGCCTACACCAAGAATCTAAAAGCCATACCCAAGAATCTAGTGAACTAAATGAGACACAAGTAAATTGGTCAAATGAAAAGTAAATCAAATTGAATAGTTGAGAAATTTGTTTTTTGGTGTTAGTTTCAAACATAAATTGACTGCATAACAATACACATAACATTTCATTGTAGCCTTCATATCCTATCACAGAACCTGTGCGATGAAGGCCATGATGCGCATCATAGTGGTAGAGGTGTTAATTTTCTATTGGAAATTAATTACACAATTATGAATACAATTTAATATCTTCAATTGCAATTTGACATGTAACCTTTTTTTTTGTAAATATTTTAGTGTTGAACATCATTGTAAAGGAGTGGAGCATGTTTTAAGTGATCAACATGTTGAGGTGGTGGTGGATCAAAATGTTATTGTATATGATGTGGAATTTTTAGGTAAGAAAAATGCATTTTATGTTCTACTAGTTAATTAAATTCTTGTAACAGTTAAAAAAAAAGAAAAAGAGTATGCCAATTTAACCCATTTACTTGTTATTGCAACAAAGCCCCCTTTAGTACAGCAACCTCCTGCTCCTCAAAATAGAAGGAGACATCATAATTTGACATTACATGTGCCACAAGAGGAGGAAAATAAGGAAAATATTGATGCTCCTATCAACCTTTACCTTAAGAAAGCTAAGAAAAACAAAAAGAAGAAATGATTTTTTAAATATGCTCTTTATTAAACCTTGTTTGATAAACTTTGTTGGATGATGAAAGAATGTTGTTTTAAGTAATTATCTATGAATGTTACATATTAATATTGATTTTTATGTCATGTTAATGAGTATTGTTACATGTTAATGAAGTCTTGATTAGTATTGTGTATTAATGAATTTTATGTCATATTAATGAACGTTATGTGATTGTATTGATTGAATGTTATAGTTTATAAATGGATGAATGAATAAATGAAGTATGTAATTAGATGATAATGGGGAATTTAGATTGATGTTAGGGGGAGGGGGTGAGGCGAGATGATCTTCCACCTTCATGTGGCTGGCCTTGTTAAGTAGATAACATTAAAGTATTCTCGAAACCAAGTGAAGCTCAAACTAACATACCTTCATTAATTAATCATTTTCATTCATTGTAGGTCTAGAATGATGGGATGATATTCTATGGTATATGTATTAATATGATGAATGGTGCTTCCCTTTATACCATAAACACATAATAGAAACAAAGAATCAATATCAAATGCAAAAGCAAAATATGAAGTCCTTATTATCATCGTAAATGTAGAATTATAGAATTCGTAGGTACAATATGCTAACCCAAATTGGTGCCTTGATTACACTAATTTGCAAGATAAGCTATGAACTACCACCCGAAACTTTCTTAAACAATGTTTAAGCCTTTCTTAAATAGGCAATTTTATGTTGCCCAAGAAGGTTCTAGACATTAAAATTTAATACCTAGGGCTGACAGACCTTAACAATACATATAGAGTGGGCCAAATACATCTTTGAAATTTATTTTAGGAATTTTGGATAGCCCAAATTTGGAAGGTCATAACTCTCGAACCATTTCTCTGATAGGCTATTATAACCACTTTTTTGAAAATTGCAGCTCCTGATCTATAGGCTCAAAATAGTGCAAACACCCTTTTGTTGAGATTTTAGACCTCATCCGGGCACTCTAAGGCCTCCAACGGTGAGCCTGAATATTTTTCTGCTAAAGTTTCCATTGAAAATCCATAATAACTTCTTTGATACTTAAGCTAGAGCAATGAAATTTTTATGCTAGGCTTATAACTCTAAAATGAACCTTCATGTAGAAATTGAGAATATTTCGAGCTCGTATGAAAAACTTACTAAAAATAGTAAGCTCCCAAAAATAGTAATCACCCTGTCTACTAGTCCTTATTAAAATAGAATATATTGAAAATAAAATATTTTTGGTTGATGCAAGATTGTTGTTACACCCAGGATGCTCCTGCATCAGAATATCTAGAGGAAGATTAGGAGGGATTATGATTTGCATAGGGATCCTCTAAAGTTCAATTTGGTTGACCCTCCCTAGTGGAATATTGTTGTTGTTCCTATTAATGGTTGAGATGTCATCAGATTTGTTGCAAAAAATCTAGATATGCATATGATCATTTTTAATGTTTTTCCCTTTAGTTATGGTGAGAGAGATAATTATATAATGGTACTATAATTAGACATGATTATAAATAATTTCAAATGATTTTCTATAGGTTTTAAGTTTTTTTTGGTATAAGTTCTTGGTTAGTTTTGGTGATATTGTCAAACTGATATTTGTCCATTTATTAATCTTGTTGTCTTAATTTAGGGAAATATAAACTATGGCTTTGGTAGTGATAGTAATAGTCTAATTTTTTTATTTGTTAGGTTAAGATGGACTTATGGTTCCTTTCTTCTAGCTGGTGATAATATATGGATGGTTAGATACATCTCTCCCATTTTGGGTGGCTTAAACATCACACTTCATGGGCTAAAAGTGCAAATAGTCATTTGGGTAAACTATTTTAACTCATGCTCAAGAACTTTTCTAATTTTATAATTAGGTGTCATGTATATATCTACAAATTTAACCTTTCACTTGCAATGCCATTTCAAATTCGTATTGCTAAAAAAAATTCTCAAACTGTGCAAAAGATTATGTGAAATTCCTTTGTCAGTGGTTGCTTAATAATTGCTTTAATGATATGCAATTCATAAACAAAAGAGTCTATTCAACTATTAGAGAAGGTTAGAATTATTTTGCAAGTGGTTTTAGGCATATATTATCATTTACATTTCTTGAGTTATCAAACTTTAAAGACAACAAGGACTTGAGAATTTTGTATTTGTTTGTAAATAAGCAAGTCACAGATAAGAAATTTGAGAACAAGGTAGAATGGGGCATTCATTTAGCATCATAGCATGAAAGGTATGCAAATTATAAGATTCCCATAAGTTATGCTAGAATATGCTAGAATCATTGACAAAAAATATGATTATACATGCACTATCCACTTTCATGAGAATGTTGGATCCAGCTTTTGGGAAAATGTATGATACTTTTAGTACCTAATTGATGCATATATTTAACTAAGGTGATACTTAAAAAGCCATTTATTGTGTACAATTATCCAAAAATGATCAAGGAATTTTACATGTGACTCAATGATAATGATAGTACTATTGCTGCCATGGATGTACTTGTACCAAAGGTAGGTTCCTTATCCCCTAATATGTTTAGGTAGTGAGCCTAGATGTAAGAAATAAAATTCACATTAACCATGATGTAATTCTTTGGGATTGAGCTAAACCCGACGAGTCTATATATGTCAAAGCTTATGATTGCAATCAACATCTTTTGGTAAGAAGTTAAGCTTATGTGCACTACTTCATAGGTTGGGGAGCTAATAGGTGGGAGCCAAAGGGAGGAGCGATTGGACATTATTGATAAAAGGTATGTGGTACAATGGGTTGTCTTTTTTCGTTCTTTGTTAAAAATAAAATTGGTTTGAAAAATACTTCTTTTCTACCTAACTTGTTTTTGATGTATGGTTGTAGCACTATTGAAGAGCCACCTTAAGTTAGCAATCACTGACATTATCTTATTTTAAGATAGCTAAATTTACTTGGTTATTAGAAAAAGTTTTTATATTCAATGAAACCAATGGAAGATGAGAGTTGGACTTCTCTTTCAATCTATATGATACTTTTATAAAGATAATTACATAGATTTGATTATGGACTAGGTCATTGCAAGAAGAAATGTTTCACTATTAGATCTCTAACTGTGACTTGGTCTTAAAATTTTCACTTGTTATAAGAATTAATACCATTTTATAGTATATTGTGTAAATTGAGTTGTACGATGTGAGAATCTTGATTGTAGGAGATATAGAGGATGATAGATAAATTAAATTCAAAATATGATTTTTTTTTCAATTATCTTCCAATACTAAAGATGCTTAGATGTTTGAAAATGCCCAAGGAAATTTTTTTATTAGTGTGATTATATAATTGTTATAACCCAATGTACTTTCAATAACATTCTCAAAGAAAATTAGAGATTTGAGATGGAGCTAACAATGACATGGCCTCTTATATTGGCAAGAGTTGTTACAATTTATGTTTCTCTTTTTCTATTGAAAAGCCTTGCAAGTTCTAAAAACAAGAACCATCTTCCTCCAGGCCCAAGCTATCTTCCCCTAATTGCGCACTTTCCTATTCTTCTTGATAGTAAAAGGCCAATTCACTAGATCTAAGCTTCTCTTGCTAAAAGCTATGGGCCAGTTATGCATGTCAAATTTGGCAGCCACCCTATTTTGATAATAAGCTCTATAGAGTTAGTGAGAGAGTGTTTCATAGTGAATGACAAGGCTTTGGGATCAAAGCCTCAACTTTCACAAGGGAAGTATTTGGGGTACAATTATTCAATGGTTACTTGGTCTACATATGGCCCCTTCTGGAGAATTACTCAAAGAATTTATCTTCTTGAGCTTCTCTCTCCCAAGAGAATCCAATCTTTTGCTCCCAAGAAATCCCAAAAACTATGCAAAGGAGTTACTTCTCTATTTGAGTAGGCTCATTTATAGAATAGTATTAAAATGAAGAGGTTCTTCTCCTTATTGAACTTCAAGATGCTCATTCTATGATCATTAATGAGAAGTATTTTGGAGAGGAGTCAAGGGTCTCAAAGGAGATTATTTCCAAGGTGATTGAGGAGTCTTTTGTGGTGATCAAGGTACAATCACATTTCAACTTGTATATATAGACAATATTGGAGAAGCACAAGGATAAGGGACCAAAACATGGGGGAGAGATGGAAGACTTTGTTGATGTTTTCATCACTCAGGCAGACCAGAATGGTGATTCAATTCCTGATAAAGATTAATTCATCAAGCCAACTATTGTTGTAAGTATTTTCACTTTATCATTTCATAAGAATAAGGCATTGGTGTAATCATAGCTTGGTTTTATACATCTCACATACATACTCTAGGGATTTTTTTTTAATAAAAGTGTTAAGTGGTTAAAAATTGATTTACTTTTTGTTAATATTTACACATTTTTAGATTATGTTTAGTGTAGGCTCTGATACACTTTTGGTTGCCATGGAGTAGACATTGTCAATGTTATTAGAAAATCCATATTTTATGAATATTCTTATTAGTGGACCTCTGTGGTGGGTAGATAATTTTATGAATATGATATTAAGCGTGGTGGGTATGCTCTATTTTTTGTGTGGATTCAAACATGTTTGTTCTAGTTTATATTTGACATATGTGGGTGTGAGGGAGCTAACCATCAATAGGATAAGGTTAACTCACATGTCTACTCATGGTATAGTGGGCTAGCTTGCTACAACCCTAACATATATTCTCTCTCTCCATGGTCTAGATGTAGGGAATGAGACACCTTGATAATGGGAACCTCATCCATTTGTAGCCACTTGTAGTGCCATCAATATAGGTCTGTGTAATCTAATCTCAAGGTCTGTGATTATTTTGGATATTTATCTTCCAGTAAATTTTTTTTAAACAAATCATGTTGGTCTAGATTTCCACTAATCTTTACCAACATTGGTATAATTTTTAACCAATAGTGGTTGAAATTTACACCAACCTTTGGTGGAAATTTTGACCAATGCATTGCTCGTGGCTTTGGCATCCTGGTCAATCAAGGGCCAACATTGGTTAAACTTCCAGCCAATATTTTGTGGAAATTGCGATGTATATTGGTAAAACTTTTGACAAATAGTCTTCACAACTATAGAAGCCTTTTTCAACCAAATGCTTGGTCAAAATTCTAACACCAACAAGACTTGGTCAAAATTTCAACAACAAAAATAGTGACAAAGAAATTGGTCAAAAATTTGACCAACATGAATAAAAAATTTGACCAATCTTCGTCAAAAATGAGTCAAAATGTACTAGTGCACCATGTTGAGGAGATAATCTCAAGTCCCAAATGAATAGAAATCTAAAAGTTACAACAAGAATCTAAGTCTCAAGATCAAAAAATCATTCTATATCAAAGGTACTAAGAGCACAAGATAACATCTAATCTCAGAGGGAACCAGACATGTATGAAACCTAATATGTATGTAGACAAGTGTCATCACATGAGCCAACTCTAAGGTTACTGTGGAGGTCTCCAAAGACCCCAACCCCCTAGTGACTATACATGGCTTCAATATCCTCTCATATAGACAAGGCATATTGGGGAAGCAAGGTCAGAAACAAGCACCCTCTCTATACTCTCATCCTAGCTTGTACTAGTGCTCAGGGGATGCATAAGGAATCAAACGGACATATTATTAATTGATTTTAACCCCATGAATGAGAATGATAGCACTTATTAAGACTAATTATAATGAGTTACCCAAACAACCTCTTTAGAGCTCTGACCCCCATTGCAAGCCACTTCTCAAACATACACATACATAGCCTACCCAAAGCTTATAATATGAGTTTCATAAAAAGTCACCATAACTACATCAACTCTAAGGTAGGGAGAAGGGAGTGGGCTAGGGTGGGTGGTCCCTGCCCTTCCAAAAACTGTATTTTATATACAAATAAAAATGGTGAACATAAAAAACTAGTATGCTTAATGGCTAAAAATTATTTACCACCATAGTAATAAATTTATTAGTGTGGTGTGTGTGTGTGTGTGTGTGTGTGTGTGTGTGTGTGTGTGTGTGTGTGTGTGTGTGTGTGTGTGTGTGTGTGTGTGTGTGTGTGTGTGTGTGTGCATAAACTTCAAATGCATCGATTTGTTGGAGAAAAGTCTAGTAATCAATCAAATTTAACAACTAAAATCTTTACTTGTTTTGTGAACCCTACCCTCGAATTTGTTTTCTAAATTCAAGCTTCTCTATTTGGGGTGTCAATCTCTCATTTTTCACAGATGTTGCCAAACAAATAACAATTAATTTTCCAGCTGAGGGTTCGTAACTCTTCAATTTTATTTATAACAAAAGTATCAATATAATTTTTGCATAGATCTACCACCATAAAATTTCCATTCTTGCAAGCATAAAGAAGACATAAGTTTCTAAGAGATATTAAAAAAATGGATTTCTATAAAATTCTTCCTCAATTTGATACTAATAAAACTAGTGAATTCTTGTGCTCACAAAATTCTCGTCTCAAAAAGTCCATAGAGACATTCCCACCTGTCGAATTCTCATGTTGCTCCTCCAAACCTGTGTGTGGATAAATGAGTTCAAATTTCTTTTTTTGCTCATCAAGATTGTCTCATCTATGGATCTAGCAATTCCATCCTCTATAGCTTTTACTTCTTTCTTTCTGTGACAAGTGTTTGCATGCAAGTGATTCTTGGGAGCTGTGGGGTTGATCTTTCATCAACTTCAACAAATAAAGGCCTTTAACCCTAGTTAGGGTTTCTATTTTCAAATTGGCCTCTCCCTTTATAAATTTTTATTTTATCTTATTTTAATAAAATCATTCATGCACACTTAATTCCTTTTAATATTTTATTTTATTTTCATAATTTTGACTTGATTTGTCATTTAGCGAGATTCTTTGAGAGAATAATATTATTTATTTTAATTTCAAATAATATTTAATTCTCATTATCTAAAAAGAAACTTCTAAATTTTTGATGGCTAAATTAAAGAATTAAAATTTTGTGAACTTTAGCTTTTTAGGCAAGTTTAATATTATTAATTCCAAAGTTAGATTTTTTAACTAAGTCTTTTAATTTAAGGCTTTTATTTAATTAATTTCTCAATTAATTAATATAATATCATAATGTTATTCTTCCCTCAATTTTTCTTATAAATTCTTTATTTAATTAATTATCTTAGCTATCTAATTACACGCAAAGTCACAAAGTAGGTCACATACTCAAAAGAAACTCAACACCTAAGAAAAACATAAAAAATCAAACTCAAGGCTTATGTACTTGAATTCATGTCACCTTGATGAAGTTGGAAGGGTAGAGTAAACAAATATTTGTCCTTTACCATAGGAAAAAATGGATTTAGACTTGAAAACTATCTCCCCTCTTTTACCATTGATATACTTCAATTAGGCACACTCATCTTGGAAATTCAGGGAAGTTGATGCTTGGTACTTGCAACCTATATAAAAGTCAAGCATGTACATATGCATTGATATATCTATACTAAGCATGCAATGGCAAGGAGTAGTACATCACACAGATATTGACTCCCAGGTGACTACTCCTACCTCCCTTAATCATATTAAATACATCAATCAAAAATAAAATAGACATGAACGCCATACACATGCAAGTGTGGGGTAAATATCCATAGTCCTTATAAACATCACCATCATCAATCTAACTGTAGTCATTATATTAAAGCTTTTAAACATCATCACATAAATAACCATGAATAACAATAACACATAAAATAGCTCAAGTATGAAGCAACTTGCCAAATGTATAATCAAACTATGAAGATAGTATCAATCAACTAGGTAACCAAGTACTTCTACGTCAAATAACATGACATGAGAAGTGCCCTAAAAGTATTCGACAATATAATTGAAAGAAAAATAGAGTAGGCACTACAATTTATCGGCAATCCCACAATAGTGGGTGTCACTTTTGTGGCACAAACAAATTTGGAAACTGATGCAAGTTTCCATTTGACATTTTTGTAACTATTCATGCAAACATTAGAAATATGTTCACATGAATGTCTTTCGCATATAGGTTCACGTGAACCTTATGAAATAAAAATGGTTATGTTTGCACAAATGTACGTAATTTGTGATTTACACTTTAAAACCACTATTTTTTCATTTTACTGTTCATTTTTACGATGAAATAAAATCATTTTGGACATTAGAATGAATGTCTCAGAGTGTTGAGCAACCTATGTCTTTTTCCTCTAGATTTTGATTGTTGCACTATTTCAAGTATGTTTATATGTGATTATTTAAATGTTTTTAATATTTTTTAAATTTTTAAAGAATATTTTAATGTTAATTTAGTATTTTTATTACTTATTAATGTTAGTTAATTATATTAATTTTTTGTTTATAGTTCTTTATTGGTTAATTATATATTAGTGTTATTAGAGAGATATTATAAAATATTAGAAAATATTAAAAAAACATTAGTCTAGAATATTACAAAAAATATTAGTGTTATTAGATAAATATTAGAAAATACATTAGAAAATACATTAGAAAATATTAGAAACACCACTTAAAATTATTAGATAATATTTAAAAAATATTAGTCTAGAATATTATAAAAACATTAGAAAACATTTTTAAAATGTCAAAATCTAGAATATTAGAAAAATATTAGCAAAATTTTATGAAACAAATTTAGAAACGTATTAATGTTATTAGAAAAAACATTAAAACATATCAGAACAAATATTAGAAAATATTAGAAAAATATTAGGGAATATTTAAAAAAATTAGTTTAGAATATTAGAAAATATTAGAAAATATTTTTTAAAAAGCCTAGAATATTAGAAAAATATTTAAAAATATTTTAAAAACATTAATCTAGAATATTAGAAAAATATTTGTATAACATTACGAAACAAATTTTTTAAAAAAATAGTGTTATTAGAAAAATATTAGAAAAACAATATAAATATATTAAAAAAATAATATTCTAGAATATTAAATAAATATTACTCTAGAATATTAGAGAATTATTAATTTAACATTAGGAGAAAAATTTAGAAAAATATTAACTTATAACATTAGAAAACATAAAATAATAATTTAAAAAGTCTAACCCTAACCCTATATATAATCGTAGTTCTGTAACCCTAATTCTAAACTTAACCATAACTCTAATCCAAACCCTAACTCTAACTATAGCTCTAACTCTAACTCAAACTATAACTCTAACCCTAATTCTAACCCTAAACCTAACCCTAACCATAATCTTAACTCCATCTCTAACCCTAACCCTAACTCTTGTTAATCTCATATTGGTTTTGACATATGAGTGACAATATACATAAGTAATTTACTTAGTTCATGCTGAACAACCAATACATGGTTAACATAAGTGTTAGATAGTATATGTCGACTGAAAAATATTTAGTATGAGTTGAGTAACTAGTAAGTGTCGAGTCACTCAAGTGTTGAGTAGATGGTATGTCTTGAGCTATTCAAATGTCAAGAGATCAGTGGATGCCAAGTCATTTAGAGGTCGAGTTATAGCATTGAAGTTGTAGTTGATGCTGAGCATTAGGGACTTCAAGTTTCGAGTTACATAGTTTTGGCATAGATGTTTGTAATGGCACAAACTTCTATGTAAACCATTTTTGGTCTGACTTAAGGATTGTTTTATGATATTTGATGATAAGGATGAATATTAATTGTGAATCCCTATGCATTACATGCATCCAATCATAAAAAGGGAAGGTTTAAGCATTAATATGGGTGAATCACTACCATTGATTCATACCTAAGTTACCTAGGTCTTCTTAAGGAAGACAAACCCTAAAATTTTGTAGAATGAAAAAGGAAAATTCAAGAGATGTTGCATGTGCAAATAGAGAATTCATGGTGACTAAGGTGTGATGAGTTGAGTTGTATTGTAGAATCAGTTAAAGGAGAAAAAAAGAAAGGAATCAGAGGATAGCATAGATACATTTGATTAGAAAGGATCAAGTATACATTAGGATAGAGGTGATCTAACATCAAGCAATAGAGTGCTAATTGAAGGATCATTACTAAGACATTCTAATAGGTGAATCAATTATATCGCTTAATGAAGTAGCCTTGACAGTTTATTGTAAATCCTTTAACAAGGTGCTTACTTCATTGTAAGTTAAAGTCCTTTTACCAGGCACACTTTTAGCAGGGTGATTAAATCCTTTAATAAGGAAAGATTTACCAATCTTGTAAGCCTTTAATAGGGAAAAATTTTCATAGGGTAGATCATGTTTCATGATCAAAAATTGTAACCTTCATTGGATACACTTTATTACTGCCATAGTGAAGATTTGTGGGTGTCATCCCCACACCAATTTTACTTTCTCTTTGGAGGATTTTTGGATAACCAAATATCTTGTGTTATAAATGTGTTGATTATTTTACTTTCATGCTATTGATGTATATGCTTAATTTGGTATTTCAGTTTATATGCATAGATTGTGAGATGAATGTGTGATGAATAGTTTTAGAGGTTGAAAGTTTTAAAGTGTTCATTCACCCCCTCCCACCTAGTGTTTACTTCCCTAATGTATTTCCAACAATTGGTATCAGAGTGGGGTTCTCTGGAAAGTAAAGCTTTGCAACTTTGAGGAAAGATCTTGGAGATGGAAGTCTACAAGTTGGGAAAGGCTACTGAGAACCAGAAGATTGAAATACAACTTGCCCTACATTATTTGAATGAAGAAAGAAATGATTTGAAGATATCACTGAAGAGAAGGAAGGAAATTGCTATTGAAGAGAATCATAGACAATACCAAGAGACTGACACTACTGAATTGTTTGCAGATTGAAACATCAATGAATTTGATGCAGTAGTTGCAGATCTAATCTAAAAGAATAGAACCCTAACTGAAGAGGTCAAAAATATCAAAAGAGAACAAGAAGTCCAATCAATATTACTATGTGAGGTGACCAAGCATAAAAAGAAATCTAAAGAGTAAAAAGTCATGATTGAAGATAACAAAAGGATTTTGACCAATAGACTACAAGATAAAACATCAGAGGTAACTAGGATTGCTAACATGCAATTGGAAACTTTGGGTTAAATGATGATTAGAAATCATGAACTGAATGCAAAGGATATTGATATCAAAACACTAAAGTTGCAAAATGAACAATTGAGAAATTATTTGAAAAGAGAAAAGGAGTTTTCTGACAGTTTCAACAAACCTAGTGAAGCCATCAAGTACTTTGAACAATTGATGAGATCCCCTAGATCTAATAGCGACAAATCTGGATTGGGTTACACTAGTACTGAAACAAAAGTCGATTTGGTAGTTTTTTGACCTTTTGAATGTGATACAAATATCTAATTTGCACTAGCAAGCTTTAATCTTGACCTACAAAAAAAAACTCTCCAATGGCTATGCAATGAAACTCCTATGGCTCTGATAGCATGTAAGGATGCCATCATTTAATTTTCATGGTGCAGCTTCTTGATTCATCAAGGAGCTTCTCTCATGGGTATGCATTCATCATTGAGGGGAGGCTACATTGCTTCTCTTCCCATATGTTCCTATAAGGATGATTCCTTATCTTTGGATTTTGATTCACTTTAATACATGGACATGTTACCTTTCTTGCCACCTTCTTTTGGGCATCTACCAGATTGGCTTGTGGCATCTATATTCATCAAGGACTTGTCAACATATGATTAGACTTTAGAGGCAACATCCATAGCATACTACATATGGATTCTTCATCCATCTTCCTATCCATAATGGGAAGTATAATTGCATCTATACTTGATCTATCTTCTTCCTAAAGGGAGAAATGTCATTTGCAAGCATTGGATACTTTTTGGTCTTCATGACATCCATGCAAGAGATTATTCAATATGGGGGGATACCATTAAGTATTTTTTCTTATGGGGGATATATGCTTGTACATGCATGATGTATGTTATACTAGGGGGGTCTTGATTACTCCATCCTTGCATGCATCTTGTATTCTTGATCTCTTTTTGTGGAGGTTTTCCCTCTTTCTCCATTTTTAGAGAGATTGCATTGCATAGCATTGCATTTGTACATGGGTACCTAACATGTCCTAGTAGTCGGAACACACATTGCATCTTGCATTAGCTTTGTGAGCTTAAGTGCATTCCCCTACATTGCACTTAAGGGGGGGGGGGGGGGGGGGGGGTGTGTTAGTGTAAATTATTATTATTATACTTTACCTAAGTTTACTTAGGAATATTCATAGTCATATGAGTTTTCTTAGTGACAACACATGAGTTAGCAACTTATTAGAGCACATGGTGTCCACAACATCTCTTTATGAGATACACAGGTCTATGTAAAATTATCCTCTCATCATCACATGAACTCTTGTGCTCAATGGAGGATATTCCACCTTTGGTGGACATGTGTTTACTTGTAATCCTTATCTCTTGTGTGACTTCTAGACATATCGGTTGCCCTTATATACAGAAACCCTCTATGATGTACTCATCGAATTATCCAATCATCTAATATTCAATTATCTGATATCCATTCTCATTTGATCATCATTTGTCTCTCTTGTGCTATCTACTAAGCTTCTTGATCTTGGTGTTTAATTATTTCCTTAGGCAAATTCTTACATGGTATCAAAGCTATACCAAATTATTACAAAGGAGAATCATCAAAAAGTGGTGAAGTAAGAAGTAACAAAGGTAAGAACTCCAAACCTACTTTTCAAAATTGTGGTAATATAGGGCATACTTCTAATGTTTGTAGGAGCAAGACTGAAAATTAGAATCCTAAGTAGAAGTTCATGGGTCATTTCCACAAATGCAACAAACAATGACATCAGACGCATGAATGAAGAACTAAGACCATAAGCACATAACAATTTGAAGGATACTGCAATAACTATCAGAAGTATGGACATAGAGCATATGAGTGTAGATCCAAGCCTAAATGGTCATCAAAAAAGTAGACAAAGGTAAAGCACAATGAAAACTTTTATAATTGGGATTATAATACAAGGTATAGTTATCACTATTATCAAGAATATGAAAATGTTGCTGAAAAATTGCATAAGACCACATTTCAGAAGTGACTACAGTAGATGGTTGAGTCAAACCACTTGTTTTAGTTGTTTGAAGATTGGTCACATAAGAAAGAATTGTCCAACAAGATCAAAGGCATTGAGCAGCGAGTTCAACAAAGGTAGATGTTCAGAATGTCAGAGATGAGATGAACAAACATGGAAGAGAAAGGAAGATTGCAACACATCAAGTGTAGATGAGATTACTTCACCCAATGGGTTAGGTGATCACACCTCCTCCAATTAAGCAATCAAGAGGTATGTGGGATAGATATCTAAAATATATACTATACATTAGTTCCAAGGATTTACTTATGAAAAGATTACATATGCATGAATAAAGATGCAAGGTGTTGATTATAACCTAGAAGAAATCTTTAAGTTTTGTTAGTTTTCATGTTACTGTCAAGCATGAAATATTTCACTATGGTTTCCAAGTGAAATGTTAGTTGATGTTGAGCTCTCAAAAGTGATAGTATTGACCGAACTCGTAGTAGTTGTCAAGTTAAAAAGGCTTCATGGAAACCGAGTGAGTCAAAATCTTTATTGAAGCCAAGCTTACAACTATGTAAGCACTAAGCATTAATTGCAAGGTTTTAAGGTCTATATGATTGAATTCTACTCATTTGACATCATTCAAATTTGAAGAAGAGTGCAATGAGGAAAAGGTAAATTGAAATAGTTCACACCAGTGTTTTCAAGTTGAATTCAATAGTCACTCAACACCATCACAACAGATTTGTAAAGGTATTTATCATGTGCTAAGATATGCAGTTTGAATCTTTGCAAATCCTAGTTTACATAATGGCATCTAGTTCTACAACTCCTAAGGATAAAGAGGCTAAAGAAGTTTTGAATGTGTAATTGATAAGTAATGAGATCATACAACCAAACTTTAGAGCCATACCCGATATTGCTTACAAGAAAGATCCATCTAGTGTATTGTTGATGATACCAACTCGAGTTTTGATGATTCAAGATGAAAGATGTTGCTACACATGCAAGGTGGGTAGCATAGGAGACATGGAAATTAGGGAAACCTATGGGAAATTATGTGAAAATAGAGCATTGAAGGATGAATTCAAAATCATAGAGAGAAAAGGGTTAACCCATGCCCTAGATTTTTCAAATTTTTTCAAGACTGAATGGATTAAGATAGTCTTAAGTAGAATTCATGATAATATATGGTTGGATAATGGACTGGTGAAGATCACCAAGAAAATTGTACATTAAGTAACAGGGTATCCAACACTTGACAAACCTAAGACAATGAGAAGTGAATCTAAGGTCTTTGAGAAGAATACAGGAGAAGTGTGGAACAAACAAGGGATGAAAATTGATATTGTCACAGATCCTCTAATTGCATTTGTAGTGAGGATAATAACACATAAATTCTACCAATCTAGTAGGCTCAACAGTGTACCATGTATTTCTATTGACATGGGCTATAAGATAGTCAAGAAGGATCATACCTATGATCTTGTCCAGTTGTAGATGCAAAAACTGTTAAAAATTTGGGTGCTATAAGGAAGATGAAAAGTGCACAATGTAAATTTGGCTCAACTCTTATATCTATGTTCTTTTATATACATAATACATTCCCCACATTTGGTAAAGTGTCCTAGAAAAAAAATAGATCTATTGCAATGCAGATAGGTGAGATCATTGAGCAACTTGGGAACAATTTTGAGTTAGTTATGACTATGTACTTTGAGGACTTCAAACAATAAATGAAAAAGAGATAGAGGATACCAGTTTCACTAGTTGATAAACATTTCAATGACGTTTTCTTTCTAGTTGACAGTAACTATACTTATGTTCAAGCTATTATTCCAAGGGTAAGGTGGCTAAGGCCACTAGGCTATGAAATCAATGTTGATGAAACCTCTACAACAATAATAACACTACTTACAGAAGATGTAGATGCTAAGGCTACTGTCTTTGGGAACTATGACATGGCTAAATCAAAGATAACTATGGATTTGAAGACTACCTCAATTGTTAGGAAGAAGGACAAAACTTTCAAGAAGCTAAAGCAAAAATTTGGTGAAGGAATAGATGAAGAAGAAGAAGAAGAAGATGTTCAGGAAGAAACATATATGCCTGTTCAAGCACCATTGGACTTGACTCAAGGTCAAGGAGAAGATCAAGTAGAAGAAGTGGAAATTGAAGAAGGTGGTGAGGGAGAAGAAGCTAATGAAGCACCTGAGCAAAAGAAGAGGAAAGCTAAGACACTAACTGCTAGAAAACCAAGGAAGGTCTCAAAACCTAAGCCTATAATTCTCTCTACAAGAGTAAGCACATGGGCTAATACAAAGAAGGCTCAAGAAGTAGTCAAGCCAAAAGAGAAGACAACTAGACCAACTAGTAATGAAAAGGAGCTTGAAAAGAAAACAAGAAGAAAATACATAGCTCTAGTTGAATTTGATGAAGAGAAGACTAAATCTGATAATAATAGTCAATTTCAAGTGGTAAGTCACCATCCTTCTTTAGATTTAGATAATATATGTGATAATATAAGGAACGATGCTGATTTATTTGGTTTCACACATATTAAATTTGACACACTTGGAAAAGTTGAGATGAACCAAGTAGAGGAGTCAATTTATGTCATGGTGGGAAAATTTAAGCAAACTCTAATTAAGATTGCTAACGCTCTACCAAAGGAATTATTTGATATAGTTGAGAAAAAATGGCAATATAGTCTAAACATAGAGAAACAATGGCCAAGGCATCAAAGAAGCATACTGGAAAATTTGCACCAAAATATAGGGCATTCAACATATTGCAGAACAAGGTTGAGAATGTTGCGCAAAAGACCACTTTGATTTGGAAATCACTATATGGTTTGACAACACCCAAGACAATAATGCAGGCACCTATTGAGGTAGGTGAGGACAGAGAAGAAAAACAACGGGTAATTGAGGTAATCATAGTTGACACTAAGATAATTACACAAGAGGAAGGCACTGAAACAAATGAAGATACACAAGTACCAATTGAGGATGAGAAATAGATAGAACATAGTGTACCAGATACACTAGTGTCGAGTGCCAGTCCTCCACATGAGGTGAACATAGAAAATGATAATGTAAATTAAGGATATTTTTGATATTATCACTCAAAACATCAATCCCCTCATAAAGGATGTCTTGAAGAAGATACTAGTGGAATCCACTATCTAGGCCAAACATTGTGAAAATCCTATACTGGTGAGTGTTGATGAGATTGAGAAGGCAGACAAGATATCTGAAGGGGAGGAAGTATAGAAATAAGTTACACCTACAACCCCTCCTCAAATCACCTTGATATAACCTACATTACCCCTTGTTGTATATCAAAGGAAGGAGACAACTTCTACCATCAATACATTGGCACCAAGTACTTCAGTCTCAATCCCTATAAAAGAAAGTGAGCATGAAAAGGGTGAGACAGTTCGAGAGCATAAAGATGAGACATACGAGATTGAAGGAACTCAAGTTCAAATAGGTTAGGTAGATACTCCTACACCTACAACACAAGAGTAAGGTGCATCTATAAATATAGAGAAGACAAAGGATAAGACAAAAGAGCTAGGTATGACTAGCAAACCCAAGGAGAAATTAGCAATACAAACATTGGTAACTTTACCAAAAACTACTACTCCTCCTAGTCAAGCTCTTCATAGGCCGAGTATAGAAGCTATAGCCCTATAATCATCATGGTCAAGTCTAAGAAAATCTAAGGTAGATGAAGTCACATCAGTTGTTAATGTGAACTTGGATGAAGTGATTGAGTTGCCCAAGTTTGATTATGCAACTATGACTATTGAGTAGATGGGCATACTATAGGAATAACTTGCAAAGAAGAATAATCAAGAACTGCTCAAACATGAGCATAGACAAAAGAAAGCATTGATAGATATCAAGGATATTTTTCTTGATGCATTAAGCCTACAAGCACTAGAAGCACAAATGTATTTAGAACCTCATCCATTTCTACACATTTCATTAGTTTACTTCATTTTCAAATTCAAAATAATAATACCAATTTTATGTAATTGAAGGTGAACAATTATATTTTTGTTTGTCTTTTCCTTTGCAAAAGGGTGACATAGGTTTGTGTTTATACCCAAGGAGATATCATTTTTGCAAGCTGAGGGTGTCTATGATAGAAACTGAGTACATAGATCAGCTAATGCAAATCTATTTAGTAGGAGGAATAATTTTGATTTAGATACATAACAACACAATCAACTTAGGGGGAGTTATTGAATTTTGAGGTATGACTAATGAGTCATAAGCTTTTGCAAAATTTTGAAGTTTTAAAATTTTGTATGGATATTATTTGAGTTATGCTTGAAAGGCTAAGAGTTATTTATACATGATCAAGCATTTTGCCACTCATGTCAAATGGGGAGATTGTTAATCTCATATTGGTTTTGACATATGTGTGACAATATACTTAAATTCATTTACTTAGTTTATGTCGAACAAGTAATACATGTTGAGCATAAAGTCTCAGATAGTATATGTCGAGCCACATATATTTAGTATGAGCCAAGCAATTAGTAATTGCTGAGCAGATCATATGTGCCGAGCTATTCAGATGTTGAGTGATCAATGGATGCTGAGTCATTCAGAGGTTAGCTAGGTTACAACATTGAAGTTGTAGTTGATGCCAAGCATTAGGGACTTCAAGTGTCGAGTTACACAGTTTTGTCATAGATGTTTGTAATGGCACAAACTTATATGTAAACCATTTTTGGGCCAATTTAATGATTGGTTTATGATCTTTGATGATAAGGAGGAATGTTAATTATGAATCCCTATGCATTACATGCATCCAATCAGAAAAAGGGAAGGTTTAAGCAGCAATATGGGTGAATCACTACCATTGATTCATACCTAACCCTAAGTCACCTAGGTCTTCTTAAGGAAAACAAAACCTAAACTTTTGTAGAATGAAAAAGGAGAATTGAAGAGAGTTTGCATGTGAAAAAAGAGAATTCATAGTGACTAAGGTGTTATTAGTTGAGTTACATTGCAAAATTAGTTAAAGGAGAAAAGAGGAAAGGAATCAGAGGACAACATAGATACATTTGATCAAAAATTATCAAATATACATTAGGATAGAGGTGATCTAACATCAAGCATCATAGTGCTAACCAGAGGATCATTGCTAAAACATTTTAGTAGGTGAATCAATTAAATATCTTAACATAGTAGTTTTCAAAGGCTATTGTAAATCCTTTAATAGGGTGCTTACTTCATTGTAAGTTAGAGTCTTTTTACTAGTCATACTTTTAGTAGGGTGTTTAAATCCTTTAATAGGGTAAGATCTAAAAATCATGTAAGCCTTTAACAAGGTAGACCTTTCACAGGGTAGGTCATGTTTCATGATCAAACATTGTAAACTTTATTGGATACACTTTATTACTGCAATAGTAAAGATTTGTGGGTGTCATCCCCACCCCAGTTTTACCTTCTCCTTGGAGGGTTTTTGGGTAACCAAATATCCTGTGTCATACATGTGTTAAATATTTTACTTTCATACTATGGATGTACATGCTTAATTTGGTATTTTAGTTTATATGCATAGATTGTGAGATGGATTTGTGGTGAATAGTTTTAGAGTTTGAAAGTTTTAAAGTGCTAATTCACCCACCCAGAGTTTACTTCCCTATTGTATTTTCAACAACTCTATCTCTAACTCTAACTTAAACCGTAACCCTAATTTTAACCCTAACTCTAACTCTAATTATAACCCTAACCCTAATGCTAACCCTAACTCTAATTCTAACCCTCACCCTAACTCTAATTCTAACTCTAACTCATACCCTAACTCTAACCCTTTAATTCTAACCCTAACCCTAACCCTATATATAACCCTAGTTCTGTAACCCTAATTCTAATTTTAATTATAACTCTAAATCTAACTCTAGCTCAAACTCTAACTAGCTTTAACTCTAACTCAAACCATAATTATAACTCTAGGGTAAGTGCACCAAGTTGTGGTGCCAAAAAGATGACACCTTTTTTTTTTTCTAGTTTTGAAAAGCGCATACGCGCTATAATGTGTACGTTCTATATCACGCACACACTATGGCTTGGGTATCCCAAGCCATAGCGCGTATGCACTATACCCAAGCCATAGCATGTGCTCGCTATAGCGCGTACATGTTTTTCAAATTTTTTTTTTATAAAGTGCGTACATGCTATTAAGAATAAAATTTTTAAAAATTTAAATAGTGCATGCGCACTATAGTGTGTATGCACTATAGCGCATATGCACTTTTCAAAATAATTTTTTTTTTTTATAAAGTGCATACACGCTATTAAGAATTAAATTTAAAAAGATTTAAATAGCATGTGCGCACTATAGCATGCACACACTATAGGGTGCACGCACTATTCAAAGCTTTGCATTCTACCAAGCCTAAGGTTTGGTTTTGCCTTGGGGATCGAACCCAAAGGTTTCGAGTTTATAATTTGATCTGAGAAATGTTTTATTGCAAACATACAAAAAATGATTGATTTTTCTTATGTGCTCTCCTTTAGGTTTCCTCGTGGTTGAGCATCGATAAAATCAGGTTACATGACATTGTAGATCTCTGTGTTAGCTATATAACCATATAATTTATTTTTTATTTGAACTATTGCAAACCTTTCATCTATAATTTCTTTTGAATGTATGTCCATTTTTTGTCAAAAACCAACATGTACTAATTCGGCTATAGATTTTAGCTCATTCATTGAATTTTGCAACAACTTAGTTTTTTAGAAACTAGACTCCATTCTACACACTTTGAAAGAAAAAGGTCTTTATTTTAGATTACTTTTCAATCATTTCTAGTGGGAGCACATAGATATTTCACATTTTTGGGATGTGTCTAATTAAAAAAATCATTAAAAAAAATACACGTTATAAAATTACCCAAAAAATCTAGGATAAACTACATATTGTTAGGTAACTTTTGACCATCACCCAGCCAATTACACACACCACTTCACTTGTCATTACTAGCAGTTGGAGATTGTCACGCTAAGGCTGCTTTAGGAGATTGTGGCATTGAGGGTGCTTCTGTAGGTGTTGGAGCTTTATGAGATGTTCGTGTATTAAGAGGAGATATTGACACTAGTATTAGAGGTGCATCGACAGATGATACCATCAAGTCTTATGATCATCTTCCAACTCCTGAGACCCAGGTACATATTTAATATTTTTAAATTTAAATATATAAAATTTAAAAATAGTTCAAATAGATATTAAAAATTATAATAAATTAAATAAATTATGTACGCACAGGTCATCAAGTGCATTATTACATCTAGCATTGTGTCAGGGCATGTATGTTAGAGAGATGATTCTACTAAGACACCCAATAGTGCGCAGGTACAAGTTTTAAATAGTTTGTAAAGTTATTTATGTTTCAAACTATATGCACTCGTATTCATGTACACATTTATATATATGTTTAGATAGTTGTAATGTATAAATATTTGTAGGGCTCCACTATTGCGCCTCGGCCACATGATGTACAAGAGACTCAATTAGATGGTTGTTCTATTCGTATGCATCTTGAGGGGTCCCTCTAGTAGTACTAGATATATGTATATATTGATGCATTTATATATTCGAGACTTTGTATACATGTTCACCTATTATAGAGACTTACATACATGTATTTCAATACCTCTATGACATGTATTTCACTATTTATTTTACTATTTAGTACTTTAGTGGTTGGATGACATTTATTTCACTATTTGTATTTTACGTATACATGTTTATTCAAGACTTACATGTATTTGTTGTTCACACAGTTTGCATACATGCATTTCAATATAGATATTAGATCTCAATGTTCATTCTTGAGATGTACATGTATATTTTTGTATTTTAGTAGAATGTTCTTCATGGGCCCTAGAGCATAAACATTAAAGTCAACACTAATACAAGTCTTTAACTTGGTAGATAAATGCAAATGCCCCACATTATATTTTTAAGAATATATGTGCATTAATTTATTTGTGTATCAACTCATATATATATATGTATGTATGTATGTATGTATGTATGTATGTATGGTCAAATATTTACTAACTAATTGGCAAGTTGAATTATTTTCCATGCCAAGTACATTAATATAGGTGCTTAAAACTACAAGTGAAGCTTTAAAAGAATTAGATTATAGATTTTAAACTTTAGATTTGTTTGTGATCATTATAAAATAATCAAATTAACTTCTCTTCACCTACTTCAATAGTTAAATATGTAGAAGTTCCAAATTGATCTATGAACCTAATTTATAATTCTCTATTAGAAATAATAATAATAATATAGGGTGATTGAATTGAATTCATTACTTGATTTTTTTAATTACATCTAATTAATGGTGTGATGTTATCATCACTAGCTTATGTTCGAACTGTGTGCCTATTTTATCCTTATGATTGAATTATTTTTTATGCCAAGTATATTAATATAGGTGCTAAAAACTTCTAAATAAACCCAAATGAATTATATTATAGATTTTCAACATTATATTTATTTGTAATCATTATAAAATAATCAAGTTAATTTCTCTTCACCTAATTCAATAGTTTAATATTTAGAAGTTCCCATTGGATATATCAAGCCAAACAACTTTAAATTAATTTAAATTATTATAAAATAAATCTTAAGAAGAACTAATAGATAAGATAATATTATTAAATTAATATAACATTCATCCCTTATAATTGTCAAATCAATTAGTAGGACTATAGATACATATTTTTTTTATGTGGATAAAAATATGCTAGTAGGTAAGCCAATACATTATTTTAAAAAACTCTTACAAAATATAATATTCTAAAAAACCTTCATCCATGGTAATTAATATTATTAAAATGTATATATTTAAAGGCCCTAAAATTTGATATATCAAGCCAAACAACTTTAATTTAACTCAAATTATTATAAAATAAATCTTAAGAAGAACTAATAGATAAGATACTATTATTAAATTAATATAAAATCCATCTCTTCTAATTGTTAAATCAATTAATATTAACAAAATGTCTACATTGAAAGGTCTAAAAATCTGATTTAAATTAAATTAGACCATCTCAAGACCTAGTTCAACCATGATGTACATTTATAGCATGTAATATGTTCTCATTATCTTCATTAACTAGTCTCCACTTGCGACATACATGCTTAAATTTGACTAGATGTAGACAAAGCCTGGTAGTAACAACCAGGTGGTTGTATTGTTAAACTTTGTTGTTAGACTGATAATCAACAAAATTTATTCCATGTTGGACTATTTTGTCTTGCTTCAAATATGTTCCTTGTATCACAACAAAACCTACACCACAAATTTAAATATTTTAAAATTTGATAGATATAAAGTTGCCTAGATATGTATACATGCATATATGTACATGCACATGTACGTATAATACCTATGGGGAACAATATTTCATCACTTTCTTTAGGATCATATAACTTTGTCCTCTCTTCAGTACATGGAAATAAATAATAACTGACACCTTCATGATTTCTAGGCTCAGCAATCACTGCAAAGACATCTCATGTTGAACAAGTATACATACATGTACATTATATAAGGCAGTTCATTGATAATTAAATAACAAGTTGAGATTAATTTTTATGATACCTACCCACTTTTACCAATCCAAATATACGATTATAATCATTAGAAATCAATGGATTATCATCAAAAAAATTATCATCTTTATCAAATGAATCAATAACATCAAGTGGTACTAAAATCCATGCACCTATATATCCACATGTTTGATTGATCCATTCTTGATAATCTTCATCAATGGAACTATCACAAAAATGAGTATTCTCTTGTCTTCAATGTCCAATTGCAATTATCTATACTCATGGTTGAATCTAAGGAACTTGTCTTTTCTATCCTCTTGACACTATGCGTGTTGTTTCGATTAAGACCTGAAAGTTCCTTACAAAAATATGGACAAATCAAATTTAAACATCAATGAATCAAGATAAAATTTAAAATAAAATTTTAAAACTTAATTGCATAAAATTTAAATAAATGTACACATCCATACCTATTAACTCCCAAAAGACTCTATCTGGTACTGATGGACTAATTCTTGATGATGTCCCAACCTCGTTTGATGCAAAATGTGTCTTACACCATTTAACAACATCATGTGCATTAGTTATATGAACTCCCTTATAATTTATTTGATACTTTTGCAAAGCATGTTTGATATAAGCTCCAACACCATCATGTTAACCTTTTCCATGCCCACTCTCAAAGAAACTCCATATGTGTTTTATATTCTCATTATGATGATATCTACATAATGCATAAAATGGTCTAGATGATTTGAATTATGTCGCACAACCATGAGACCAAACATAACATTTATCAATATTTATCTATCTTTCTTTTAAATAAGGAAAAAACATATTGAGGCAATTTTCTACATAGTAAATGTCACATTCTTTATCATCATTTATATAAAAGTGATATCCTTTTTTAATGACTTGTGCTTCAATTATACTCTGAACACCATCCAAATCTAACTGTGCATGTCTATAACAAACATGTACCATAATGGTGACCTGCTTAGAAAAGAAATAATTCGATTGAATTTCTTCTTGATGAACAAAGGAATAGTTCTCTACAGAATCAATGACTAATACAATCGTTCCAAATTGGAAATTATCTCTCAAAGTTTGAAATTGTTGAGCTTGCTGCTTTGTAAAAAAATGTGTGATGAATATAAGGTTGAATCAAACTCTTAAATTTGTCCATAAATGTTACAATAGGTAACTCCTCTTCAACATATTCTAACCTCTTTGTATCCTTCCCCAACTTTGTTTCATTCTTTATATTCTTGTAACTTTTTCAATTCACATTTTTTGTTACATTGATATTCTCAATTTTCAAAGGCAAAAGAGTTAGTTCACCACACATTTCACATATTCCTTTGATGCAATTTGGTTGACCAACTAGATCATATATTTTGTCACATACAATGGATGATATAAATTCACTTTTCCCACTAGGAGGAGCAACAAGAAAAACATATGTGTCTTCTAAAAACTTTCGAAATACCTGATAGTGGAGATCAAACTCAATATTATAACACTAGTGCATTGTAGCAAATATGTGACTATGTGACTAAAAAATTTAGTCACACAATCACATGACTAAAAAAGATCACATTTCACTTTTCCTTTGTAATTTACAATTATAGGTGACTAAATACGTGACTAATTTGGTCACTAGGTAAAATCACAAGATTGACCAAATAAAAGTAATTAAATAAACTATCAAATAAGTGATTGAAAAATTAGTCACTAATAAGTAGTCACCAAAACAAAATAAAAACAAAATAGACTACTAAAGAAATGAAAGGTCCAATATCAAGTATTTTATATGGTTGTTTAAACAAGTGAAAAGTTTGATAAGCAATATATGATCAACTCATAATCAAGATGTGGCTGAAGACAAGTTCAACATGACAATATTGGCTATGATAACTTTCTTGATTGTAACTTTTGATTAGGTTTTTTCATCTTTTCCTACCCAAATATGATTTTGGTGAATATATATACTCAATTTAGAATTTTTAAATTGAAAGGAAATTTTTCTTTGCAAAGTAGGTAATATAACTACATCCAAAGACTATATGTTCAACTTATCAGACATTTGTATTGGAGACTTTAATAACTTTTACTATTTAATTTAGAGATTATCTTGAATAAAAAATATATATATTAAATATAGTAAAAATAAAATACATGACCCAAAATATATTATTTATTACACTTACTAATTAATTAAAAGTAAAAAATAAATAGTTAAAAGTTGAAAAAGAATGGTATTTTTAACTTAATTAAAAAATAATAAGTTCCCATAATAAGCATCCAATAAAAAATAAAAAGTTACGATAGAATGAAATTTTTAACTACTTAAAAATAATAAACAAATGATAGAAAAATAATGGCATTTTTTATGTCTAGTATTAAAAAAAAATGCAAAATGAGGGCAACATTTTGGTGCAAATTAGACTAGAAGAGGAAATAGGAGCGAAACTCATCCAAAGATCCATTTGAATTAAATAATTTCTTCCATGCTTCACAAAAAAAGAGGTTTTACAATTGAAGTTATGGAGGCATAGGGCACGCATAGATAGAGCAGAAACAAGTAAGAAATTTAGGATTCTCATAAGCATAATTTGGGAGGAAACTAAAAAGTGCCTGGGCCTCTATGATTTGAATGGTTATCTTCTACCAGGTTCTTTTTTTGTGTATTTGGAAATCTTTATAGCACTTTTGTTTGATAAAATATTTAACTTTTTTTTCTACACATCCCCATACATTAGCTATTCATGAGATGAATATTCAAGCCCTATTTTTATCCCCTTGGCATCTTGCATGATCTTCATCCTAGTATTAGATAACTAGGAACAACTTCCAATGTGCTATAAATTTTCCCAATAGTCTTTGCTTGACTATTTTTCTTCACTGTGATGAACTTTTTGAGCTCCAACTTTGATATGCAAATCCCATAAATTATAAACAAGTAGTTGAATATTCATATAGATACTACATGGAGCATTTCCCAAAATATTGCAAATAACATCAACATTGAATATCTAAACCTATACCCTTCTAATTGCAAGTTAAGCATAATTAATGTACCTTAACTTTGAAGCTATCATGTTGAGATACCATCTCAGTTAAATCTAAAACATTATAGAAGAGTATATATGCTAGCATCTCAAACATGAGCCCTTTTACTATAATTTGGACATTTATATTGTTTGATATGTTCTACTCTTGTAGGTTACATCCTCATACATCATCCATGGTATCATTTCTTGCAATGGTCATAAAATATCTAAAAGTCTTCAAGATTACTAGAGGTTCTACAATTTGGACAAGTTGCTTCACCATGTTCCTTGTTATCATCTTTATAAGGTGGCTTATCCTCAACCTTAGGTGACAATCTTAATGCTTTTGTGTGTGACTCAGAACATGTTTCATTTTCACATTAGGCTTTCTTTTAGAGCTACTTTTATTTTCTATACTTGATGTCTCTTTTTCTTGCTTCTTTATAGTCCCACTCAATACCTCAAATATAGTTGAAAGTTCACTAATCAAGCTGAAAAGATGCTTCCTTTCATTATTGTCAAACCTAAAGCATTTCAGCATTGTTATTTATATTTAAAACAATATTTCAGCATTTTACTTATATTTGAAACAATATCAGGGTATTTTAGATTATTTTGATGTTGCCAGTTGTACGGTCAATGTAGCCAGTATGTTCTTTTCAAGCTTACAATTTGTGCTTAATTATGTTTTAGACTTCACCAAATGATCACTTAGAGGTTTTTCTTTAAATATTTTTCCACCATTCTATTCAATACACAAGAATGTAGCTATCTATGATTAAAAAAGAACAAAATATACCCAATTTTACCAAGCCAAATTCAGGAAAACTTGTAGAAATTTCTCATTATCTAGGGTAGAAAAAATTCCTTTCCTTAGACATCATCATATTCTTGTCATATTCTTGTTTAGATATGCTTTCATTTATCTCTTTCCATCTTCCTCACAGGCTTTTCCTACTAGACTGGATCACATGTTGATTATTATTTCTATGTATCATTGTTTGTGTACTAGAGAAAATCTTGTATCAAAATGCATTGATACAAGAGTCACTTCTATCTAGGTAATCAGCATAGCTTTACATATTAAATATATTAGTTTTGTTTCCATCATTTCTCGATCTTCTAGATCCTAAATTTTATCCAAAGAAATCAAAAAATATTTATCTTTTCATTTGCCAAGAATACTTATCACAAGTGATGATGGAGCCATTTCCAAGAATGAGCAAATGATGAATGCAGTACTGGATTCCAAATGAAATCAATGACATCAGATCTATAAGAGTGTAATGAAGTAGCAACCTATTTGTTATGCACAACTCCCTAATGATGTTTTTCTCTCTCACTCCACTGGCACAAATTTGGGAGTGTGGTTTGATAACGATTGTTGTTCCAGTGTGTTATTGTGGTGATCTGGAAAGTGATGGTAAGGGTGGAGCTTGCATCTAGCACTTGGGATGTTTGTGCAAGCTAGTAGGGGACCTTCTATTGTGCAAGCCTAGTTAGATGAAGTAGAGCTATTAGCACCATCACTAACCATAGATGAATCATTACGAGCAGAGCCTGAATCCATGAACCATTAGGGGCATCAAGTTTGATATTCTTAGGGAGGCCCTTCAAAGGATCAACCACCACAAGGATGCACATGAATATCTTCCATGACAACAAGGTTTCAACATAAATGGAATCATTATTGTGTACAATCATAACACACTACTTTCGATAGTGGGATCCAGGTTGGTACTATCTGCATGTTGGTATTCAGGTCTTTGGATTCATCTTTGGGGTAGTAGGTGTAATTCTTGGAGTAGTATTGTACAATAAATTGGATTCCAATTTCCATGCACATAGAGGACTTGGAATATTCATACTTTTTTTGGGAATCCTCCAGGTTTGTTAACAAATTGGGACCTTCTAGAGCATGCATCTAGACATCAGGAAATGAGAGATGAGCCATAGTTTATATCTTTTTCTCTTTTAAATCAAGAGTAGCATAAGTCCTTTACTTTTAAACTCACTGTCCTTATGTGTGGAAACAAACAAAAGTGAAAAGAGTAATTTCTTGTGCTATTGTTGTTGTTGAAAGGTTGGTGGTGTATATGTCCGCTTGTTCTTTAAAGATCCAAAGTTTCCATCAATACATCTTTGCAGTTGCTGCAACTTATTATGTAAAAGAAATGAAACCTGTTGATCTAGAACTTCCTTTGTTGCTCTTGAGGGCTCTTGTATCATTGTTAAGAGTTCACCCTACTTTATTAGATCATGTTGGATTTCGTGGGTATGTTTCGAAGCTAGTTACAGCCATGACATATGAAGGAAGAAGAGAAACGATGTCATTAGATGATGTAGGAAATGCAAATCAATCTCAATCTAGTGAGTTCTAGGAATCTGAAGGGGGAAAAGGAACCTTAAGCATGCAAACATTATAGAAGCAAGTTTGTCTTAGTTGCTTAAGAGTACTCCATTAGCTTTCTACAAGCACCACCTGTGCTAAAGCTATGGTGACTACAAGCATAGGAACTCCTTAGGTATGATGTAGAATGACTATTAAGTCTTTTAATTTTTTATAGTACTGGCACTTACCGCACCGTATACTGTCATCTCAGCAAGCATGTTTTTCCCACATGTGAACTACACAAAATTATGTTCTTACTTACATGAATTGCTTAATCATTAAATTATGCTAGAGAAAATAAATAATACAATTATTTTATATGCTTTCTTAGATAATCAATCCAAGGGGAAATCTGGCTAGGATATAATTCTAAAACCTCAAATATTGATGTAACAATAAAAGCTAAATATAAACTATTCAAGTAAAATAGTGGAAACTAAATTCAACTTACAATAAGGTGCAAATCTAAGGGGCACACTTTCCTTATAGCTTTTGATGAGTGAAAACATGCTATAAGATTTTTGTCTATTAAGAAAACTCTTCATGATGCTATTAGCTTTTCCTATCAATCTACAATGATAGATGCCATTTAGTTGGTATAGCTAGGAGGAGGATTGTCTTAATACTGACAGCTTTTTGTACATGGAGATGAGAGTAGTTAAATATTTTCAAGTTCAACAATAATGGCTTGATTCCATATAGGATCTTTCAATTTTTTTTGATAGCACATTGTTTCTCACAAAAAATAATTAATTCATTATGTTCCATTTCTTTAAAATATCAATAAAAGTGTGTCTATATGGTGAAGTTAAGGTTCCACTTTACTCTTGCTTACATATTCTTTCTTTATATTACCATTTATATTTAGGATCAAAGATTTCTCTATGAGAATATGGTTTTGATATAGTTAATGATTCACTTGAAATAAACCTATTTTTTAAATAATGAATTTAATTGGAAGACATTTGTGACATTAAAAGATCTATGTCTTATATAGAAGTATCATAAGGTTTTAAAGCTTTGGTAGTTATGATCTTTCCATATTTTACTTCATTATTTTAGGGATATTGAATATAAATATTAAAACTACATTGTTTCTTTGCATGTGAATCTATTTATAGGTTGTTCCACTTCTAATGAAAGTAATAAGATGGCAAGGAGGGAGCATATTGTTACCTGAAACTCTGAAACATGTAGTTGTAGCTGGAAATTGAGCTCAAGATGCACTTGTTTCTCAAGAACTAAAGCAAATGCTTGATTAATGTATATGAAATAAACATACTATTTCTAGCTCTATTTTATATAGCTACACTTTAAAAAAATTCTGATATTGGAGGCCATCCAAATCATCAGGCTTCTAGAGCCAAGGTTTTTTGGGTGTGACACTCATTGATTTTTTTTATTACTAATGATCAATTATGTAGAAATCTATGAATGTTGTGCTTTGCTTGACACCCATCTTGGTTACCAAGATATTCCCATCTCTATCTCCAACATAAGATTGGCAATGGTTCTGTTCAAATGACACAAAGAGAAAGCAAATCATAAATAACAAAATTCTAAATAATACTAGAATTCTTTGGGGGGAATTGGCTAAAGTTAATTTGGTCCGCATTTATAAAAAGGGTCAAAAATATCATATGAATCACAGAAAGAGGAGTAGAAGTGTCTGAAATTTGTTTGGACAAATTCTTTAATTTAGTGGACACAAACCATCATACCCTGTAAAAAATAAGATAAAAGATCCATGCAATCCATTTTCACTACAAGAAATCCCAAAAACTTCTTGTGTTGATTTTTGGTACTCATCTAACAACATTTTTTCAAATATACAAGTAGTAAACAAAATGAAGAAAGAAAAGAGAATGGTTGAAAATCTCCAAGCCTACCTCCTAGATTTAGGAGAAAATCCAATTTCATAATAAGTTATGACCACCAAAATGGTTGATTCCAAAAGTGAGATTGGAATGCTTAGCAATAAGTTGGAAAGAGAGAAAGACCATGGAGGATATTGTAGAAGGTCTTGCTATTCAAAAAATAGAGGTAGTCTAGCAAGTGTGAAAGTGATCTTAGCAGTGCCATTGAACATGTTTACAATCAAGGTGTAAAAAAGGGCTCCAAGATATAAGTTTGCATCTTCCTCATTTCTCTAATGCATCCAAGTTCTCAAGAACGTTGTAACTACTACAAATTCTAGAAAAGTAATCTACATAATCAAGAAAGCTCCATGAGGCCTATTTACAACAAGGATAATCTCTTTTCAAGTGTAGTGTAGCACTGGACATAAAAAAGCTTACTTGTAAAGTCTTCAATATGTAATTGAACACATTACATTTGTGAAGAAGCCACTCTTTATCAAAGAAAGCCTTGAATGGCTCCATTTTTTAGACTAAGTATTTATTATAAACAAATGATACTTTGTGTCTTTCAAGCCTATTGTATAGAGTTGATAATGCACTAGAGAGTGATGTTCCTAAATGAAATCTCTTATATGTCTCCCCAAATTCTGCCATAGAGATATAGCGATATGGTATATCTCTGCTTGCCCAATATTGCTCTTGGTCCTTTAATGAAGTTACCTACAAAGTTCATGTATGTTATGTATGCACACATTGGAGAAAGATAATGGAAGTCAAAACCTTGCAAAGGTTCAGTTTGATCTTTTGGTTAAGCATTCATATCAACACTGAAAAAGGCACACAATCCATAAACAAAGAAAATTTGATCTAGGATACCAAAATCCATCACCAAATTAGATAAAATCAAATCTTTAAAAAATATGTTCTTATGAAGTTCAAATTTTACTATACTGAGGTTCTAAAAATATGTATACCTCTTGTAAAAAGTTTGATGTGCCCTTTCTTTCAGGGCATTTAAATCCACAACTTTCAAAAAAATCAAGCACACTTTCTCTTTTTCCATAATAGACAATTTTTGTTTCTGAAAGGAGCATAATGTCATCAAATAATTCACATGTTTCTAGAGTAGGCTGAAGCAAAGACATGAGAATAGTTGCATTCAAATGGGTACAAAATTGTTGTAGGCACTTCATGATTTGATACGTTGTAGAACTATCTAGGCCTATGGATATTCATCCATCAAAAGAGTAGTTGTTGGCCCAACAATCATATCACCTACAATCAAACAAGATTTAATATTTTTTTTAAGAGATTACAATCTGAAACAAAGAAAAATGTTGGAAGTTACAACTGAGTACACTGCTTGAGGTGCATACTAGTTGTAACACATTTCTTCTATCCACTAGAAACTCCCCTAAACATTTCATCTCCTACAATAGTATCTGCACAAATATCCAAACCAAGAATCTGATTCCAAATTGGCATTAGTTAAAAGCAATCATGTATTTCTTAACTCAAAAAATTAGGTATTATATTCCAAGTTAGTAAGGATACCAAGAATTAAGTAGGTCAAACACGTGCTACCTAGAGAATAATATTTTTCTATTCTAACTTGGTAAGGAGAGAAAGAATAAGTTTATATGATATTAATCTATTCATAATATGCTTGAAGGATTATAGATTTAGAGTTAAATTGTGTATCTTATCTGAATCAATTTTTAGATCATACTTTATGATCTATTATTGGGATAGTGAACTTAAAAAGAGAAGTGAATCTTTACCAACTAAAAAGTGTAGGGGTGGTGTGGAGTCAGGAGAGTGACATGAGAAACAAGAGAAAACATAAGAGAGAAAGGAATATTAATTTACTAATTTGGTTCTTTGCAAGACCTTCTAAAGATATGATTAGTCACTCCTATATTGAACTTGAAGACAAATTTTAATCATCAAATTAAAAACAATTGTACTAGTTTCTTATTCCAACAATGCACCCCAATGACAAGTTCACCTACTTTGAGAGTGTAATTAGTTTGAAGACTACTATGGACTCCAAGGGATGTTTCCTACAAATACAAGGAATAATATAAGTCAAATAAATGTTGTGGAAAGAGAGGAAAGTTATGCAATTTTGTCAAGCCCAACATCACTGCTAACACATTTGCTAAAAAATATTTTATGTAGCCATATAGGAAATCAAAATCTCACAAACTAATTCTAGTTCTTCTTTCTATTTGCAATCAAAAGATTCTATTTGATTAATTGTGCAATTTTAAAAGCACAGGAAGCACAATGAAAAATGCCCACTTTCATGAAAAGGTCTACTTCCGGCTCTGGTAAAATTCTAGCTTCTTTCTCCTTCTAACTACTTCACTTAGCAAGTCTATTCACAAATTCAACACAATAAGATTTGTTATTTCATGTTTACAGACATAAAATACCCTAAAATTAAAAGCTATAAAAAACTACTAACGTTATAAGAATATGGTGTGGCTGAGATTTCTCACCATATCTACTTCTGACTCCTTGACATCTTGCAGAGAAATCCAATGTCTCTCAAACAGTCATTAGTGGCACATGTCGATCATTCTGGCTTATGTAAGTAGTTGTTTTTAGAGAGAAAAACTCCTTCATTAAATGACCATTATAAGTTATACAACCATGCATCTGCAGTTTTAACCAAGTAAGGAGAAAAAGAAAGAAACCATTTTAAATTAATGCCTATAAATGTGACTAGAGCAAACATTTAAATCCTTGTCCAATATTCTAGCCAATGCTAACAGTAGAGTAGTCTTTCTAGATCCAAGTGGACCTAGTAATAGGGTCATTCTGCACCTGATACTCAATTGGTTACAAAAGTAATGAGATTCAATTGTCTTGTTTTTATTCTTTCTATTAGTTAATTCCAAATTCTAAGCTTCTTATCACCTAGATGGCTTTATGATTATGCTGACACTCTTAAGGATTGTGAGTTCAGTCTTCTTTGTCAGTGATAATCCAACCAACCTCAAAATGCTATGTAATTCATTCACAGGATAAGGGTATGTGCAGGATCATGGTGTGCCAAAAAGTGGCAATCTGAAAAATATGTAGTTCTGAAATATCTCAAACCATTTCAATATCTATTCCAACTTTTTCCCACCCATCTTGGTACTAAATGAAAACAATTAATATCTTTATAAGGTCTACTACATCTTTTGGTACCAACCCTATATGGTCAACTTTTAAAACATCCTAAAAATATGTTTTTGGCCTATTTTTGTGTGATTTTTACTTCAAACATGTAGCTAACAATTTTTTTTTTCACCAAAATTTGATGAAATGAAAAGGGTTTCTTAATAATGTTCTTATCTTTCCATAAATGTAAGTTTTTTCAAATTATGAGTTTAGTAAGTAATTATTACTTATTTTCTAAAGGATTTACATATAAAGTATTGACTGACACACTACTTGAAAAACAACTATAACTTTCAAATTGTACAACATTTTTTAAATCCAAAAGATGCATCACATTCTACATTTCTTCTACTATAAGGAAAAAAAATGAAAAATTAAAGTTTGCGGAGTTTTGAATTAGTTAAGGTGGTCAAACACAAGAGTTTTTTATTTCAAAAAATACTATAGTCAAAAATTAATTATTAATTACTTATTTAGAATGAAAATACCCAAAAATATGTGTCACATCTAGACATGAGTCTACTACTTAAATCTAGAATATTATTAAAAAATATTATCATTTGATTTTGATTAAGGTCGTCAGACATACATCTACATCTTATTTTTGTTCTGAAATTTTTGTAATAGTGCATTGAAATTCAAAATTTTGACCAATCAATTTTTTTTTTTTTTAGATAAGTCCTAGTAGTTTAGAAACTAGATTCAATTTTCTAGAGACTCTTTTCTCTAAAATTTTTGATATAAAGTTAATAACAAGTAGAAAATTGCACGTAAAGTTGACATAACCCTGATTTTCTAATTTTTTATTGCCACTTAAGAGCATAGTTTCATTGACCAAGATCCTGCATAGACCCATAATATAAATTATTCTATATTTTTAAGCTAGTTCAAAACTTCTTCATTCTAAAATATAGAAATTTGAAAACAAAGAAGAATAATGACTTGTCTAGGGATGCTCTGTTCAATAAGAACATTCCAAATATAATCAATCTTACTCCTACAAAGTTTCCATTTGAGTTCCAAAGTGTAGGAAGCAATGTTCTACCAATCAAGCAGTTTGCCTTTACTGTCAAATCTTTGAATTGAATTTCTACCGTGGGGAGCACAATCCCAACTATGTAAATGACCAATTTTTTTGGCTAATCAAAAATGAAATGAGGAATCTAAAAGGAAGTTTTAATCAGATCAACAAACTGATACTCATTCAAGAAGATGCTTTTATTTTTTAATTTTCTCAACAAATGTAGTTGTTAGCATGATATGATATTACTATTGTTGCTTTTGGATTTGATTGTGTGAATTTTTTCTTATCGATGCTTTAGATCAAACTTTGGGATCCATTTTTAGGGTTGTAGATAGCAACTAAAAAAGAACAACAAATTCTCTAACATCTTGATGATGGATCACAAATACTAATAGAGAAAAAAATTTCATGTAATGAAATCTAGAAATGATAACAATAATGTCTCATAAATTGTAGAAATCTACTAATGTTAAATATTATAATATTTGAAACAAATTGTGTAACTATAGATAACTACAACTAGCTAACACTCAATGCCCCCCTCACACTGTCTCATTGTACTCTATTGCTTAAAATATAGTTAAGTCAATAGAAACTCAACTCAAGAGTATGCAAGTGGTGTTTATCAATATATCCATAGAGGAGAATGAAGAAGAAGGAAAAATAGTGGTGGAAGGTGCAGAGTTAGTGGAGAATAGTGAGCAGAAGTGGAAGAGGTAGATATGAAGAAGGAAATAGTAGCGTGCAAGAAGGATACAAAGGCCAAGTCAAGGGATGCCAAGGAAGTAAAGGTAGAATAGGATGACTTCTAGGGACTGAACCTTCAAGAATTTGAGTCAAAAAAAGGATCTTCAATAGATTAAAAATTCTATACTTTATTAGGTATAGCTTTTTGTTGAAGTGTTCTTCTAGCTTCTACTATATCATATCTCAGTGAACAAGTTCAAGGCTAGTGGAGTCATCTTGCTTCTTAGGAGGCTCAATTTTTAGTTAGAATATGTTTTCCTTTCTTCTTAGTTTTCTTCATGCAGCTTTTTGGATTTAAACTTTTTTTTTTTTATCATATTTTAATCCAAAACCTTTAGCTTTTGTCCCTTATTCATAAAAATAAAATAATAAAAAATTCAATGCCCCTCACAAATGAGATAAAATGGAAGACAGGGCCAAAGTAGCAAGCTAAAAGAGTACAAACTAGGCACCTTGCGTCATAACAAATAAGTGTTGTAAGAAACCAAATGACAATTTGAAATTGACCAGCTTGTATACAACCTATCAATATGAGCTTTCAATCTTTATTTAGAATATGTTTTCCTTTCTTTTTAATTTTCTTGTTCAATTAACCTCCTCTATTAGATCACCCATTCTAATCACATCTTGAGGTCTAAAATTTCTTGCACTGCTACATAAAAGAATTTCCTTTATCATCTGTCCACCCCCATATGCATACCCTTAGGGCCCTACTGGGCCATTGGGTAACTAACAAAATGAAAGGAAGAATGAGAAGAGATCAACCAAGGGTAGTGGGGAATGAGTAGAAAAGGTCCGGTCCTTGAAATCCTGCTTCACACAGGGGCAAGGTAGGTGCTTCCATGCCCACAAGATCATATCGAGAAAAGCTCGAATATTACTTGTGAATTTGTCAATGTTACCCATGAATTAAGCCCCAGTTTTGGTGGTGCCACTTAAAATATAATATACGACATAATATAATGCACATACTTTTTTCTTTTTTTGTTATGACCTGAGTTGGTTGAAATTTTGACCAACTTGAGAAAACATAGGAAACTTTTGACCAATGTAGGGATGAAAATAAAAATAAAAGATGAAATCATAGCCTTGGTCAAAAATTTTGGTAGAAAAACAAGTGTAAATGTACTAATTCATATAGAAGCCCAAAAATTTACACTCAAGCGATACAAAAAATTCCTTTGCTATAAAAAATGGATACAGTGTTGTTAGTGAATAGATTGTCCTTCGAGAAAACATGTGCAAATCTGACCCCGAATGCCCAAATGAAAGGACAAATCAACACCAATAGTTGGATAGGTTATCATGGATTGATAACCTTCCTCTAAATTTTTATCAAGTACAGCTCCCCGTACAAGATGTTCAATGAGTTAAATGTGGGTGCTTTTACCAAAAAGCATGAAAGGATATCAAACATCTACCTGTAAATACAACGTAGATGCGGAAATCTAAACTACAACATGAAAAGGAACAAAAGAACAACAGATGATGCAAAGTTTATTTGTTGGACACTACTTAGCATAATAGAATAAAAATATATCTTCCATCCTCTTGAGAGAAATAAAAATCAGAGCCTTTAAAGATGTTTGAACTGATAATGTAACAAGAAAACACTGATATTGAAATGTAATTCAGAGAAAACTGAGGATGACACAAAGTTCATGATCAGTGGAAGGAAAATACACCATAATCAAAGTTTTGATATAATTAACCTTCAGTCTCCCTTGCCTGACTATAAAAGATCATGAAATATCTTCTACACATTACAACCAAAACACTATTTCAAGAAAGACAGAAACCCCTTTCACAATATTACATCAACTATCAAAATCCTATTTCTATCTTAGGCACACAGTTCTGAAAAAGAAAAGAAGGAAAAAGCCCATGCTCTACCTCTCACAGCCTCTCAAGAAAAATAGAATAGTTTTGCAAGATCTCCTCCCTGCCTGAAGCTCAAAGTCTGTAGCCTGGAAGAAGCCCGAATGGAACAAGAAAAAGAATGGGACCCCCTGTAGCACAAAATCTCAAAGAAACCCAATCTTCCCCCCTATCACTGTATTCACAACCTCTGTTCTACTGTATCCCAAAGTCTCTCAGCCAAAACTCAGAAAACTTCCACCCCTTCTAAATACCTCTATCCTTTATTTATTCTTCTCTTTGTCCGTCTCCATTCCCTATCTCATAATTGATTCTTGGAAGTCTCTTTTGTTTAATCTTCCCTTCCCTTTTTAATATCTCCCCATAGTTATAATGTTTAACTCTTTATTAAACATTAGGTAACAAGTCTAATGACATATATCATTAAAGTTGTGATATAATACATAACCTTTTCCATTTTGTCCTGAAAAGATTATACGGGAGATATGTTTATAACCCAGAATTTTTATATATCTTGATAATTATAATGTTTAATAAAACATTATAATTTTATTTGTTTCTCTTCAAACTCTTACTTAGACACTTGTCATATATCTGCATTATTTGAAAAGTTTACATATGTCACCAGTCATTTGAATAATCTATTTTAAAACAAAATACTTAAGATGTTGGGTGGATTTGATATAATTTTGGCAATAAAAATAGGCCTAATTTTGTGGGGCATAAATAATTATTGCACTGTTAGAGCTTGCTGAATATTGGATATGTTATTAGAATCCTCATTCTCCACATTCTCACTAAGGCGATTTTGAAAATAATGTCTCAGTCAAAGGTTACAAGTCACTGTTTGAGGGTCTATATGACTGTCAGAAAATCCAGCTTGTTGAATTACACTTCCCAGCTATTGATCATTTATCCACCATCTTGAAAATGTCTCCCTATCTGCACATATTCCTTGGGTTTGTATAAAACCAAGAAGCTTGGTTTTAAATCCAGCACAGTATAACATGAATGTTAGAATGTTATAACTTCAAATTCGTAGATCTGTTATCGGATATGAATGCCGCATGATGAAATTTCTTCCTCAACACAAAGATAATATATTTACCAACAACACTGCCCCAATCATACAAAAACACAAGGAGGTCCTCTCTCTTTCTTCACAACAATGACACAAATGCTTTGGTGGTGTTTTCTAATTCATTCTTCCCATTCATTTGTAATAGTTGCATGGTGAAGAGAAGCATCCAAAGCCATTACGCAGAATTGATATTCAAATCATAGAACTTGAGAAAGATAAACTTGACCAGATCCTACATCAATTATGTAGTGCGCACCAATATTGGGGGTCTTAGTTCCTTTATGTTTCTTAATAAAGGTTGACCATTCAATGCACATGCGTTCTGCCTTCATTATCCCTTGTATGCTGATTACTCATAATCATTTATGACTTTTATCATTCTTTTGATGGGGGAGGAAAATGGTAGACATTCTTTTATATAACAGTCCCAATGGTGCACATTATTAATATTTCTTTGGGTGCTATCTTATGTATCCACCCAACCAATATTTGATTTCGGGTTAATGCAGTGGCGAACATTGTGATTCTCCTTTCCAACAACTCAAATTTCTCTTCAATGTTGTTATACATATAATGACATCACTAGTGATATCCTTTTGGTCACATCACTCCTAGATTGAGGCTCAGCTATGTCATCTTTAGCAGATTCATCTAAAATATCCTTATCGAATACAAAAGTTGAGCTTCCATCCATCAAGTTGCCTTTTGAACCCAAACAATGAAGTATGGCAATGTTGAAGTTGCTAAGCTCTAATAATTATGTTCTAAATGTCCTTGTTATGCGACCCAAACCAATGAGTCTAAACTTCATTTATATTGAACCTGCAGGATGGGTTATTTGAACCATTAAACCATTCTGAACTGCTTTGAACTACTTCGAACTTCAGTTCGAAGTGGTTCGAAGAGGTTCAACATCTGAAATTGAATTCTGAAACTGTGAAACTTCTTGTGAAGTCCTCTGAACTTGGATTAAATGATCCTTATACCTTTTCTCTGAATCATTGAACTTGACAACCTTAAGCCTGATCTGAGTCTGCATGTTGAACCAACAAACCAACTTGGACCTCTGAACCATCGAACTACTTTGAACTTCAGTTCGAAGTGGTTCAACAACTCTAAACTTGAAGCTTTGAAATTGTGACCATATCGAGTACTAACAAGTGTGAACCAATTAAAAAAGGGAAATAATTAGATCTCAGACCCATAAAACATTACATGGCTAAATAGAGCTCGTAGGTAGTGGTAGATGAGCATTAAATGGCATCACCAAAATTGTAGGATTCTTATGGAAATGAAAAATCATAGTGGCTAGGACATGACAATAACAACCAAAATCACCACAAGAATCTCGCGGCTAGTTGTATGAAGCAAACAATATAGAGTGACAGTCAAGGAAAGAAATGGTCTTCAAAATAAAGAGAAAAGAATTTTTATCTTAGAGAGTTTTTTAAATGATGAAAACCTCTAGTTATCACAAAAAATTAGAAATAGATCATGAAGCCATCATCTAAAGATAGAAGCTAGCAACCCTATTCTTAGTTTGTAAGAGCAAAAACAAAAGGAATTTCCATGAGTTTGCAAGGATGGAATGATACTATGAAAAGAAGTATGGAAATTGCTACTTGTTGCCAATGATCCAGCCCATAATAATTCCAAAAGGAAAATAGATGGGAATATTGAAAAATTCACAAATGTATACGTATTATAGTAGGATAAATGAACAACTCAGCAAGACAAAGCTTGTCTAATCTCCAACCTCACAAAGAAGCTTTGGCTTTAATGATCTGATGATAAGCTTTTGTCATCTTACAATAGTCTACCAAAGTTCCAAAGCTCCCAATGATGAGGAGGGTTGTAGGGTTGGTTTTTCTTTGATATGTCACAGTCAAGCAAGGGTTTATATGTTTTTACTTTTTAGAATTGCCAAATAAATAAGATAAACAAAAAATGGTGTGTCATGGAACCATTATTTACAAACTTTGATAATAAAACAAGAAAAGGAGGACTAAAAATAAAATGCCCATTTTACCAACATGGAATATGCGAAACCTGGAGCAAAGGTTCAACTCTGGGTGCTAGAATCTAACACATTGATGTAGATTAAGAACAAAGAGAAGAAGATAAAATGGTAGCCAAATAAGCTCGAAAGACATACTTGATGAGTAGCAAGCAAAAAAAAAAGCAAAATAAATGCTTGATCTGTTGTCATGCCCATACGGGCAATTATCTTACTTGGAAAGAACCTTTGTTAGCACAGGTAACATTTTTAGTTTATTAATAAAAGGTTTAGATTTATGATTGAGTTCAACATCTTTTTCAGCAACAACTTCAAGCTTAGCCATGAACTACTCAACAAGCATTGTAGCTTCTTCAAGCGTATGGTCAACACCCTTATTTCTCTTCTTCCCAGATTTGAAGAGGTTGTTGACTTCATCATCTTCTTCTCCCTCCTCTATTTCTATGCAACATTAAGTATAGAAAAGACAACTAAATCTTAGTAGAACAGCTAAAAATAGGGCCACTTATGTACAAATATCAGGAAACTAGAACTTTACATGTAAGGGCCCAAGAGTGTTGTGTAACTTTTTAAATTTTTTGTCATGAAAACAACAAATGCATTTAAAATGAGAGAAGTGAAAACATGGTAATAGTATGTAGATTATCATTAAATGGAGAGGGAACAAAGAAATAGATTATTCAATGGATATCTCCTCACATATGGAATATTAAGTAACATTAATACAGCTTCAAAAGAACCACAAAAATTAGGTTGTGGAGATATTTGGATTGATTTTTAGGATCCCAATTCTAGCTTTAATTCCCACAGATAAATTTAAAATGAATACAATAATCATTAACAATAACCAGTTCAATAGTGAAGTTGATGATGTTGACTTCATATCCATATCAAACTCCTCTTAGAGATTGGTTCCACGGTGGAATATGCCTAATATAGGAACAAGAACTAATGAGAGTGCATTCAAAAGAAAACAAATTGCTATTGTTCTTTCTCATGACAACAAGAGTGTTATTTCTCAGTAAAGACTCACTTGGGTATGTTACCTGAGTAGGGTAAAAGAGAGATGTAGTAAATAGATATAACATTGAGCTACAAAAGGACTCCAAGAGCACAAGTAGCTGGTATTTTACTAGTGTAGTAAGTTGGAACTATGAAAGAAGCTTGAAAGTTGGAGAACTCCAAAATGCTATTAAAGTAACATTGTAATATTTAGCTTATCATGGTCATTTAAGTTGTTTAGTTAGCTTTTAGAAACTTTCTATTGTATAAGTTCTTTAGTTATTTTAAAGTAACTTCCATTTATGTCTTTAATTCTTGACTATTTCCATCTAAGATACCAGTGCATCTGGAAAATTGACAAATGTGGGTGTAGGTGCTTTTAGGTGTGCTAGTGCTTTTGGTTGTTGTACTGGTTCTGCTTGTTCTATGCTACCTTGCTCTTTTTCTTCTACCATAGTCAATATCGTATACAGTATGCTTATTCCTTGTGTGTGCTAACATGGCACCAAGAAAATACTTTGGATTTGTTGGCATTATGCTTAATGAAGTTAATGGTTGAAAGTATATTACAAAAACTAGGGTCAGCCAAAATTAAGAATGTTCAGTTTCTATCCCCTTTCATCGTTTTTAACATTTCTATTCAGTCTCCATAGTTTCTTAATGTTTGTATTACAACATTTTTGTTTATTGTAGTTTTGTATGATAGTGGGAGAAAAGATGTAAGGATGTTGAGATGAACCAAATTCAAGCAAAAAAAAGGTATACCATTATTGTGATTCTATGAAAATTATAATATATTCATTCAAATCAATATCTAGCATCCCTATTTTTATAGAATTGTGGTAAGCTGCATATATTGTTGTTTTATTTTCTTACCTAATGATCTAAATAGTATTGTTCCCTATAAATTTTGTAACTTGATATTGTGTGCATAAGGCTCACTAAAACTTATCTTTGTTACACATTTATTACAGGAGGAAATGGAAGTTGAAATAAAACAACTATAGAAAATGATCCCTTCAAAGCTACACCCATGTCCACTTTCTATCGAGAAGCATCAACAACAAAATCAAAGAACAAAAAGGTGCAGAATATATACTAGACCAGAGCTTGTAAACTCTAAAAAAAAATTTGCATTGTGCTTTTTCATAAATTAGTTTTTAAAATATGACATGAATATTTATACAAATGCAAAATAAAAAATGAACTTTTCCATAGTATTATTTCTTATTCTTTAGTTACCCTATTACTCCTTAGAGCGATATATGCAAATCATTATAGTTTGTAAGTTGTTGTTTCTAAATTTGATTGTGTGTGAGTTTCCCCATGAAAAACATCACACGCAATCAAATTCAAATATCAAATAGTAAGGTATAGTTAGGTATAATTAGTGCAGAAATCAAATTCAAATGGAGTGCATATAGTAGTAATGTTTTACAAAAGATTATGCCAATAGAATTCAATTATCTTCCCATCCAGGCTTGAAAACTAGATAATGTGTTCAAAGACCTATACATTAGGAAAAAATAGAAGCCTCCAAGTGCTACTATAATCAGATTTATGCTGAAATTTTCACTATCCATCCTAACAAAACCTACCTTCCTATTTCATAGTTGTCGTTGGTAATTGAGTAAGAAGAACTAGGAGTTAAATGTGCTGAAATTAGAAGATCAGTAGAATGTCCAAAGAAAACAATATACTAAGTGGTAGACTGATGCATTCAACACATTTCACTATTTTGTGCAATGAAAAGCAATGACTTCTTTCTCTCACCACAATAGGTTGCATATGCATGGAAATGTGGCAATGGGAATGAATAGTCATGTCATGTCAGAGAAGGTATGCTGATTTTGAGCCTTGCTATACTGAATAATTGTAAGGATATTACCTATATGAAAATATATGCTTTTGTGGTATTTATTATGGTCACTATAACTATTTCTATTAATAATACTAGTTTAATCTTGCAGTGTAGAGTTAGTGGTTAACACTTTCACCTCATAAATAGTTCGAGTTTGAGTTTTATGCTAATCAAACTTAAAAACTAGCTTTTAGTTTGATTTGCTTTGCATTTATTTTTTTGAATGGCCAAAGTCTAGCTGATTTAATAGAGAATGACACATTGAAGGAGAAATTCTACACTGGTATGTCATACATGTTAGTTGTCACTTTGAAATATCACATTCATTGTATTTTAAAATAGGATATAGGATCTAATTGTGTGTGTTCCATGTTCTTGTAGTTCAATGGGGAAAATCTTGTAACCAACACATATATCTGGGAGAACTCATTTGTGATTGTTATTTTCATTGTTGGTTTGGTATTATTTACACATCTGATTGGAAATATGCAAGTAAAACTTATTTCACCATCTTTGATATAAGGTTTTGATCTATGCAAGCTTACATGTTTGAACAAATAAAGAGGTTTTCGCCAAATAAGATTCTCAAGAAAGATTATTTTTAACATATGCAAATAAATTGTTCATGATCACCATCAACTCTTTAAATCATGCTTAACTATGCTTGCAATGGATGCTAAGCACTTACCAAAAAATTATGCTAAACATTTAATTTACAACACCTACAACACCAAGATTGTTGTAAAAGTTCATAGTGGAACACATGGTGAAGATAAAACTGAAAAGAAGGTCAACACCAAGAATGCTCAAATCTGTAGAAACTTGAGAAATTTTATGATGCAAAAAAACTAAAAAAATAGTGTATGGGCATACATCCTATGATCTTTTGATAAAGAAACATCACAAAAATGTAATGGTGGTTTAATTATAGCTCCTATCTTAGGCATTAGAAGCTTGACCTACTGCTAATATATATTACAATTATTTGGAAAAATTACTCAATAGCTTACAACCTTCGAGGCAAAGCAAAGATCCCTCAATAGCTTTAACGCAAGGCCTTGATGTCAAGTATACAGTGTTATAAAAGAAACCACATCTATTCATTCAAAACAATGTGTTGTGGATAACTCAACTATGTGCAAACAAATAAAATATTTTGAAACTACATACTTTCTATACATTAAACTTTAATTTGAATGTTATTTACTTATAGTTATCTTTTACTGTTGTTTTGCAATTACTCAAGCCTTGTTTTAATAACCAGCTATTGGATGTAGGGAAGTCATTTTGCACACTATTAAAAATTGTGTTTGATGCATTTCCCATAGATGCCATGAATACAACATAGGATATTAAGATATTATTCCAAGGTTGAAGAATTGATAGAGAAACATCTTTTAGCAGCTACTGCACCTCAAATATCACTTGAGACAAGCTCAACTAATTCAATCATAAGTTTTACACTTTCTATTATAAAGACGCTTGCTGAGGGGCATAAATGTTCTACAAACCCTTTTATAATGCCTTTAGTTTGTGTTCTTTAGTACTCCACAATGGAAATGGGAGTTATTACTAAGATCAAAATCAGTGACTAAAATTGCTTAGTAGTATATTTAGTAGTGTTATAAATGACTGGATATTAACTACTATTAGTCACTTGACTACTTTTAGTCACATATATATAATTTTTAGTGGTTTTTTTAGTCATGTATTGTTGTTTTTGTACTAGTGTATAATGAAAACAACAAGTTTCAAACACTTTGTTTGACCTCACAAAGTATGGCTTCAATATTTCAAACAATATTTGTCCAATTTTTACATTAGAATGTTCATTACAAAATGACACATATAACTCATGATGTGTTGTGTCCAACCAATATTTTGTATGATGTTCACATTGATTAGATGCAATCATATGCCTGATAACATCTCTACTATTTGATGATGAATGAGTGTTATCAATCCAAAATGATATGACTAATTTTTGAAATCCCTCATCAATCCTATTAGAATGAGGTGCTCTAACATTATTTCCCAATTTCCTTCCATAGTAATATTATCTAAAATTAATTTTCTTTTAACATATTCTCTCATTATTTTCCTACTAAAACCCATTTCAAATGAAATTGAAGAAATCTGTCTATTTTGGGTCATATTCTTATTTACAATGGATATCAATATCACATTTTTTGTCATGGACTTATCTTTGGTTCCAGACCGCTTTCCTATATTTCTCAAACCTTGTTTAGCATTTTCAATTACATCAGTTTGCATGCTAGAAAATCTTCTCTTCTTTGATGTTGTGTCTACACCTAACAATTTTAATGCCTCTTGCAACTTCTTCTATATAAGAAAAAGTGAAAGCAACTAAGTTTATTCAAGTATTTCAATGTTATCAAATTTAGTCATCATTTCTCTTATTTTCTTATTCATTGACCTTTTCTTAGACAAACTTAAGGGTTGAACAGAAGCTGCAAGTATTCTCAATTTATCTACATCTATTTTAAGTAAATGATCTAAATTTTTATAAGAAATGTCATTCATTATAGATTGAGAAATATTTAAGAGTTCATCCATACTAGTAGGAGCACCTAATCCTAACCCTTCTCTAACTTCTGTTACTTGAATTTCTACAGGGAGAGATCTTGAGCCTTCTGCAATATTCACTATTTGAGATTTTGCAAGGAAATATTCTAACCCTTCACCTACTTCTGTTACTTGAACTTTTGTAGGGAGTGATCTTGAACCTTCTTCAACATTCATTGTTTGAGATTTTGTAGGGACCAATCTTGACCCTTCTCCCATATGCACTTCTACTTGTGTTGAGGCTCCTTCAACCTTTTCTTCACCTTCACCTTGTTGATTGTTTACAACACATTTTGAAATGAATCAAATTATATTAATAAAAAATGTTGATACATAATTAAATTCAAAACCATGAAAATAAATAAATTACACCCACACACACACACACACACACACACACACACCGTGTTTATTTTGATGATAACGTGCCAAAGTTTTGTGAAGATTTTTTTGTTCCATTTAGTGAGATCTCTTCCTTGCATGTTTTCTTTGTCTTCCTGTATTGTTTCCCATTAAAAAAAAAAATCATAAAAATTTAAAAGTTGTTGCTACCTTAAAAAATCGCATTTACTATATAAAATTAGCTTTCACATTCAAAAAATTGTCCTGAATGAGAAAGTGATGTCATTACTAACTTTTTCTACATGTTCACACGAAAGTAGATTTTTTTCATGTGTGTGAACATACGAAAACAAAATTTTGGTCACTAATTTTTTTGGCACACATGTTCGCCTACATGTGTTCATGTGAACATATACAATATGTCCATGTGAACACTATATTCATCCGAACACATGATTTTTAAGAAAACTTTGTTATTTTCCTATAAAAAAAATTTTAAATGTTGTTTTGACTCTAAAAAATGAGATCAAATGTTCTCCTACTGCAAATTAAAAAATTTCAAATTGTGCTATTCGGAGAAAGCTTTCCAATGACTATAATTTTAATATGTATTATATTCATTTAGACTTTCAATTATGAGCTTAACTCATTATAGGTTGATTAACGATTAAACATCGGCTGACTTCAATACTTTGGGAAAAATCCTAAATTTGGTCAATTTTTTTTCGAAAAATCTCTCGGAAATAGGTTACTAAGATAACTTTCTAAAGAAAAAAGAAAACAAAATTTATGATATATTGAGTTCAAGTTATCCTTGTCAAAATGAATGTATGTCTAAATTACAATTGATGTCACTTCAAAACTTCATAAACTATATAATATTCAACCAAATTGGATCAAACCAAATGCATCCTCTAGATATTGATGTTACAAAGCCAATATCGAAAGAATTGCCTCATTATCATTTCTAGAAAAAAAAAGTTATGCTTGTCACTCTTTAAAAAATTTGATTTTTCATATGAACCACTTTTCAAAGGAGAAGAAAAAAATTGACTTAATTTTTCTTTTTAATGTTACAAAATAGGAACAGAGTACTAGAAATCACTAGTTTAAGCCATCTTTAAATTATTCATAGTTTTAGAGATATAGTCACTCGAATGTGAGGTTTGTTTCAAAAAAGTTGATTTCAGTGTCAAAATTGGTCAAAAAGTGGCACTCATTATTATGAGATCACCCTTATAAGTATATTAATTAATTTAATTTTAATAAATTTATTATGAAGAATTCATGAGTTTTTGTTCCAGATTTTGTTTACATTAATAATTGATGCAAGAGAATTTTGGGTGTAAGAGCAACTTTTCATCACCCAAAAATATTTTTGTTTTCCAGTCTTTTCTATTTTAATAAGGACTAGTATATAGGGTGGTTACTATTTCTGGGAGCATATTATTTTTAGTAAGTTTGTCATACGAGCTCGAAATGTTCTCATTTTATACATGAAGGTTCGTTTTAGAGTTATAAGCGTACCATTAAAATCTCATTGCTCCAGCTTAAGTATTAGAGAAGTTATTACAGATTTTTAGGAGAAAAATCTCTAGGCTCATTGTTGGAGGACTTAGAGTGCCTGGATGAGGTTTGAAAAGTTAATGAAAAGGCACTTGAGTGTCTCTAAGCTTGTAGGTCTTGAGTTGGCATTTTCAAAAAGTGATTACAATAGACAATCGAAGCAACGGTTCGAAAGTTATGGCCTTCCAAAGTTGGGGTACCTGAAATTTCTAAAATAATTGTCAAAAATGTATTTGGCCAACTCTATATGTATTGTTAGGGTTTGTCGACCCTATATATTAAGTTCCAATGTTTAGAACCTTCTTGGGTGGCATAAAATTGCCTATTTAAGAAAGATGTGAACATTGTCTACAAAAACTCTAGGTGGCAGTTCATAGTTTAGTCTTGAAAATTAATGTAATGAAGGTGCCCATGTGGGTTAGCATATTGTACTTGCAAATTATGTAATTTTGCATTTACGATGCAAATAATAAGTCCATATTTTATTCTCGCATTTGTTGTTGTTTCTTTATTTCTATTATGGTTTATGGTATTTAAGGGAGGGCCCTTCATCAAGTGGTATCAGAGCTAGAGTTCTTAAGTGTGTGGACAGATCACTAACTATGACACAGTTCACAACAGGGCCATGGTTTGGGCTAAGCATGTAGATAGATCGTCGATTGTGAGACAATTTGCACTAGGGTTTCAACAAAAGTATAAAAATGCCTCCACAAAGAGAGCATGTCAAAAGAGCTATAAGTATTACACCTGAGGGTTTTAGAGACCTCCAAAGACAAATGTAAGCATTGGAAGAACAAATACGTAGAGGAATAAATCTTCCCATAAGAGATGAAAGCAAGGATAAGGATGAAGTAGAAGAAAATGTCAAAGCAAAGGCAGCTTTAAACCTGGAGGAAGAAATTCTTTTTAGGGCCATTTCCAAGATTGGAAAAAGACCTAAGTTTGAAGTTCTCACATTTTAGGGAAATTTTAACCCAGAGGAGCTGATCGATTGGACCAATGAATTGGAGACGTACATTGAGTATGAAGACACTGATGATACTAATAAAGTCAAGTTAACAAAGGTGAAACTGAGGGGGCATACAAAGATTTGGTCAGTTGGAGCAAAATAGCAAGGGTGTAACGCCCCGCCAAGGGATCCAAAGAATTAACCTAGAGTTTCACTGAGTTTGGTAACATTTTTTTTTTCTTTTTCTTTTTTACATGAAAGTAAATACCATACATAACTTATTCACAATAACGGAAGCAATAGCAATGTCCATCTGAAAAGTAAACATAACATACATAACAGATTACATTCTTTAAGAATCTCTTAACGTTGAGTTACATCTAAATTAACTAACATACATGAGTCCATCTAGTACAACATCCACATGAAATAATAATGATAAGTCCAATGTTCATACATTACATTTCCAAATGCTCAATCATCCACTGTACATGTCACAGGGTATGAAGGCTTAAAAGAATATACATATGTGAAATAAGGTACATCATCCTATTCTAATCCATGATACATCAAAGACAATCACATGATACACATGATACATCATCATAGAATACATATACATCCATTGTAAGATCAAACATAACTAACTAAGTGCACGGTTCTTCCCAACCGTTAATAGCATCATTAGACCATCATGGGCCCTAGCCATCCCTCCATGCGTAACATCCCAAATCACTGAAGAGATCATCGATTTTAACATAGTAGGAATGTCACTCCTAACATATATAACATCATATGTAGAAAGAAATCTAACATGCAAATATAAGCATAAGATAACATCATCTAACATATGCTAATCATCAATGAAAGGATACATATCCACCATCATGAAGGACGCATCAGCCACGATGTCTCAATGAATCTCAAATGATAAGAGTGGAAAATACACTACCACTCGACCACGTGGTACCTAAGTGGTCCACTCCCACCATGCTGAGGAGATAATCTCAAGTCCCAAACAGGCTATCCATAACACATAGCACAAATCTTTATAGTCCAGGAATCCTAAAAGTATACAAACTCAAAGGTTCCAATCACGAAACTGACATCTACTTCCCAGAGGCACACAATGACATGTAGGAACTTACTATGTAAGTGGGAAAGTGTCATCGCATTTATCACGTACAAGTTACCCTGGCAGTTAGCTAAACTCCACGGGTCCATATTGATCTCATGCCGCCACTAGTATCCTCTCATACTGACAAGGCATACTATGGAATGCAAGGTCGCAACCATGCATTCTCACTACTCCCATCCTAGCCTATACAAGCACTCAAGGCATGGGCGAGAACCAAAACTCTTATCTTTTTAGGTTCATTCAGTTAGTATTAGGTGTGAATGTTATCACTTATTAATCCAACTTACAATGAGTTGCCCTGGCAGCCTCTTAGGGCCCCGGCCCCCATTGCAAGCCACTTCCCGTCACTACATGCAGATATCCTACCCTAATGCTCATGGAATCATGAATCTCAAAATCACAAAAATAATCCATAATAAAATCATCAAATATGCATAAAAGCATCAAATCTCCATGAGCAAACATCCATAGAAAAACATGACCACAACAGCTCTCTATTGGCAACTGAAGCATCACTGATAATCAAAAGTATCCAATGGTTCTCAATAACCAGAATATATCTCAAACACACTGATCAAAGACTCCAAAAATGGTTGAGTCAAACATGTCACAACATGACATCATCAAGAATAAATCCACATTTCAGTCCCATCATGGCAACTAGAAAATAACCAAGGATAACTGATCGATGACCAAAAATAATGGTTAAGTCAAGTGTCTCATAAATAAGAATCTCAACTATAACAATCAGTATTCACATCCAATACACAGAGCATTCCATCACATAACCATGGTTGGGTTTATAAAAATTGAGATTAAAACATCATCATGACATCACAATCACATAACTCCCAAGCCTCTGGTAGATGTCCTATAACTGGTCAACACTAGTTAACCCAAAACCCAAAACAATAGTATAAAGAATACACATGTTTTGCTAAGTTTACAACTTAAATGCAAAAGTCTCAGTTTACGTTCCAAGTTGGTTAATGAATGGAGAAATATTTTGTATGTTTTTCCTAGCCCACGTAATTGTTGATAGATAAAGGTTTTTCCCTCTAACTCTTAGAACTCAATTATCTAAATGTTTTTAAGAATATACGTTATACGTTATTCTGGTATTGAGTTATCATAACTCAATTTATAATATTGAAAAGGGCTAAAATATTTGATAATTTAAATGTTATAACTTTTAAATTTACCTTAATTAGACTAAATTCTAATTAAGTAATTTTGATTAATTAAAACCCATATTATTTATTTAAAAACTCTAAATAACTTTGAATATTAAAATTTTATTATTATTACATATATATATATATATATATATATATATATATATATACATACATATATATACATATATACATACATACATATATATATATATATACATACATATATATATACATACATATATATATATATATACATACATATATATATATATACATATATATATATATACATACATATATATATATATGCATACATATATATATATATATATATATATATACATACATATATTTACATATATATATAATAAATAACATATAACAATATTTACTAATGCATATAACAATTAATATTTAATTTTAATACAAAATCGAATTTTGTTTAAGAAACTTATAACAAATTCGAATGTATTTATAAACAAAGGTGAGTTTATACTCGCACCACCATTTATATACGGCAGCGCCGTGCAGCTTGCCTCTGTCGCAGGGCCTGTGACGGCAGTCGCAGTACTTGCGACAACAGGCTCGCTACCAGCGGCTCTAAAGAATGGGTTGGGTGGAATAAAAACCTCCGCCCTTCTTAAAACAAAAGTTTTGAAAACAAAAATTTCACATACGTATTGCATACGAATATATTTTCAAACTTATAAATATATTATATTTTTTTTGAAAAACGTTTCAAATAACGATTTTTCATATATAATTTTTAAAGAAACATTTGCAGATTCTTTTTAAAAGAACTTACATATATATATGTATTCGCAGAATTTAATTAAGTATCACATCATATATATATATATATATATATATATATATATATATATATATATATATATATATATATATATATATATATATATATATATATAATGTGTGTGTGTGTATATATATATATATATATATATATATGTATGCAAATACAAAAATATAAACATGTATATTTTACAATGAGCATATACACAATCTATTTAAAGATTCTAATTTTCAGAATTTTCCTATAAACCATTTGGCCTAAAAATTTATCCATTAAATCATTTAATGGTTTTGGCTGCGAATTTAAACCCTAGCCCTATGTTCTTTTCAGATTTATGCATATAAAATTTTCAAATAAACTAAACTACCCATATGCATAAAATAAAATACAAAATTCCTCAGAAGACATATGGAAGACACGAAGAAGACAGGGAATGCATGATGCGGAAATAGCATAAGTAAAATCACAAGAATCTACCCAGATTTTGATGCTAAATTGCTCTTTCTCAGAAAATCCGTAGAGCAAGCTCCTCCCTTCTTCAGAGTTCTCGAGTCCTCCAATGCTCCAATTGCACTCCAAAACCTCTCCCTAAGCTTCTAGGAATGCCTGAATATAAAGAGCTCTCAAGAAACCTTTGGAATGCTTCTTGAAACCGCTGAAAGGTGTCACCAACCAAGCATGGGTCTTTTCCAACCTTTTTGATGAGTCATAGAGTTGTAGACACTTTGTGCTTAATTGATGCACTAACCCCCGTGTTGATGACACATGTTAATTCCCATGCAAGCTTATAACTCCAATTTACTTTTTAAATAATTTCTATTTAAATTTTATAATTTTTATTTTAATTTTTATAACTTTTATTATTATTATTTTATTTATTACTTTATTATTATTTTATAATTATTATTAATTTTAATTTCTAGTTTTCTTTTATTTAATTCATTTCCTCAATAATTCACATTTAATTAATCACAATCAAAATATCAAAGATCATGATATTTTATTAATTTTCTCAAATAAATAATTTATTAATTAAATATATTTTTTAATACTTAATTAATGGAAAATTTACCATAGACCGCCAAGATAAAATATGAAAACTCATCATAGAACAAATCATACAAAATCAATCTAAAGGGTTAAAAATCACAAATTATGTCATCCGACACATTCGGTGTGTATTCAACTCTGATACTTGTCCTAACTCACTAGGACAAATGGTTTTTAGGTTTGGGATTTGGACTTGAGAATTTATCTCCCTTCTTTTATCATTGAGATAGTATAATAGGGTATGCTCATCCTGGCAATTCAGGGAAGTCGATACCCAGTACCTGCAACCTGCAGAAAAACCATGCATGTACATACAATATATAATGCTAAGCTAAACAAACAATGGCAGGAAGTGGTGCATCGTGTAGATCCCAACTAAGCAGGTGATTACGACTCCCTTCCTTAACCACATCAGAAACGCCATACAATAAGAAAACACGCACACCATACACATGCATGTATGGGATAAGTAACCATAATAAAATACATGAGATAATAAACCATCTAACTAATCATCAGTAATAACCGAAAACAATGTAATGATCATTATACACATATGAAATGTAAAGTCTAAATGATCTCATCATATATCAACTGAATCCCTATCATAATATCTGATAGTGTCAAAATAACACCACTAAACCATCAAGCTAAAACTAGTCTACATAGTCTGATAATAATAGCAACAATAAGTCTAGAAAAGATGTGAACGAGGGTAGGCACTACAAAGGGAAAGGACAAAATCACTAGGTGGGATTAGATGATAGAAAAACTGAAGTGACAATTCATTCCCATGGATTATAAGCTTGATCTATTGAAGAAAATGCAAGGGTTGAAGCAAGCGAGAAAATATGTTCAAGAGTATATCAAAGAGTTCTACTAAGTTCTCCTAAGTTCTCATTAGAATTAGCCATGTAGAAGCTGATAAGGAGAAAGTGGCCTATTATCTTAATGGGTTAAGGCCAAGTATTCAAGACAAGCTGAGTTTATCCTACATGAACAATGTTGAGGAGGCATATCAGTTTTTCCTAAGAGTTGAGGAGAAACTGAGCAAGAAGTTTGACAACAAGAATAGTGGAAGAGGTCACGGTGGAAGATCCGACAGACAATCTTATGGAGGCCATAATAATGATCACAATAAAAAGGACGAGGCTAGGAGTAGCAGTCAGAATCAAAGGGGAAACATTTCCAATCATTTCCATGATCAGAACAATAGAGATCAAAGAGGAAGAGGCAGAGGATAAGGATCTGGAAGATGATGCTTCCATGGGAAATATTTTGACTACAGAGAAGAAGGGAATAGAGAATTTGAATATTCCTAGTGCTAAGGAAGGATAGATTGAAGAACAAAAGGCCAGGCCAGAGTTGTACATGTTGATGAAGATCTGAGATCCTCAAATTCTAAAACTATTGAAAGAGGAGAAGTCCTAGTTAATAGAAGAGTTCTATTGAGTGGTGAGAATGAACTTGATCAAAGAAGGATCTTATTTCGCACAAGGTAAAAATGTGAAGATAAGTATTGTGATGTGATCATTCATAGTGGAAGTACTGACAATCAGTTGTCATAAATGATGGCCACAAAGTTGAAGCTGAAGAGATAGAAACACCTGCATCCATATTGTATTGCTTGGGTGCAAGATGACCACAAGGTCATGGTCAGTGAGCAGTGCTTAGTAAAGTTCAAGATTGGAAGCTACTAGGATGAGGTACTTTGTGATATCATACCTATGGACATATGTCATGTATTGTTGGGTAGGCCATGGTAGTTTTATAGGCATGTTGTAGATGATGGATGAGCAAATACCTACACTCCAACCAAGGATGGAGTGAAGCATAAGTTGAAGTCATTGAAGGAGAAAGACGAAATTTTTTGCAGTGCTGCTAAAGTATGTTTTGTTGATGGAAATGAATTTCTCAAATGTATGAAGCATAAGCATATGTGTTTTTCTATAATTCCAAAAGATAGTATAGAAAAAGTAGAGGAGGTACCTACAAAAGTTGTAGATATGTTGGAAGAGTTTTTTGATATTGTATCAGATAATGTACCTGATGGATTGCCCCTAATGAGGAAGATCATTCACTAGATGGATTTGGTTCTTAGAGCCAATTTTCCAAACAAGGTAGCACACAGAATGATACTAGCAGAAAGTGAAGAGTTGAACAAACAAGTTCATGAGTTGTTGTAGAAGGGGTTGATTCAAGAGAGTCTGAGTCCATGTGTTGTACCAACTGTACTAGCACCAAAGACTAATGGAGAATGGAGGATGTGCACAAATTCTTGTGCTATCAACAAGATCACAATCAAGTACAGATTTCTATTGCCAAGGATGGATGATATTATGGACTGTTTGAGTGGAGCTGAGTATTTCACAAAGATATTTTTGAAGATTGGGTAGCATTAAATTCATATCAGAGAAGGTGATGAGACAAAAGAAGGACTGTACGAGTTGTTAGTCATACTTTTTGATCTAACCAATGCACCAAACACTTTCATGCAACTCATGAATGAGGTACTGAAGGAGTTTCTGGGTAAGTTTGTCATTGTTTACCTAGATGATATTTTGATCTTTAGTAAGACATTGGAGGATCATTTGATTCATATTCGCAAGGTGTTTGGTAAGTTGAGGGAAGAAAAGTTGTTGATCAACCTGAAGAAGTGTAGTTTTGTAAAGGAGTTGGTGTACCTAGGATTTGTAGTCTTAGCAAAAGGTCTAAAAATGGAATAGAGAAAGTGAAGGCTATCCTTGAATGGCCTACTCCAAGAAGTGCGATAGAGGTAAGATATTTTAATGGACTGACAAGTTTTTACATAAAGTTTATAAGTAGTTTTAGTAGTATTTGTGGACACTTGACTGAAACAATGAGAGGGGATAGGAAAGAATTTAAGTGGACTATAGGAGTAGATAAGATTTTTCATCTGTTGAAACAAAAAGTTACTGAGCAACTTGTTTTAGCACTTCCAGATTTTAACAACGTGTTTCAAGTAGATTGCGATGCTAGTGGTATTGCAATAGGAGCTATTTTGAGCCAAGAAGGTAGACCTGCTACTTATTATAGTGAGAAGTTGAATGATGCAAAAATAAAATATTATGTTTATGATTAGAAATTTTATGCTATAGTTCAAGCATTCAAGAAGTGGAGACACTATCTTCTTCCTAAGGATTTTGTTTTATATACTGATCACCAAGCGTTGCAATATTTGAATAGTCAAGGAAAATTAAACTAAAGGCATTTGAAGTGGGTTGAGTTTTTGTAGAGTTATACATTTATTTTGAAGCACATGAGTGGGAAGTCTAACAAAGTTGTAGATTCTCTTAGTAGAAGACAATTTTTTCTAACATAAATGTAGATAGAGGTGATTGGGTTCAAGGAACTTAGTACTTTGTATCCAAATGATCCTGATTTTGGTGAAGCATGGAAAGCTTGTACATAATTTGTTACATTTGATAGGATAAAGTGGTTGGATTTCATGATCCAAGATAGTATGTTTTTAAAGAAGCCAGTTGTGCATTCCAAGAAGTTCAATGAGAGAGAATCTCATCAAGGAGAAGCATAGTGGAGTATCGGATGGATATTTTGGCAGAGATAAAACCATAACTTTGGTTGTTAAGAATTATTAATGGCCACAGTTGTAGCAAGATGTGAAGAAGTTTGTACAAAGTTGTAGAGTATGTCAAATGGCAAAAGAAGTGAAGCAAAATACAGGGTTGTATCAGCCATTACCTATACCAGAGAAGTTTTGGGAGGATGTTAGCATGGATTTTTTTCTTGGATTACCCAGGGCTTGGTGAGGGCATGATTCTATTTTTGTGGTGGTTGAAAAGTTTTCAAAGATGACACATATTATTCCTTGCAAGAAGACTAGTGATGTTGTTCATGTAGCAAATTTGTTTTTTAGAGAAGTGGTGAGACTACATGGTCTACAAAAGAGTATAGTTTCAGATCAAGATACCAAATTTGTTGGATATTTCTAGCATACATTGTGGAAGAAATTGAAGATGGAGTTGAGGTTCAATTCATCACATCATCCATAGATTGATGGACAAATAGAAGTGGTGAATATGAGTTTGGAAAAATTACTGAGATGTTTAGTTGGAGACAAGCCAAAGGTATGGGATCTAATTTTCCATAGGTAGAATTTGCATATAATAATTCTGTAAATAGGAGTAATGGTAAATCACCATTCTAGATTGTATATGGGAGTAGTCCAAGAAATGCTTCTGAATTGTGGCAATTGGATAAAAGAGAGATAAGTGGTGTTGAAGTAGAAGAATTTGTTGAACATTTGAAGAATATCCATGAGGAGGCAAGGAGGCACATAATAAAAATGAATACATAGTATAAGGCTAACGAACATGTGAAAAGGAGGTATAAGAAATTTTAGATTGGAGATGAAGTCATGGTTCATTTGCAAAAGGATCATTTTCTAAAGGGTACATATAATAAGTTGAAGATGAAGAAGATTGGACCGTGCAAGATAATAAAAATGCATGATTCTGGAAAGGCTTATGAAGTGGATTTTCTGTTATCATTTTTTACGACCTGCCAAGATTCAAATTTTAAATGTTTTACCCGCCAATGGCTAGTGTGCAGAGTTAATATTATTTTAAATGCCCAATCAAACCTTATAATATGTTTTGTGGCCCGCAAGTCTTCCATCGTCAGATCTAAAGAATATCTACAGTTGGCGCTATCTCACCATGGGAAGTTGCACGGTTGATACATTAGCGACATAGCGCCCTTCTGTCGCGTGTCAGGTGGGTCCCCTTTTCCTCAATTTTTCCTCTGGTGCCGAGTTTTGCTAGTTCCACGGTGGGCGCCATGGCGCTATCAAAAAATCTGAGCTTCTCGCCGTTAGCGACATAGCGCCCAAACAAAAAGTGATCATGCGGCAAGGTTTGGAAGTACGGTGGGTCCTAGGTGTGCCCTGTCAGATATCGGCGAGGATTTGTCAGACACATTGGCAGTGGATTCATCTTTTCATTGGCTAAGTATAACTGCGTAGAGTATAGGTCCTACTTTCCTTGGCAGGCCGCAGACAAGGGTTCGTCAGACAGTTGGCACATGGCCAGTTCCTATTGGCTATGCACTGAGAAGTCAGATCTATCTTGCTCGTCGTTAGATCAGTTCAGATCAATGATGGGTGCTATCTCGCTATGGAAAACTGCGAGAATTTTAACCATAGTGACATAATGCCTCCGTGACACGTGGCATGTGGGTCCGTTTTCATCTTGTGGGCTGCAGGATGGATAGGTGTCTTGTCTTCCGTGGTAGCTGTCAGACAGGTAAGAGTACGTAGGCGGATCTTATTGGCCCATCCAATTAACTAGGTATGCAGTCTTGCAAAGAGTTTGAGCACCGTAGATGTGAATTTGATCCACGGTTGGCGTCATGTCGCTATTGAGAGTTGCATGATAGATACTCATAGCGACATAACACCTCGGTGACACGTGGCATAGATGACGTAATGGGCCCGCCCTTCTTCAAAGTGATAGTACATCTCATCCTCAGTGGCAGTTGTTAGACGGGTCAGAATACAGTGGCATTTTTTCATTGGTCCATTCAGCCAGCTTGAGATGCAGTTGTACAGATTTGTGGACCACTATAGATCTAAGGTAGATCTACGGTAGGTGCTATCTCGCTATGGAGAACTGCGAGAATTTTAACCATAGCAACATAGTGCCCTTTTGCCATGTGGATCAAGGGGCCAGGTCTCGCCAAGGTATGTGTGCCAAGGATTGCCAGGTGTCATTTGAGTGTGGTGCAATTGCCAAGATGGCGTCAGGTATGATGTATTTGCTTATAAATAGAATGGATTGGGCCTGTGATCAGCAGAGCCCATTTTCTGGGTTTCTCCATGGCTTCTCCTCTCTATGACTTTCTCTCTTGTTTAGTTTCTTTTTTGTCTTGTGTTCTAATTTTCTACATAGTAGACTGTAGGAAGAAGTTAGCTATGGAATTTATAATGGACAGTTGAAATGGACAGCTGAATGGTTGGCTGCACATGGAAAATGAGTGGTCTGTGCTGACCACCGACCACTGAACATTCTGGAAAATGCTGACTGTTTCAGAAATAATTAATTTATTCTAACAATTTTTTCATAAATTTCAACCAAAAGACCGGGCAAATGTAAGGTTGCTTCAATTTTCCAAACTCCAAAAAAAAATTACAGAAATGTCTCTGATATTCTATAAAATTAGTTTTACAAGATTGTTGTTGTACAAGATTCATCAAGAATCTGATTGAATTACAGGGCATCGGTTGAAAGAAATTAGAAAATAAAAAAACTTGCTATAACGAGATTCATAAAGGATCTGAGTGGACTACAAGGCAACTTTGATTGAGCTAGAGGGAAAAGAGGAAAAACCAAAGAATAGTTTGTAGTTTTCCATACGAGTTTCATCAAGAATCTAATTGAATCACAGGTCAGACGCTAAAAGAAAAATCCATAGTTTCAAGGTTGCTCTATATGGTTCATCGAGAATTTGATTAAATTTATAGGACAACTGTAGACAGAAAAAAAGAAGAGCATGGCAAGAGTCATTTTCCCATTATCATTCTCCTAATCATGCGCAAACGCTGCAGTCTGAAGCTCACTGAGGGCCAACCGAGCGACAAAGAAGCAAAAGATTCAAGTGGGTCATGGGAGCTCCTGATCAACAATTCAGGCATCTCAGCAATGCACAATGTAATAATGTTAGACATAACAAACTTGACCCATCAAACATCTCCCATTCATGATGGAAGATGCAAAACAAATCCCAACAAGACTAGCCTTTCCTCCTCCTCCAATTATTACTCTGCCTCCCCTTGCCATGGTATCAACAAACAACCTTTATGGACACAATTGGTTTCAGAGAGACTTCCAAACCAATCTTCCGAAGTGTTTTGGATTTTTTTTTTCCACATATATATTTTTTCAATGGCTGGAAAAAATTTGGAAGAAATTTCCACCTTTTTAGTTTTTCTATTAAATGTGAGAGACAAGAGTACTAAACTACACAAATGAATTCTAGTAAGTACTAATTTTTCCCTATTATCTTAAACTAAATTGTTTTTTAATTTGGTTCTTAACTTGAAATTGATTTAATTTGATTTAATGAAAAAACATGTCTCTTAATATTGTCTTTTAATATCAACTTAATAGACCACATTTTTTCTAATATTTAAATTGGCAATTGAATAAGTTTTTATTTTATTAAAAAATATTATAATTCATTTTAAAAAAAATATTAAGTATAAGAAGGTCATAGAAAAAAAATCAGAGACCACTGAGAGTCAGTGTATCAGAGGACAAGCCTCACACATCAATAAAACCAAAAATTACATACAACCAGAAAATCAACTAAAAAGACTAAAATAGATAAAGACAAAAAAGGCAGCTAATGAAGGACATCTTCAAAGGTATCCACCAATGTAGTCCAACCCATATCACCTTCCATCTAGCCCAAGTTCTTTTGTTCTTGAATTTGCTTTAGAATTTAAATCACCTTGCCTGTAGTATTCTGAGGGTTCCATTTAATTTCTTTGCTAATGCGGTTGACAGTTTGATTGAAAGCATGAATATTATCCAAGTGTCTCCTCCAGAAGTATCCATTCTTAACTTCGCTTGCAAAGAAGGTGGTGTGCCCATACTCAAGTAATCTTTTGAATTTATCCTTGTTGATCTTCATAGTAACTTGAATCTACAATTTTTTTTTTTTGAAATATATGAGACTTCAAAAAAACTCAGTAAGCAATCTAGGGACATTTTGAAACCTTTCCTCATTTCTGCATTTCCAAATTTGCCACAGAATGTTAGCTGAGATAATATCCCAAAACATGTTAACATCTTTTTTTGCATTAGAAATAAAGCTAGTAATAACATCAAGAATATTGAAAGAAGCAGGGATAGAAATACCAAACATTAACAAAGCCTCTTTAGCAAAAGAGCATTCAAAGAAAATATGTCTTGTCGTTTCAGGGGTTCTATAAATGCTGCACATATTAGCATCAAAAAAAGAACTTTCAATAGGAAGTTTATTAAGAATAAGTAACCACTTGAAACATTTGATTTTCGGATCTATAGAACTCCTCCAAAAAATGTCAAGAATCTTATTCCATGAGGGAATGTCAAGATTAGAATACCAAGTATTATTAATATGCCTGATAATATCATCGTTGTTGTTAATAATAGAATAAATATTTTTAGCTTTAAGCATGGAAATAACTATACCACCAAGCCATTTGATTTTAAAAAAACTATTAGAATTCACATGGCAGATAGTAGGCATATTCCTGCTAGCCTTGACAATCATATTATAAGTTTTCTTATGAGAATCAGAAAGATTAAAGTTAATTTTTAACTCATCCCAATGAATAAGTCTATCATTTTAAAAAACATCAATAAATTGCTTTAACCCAAGGTTGGCCCAACACTTAGTAGAACAGCCTTGTGTTAAAGCAAGTGGCTTATTACCGAGCTTAAGGTTCTATCAAATGGACCTCTCACCATGGAGGATCTTATTATCAAAAGAATCCTTATTTGTAATGAATTGCCTAACATGGTTCCAGGCCTTCCAAATGGATATTATAATTCATTCTATGAAATTACAATTGTATAATGTCTTTTTCAATTTATTCCATAAAATTTGATATAATTTTAAATGTTAATTTTATTTGTGCTAATATAATATTTATTTTAAATATTTTATAATATAAATATTTACAAGATTTTTTTATGAAAGTCTATTGAATTATTATTTTTAGTTCATTTCTTCTCATGTTCTATCTTTTTAACTAGAAATATAGACACCATGTTAATAGAAAAAAATTGAACAAAATTTTTTAACAGTATTTTTTAAGGTAGTGAGCCAAAACAAAAATATGATATAAAATCAGAATAAAAGAAAACAAAGCAATATTTAAAATATAATATATATAATTAATAAAATGTATTCAAAATAGTTAATATTATGAAACAAATAAATTAATGATTATGAAAATATTTTTAATACAATTATTTTTTCCAATTAAATTGTTAATACAATTTTATTTTTTAAATATAATTTTTACTTATATTTAAACTTTATATCTTTATAAAATTTAATTTTACATAAAATATATTTAATTTTTAAATTGAATTCATTAATTTTTTAATTTATTTTTATGTAAGTAATTATATATAGATTATTATTCTATTAAATTGAATAAAAAATTATTTATCTTTTATTTATTAAAATAATTTATGATTATTAAATTAGATTAATTTGTACATTTAAAATTACTTTCTTTTTAACATTTAGCTCAAATGAAAATATATTTATTCATCTTAATTCTTCAAAAAAAATGAAATTATTTTTAGACATGCATACATAAATAAATTCAAAATTATTTCGTTATTTTTATACCCACATAAATAAACTCAAGAATATTTCAATTGAAAACATTTAATTATTTAAAAAAACATTAACATTTAGTTGAATGATTTTGAAGAAGATTATTTAAAATTAAACTTAATTGAAAAAACAACTACTTACCATCTAGAAAGGATAGAAAGGATAGCGTACAATCTAATTTGGTAGCGCACATAGCATCAAGGTAGGGTAGGGTAGATTCAACACAACATTCAAGGGTGCAAATAAGTTGTACCATAGCCGATGTCGTAAGGTCTGACAAAATCATACCTAAACCCTGGTCACTTTATTGTGCCCTAAGGCTTGACAAAATCATACCTAAACCCTAGTCACTTTATTTCAGAAAATGCAATCATTGAATCTAATTTCCATGATATGGATAATTTATTTCTCATATAAGCATCCTAAAGCCATTAGCAAGGCATTTGAGGTGGGTTTGTTCCATAAAATAAAATTTGGGCGTTGTAATTATATCATGTGGGTAATATTTGTTAAATATTGCTTTGTAATTCATTTGAGGTAATGCCACGTAAAGAAATGCAATACTTATTATGCAACGTACACAACCAGTTCTTTAGACATGGTTGATGCTCATCCAACCATGCCCAGAGAACTGAGAATTCTATGTCCTCAGTACATGTCAAATCAGAGTTGCAGGCATGTGCACTAGATAGTGCAATACAAATATAAGATACTTAAAAAGAGACTCTAATAGTTTTTTTAAAAATAATAAATCTTTATTATACTTAGTTCCCACAAAATATGAATATTTTTGTTTTTAAAAAATGTACATTGTTAAAATTTAATGTACATTGATATTATAATATTAATTATTATCAATTATATTTTTAATTTAAATTATAGTTATGTAGTAAATTTATAACTATTTAAAAAGTCATATATTGATCTAAATTTTATAATACATTTAAATCAAACTATGCTCCATGAAGTTTTCGGGATAGAGATGTTTTAGGGGACGAGAACGTGTTTCCAGTACGGGTATGAGTCAAAGCCAAAATTTAGGGGGCAAAACCTCAGGGGATGGTGAATAAAAACATAGAGGATTTTTTAATATATATAGAGATAGAATTCAAATATGCATATCATATATTGATAAACCATTCACCATATACAATTTAGAAAATCAATAAATGAAATATTATCAAATGACAATTACTAAATACTTCCATTATAACAATATATCAATATGACATACATATATAGCAAAAATCAAAATGCCTAAAGGCTCCAAGTACCATGTTGAAATCATAATGAAATAAAGAGATGTCCAACTAAAATAGTTAGTAAATACTAAACATAATCTTTCCTCACTAAACACAATCTTTCCTCACCGTTGCTACTACTCTTATGTTTTTTTCCTTCCACTTTGCAAGTATGTCAAATCTAAAAAGATTAGAAGAGTTAGTGTTTTAATGAATCAAATATGGGTTGCATATTTTTATTATGTCTTTAGGACGACTAGGGGCTGTGCAGACAACAAAAAAAATAAAAAATAAAATTTTTTTCTAAGCATTTTACCTTTACTAAATTGGCTGGAAAAAACGGGGACGACTAGTAGTTTTGGGGATAGATCGGGGATGACAAAACTGCCCCCGATATTGCTAATTGTCTCCAAGTTTCTTGTCAAAAAAATTGGTTGTTTCGAAGACGTTTCCAAATTTGCCAAAAAGGGGACGACTTAGAGGACAGCCGAAATCCGTCCCCGTAGAACACATAAATTAAATGAAAATAAATAATACAATTAATTAACTTATATTTAATTAAGCTTAAATAAACTCAGAATGTTGTAATTGATATTTTATTTTACTTTGTAGAGACTGTTAAGTTTGGAAGATTAAATAAATGATCAACTTTCTATATATATATATATATAATGAAAGATTGCATATTTTTTTTAATGTTCTTATTTATTATTACTTTAGATTGTAGAAATCTTATCTCTTAGATTGTATATCATTTATAAGTTTTTATTATTATTTAACTTATAAATCTTGTTAAATTGTTTGAAATTTTATATATTTGATCTAAGTTCTTATATTTAAGATATTTGAACTTTAAAAATGTTACAATAAAAAAAATGTAATTAAAAAAGATTATTTTATGTAGGCTTGGCTCAAACTTGTTTGCATTCTTTTTTAGTTTTGTAATATATTACCTTTGAAAATAAAAAATAGATTTTAAATAAAGCCTAAAGCCACAACTATAGGGGAGATCGGACCAACCAAGGTGTTGTAGAAAGTGAAAGCCTTGAGAAAAAAGACAAGACTAACCGTGTATTCCTTGGAACCTTGTAAGAGAATTTGTGAAGGCACATGCATATGACAAGAAAGAAGGCAAATGGCTATGTAAGTGAGGAAAGAGCCTTACGATACTGGACCCAAATCAAACTACCTTGATGAATGGTAGACATCAATGTGTAGTGAAGAAAATTCAAGTGCATGCATCTTTATGTGATTTCATGTGAGAAGAAAAGTATGGGTTCATTATCTAAATATTATCGTTGACACGTTGTCCTATAAAATGACAATATATGCTCTAAGATTTTGTTAAAAATAAACTTTAAAAAAAAGAGCAATTATTTATGATGTGCAATAAAGTTTCATAAATATAAATATCTCAAATATTGTACATGATCAGTGTATCAAACTAATGATTGATGTGTTGCCGCAACTATAATAATTAATTGCCATCTTATATTCGATTTCAATTGATCAAACAATAATCTCTTCACTCTAATATATTGTCCTCCCATATTGTCCTGTTGACATAATCATTATATCTTGTTTAATGCAATTGCTAGTATATTAAAAAAAGAAATTATTAGCTAGCCAGAACGAGAACATGCATCCAGCTATTTCGTAGCCCATGTTATGAGATGTACATCAGACCATATCGAATAGAGATCAGCCGGTGGCTTAGGGATGTACGTCTGGTCCGATAGGAAAGTCAGTGAGGTAGGAAGAAAAGTGTGGGAACAAAATTGTCATCATGTGAAGTCAAATCAGCATTAAAGAAAATGAGGTGCTTTCGTACGTGCTCCATTACTCTCTCCATTAAAGCTAAGGGAATCTGCTTTATAAAAAGCTATGGACATGATAGGCAATTGAGTAGGAAATGCCATACAGACATCAAAAGGATGTCTGTCTAGACAATTTTCTTTTTCATAACTAATTTAAAAATTATAATGCTTTTCTGATTTTATTTTAAAATTATATATTAAATAAAAAGATCTTTGAAAGCTTAATTGATAAGATCATATTTATATTGATATGTTTTTGAATTCGATTGTGTAAGGACTTTTATCATCAATCTTTTGAATCACACTAAGTGATCCACCATCAGAATGAAAAAGAGCAAGAGATGCCAAACAAGGTGAAATAAAATCAGCATTAAAGTGCAAAACAGAGAATGGATGTGATGTGCACTCGATAGGACCATAATAGTATTTGAGATTTGCAAGACCGTAACATTCAACCAGGTTAGAGTCGGTCATCTGCATCCATTTCTGCCATGGGAGAAGCCAAGCAACGATTCGGAAATCAGATATCAGCTGATGTCAAATTGTTCCTGACTGGCCCAGATGACAAGAAATACGAAAAAAATCCAGTGCATCTCCACCGTCAGATCCTCAAAAGATTGAAGGGTTTTGAAGGCATGCTTTATAATCTCTGGGAACCGTATAAAACAATCGAAATACGGTTAACCGCATCTCATAGCTTTCATCACTATTTAAAATGCATTGAAATCATGTATGGATTTCCCCAATATTGAGGAATGCCTGGCGATTCTGTCTGTTGCTGCCGAAATGTCGGCTGAAGAGTGCATCAACAAATGCATGGACTATTTGGAAGCAGTTCGTTGGAGTGCTGAGGAAGAGTCCCAGATTCGGAAAGCGCTCTCTTCTGACGGATTGAAACTCAAAATTTCACCAGATTTGGCTGCCAGGCTTCATCAGGAGGAGGAGGACGAAGACCGTACAGATTTTGTGGAGGAGGTCATTCGAGAAATGGTATCAGTTATTAAACAAGGCAGTTCATCCAGCAATTTTGAAACTGTGGACGAAGATTTAAGAGGGATATTAAATGGAAATGTATCTAAAGATTTCATTGATGCATGCGGGCGCGTGCTTTTGCAAGAGTTCAAAGCATCCATCGTTTGTCGTGATTTCACTACTCTAGGGCGGATTTTTGAACGTATACAGCTATGCAACGGAGGAGTGCTGAAAGCTGCATTCAAGGCATTTTGTGAAGATGCAGAATTTATGGAGTGCGTGAGGACTAATTCTGTTTCCCAATATGGACCTCAGCACCCTGTGTTCGAGATTATTATGTGGCTCATGAATGCGATCGGAGACGGAAAGGTAATAATTTCAAGGCCTTCCCGAGTTTCTTTTCTCACAGCTTGGCTTCCCATCACGGGGACGGTCAATATCTTTGATGATGACACTACTGAAGTCACCCGCAGGTTCAAGGAGGTGGACGAAGCAGTGGTTAAGGTGGTGGGGACACTCCCCCGAGTGGACCAGAAAAGCATATGCCTGGTATGGGCAGAGGTTTACAGAAAGAATGAGATCGACATCACTATGCCGATTACTCTCTCCAAATTATATTATATGTTTGGTTAAGTTTGAAATGTTTTTTATAAGAAAAACAGGTTTTAAGAGATTCTGAAACTTATAAGTTTTACAAAAACAAGGCTGATAATAAGTCAAAAAAATCCAGCCAAAACAGAAGTCCAACAACTGAAAAAAAGTTCGAAGGCCCAGCCTAAAACAAAGGCCCACAGAAAGGCCAAAAACCAAACAAACTTAAATAGACTACAGAAAGCTTGTCGAAAAGCCAAAAGCCAGGAAGACAAAAAGACAAAAGACAAGAAAACTAGTCTTCAGTTATCTTTTCCATTTCTTGCATAGTTTGAGCTGCTTCGATTATTTTTTGCTGCTCCTCTGCCATTTGATCCTGGACCTTCTCCATGCCCTGATCCATACTGGTGAGAGTACTGCTTGTGGCCTTGTCATCATCCGACTTGGCCTTATCCTTGCTCTGTCCTCCCTCCTCCACCAGCAAGCCCTTGTCCTTAAGTTTACTAGCAAGGGATTGGATGTTGTCATTCATCGAACTCAAGAGAAAAATCATCTGACTTGCCAAGTTGTGGTTGTAGTTTTCAAAATTTCTCAATCTCCTTTCATTTAAGCTTTCTCTATTTTCTTGGTCCTCCTGGCTATCATTACCTGTCTTATTCTTAATATTTTTCATCTGAGATACCCTTTCTCTAACTTCCTCCAGCTCATGGAAGAGCCATTTGATTGATCTGAAGTTGTCAATCATACTACTGGGGGCATTATTCAGAAGTTTCATTCCAGTCTCCCTTGCGTTGTCCAAGATGGCCAGGATAGCTGGGTCTATGAGCTCATTGAGCCTAGGTTGCTCCAGGTTGTCCACCAAGATCTGAGGGTTCATAGCTTTCCTAAAAATCCCCATAGTAGCAGTCCTCACATTGAAATTTTTCCAGGCCTTTATCCTATTTTTGACTTGCACTTCCCCCTCGTTCTCACCAGTGATGTCATTCGCTTTTCCCTCCGAAGGAGGCTGAGACTGGACAGGGGAGAGGGGAAGAGGCATAGCATCCGTCCTCTGATTTCTAGTCTCCTCAACTCTCACAACCTCCCTCTTCCGTTTTTTCCTAGGTTTCTCCTCTTCCACCTCCTCCTCCGACACTTTGTCAGAATCTTCCGTATCCATTTCCTCCTCCTCCTCAGCATAACCCTCTTTTGCTTGAGCTTGGTCGTGATCCCTAGGGCTTTTCCTGTTGGGAGTTGTAGCAGTAGACAGTTTCCTGGCTTGAACTTTTTTCTTCTTTCCTGAGGAAACATTCTCCTCCTCTGAACTAATGCTCTCAATGTCTTCAGAGTCAGAAAAAGAGCTAGAGCTGCCTTCGTCAACATCCTCAACATGAGGAGGGTTCTTGCATATAGACTGAGCTTTGAAATGCTCATGGATGAGGAGCAATAATCCCTTATGCAAAGCAGGGTTAACAGTGGCTTTCTTCTTGAAACTAGAGATTTCCTTGTTTATAGAAGTGAGAAGGTAAAAGGGAATGGAAATTCTTTTCTTATGGCGAAAATGATTTAAAATCACAAAATGGTGAGTTCTGACCCGATCAAACCTAGGGTCCAAGGTAACATAATCAATGAGGGCATATAAAACATACCTCTAGATCTTCTTTATAGTCTCCATCACATAGAAAGACTCTTTCTTTTCCAGCTTGTTCATCTCTGCAGAATTTTTCACGAACTCCTTGACTGCATTGGACGATAGTTTCTTGTCCCTGTAGAATTTGAATCCCTCCATAGGGATACCAGTGACCTCCGCAACCACCTCCTCTATGATTTGGAAATAAACCCCGTGCACCTTGAGCTTGTCGTTGTTCCATGAGTTCACCATGTTGTTGGTGACCTCAGGGTCAAAACCATGGAGTTTCTTGAAAAAATTTGCAACTCCACCCTTTTATAGTTTTTTCTAGACTTTGCCCATATTCTTCAACTTCTCCACTTCACCCACCGGCTCCTTTCTACTCCGTTCTCCAGTCATGACGTCCGTTTTTTCTTCAACAATTCTCATGAGCCCCAATCTCTGCAAATTTTTTTCAACCAAGATTTTGGCTCTATTTCTATAATTGGGTTCGTGATCGTTCGCCTCTCTGACACAATAGCGAGTGAAAATGATAATGATCCTGCAAACGTGTCGAAAAGATAGAGAAAATCCCTTGAGATTACGAAAACCAAGAAACATATTATTGCTCGTACCAACATCCATTCTTTCTTTATTAAACATGATTACAGTTAGATTGACCCGTACTTCCGCGTATTTTCTCCAGCTCGATTAATGACTTGGCCTCCATCGAAATATCTTTTCCGGAATGCTAGATCATCTCTTTGTCTGCTCCCACCCCTTTGTTAGCGAACCAATCAGCAACTGGGTTTGCCTCTCTAAACGCATGAGTGACGTGGACCTTCTCAAATTTTGTAAGGGTGGCACGTGTCTCATCAATTATATTTGCAATCGACCACGAGGGAGGGGAGATACCATTAATATTGTTAATTATGTTTTTGGAGTCCCCTTCAAGCCAAAGTTTGGAAACTCTAGCTTCAAAAGCCAGCTTTACCACACTGCACGTGGCTCTGGCTTTAGCCAAATGGTTGGTCTGGGTTCCAAGCGGGAGAGCAAAGGCCGCAATCCCCTCCCCAAAACTGTTTCTTATAATTCCACTGCTTCCAGAGGGGCCAAGGTTGCCCTTAGAAGCGCCATCGAAGTTGGCTTTTGACCATCCTTCTGGGGGTAGAATCCATCTGGCATCCTGTCTTTTGGGATCTCTGTCTTTTTCTTTAACCGTCTTCCTGTCCCCTATATCAACTTCCCCCTCCTTCATCACTTGAAGGTTTTCTTTTATGTTTTTCAAAATCTTCCTTCCCAGAATTATAGCCGGCTCCTTCCAGTTAAGTTTGAAATGTTTGTGATGAAGAGAAAATGTGATTTGTCTTTTCGTGATAATATTTGTTTTGCTTATAGAGCTAAGGTTTGCGACACATCTGGGGGTTTCGTGGGTCCTTAATCTTCTAGATTACAGATCAGAGAAGGTTAATTCGTAATGACTTGGATTCGATGGCATTTTTATTCCAATAGTTGGTGTTCTATTTGCAACAATTTGAAGCTTGAAACTAATGGATTATTTCGCCCGTCTCTACTTTTGATTTTTTAAACTAGTGTATAATTTATTTTTGTTTGAGTGTGAAAGATAATTTTTACAAGAAGTCAAATTGTAATATTGCTATCACCATGTAGTTTTTGAGTCAAACTCATTGACCTGTGTATATATATAATTTTGTTGGCAGTTTAGTAAATGATAAGCCAAGCTGAAATCTTGTCTTATAGTTGTTGAATAGAGTTGTTCTTATGTGTGAAATATAAAATAAAAGTAAGCAAGAGTCAACAATTAACTCTCATTTTGGGACATTCTTAAGAAATTCAACTAGAAGTTTAGTTTAGTTTTCAGAAAAATAAAATAATCTTAAAAAAAAAAGATTCTTGGAATATGACTTCATGTATTTTTGTTGTAAAATTAGCAATGTTTAAAATTCCATCCAAGCCTCATGATTCCTCTCATTATGCCTTAATCACACATTTAATTTTTTAAAATTCATAGGCCAAAAGCAACAGTACAACCTTATTTCTAATTTTCTCCACTTATTGCTTGTTCATATTAGGTGGGCTTGCTTTGGTTGTCTTTTAATCTTTGAGAATTTTAGGGATTTTGTGATATGGCCAATGGTGGAGTCTTAGAAAGTAATTTTTCATATGGGAAATGAGGAATAAACAAGCTAATACTACTATGCTTTTTGTTGTGCATTTTTTTAAAGATTTCTCTTTGTTCTTGATTTCATCCTTTGTTCTATGATGTTATGCATATATAGTTTCTTGATTGCATGATTTGTAGGAATGCGTCACAATGACTTCTTATTTTGGTTAATAGGAATTGATTGGAATTTTTCAAGTTTGGTTGTAATGATCATTAGTCCATTTACTTCTATATTATATTAATATATAAATTTTAGCCAATAAAGAAAATGATATTCAGATTTCTGGATTAAATCCATACCTCATACCAAAGATACAAATATAGATAAAATGATGAACACAAAGAAACTATAAATATGCTACTCCACTTGCATTATTTAAACTTTCTTTCACTGCCTTTGCCTAAATGTGCCTTATTTACACGTTGAATGCATATGCCCTTTAATAGAGGCTTAGAAAAGTTGGATTCCAAATATTTATATTGTAGTTGAAATGCATGTGCATAATATGGTCATAGTCTGTGTGGAAAACATTAGTAGGTGACAATGCTGAAAGGTTCCATATTAATCCAGTGGTTAGTTTGTCAACAATGATTAATGGGGATGCTTTGTAGAGATAATTCACATGGTAGAAATTATCTACTAACACTCCCCCCTAATTTCAACCACAAAGTATTTATCATCTATAATACTATTTTAGCTGCGGCATTCGAATTCTTTTTTTTTTGCATGTTGTCTTCTTTGTGATATTCATTCTTGACTATCCAAATCTTTTCTCTTGCGTAATGTCAAAATGTAGCTACCCAATTGTTGAGGAAATCCTTGAAAACTTGATTTAATTCTTCAAAACAAGAAACTTGAACTTCCTGTAAAATCACTTTCTATGGATGTCTCACAAGACAATGATTCAAATTTACTTGAACCATTTGTTATCTTCTTTGTACATTCAAATTTTGAGATTTTTTTCATTGGTTACACTTGAAAATTTGTACTTAAACAAACTTTTAATCATACTTATAATCTTCTACCAACTACATCAATAGCTCCCTACAATATCTATTTTTATGCAACCTACCATAGATTCATTCTTGCACTCTCTATTTCAATATGATTTATCACAATGATTCTTCAAACCACAAAAATTGCATGGATGTAGATTCCAACATTTAACTTCTATATGTCCTTTCCTATTACAATGTGAAATTTTTGTAGTCTTCATTCTTTCAATTGATTCACTTGAATCTAATATTTATCTTTCCATTGCCTCTAACATATCCAAGACCTTAACATTTTTTCCTAACTCTAGGCTCAATTGGATTCCTTATTCCTTGCTCGTGGTTTCCTAGTCCTTTACCATTGTATCTCATTCTTCTCATGATGTTTAAATCCACATTACAATCAGAATAACCAGGAACTTTTGCATTGTCAATACAATTTACATGTTCACCATTACATTCCTTTTAACAAATAATTTCAGCAAAATACTTAGTACTGGGATTGCAAGCATATGTGGTTGCAAGAAGAGTGAGTTTAACCATGGAGGAAACTCTATAATTAAATACATTCGAGCTAGAGTAGTCCTAGGATGGGTGAACTCCTAGGAAGTCCCGGTGCTTCACCTCTGTGAGAATCACCTAGATCCAACGAGGCCAGTCACTGAGATAAAAGGTGCTTAACCTCTATGAGCATTACCTATATCCAATGAGGCCAGTCACTGAGATAAAAGATGAAGATCTACCCAAATAGATATTGATGTATCAAATGTGGGTATGGATCAACAAATGAAAGTAGAAGAAATAGAAATTAACAAAGAGATATAAGGAGAATGGAAAGCATGTTGTCCCATAAGATAAATGTCCAAAAATAAGCTTCAAAAAATCTCCACAGCAATTACATTGCTTTACAAGGTGCAGAGTATCAATGTTCAAAAGCATTATCTTTACTTTCTCCCTTATTTACCAAGTGGGGCCCTTACATTTCATTCTTTGATAGGCTTGTCCCAATTTTGACACAACAGAAAGAATTACCTAAGGAGGTCATCATTTCCACAAGGAAGATGATAAAGAGGGTCAAGGAGTTGAATGGTTTCTTTTTGGGGAAAATGCAGTTGATAAACAATAAAATGAAGACCATTGCTAAGATGGAAAAATGGAATATCAACATACATGAATGTCTGAATAAAAACATTGAGATAAAGAAATTTGTGAAGGAAAAATTTAGGAGCTGCATATGATCAAAGCAAAATGGGTGCAAAAAAGACTACTATATTAAAGAATTTAACCCAACAATGGCCCATGAGGGAAATTATACATAGGACCAAATATTAAATGGAGAGCTAAGATGCTTATTACATAACTTAGGATGGGCTCCCATTATTTGACATGTGAAACAGGTAGATGGACAATACCTGATGAAGAATGAGAAAAGAGAATATGTATATTTTGTAACACGAATTGAGACCGAGCACCATTTCCTCATGGAATGTCCAGCAAAAAATGACATCTGTTACATCTATTGAGATATTCTAGTAAATGGCCAGTTAGATACTCTTTTTGAGGAAGAGTAGTTGGACAAGACATCAAACTCACTAGTCTATATTCACCCTGGAAGGGCAAACTTAGAGAAGCAGCTCCAAAAAGCCTTTTTTTTTTTTTGGCTTGCATGTGGGTTCCATAGGCTGCTTTGGCCTACCAACATTATTAAAAGCATTTATTCATTCATTCACAGGATAATAGGGCCCACACAAGCCACCTCAGCGCATTGACTTGGCAATTTGTTTACCTTGTCAAACAAATCCTGATACGTACATTTGTACTATGTCAAGTAGCATAAATATCCCATGTCCTTGTGGTCATTCATCGAACTCAAGTTTACTAGCAAGGGATTGGATGTTGTCATTCATCGAACTCAAGAGAAAAATCATCTGACTTGCCAAGTTGTGGTTGTAGTTTTCAAAATTTCTCAATCTCCTTTCATTTAAGCTTTCTCTATTTTCTTGGTCCTCCTGGCTATCATTACCTGTCTTATTCTTAATATTTTTCATCTGAGATACCCTTTCTCTAACTTCCTCCAGCTCATGGAAGAGCCATTTGATTGATCTGAAGTTGTCAATCATACTACTGGGGGCATTATTCAGAAGTTTCATTCCAGTCTCCCTTGCGTTGTCCAAGATGGCCAGGATAGCTGGGTCTATGAGCTCATTGAGCCTAGGTTGCTCCAGGTTGTCCACCAAGATCTGAGGGTTCATAGCTTTCCTAAAAATCCCCATAGTAGCAGTCCTCACATTGAAATTTTTCCAGGCCTTTATCCTATTTTTGACTTGCACTTCCCCCTCGTTCTCACCAGTGATGTCATTCGCTTTTCCCTCCGAAGGAGGCTGAGACTGGACAGGGGAGAGGGGAAGAGGCATAGCATCCGTCCTCTGATTTCTAGTCTCCTCAACTCTCACAACCTCCCTCTTCCGTTTTTTCCTAGGTTTCTCCTCTTCCACCTCCTCCTCCGACACTTTGTCAGAATCTTCCGTATCCATTTCCTCCTCCTCCTCAGCATAACCCTCTTTTGCTTGAGCTTGGTCGTGATCCCTAGGGCTTTTCCTGTTGGGAGTTGTAGCAGTAGACAGTTTCCTGGCTTGAACTTTTTTCTTCTTTCCTGAGGAAACATTCTCCTCCTCTGAACTAATGCTCTCAATGTCTTCAGAGTCAGAAAAAGAGCTAGAGCTGCCTTCGTCAACATCCTCAACATGAGGAGGGTTCTTGCATATAGACTGAGCTTTGAAATGCTCATGGATGAGGAGCAATAATCCCTTATGCAAAGCAGGGTTAACAGTGGCTTTCTTCTTGAAACTAGAGATTTCCTTGTTTATAGAAGTGAGAAGGTAAAAGGGAATGGAAATTCTTTTCTTATGGCGAAAATGATTTAAAATCACAAAATGGTGAGTTCTGACCCGATCAAACCTAGGGTCCAAGGTAACATAATCAATGAGGGCATATAAAACATACCTCTAGATCTTCTTTATAGTCTCCGTCACATAGAAAGACTCTTTCTTTTCCAGCTTGTTCATCTCTGCAGAATTTTTCACGAACTCCTTGACTGCATTGGACGATAGTTTCTTGTCCCTGTAGAATTTGAATCCCTCCATAGGGATACCAGTGACCTCCGCAACCACCTCCTCTGTGATTTGGAAATAAACCCCGTGCACCTTGAGCTTGTCGTTGTTCCACGAGTTCACCATGTTGTTGGTGACCTCAGGGTCAAAACCATGGAGTTTCTTGAAAAAATTTGCAACTCCACCCTTTTCTAGTTTTTTCTAGACTTTGCCCATATTCTTCAACTTCTCCACTTCACCCACCGGCTCCTTTCTACTCCGTTCTCCAGTCATGACGTCCATTTTTTCTTCAACAATTCTCATGAGCCCCAATCTCTGCAAATTTTTTTCAACCAAGATTTTGGCTCTATTTCTATAATTGGGTTCGTGATCGTTCGCCTCTCTGACACAATAGCGAGTGAAAATGATAATGATCCTGCAAACGTGTCAAAAAGATAGAGAAAATCCCTTGAGATTACGAAAACCAAGAAACATATTATTTCTCGTACCAACATCCATTCTTTCTTTATTAAACATGATTACAGTTAGATTGACCCATACTTCCGCGTAGTTTCTCCAGCTCGATTAATGACTTGGCCTCCATCGAAATATCTTTTCCGGAATGCTAGATCATCTCTTTGTCTGCTCCCACCCCTTTGTTAGCGAACCAATCAGCAACTGGGTTTGCCTCTCTAAACGCATGAGTGACGTGGACCTTCTCAAATTTTGTAAGGGTGGCACGTGTCTCATCAATTATATTTGCAATCGACCACGAGGGAGGGGAGATACCATTAATATTGTTAATTATGTTTTTGGAGTCCCCTTCAAGCCAAAGTTTGGAAACTCTAGCTTCAAAAGCCAGCTTTACCACACTGCACGTGGCTCTGGCTTTAGCCAAATGGTTGGTCTGGGTTCCAAGCGGGAGAGCAAAGGCCGCAATCCCCTCCCCAAAACTGTTTCTTATAATTCCACTGCTTCCAGAGGGGCCAAGGTTGCCCTTAGAAGCGCCATCGAAGTTGGCTTTTGACCATCCTTCTGGGGGTAGAATCCATCTGGCATCCTGTCTTTTGGGATCTCTGTCTTTTTCTTTAACCGTCTTCCTGTCCCCTATATCAACTTCCCCCTCCTTCATCACTTGAAGGTTTTCTTTTATGTTTTTCAAAATCTTCCTTCCCAGAATTATAGCCGGCTCCTTCCAGTTAAGTTTGAAATGTTTGTGATGAAGAGAAAATGTGATTTGTCTTTTCGTGATAATATTTGTTTTGCTTATAGAGCTAAGGTTTGCGACACATCTGGGGGTTTCGTGGGTCCTTAATCTTCTAGATTACAGATCAGAGAAGGTTAATTCGTAATGACTTGGATTCGATGGCATTTTTATTCCAATAGTTGGTGTTCTATTTGCAACAATTTGAAGCTTGAAACTAATGGATTATTTCGCCCGTCTCTACTTTTGATTTTTTAAACTAGTGTATAATTTATTTTTGTTTGAGTGTGAAAGATAATTTTTACAAGAAGTCAAATTGTAATATTGCTATCACCATGTAGTTTTTGAGTCAAACTCATTGACCTGTGTATATATATAATTTTGTTGGCAGTTTAGTAAATGATAAGCCAAGCTGAAATCTTGTCTTATAGTTGTTGAATAGAGTTGTTCTTATGTGTGAAATATAAAATAAAAGTAAGCAAGAGTCAACAATTAACTCTCATTTTGGGACATTCTTAAGAAATTCAACTAGAAGTTTAGTTTAGTTTTCAGAAAAATAAAATAATCTTAAAAAAAAAAGATTCTTGGAATATGACTTCATGTATTTTTGTTGTAAAATTAGCAATGTTTAAAATTCCATCCAAGCCTCATGATTCCTCTCATTATGCCTTAATCACACATTTAATTTTTTAAAATTCATAGGCCAAAAGCAACAGTACAACCTTATTTCTAATTTTCTCCACTTATTGCTTGTTCATATTAGGTGGGCTTGCTTTGGTTGTCTTTTAATCTTTGAGAATTTTAGGGATTCTGTGATATGGCCAATGGTGGAGTCTTAGAAAGTAATTTTTCATATGGGAAATGAGGAATAAACAAGCTAATACTACTATGCTTTTTGTTGTGCATTTTTTTAAAGATTTCTCTTTGTTCTTGATTTCATCCTTTGTTCTATGATGTTATGCATATATAGTTTCTTGATTGCATGATTTGTAGGAATGCGTCACAATGACTTCTTATTTTGGTTAATAGGAATTGATTGGAATTTTTCAAGTTTGGTTGTAATGATCATTAGTCCATTTACTTCTATATTATATTAATATATAAATTTTAGCCAATAAAGAAAATGATATTCAGATTTCTGGATTAAATCCATACCTCATACCAAAGATACAAATATAGATAAAATGATGAACACAAAGAAACTATAAATATGCTACTCCACTTGCATTATTTAAACTTTCTTTCACTGCCTTTGCCTAAATGTGCCTTATTTACACGTTGAATGCATATGCCCTTTAATAGAGGCTTAGAAAAGTTGGATTCCAAATATTTATATTGTAGTTGAAATGCATGTGCATAATATGGTCATAGTCTGTGTGGAAAACATTAGTAGGTGACAATGCTGAAAGGTTCCATATTAATCCAGTGGTTAGAGTGTCAACAATGATTAATGGGGATGCTTTGTAGAGATAATTCACATGGTAGAAATTATCTACTAACACTCCCCCCTAATTTCAACCACAAAGTATTTATCATCTATAATACTATTTTAGCTGCGGCATTCGAATTCTTTTTTTTTTGCATGTTGTCTTCTTTGTGATATTCATTCTTGACTATCCAAATCTTTTCTCTTGCGTAATGTCAAAATGTAGCTACCCAATTGTTGAGGAAATCCTTGAAAACTTGATTTAATTCTTCAAAACAAGAAACTTGAACTTCCTGTAAAATCACTTTCTATGGATGTCTCACAAGACAATGATTCAAATTTACTTGAACCATTTGTTATCTTCTTTGTACATTCAAATTTTGAGATTTTTTTCATTGGTTACACTTGAAAATTTGTACTTAAACAAACTTTTAATCATACTTATAATCTTCTACCAACTACATCAATAGCTCCCTACAATATCTATTTTTATGCAACCTACCATAGATTCATTCTTGCACTCTCTATTTCAATATGATTTATCACAATGATTCTTCAAACCACAAAAATTGCATGGATGTAGATTCCAACATTTAACTTCTATATGTCCTTTCCTATTACAATGTGAAATTTTTGTAGTCTTCATTCTTTCAATTGATTCACTTGAATCTAATATTTATCTTTCCATTGCCTCTAACATATCCAAGACCTTAACATTTTTTCCTAACTCTAGGCTCAATTGGATTCCTTATTCCTTGCTCGTGGTTTCCTAGTCCTTTACCATTGTATCTCATTCTTCTCATGATGTTTAAATCCACATTACAATCAGAATAACCAGGAACTTTTGCATTGTCAATACAATTTACATGTTCACCATTACATTCCTTTTAACAAATAATTTCAGCAAAATACTTAGTACTGGGATTGCAAGCATATGTGGTTGCAAGAAGAGTGAGTTTAACCATGGAGGAAACTCTATAATTAAATACATTCGAGCTAGAGTAGTCCTAGGATGGGTGAACTCCTAGGAAGTCCCGGTGCTTCACCTCTGTGAGAATCACCTAGATCCAACGAGGCCAGTCACTGAGATAAAAGGTGCTTAACCTCTATGAGCATTACCTATATCCAATGAGGCCAGTCACTGAGATAAAAGATGAAGATCTACCCAAATAGATATTGATGTATCAAATGTGGGTATGGATCAACAAATGAAAGTAGAAGAAATAGAAATTAACAAAGAGATATAAGGAGAATGGAAAGCATGTTGTCCCATAAGATAAATGTCCAAAAATAAGCTTCAAAAAATCTCCACAGCAATTACATTGCTTTACAAGGTGCAGAGTATCAATGTTCAAAAGCATTATCTTTACTTTCTCCCTTATTTACCAAGTGGGGCCCTTACATTTCATTCTTTGATAGGCTTGTCCCAATTTTGACACAACAGAAAGAATTACCTAAGGAGGTCATCATTTCCACAAGGAAGATGATAAAGAGGGTCAAGGAGTTGAATGGTTTCTTTTTGGGGAAAATGCAGTTGATAAACAATAAAATGAAGACCATTGCTAAGATGGAAAAATGGAATATCAACATACATGAATGTCTGAATAAAAACATTGAGATAAAGAAATTTGTGAAGGAAAAATTTAGGAGCTGCATATGATCAAAGCAAAATGGGTGCAAAAAAGACTACTATATTAAAGAATTTAACCCAACAATGGCCCATGAGGGAAATTATACATAGGACCAAATATTAAATGGAGAGCTAAGATGCTTATTACATAACTTAGGATGGGCTCCCATTATTTGACATGTGAAACAGGTAGATGGACAATACCTGATGAAGAATGAGAAAAGAGAATATGTATATTTTGTAACACGAATTGAGACCGAGCACCATTTCCTCATGGAATGTCCAGCAAAAAATGACATCTGTTACATCTATTGAGATATTCTAGTAAATGGCCAGTTAGATACTCTTTTTGAGGAAGAGTAGTTGGACAAGACATCAAACTCACTAGTCTATATTCACCCTGGAAGGGCAAACTTAGAGAAGCAGCTCCAAAAAGCCTTTTTTTTTTTTTGGCTTGCATGTGGGTTCCATAGGCTGCTTTGGCCTACCAACATTATTAAAAGCATTTATTCATTCATTCACAGGATAATAGGGCCCACACAAGCCACCTCAGCGCATTGACTTGGCAATTTGTTTACCTTGTCAAACAAATCCTGATACGTACATTTGTACTATGTCAAGTAGCATAAATATAAAAATATGAATATTTTCTATTTTTAAAAAGTTACAAGTCAGAAGTATGTAGCTTTTGAAGCAAACAAAGAATTGACCAAAATAAAGACAATTAAATGGGATCAACACCCCAGATTCGCAAGTAGATCAACAAGTTTATTCCCCTCCCGCAGGGTATGAGAGATTGTAAAATTAACAAATGAGTCCATGAGCTACCAGCTATGATCCATAATGTATGATATTTTCCAATTTAGTACGCTCTTATTGAGGCAAGCATTAATTATGATCATTGAATCACCCTCAATGTGCACATTCGTATACTCGCTCTTCTTAGCCAGGACTAACCTAGCCAATAATGCTTGGGCCTCTATTACATTATTAGTTTCGAGAGTAATGGGGTTAGCCTTTATGGCTATCAATTTTCCTTCGTGATCCCTCATGCATACTTCAATCCCGAATTTACCTATATTCCCACGTGAGGATCCATCAAAATTCATTTTATAGAATCCATGAGCAGGAGGGGCCCATTTAACTAGAATTCTATCTACTAGTTGCCTACTCTTAGGTTGATGAACTGTTCTCATTGGGACAACAATGCCTTTCCAAACTCTCATCATTTTATCATCCCAGACTGAGAAGTGATAATTGCATTTTCCTTTAACTAGATTTGCATTCACCGACTCCATAATATTGACCTCAAGATGCTCTAACACATAAGTGAGAGATGAATTTTCTTGTCTGAAAATATGTTTAGTTCTGTCCCATCAAAATACCCAAATCACAGTTGTGAGGATACATTTCCAAAGACAATGAAATAAAGATTTAGAAAATAGTAGTAGTGATTGAAACAAATCCCATATATTATTAGGAAGAGGCATAGGGTAATTGAGTTTGGAGAGAACAAACGACCAACAGTCTAGGGGAAAAAGGCACCTCAAGAGTAGATGATCAATTGTCTCAAATTCATCATGGAAAAGCACACATTTAAAAGGTTGTGCAATCTGAAGAATAGTCAATCTATCACTTGTTAGAATATGATTTCTTAAAGCTAACCAAGTAAAACAACTTGCCTTTGGTAATACCATGTTGTTCCAACAGAGGGAGAAAACTTTGCAAACTAGTTTCTTGTAGACTATACTCATAAGAATTGAGTAACCATCCTTAATAGTGTACTTGTTGCTTTTCGCCAGTGCCCATAAGAGTGAATCCTCCCTATTAGACAAGAATACTTCTCGATCTGAAAAAATTCATTATAAACACTTCCTTTGTGTTACATCTATGGGCAGCTCAGAAGGGTTTTTCCATATAACATTGCCTATAAGAATTTCAATTGCTTCAACATAATTAATTAGCATGTTTCCCCAAGTGTTTGTAGAAATATTCATTATGTCCTTGAAGATTGGTGTGAGGGCTAGTGGTGGTTTTCTATTCCATGAGTCTACCCAAAACAAAACTTGAGATCCATTATGGACTTGCCAAGTAATGAAGTATAAGACTAAATCACAAGATGACATCATAAAATTCCATATTGTGGAGCCTTTGGGAGGGTTAAGGGCTATAAAAACATTTGTGGGATCACCATTACCCAAATATTTCTACTGAATTAAATTTGACACCACTTATTGTTTGACTTTGTATACATTTGCCACACTAATTTACCCCCAAATGCTTTATTCTTTTTACTCAATTCTTGGATCCCTGCTCCTCTGGTGGCCTTGGATCTTGCCATTTCTTGTAAGGATATAAGAGGTATCTTTTTTTTCTCTAAGAGATTACCTTTCTAAAGAAATTCTCTGATGAGTTTCTCAATTTGATGTATCACCATGGCCGAGGCTTTAAGAATGGCCAAATAATAATTGGGAATAGCTAATAAAACTATTTTGATCAATAAAATTCTACCAGATAGTGATAACCACCTAGGTTTCCATGTTTAGATCTTACAATTAATTCTATCAATAAAAGCTGACTAATATTTAGACTTGTTCGCCCCACAAAGAAATGGATGCCCAAATATGTTGACGGTAGTTGGTCCACTAGAAAACCAGAAATATCTACAACTTTGCTAGCAAGAGATACCTTCATGTGAAGATAATATATTTTTGATTTATGAGCATTCACCTTTTGACCAGACATTGAGGTGTACATATCTAACATTCTCCTGACTTGTCTCGCTTCTTGAATGGTGGCATTTTCAAACAACAAAGTGTCATCAACAAATAATGAGTGTGTCACGGAAATGTCAGTCCCTTGAATTCGAGCTCCAAGACATAATGTCCTCTCTTGTTGAACCTTTATTGTTCTACTAAGAGCTTCAACCATGATAATAAAAAGAATTAGGAAAGAGGGTCCCCTTGTCTAGTCCCTTGTGAAGAAGAAAAAAAGCCAGTTGAAACCCCATTTATAATGACTAAAAACCAGGTCCCCAATATACATGTCTTCACCCATTTACACCACTTTTTAGAGAAGCCAAAATTTTCCAAAACTATAAGTAAAAATTCCCAATTTACTCTATCATATGCCTTCGACATATCCAACTTTATGAAAAAATCTACCAACTAACTATGATGGATAGTCTATAGAATCTCATGTGTGACTAATACACCTTCCAGTGTTTCTCTCCCACGTACAAAGCCCCTTTGCTCTAATGATATGATATTGGGAATGAGATGTTGCAATCTTAAGTATATAGCCTTTGTAAATATTTTGTAGATTGTATTACAAAGGGAGATTGGGAAAAAATCAGTAAAAGTTTTATTATCCTTGAGCTTAGGGATAACTACAATATTGGTTGTATTAAAATTCCTCAGCATAGCTTTACGTTTCCTGGCTTCTTCTGCTGCTAACAGTAAATCCCATGAAAGTACATCCCAACATTTTTGGAAGAACAAAGCTGTAAACCCATCAGGACCTAGGGCCTTATTCGAAGGGAAAGAGAAAACAACATGTTTTAGTTCATCTATTGTGAATGGAGCCATTAACTTTTCATTATCTTGTTCAGAGATGAAGTGTGGAATATTATCTAGAAGTTCATCCGTGTGAGATTGATTCAGAATAGAAGGTGATGGGGGGTTCAATAGCTCTTTAAAATATCTAATATCCTCAAATTGGATTCCAATTAGATCTAAAATGAGATTACCTAATTCAACTTCATGAATAGAAAAAATAGTGTTAGTTGCTTGCTTTTGTTTGGCAGAAGCATGAAAGAACTTTGTATTCTTATCTCCATCCTTGAGCCATAATTCCCAAGACTTCTACCTCTAATACACTTCCTCCCTCTTGCAACGCTCTTCTGATTCATATTTTAACTCTTTTTGTAGCATAAAAGAGTTATTGTCTAATCCATGCTGAATAATACACGCATTGATCTCTTGTAACTTAGTTTTGACCCAATCTTTCTCATGAAAAATGGAAAGCATGTTGTCCCATAAGATAAATGTCCAAAAATAAGCTTCAAAAAATCTCCACAGCAGTTACATTGCTTTACAAGGTGTAGAGTATCAATGTTCAAAAGCATTATCTTTACTTTCTCCCTTATTTATAAAGTGGGGCCCTTACATTTCATTCTTTGATAGGCTTGTCCCAATTTTGACACAACAGAAAGAACTACCTAAGGAGGTCATCATTTCCACAAGGAAGATGATAAAGAGGGTCAAGGAGTTGAATGGTTTCTTTTTAGGGAAAATGTAGTTGATAAACAATAAGATGAAGACCATTGCTAAGATGGACAAATGGAATATCAACATACATGAATGTTTGAATAACAACACTGAGATAAAGAAATTTGTGAAGGAAAAATTCAGGAGCTGCATATGGTCAAAGCAAAATGGGTGCAAAAAAGACCACTATATTAAAGAATTTAATGCAACAATGGCCCATGAGGAGAAAGTATACATAGCAGCAAATATCAAATGGAGAGCTAAGATGCTTATTGCATAACTTAGGATGGGCTCCCATTATTTGACATGTGAAACAGGTAGATGGACAATACCTGATGAAGAATGGGAAGAGACAATATGTATATTTTGTAACACGAAGAGGTTGAGACTGAGCAACATTTCCTCATGGAATGTCTAGCAAACAATGACATCTGTTACATCTATCAAGATATTCTAGTAAATGGCAAGTGAGATACTCTTTTTGAGGAAGAGTAGTTGGACAAGACATCAAATTTACTGGTCTATATTCACCGTGGAAGGGCACACTTAGAGAAGCAACTCCAAAAAGCCTTTTTTTTTGGCTTGCATGTGGGTCCCATAGGCTGCTTTGGCCTGCCGACATTATTAAAAGCATTTATTCATTCATTCACAGGATAATAGGGCCCACAGAAGCCACCTTGGTGCATTGACTTGGCAATTTGTTTACCCTATCAAAAAAATCCCAATACGTACATTTGGACTATGTCAAGTAGCATAAATATAAAAATATGAATATTTTCTATTTTTTAAAAGTTACAAGTTGGAAGTATGCAGGTTTTGAAGAAAACAAAGAATTGACCAAAATAAAGACACTTAAATGGGATCAACACCCTAGATTCACAAGTAGATCAGCAAGTTGATTCCCCTCCCGTAGGGTATAAGAGATTGTACAATTAACAATGAGTCCACGAGCTACTAGATATGGTCCACAATGTATGATATCTGCCAATTTAGTACGCTCTTATTGAGGCAAGCATTAATTATGATCATTGAATCACCCTCAGTGTGCACATTCATATACCAGCCCTTCTTAGCCAAGACTAACCTAGCCAATCATGCTTAGGCCTCTATTACATTATTAGTTTTGGGAGTAATGGGGTTAGCCTTTATGGTTTTCAATTGTCCTTCATGATCCCTCATGCATACTTCAATCCCAGATTTACCTATATTCACAAGTGAGGATCCATCAAAATTGATTTTATAGAATCCATGAGCAGGAGGGGCCCATTTAACTAGAGTTCTATCTATCGGTTTGCTACTCTTAGGTTGAGAAACTATTCTCATTGGGACAAAAATGCCTTTCCAAACTCTCATTATTTTATCATCCCAGATAGAGAAGTAATAATTGCATTTGCTATTAACTAGATTTGCATTCACTGACTCCATAATATTGACCTAAAGATGCTCTAACATGTAAGTAAGCGATGAATTTTCTTGTCTAAAAATATATATTTTTCTCTCCCACCAAATTGCCCAAATAACAATTGTCGGGATACATTTCCAAAGACAATGAAATAAAGATTTAGAAAATAGAAGTAGGAGTGACTGAAGCGAGTCCCATATGTTATTAGGAAGAGGCATAGGGTAATTGAGTTTGGAGAGAACAAACGACCAACAATCTAGGGGAAAAAGGTACCTCAAGAGTAGATGATCAATTGTCTCAAATTCATCATGGAAAAGCACACATTTAAAAGGTTGTGCAATCTGAAGAATAGTCAATCTATCACTTGTTAGAATTCAATTTCTTAAAGCTAATCATGTAAAACAACTTGCCTTTGGTAATACTATGTTGTTCTAGCAGAGGGAGAAAAGTTTGCAAACTGGTTTCTTGTAGACTATACTCATAAGAATTGAGTAACCATCCTTAATAGTGTACTTGTCGCTTCTCGCCAATGCCCATAAGAGTGAATCCTCCCTATTAGACAAGAATACTTCTCAATCTAAAAAAAATTGTTGTAAACACTTCCTTTGTGTTACATCTATGGGAAGCTCAGAAGGGTTTTTCCATATAATGTTGCCTGCAAGAATTTCAATTGCTTCAACATAATTAATTAGTTTGTTTCCCCAAGTGTTTGTAGAAATATTCATTATATCCTTGAACATTGGTGTGAGGGCTAGTGGTGGTTTTGTATTCCATGAGTCTACCCAAAAAAAAACTTGAGATCCATTGTGGACTTCTCAAGTAATGAAGTCTAAGACTAAATCACGAGATGACATCATAAAATTCCATATCGTGGAGCCTTTGGGAGGGTTAAGGGCTATAAAAAAATCTGTGGGATCACCATTATCCAAATATTTCAACTACATTATTTGTCACCACTATTGTTTGACTTTGTATACATTTGCCACACTAATTTACCCCCAAATGCTTTATTCTTTTTACTCAATTCTTGGATCCCTGCTCCTCTGGTGGCCTTGGATCTTGCCATTTCTTGTAAGGATATAAGAGGTATCTTTTTTTTCTCTAAGAGATTACCTTTCTAAAGAAATTCTCTGATGAGTTTCTCAATTTGATGTATCACCATGGCCGAGGCTTTAAGAATGGCCAAATAATAATTGGGAATAGCTAATAAAACTATTTTGATCAATAAAATTCTACCAGATAGTGATAACCACCTAGGTTTCCATGTTTAGATCTTGCCCTTAATTCTATCAATAAAAACTGACTAATAGTTAGACTTGTTTGTCGCACAAAGAAAGTGATGCCCAAATATGCTGACAGTAGTTGGTCCACTAAAAAACCCAAAAAAGCTACAACTCTACTAGCAAGAGATACCTTCATGTGAAGATAATATATTTTTGATTTATGAGCATTTACCTTTTGACCAGACATTGAGGTGTACATATCTAACATTCTTCTGACTTGTCTCACTTCTTGAATGGTGGCATTTCCAAACAACAAGGTGTCATCAACAAATAATGAGTGTGTCACGGAAATGCCAATCCCTTGAATTTGAGCTCCAAGCCATAATGTCCTCTCTTGTTGAACCTTTATTGTTCTACTAAGAGCTTCAACCATGATAATTAAAAGAATCAGGAAAGAGGGTCCCCTTTTCTAATCCCTTGTGAAGATGCAAAAAAGCTAGCTGAAACTCCATTTATAATGACTAAAAACCAGGCCCTTGATATACATGTCTTCACCTATTTACACCACTTTTTAGAGAAGCCAAACTTTTCCAAAACTGTAAGTAAAAATTCCCAATTTACTCTATCATATGCCTTCAACATATCCAACTTTACAACAAAATATGCCGACTGACTAAGATGGATAGTGTGTAGAACCTCATGTGTGACTAATACACCTTCCATTGTTTCTCTCCTAGGTACAAAGCCCCTTTTCTCTAATGATATGATATTGGGAATGAGATGTTGCAATCTTAAGTATATAGCCTTTGTAAATATTTTATAGATTGTATTACAAAGGGAGATTGGGCAAAAATCAGTAAAAGTTTTAGTATTCTTGAGCTTAGGGATAACTGGGTATATGCACCGAGTTGTGGTTTTTTTTTTTTGCATTTTTGAATAGCGTGTGCGTGCTATAGCACGTACGCACTATAGCGTGTACACACTATGGCTTAGGTAACCCAAGCCATAGCATGTACACGCTTTAAAAAAAGTAAAATTTTATAAATGGGCTACATACCCGCGACCCATTTATTTTATCTTAGTTTTTTAGCTTCTTCCAACAGTAGTGCGTACACGATTTGCATAAAACAACACTTTTCACCACCCGCCTTGCCGATATGCCTCCTCGCTAGCAAAATTTGAGATCACAAGCATGCCCACGCCCACGCCATATGTGATCTAAACTTCATTTTGCATTGTTTGATATGTTTTTCATATTGTTTTGTAGGTTTTTTATATTGTTTTGTAGGGTTTTTTCAATTTTTATTTAGATTTTCTTATTTATTTAGATTTCAATTGAGTTTTTATCAGGAAATCTCAATAATCAACTAGAAAATCCACAAGAACCTCAAAACCCTCAAGAACCTCAAAACCAAAACCTTCCCCAAGAAGAACAACAAATTCTGCAACCTGAACCAATTGCAAGACCTCTGCCTGGCACACAAGAAAATATAATAAATGAAATAGAAAGAGGCAAAATTGAATTAGAAGGACTCATTGGTTGGTTGAAAGAATTTGAACAGACCAATCCAATGAGGGCTCAATTGGCATCATCCCTTGAATCCATTAAGACCCAGATAGCCTTAGTTAGTGGTTAGTTAGATATTTGGCAAGTTAAGAGGGATGAACAGAAAAGATTTTATGCAAATAAATTGTCATATGAAGACGTTAAAAAAAAGAAATACCAAAAGGTTGAATATGTGCATTATTTAGAAAACCCAGTGAACAAAATACTGTTCATACATTGGTGCATACACGATGCTATTAGAAATAATTTTTGGGATAGATGGTGGATGGTTTTTGATGTCCCTCCTTGCAACAATCATGCGGTCCCCATGTATTTTTTGAAGAAATTGTATTCTGAGTTTGTCCTTGGGGAGATCTCTAATTATTTTGATATATTAGATTCCCAGGGTAGAGGTGGGGGGTCATCATTTGAGAGGCCGAGAGAATGTCGTGACCCTAATGTAGTTAGGGCACCTGTGGTCAAGCCATAATGCGAGCATGTGACTATTCCTTCAATTGTGAAGGAACATGTAGAGGCCAATCCTCTAGGGACCATTAATGCTTTGATGCAAACCCTCATACATTCCACGAGCCCATTAGTTGAGGGTGAGCCTTTTGCGCGTCACAGTCACATGTGCACTTCATGCGGATCCTTATGCACATTTGGCACTCATGCTAGAGATGGTGAGCATGATGGGCTCATCACTGATCAGTTCCTAAATGAAACATTTGGCATTGACACACAGGTAAATTACAATTATAATTTACTAATTTGATCACATTTCATATGTATAGTGAATGATTAATTAATTAGCATCTATTGACATTGTTCAAAATTCATGGTCAGAGTGTTGGCAGGCCTAGTAGCGATCCTCCAGCCCCATTTTTTGTCCTGTCCATGAGTCTAGAGGCATGTATAAATTTCATCATTTAAATTAATAAATATATTTATTAAGTAATCATATTAAGGATTGACCAAAAAAATTATGCATGTGCATCAGTTCTCTATAGGACTGTCAACATTTATTACGAACTCAAAGTATAGACATCATACTAGCTATGTACAGGTACATTTGTTTCATGTTAATTTAATTCATTTGATTATATTTGTTTCATGTTTCATATTACATGTAACATTTATTGTATGACATGCAACTCATGACGTTGGACACTCGTCCTCATCTCCGATAGTCCATCGATTGTGAAGTGGCCGCAGCTATGGCTAGCTCACAGCCATTGACTAAGGTATGAAAGAATTTTCTTGGTTTTAGTTGTTGTTTACAATAGTTAGTATCAAAATTTCTAATGTTATTTATAAGTGATTATATTGATTGAATTGTTGTAGGGTCTGATCACCCTTGATTGTCCACAAGCCTTCATGGTGGACTTACAAAGCGACTATTTGTTGGCAGTAAGAAAATAATTAATTTTGTGTGTATATATATTTGATTTCAACATATAATAAATATTGATTCATATCTACTTTGTTTGTATCAACTTGAGTTAGAGAAGAGCCTCAACAAGAGGACGAGCGAGTGTGTCAGGAGGACCCCATCATCTCCACCGTCTCCCTCCACACGACGATAGAAGACCTCGAGAGATTTGTTTCCTTCCCCTTGTGGAAAGGAAAAGATATAGTTGATAGACATGTATATATATAGGCATCAGTGGACATATTCGATACACATTTGATGTATATATGACATTTTATATTTGATGTATGATATTTATTTGATGTATGACATTATTCGACTTATGACATTATTGGTTAATATATGATATGTTTGTTTATATACTACATTATTGGTTATCATTTATATTATATGTTTTTTCATATATGACATTAAATTATATATGTTTGCATATGACATTAAATTAAATATGTGCATGTATGACATTAAATTAGATATGTTCATGTATGACATTAAATTCAATACCTAATCTGTTCGAAACTTTGATAAAATATTGATTAACAATAAACTTTATCACTGTTTAAGCATAAGTTAATCATTTCCAATATGTCATCCTCATATGATTTATGATCTTGTTCATGTTTAAAGTTTTCCTTCTCTGTCATTTGTTTATCAAGTTTAATTCAATACCTAATTAGTTTGAATTTTTGATACAATATTGATTTGCAATAAACTTTATTATTCAAGATCGATCTCACAAAGTTTGAGAGGCACTGTTTGATAGCTTGACTTGTTTTCGAGGTAGTCAAAAAAGGATCAAATGCCTTGGAAAGAAGTCCATTACTGTAATATACCTAACACTTCCCTTAACAAAAATAATATCTACTACCAGTTTATTCCAAATCAAAGCAATCGAATTCAAAATACACTGAGCATTAGATAAAACAACTGATAATATAATACAGGCCCCAATAAGCATAGTAACAATGCAAGATCTATAATGGTATTACCTACAAATCAACATTGCACCAATCCTACCATTTATAGTATTAACCCAATGCACAAAGTGATATTATAACTATGCTCCTACCTTCTATTTCACCCATATATTTTGTGTCTTAAGTTTTCTGTCAGGATTAGTGGTATGGAAAATACCTTGGGAGGGATCACTAGATTGCAAGAGTTGTGTTATCTTGTGTTATCCAAGGTCAAATTCTTCAACTACACCAACTTTGTATTCATACAAACAATAATCAACCATGCAAGTGTCCTAGATTAATGTGTAGATTAGATTCATTTTAGTACAATGCAATGGTTATAAATGATTCTTTCTATGTAAAAAAATTGTAAATTTAATTATTTAGGTTAATCTTAAATATTATAAAATCAATATATTATATTACCAACATATAAAAAATTATTGCACAAACATGCATTGAGTCAACTCTAAAATTTCTATGAGAGAAGAGTATTAATCAAGAATTTAAATATTTAAAAAAGTTTAGAATTGGACTATGTAAGATTTCCCTTGCATGTCATAGAAAGGACTCAAGATGGGGGATGATGCAGAGTAAGCACAAGGAAGCACCAAACAAATCAACTTACTACCCAAATTCTCCTAACTCCACAAGGACTAAAAAAGGGTTATGACTCACTTCCAAATGAATACAACATAGATAATACAACTTTCCAATAGGTTACAAACTCCACTCACCCAAGGGAGACAAGAATTTGACTTCACCTTATTGGATCAGCAATGACCTTCTTCCGATAGGATAACAAAGTGGGTTTTGATTTTCCAAGACCTCCCAACACCAAAAGTGGAAAATCAGTGGGTCTATTCATGGACCTCCTGCTAGTTGGTCACCTAAATGAGAACCTTGAAATTTATTAGGAACTCCATGAAAGAAATCAGTAGCTTGAGAAGCTCTCCATTTGTTAGTTGAATTAAAACCATGGATTGTAGATGGCTGGCCTTCATTGTACATATCAATTTTATAGATATATAATGAAATAAATAGTGTATTCATCTAAGCATAGAAATATTGTTACATAAGAAGAAGATCAAGTTTTACAATTGCTAATAATCATTAATGTATGCACATACACTTAAACCTAAAAAGGATGACCTAAAGAAGACAAATTAAGTATGAATTCGATACAAAATCAATAAGAGAGTTCTAACATGATATCTTCAATATTTTTTGAATTAGAGAAAACTAAGTATTAATATGATGATCTCTATGAATCTATATCACCATCTAGATGTCTTTCTGTGTCTCCCTAACTCTCTCTATTTTATCTCACATTCATCCTTTTCTTATATCTCTATTCATTTATCACTATCTTTTTATTTCCTTTAATCTTCATGTCTACCTACACCTTCTTTTGTTTCCCTCTATCTCTATGCATCTTTCCTTCTCTCCCACTCTCCTTCTCCCTTTATAATTATATTTCCCTACTCTATCTCTATCTCTCTATATAATTTTTTTTCATATCTCTCTATCCTTGTATCTCACTCTCTCTTATTCCCCCCCCCTCTTTATATTCCTATTTTTTCCATATCTATGTAGCCATCTATCCTCTTTATCTCCCCCTCACTAATGTAGAGATGTTGAGCAAGAAGCGAGGTTTAAGCACTTTCTTCTTCCTAATCTACCAAACTAAACTTGTGCCCTTCCTAATATCTTACTCCTTTAGGATATCATTTTTGTGGCCTATCCAAAGTGATAGGGTCATTTGTGAACTCCTCCAAGGTGAGTACTTCTCCAATCAAGATCTTGCACCTTTTTGTTTTAGGGACACTAGCCCTAGTCCAAGCCAATAATTGTAACCATTCACCAATGGCTTCACCAACCCCAAGTTTATATTGGGACACCTTCCTTATGTTTAACTAATCAAGAATCAACTCTTGGTTTAACCCTCCAATTTTCATATAGTACAAAATGTTGACTATCATAGAATTCCTTATAGGTCTCCTACTCTAATTTTCTAGACTTAAATTCCTCTTAGGTTGAAATCTAACTATTCTATGGGTAGATTCAGACACCCTTTTGGAATTTATTTAAGACGCCAAAGCCTAGATTCCCAATTCCATTCCTGTGGCACCTAACCCATGTAAAGTACATAGACCTAATAAGGTCACACTAGGTTTGGTTTTCAAAGTAATTAATAGATAATTGGTGCATGGCCTCAGACCTCCTCTAGTAACCAAAAATAACTCAAATCCACCATTAAACTACACCCATCAATTCAATTCAACATTTTAAAATCTTTTTGGTCTCAATCCTACCTGAATACACTAAGCTATTCAACTTAGGAACTAATGCAAACATGGTTTTTCCATCGAGACACTTCCTAAGCTCTAGGAATCTATAATTATACCCTCCTTACTCAAATTTTCTAGAATCTTAGAGAATTCCAATGGTTCAAATACAAGTTAGGGCTTCATTTGTGGAATGAGCTCTTAATAAGCCTTTTCCTAGATTGTTTCTAAAAAACTTGCCTTAAACACTTTAAATCAAAACTAAACTATCTCAAACCAATTTAAAATACCACAATAACAGAAAAGATCTTCAAAAAATCAACTTAGTTTGTAAGAATCACCACAAATATGATCACACAACTAAAACCATACTCCCTAAGACCAAATAACTTAAGTCCCTTTAGTTAGGAGTTCTTCTAAATTGAAAGCAGTCTTCTTAATGTTTTTAAGTGTCAATCAAGTAGCATCGTCCAATAAATGGTGTTTCCATTTTACTAGGTATTCATAGTAAGTAGACCTCTTGGTTTGTTTGGCTATCATTTTGTCTAGAATGCATTCAATTTCTTATACTAGTGGTTGAGGGAGGTCTTGTAGCTACTTGTCTTATGGTAGATCTTCATTACCTATAATGGCGATACTAGTAATAGGACCTTTATATGCATATAGGTCAGCTATATCATATAATAAGTTGAAATTAGATAACCATTAAACACTTTGTAAAATACTACCTACATATCATTACAACCACGTCAACTAAGTTCAAATTAATATTTAGAATCTAGTAACACATCAAGAAAGACATACAAAAGGTGAGAGAGATTTGGCATGTTTACCTAGCCAAATTGATTTAGCCATGTTTACCTGGCCACCCAGAGCTAACGGAGCAGACAATTCGATCCCACAACCAAAGGTGAGAGAGATTTGGCAATTGAAAACTTTGTACTGGCCAACACTACAAGTTTTAGCATCACCCAAGATGACATCATAAAATGAAAATGGAGTATGATCTCCAAAAAGAGAGAGAGTTTATTGTAGGTCTCTACAACACGGTCCTATAGGAACTAGAATCTCATCCATACCTGGCACGAGCTCCGAGATATGCCCCATCAAAGATCGCAGCCCTATGGCATTTAGTGATCCTTAGGGATGTTTGGGTTCAGCGTACCCGAGAATGTTCAAGTGCTAAAAGGGACAGGAAAAGATTGGGGATAGGGTTTACTCAGCCACCCAAAGCTAATGAAGCAGATAGTTTGATTCCATGACGAAAGGTGCGAGAGATTTGGTAGTTGGCAACTTTGTACTGGCCAATAGTGTAAGTTTCAACATCACCCAAGATGGCATTGTAAAATGAAAAAGAAGTGTGATATCCAAAAAGTGAGAGAGGTTATTTTAGGTCTCTACAACACGGTCTTGTAGGAATTGGAATCACATCTATACCTCACACGAGCTCCAAGATATGCCCCATCAAAGATCACAATCCTATGACATTTAGTGACCCTTAGGGACATTCTGGTTCGACATGCTTGAGAACGTTCAAGTACTAAAAGGGATAGGATGAGGTTGGGGATAGGGTTTACCCGACCACTTGGAGCTAACAGAGAAGACAGTTTGATCCCATGATGAAAGGTGAGAAAGATTTGGCAGTTGGTAACTTTGTACTGGCCAATACTGCAAGTTTCAGCATCACCCGAGATGGCATCGTAAAATGAAAATGGAGCGTGATCTCCAAAAAGAGAGAGAGGTTATTGTAGGTCTCCACAACATGGTCTTATAGGAACTAGAATTGCATCAATACCTCACACGAGCTCCGAGATATGCCCCATCAAAGGTCGCAGCCCTATGGCATTTAGTGACCCTTAGGGACGTTTCGATTCGGCGTGCCCGAGAATGTTCAAGCATTGAAGGGGACATGATGAGGTTGGGGATAGGGTTTACTTGGCCACTCAGAGCTAATAGAGTAGATAGTTCGATCCCACGATGAAAGGTGAGAGAGATTTGGCAATTGGTAACTTTGTATTAGCCAACATTGCAAGTTTCAGCATCACCTGAGATGGCATCATAAAATGAAAATGGAGTGTGATCTCCGAAAAGTGAGAGAGGTTATTGTAGGTCTCTAAAAAATGGTCCTGTAGGAAATATAATCACATCCATACCTCGTATGAGCTCTGAGATATACCCTATTGAAGATTGCAACCCTATGGCATTTAGTGACCCTTAGGGACATTCTGATTCAGTGTGCCCAAGAACATTCGAACGCTGAAGGGGATAGGATGAGGTTTGGGATAGGGTTTACCCAGCCACTTGGAGCTAATAGAGTAGATAGTTTGATCCCACAATGAAAGGTGAGAGAGATTTGGCAGTTGGTAACTTTGTACTAGCGAATACTGTAAGTTTCAGCATCACCTGAGATGGCATTGTAAAATGAAAACAGAGTGTGATCTCCAAAAAGTGAGAGAGGTTATTGTAGATATCTACAACATTGTCCTATAGGAACTAGAATCTCATCCATACCTAACACAAGCTCCGAGATATGCCCTATCAAAGATTGTAGCCCTATGGCATTTAGTGACCCTTAGGGATGTTATGGTTCGGGGTGCCCGAGAACGTTCAGCACTGAAGGGGATAGGAAAAGGTTGGGGATAAGGTTTGCTTGACCACCCAAAGCTAATAGAGTAGACAATTCGATCCCATGACGAAAGGTGAGAGAGATTTGGCAGTTGGCAACTTTGTACTAGCCAACACTACAAGTTTCAGCATCACTCGAGATGGAGTCATAAAATGAAAACATAGTGTGATCTCCAAAAAGTGAGAGAGGTTATCGTAAGTCTCTACAATAGAGTCATGTAGGAACTAGAATTGTATCCATACCTCATACGAGCTCTGAGATATGCCTCGTCAAAGATCGCAGCCCTATGGCATTTAGTGACCCTTAGGGACGTTTTGGTTTGGCGTGCCTGAGAACGTTCAAGTGCTGAAGGAGATAGGATTAATTTGGGGATAGGGTTTACCCGACCACCCAGAGCTAATGGAGTAGACAGTTCAATCCCATGACCCTTTTTCCACTAAGTTGCAAATTTGAGCAACTTTTACAACTTTTAACAATGCAACTTTGCACAAAAAAGTGCAATTTTTACATTTTTCACTTGATTCCAATTCTATGACTTAGAAAAGGTTCTAAAATAGTAAAATAAATTATTTCCAAATGCTCATCCCTTTACCAATTTCCAAACTCCTGCAAAGTTGTCAGCCTTTTGCAATTTTGCTTTGACAACTTTTGCAATTTTTTGCAATTTTTGACATCTTAACTCCTAGATGCCTAAAACTTAACCTAATGACCCTAAAGACATTTATAACCTTCTAAGAAACATAAAATTCTTTTTTGCCTTGAAAAATCACCTATATTGCTCATTTTTATGCCTAAAAAGTGGCCCATAGGCATATTTGACACAAAACCTCACAAATACAAATAATGACCAGGGGTGACTTCCAAGAATGGAAAGGGTCTATTTAGGTCCAAACTAACATGAATCAAACATTAGATTCAAACTATGCAACTTTCATTGCCTATTTGCTTTAGAAACTCAAGACTAGGCTTGTAACCTTGAACATGGAAAATCGCAAACATCTCCTCACAATCCAAAGAAAAGAATCATGGATTTGGATACCCTTTTGGGTTTTATACAACATACTAAAGCCTTGGGATCTCAAGAGAAGTATGCAGCAACTAAGTTTTTAAAGGCTCACTTAGGAATATAGGCAATTAGGCATCCATTAACAAAGGAAGTACCCTAACCCTTGAGAAAAAAATTCAAACTAGAAATTGGAACATGAGGTGGATCATGTAAGATGATCACATACTAATTTTCAAGCCTCGAAACATTCTCTGTAGTGAGTTATGGAAGATGTTGCTACGAATTTCTAGCATGCACATGGATCTTGTATGCCTAGGACATCAAGTTTTTCACTCCAGCCTCATTCTTTTGAACTAAAACCAAAAGGAACATAAAAATCATTTCCCTAACTCAGATTCCACCAAGGGTCGTTAATTTCCCATGGTGGAATCTCAAGATATGAGGGAAAATAGATGAAACCCTAGGTAATGGCACAAAATCATGACAACAATTAGTAAAATGGGAATATCTTGAGTTGTAGAGTGAATTAGAACCTCATTCCAAGTGCAATAGAAAGAAGATTCACAAAGCTATCCATCCATACTAGATATACATACTTATATGTGATCAACTTGACCAATGAGCAGCAAACATTGAATAAAACTTAGAATTTTTGCCTTTTTCTCTGTTGTTTCAATTTTGTATGGCTTGTACGGATTGGTAGTAGTGAAATTTTGGTATGGTTGGTATGTACGGATTGGTAGTACTTATACTTCCTTTGTAACCCAACCTAATTTGTCCAATTAGTTCTGTGACTCAAAGTGGGTGTTGGAGTTTGATCTTTTGGAATCTCTAAGAAGTGGTTAAAGGGTGTCTAAAGAGGTGAAAAGATAGTGTGGCCTTTTGCTAAGTGTCTAGTTGTATGAATTAATGCTGATCCATTAGCATTGTCTTAGAGAGATATGGAATAGTAGGATGGGCCTTATTTGTCATGGATAACTTAAATTTCTTCAAGAGATAGAGACATGTATTCTAGAGATAAGCACAGATCATTATGATGCATATAAAGGATTTTTTTTGGGGAAGTTTACAAAAGAATCTTTTCTAATGAGTGACACTAGATTTGAGGTTGTTCTTGATCTAGTACAAAGGGAATACTAGGGAAGGAATCAAAAGAGATTGAAATATTCCTTATAATATATAGTAGAATGGAGTTGTTGAGAGAAAGAATCATTCTATATATAAGGTAGAAATTGTTATATGCTACATGACCAAGACATGCCTTGTTACCAAAACTCAAGCTCATGCACAAACCAAGTTACCCCCCTTGACTAGGTTGCTCTCTTTATTAGGTTAGCAAACACTATTTTTTGGACTTATCTCACAAACCTTCCAAAAAACCAAGAAAATAAACACTTGTTTTAGATACCCTTTTAAAATTTGTATAAAATATCTAAAAACAAGATATCACTCCTTTGTAAAGATTGTATGGAACAGGGCAGTTTGTCTCAAAATTAGGCCCAACTAGGCCACTTTTACAAAGCAAGTGTGTTTTTAACTTAGCTCTAGACTTCCAAACTTTCTATGGTATGGTATTTTGATGCCAAACTAGGGATTCCACCATCCTTTTTCCAAGTTGACTCTTTTAGGCATGCTTTCCAACAGACCCTCTCATTAAATGGTGCAAAACAAGGGTTTTATGGTTCTCCCGCTTCCAATCACTTCTAAGACTCATTCAAAGACTAAAAACCATATTTAGGACATTTCCTAACTCATGTGAATACAAAATCATACCCTCATTAAGGTAAATGTTCTATTGGCGTACTTGTAGCAGCATTTTCCTCTATTTTTCCCACTATTAGTCACAATGATCACCCCTTAAATGTTTCTTCATGCACTCAAATCAGTTAGTAGAATTTGAAACATGTTATAATAGATCCATAACCTAGGAAAAAACAAGAAAATACCTAAAGAATGGATCAGATCATCATAAAACCCCTCAAAATAGTTAATTTTTTGAGACTGTTATAGCACTGTTAGTGTAAATAACAAGACAATGAGACTTTTAATGCTTCAAGATCACTTTAAACAACCATGAAATGACTGTATGAAAGTATTAATTCATCCCTACAAGATTTTAATGTTGTATTCAATGAAGATACAATGAAATCATTCAAAGAAATAGTGCAAATGATGAGAAAAACTGAACTTTATTCCTTGGTGTCTTCAATGAATGTATCTTCATAGAATGACTTTGGTCCCCTACACCATTAAGAAATGATGGTGAACATGAGTAAAATTATGAGATCTGTGCCTACATGTTACAATGAAAAATTCATATCTATTTTGAAATTAAGAACTATAAAACAAGTTTCAAGAGAAGCTTAGGCTGGAAGACTTTTTTCTATGAGATGACTACTCTTGGTAATAAGCTACCAAATATTGAAACTACACTTAAATCCAATATTTATAAGGATAAGGAAGAACTTTTGAAATATAGTAGCTATGATAAGTGTAAGAATTTTCTCAAGGAAAAAAATGAAAATTACAAGATCTAGTAGCTCAATCGATAACACAAATTTTCCAATTGTTGGCCAACACTGGTGCAAGAGCACCAAGGTCACAAGCAGGAGGCAAGATGAGTAGTTGGGACATTGATGGATCTTTAGGTGGATTAGAAGATAAATTGCCTTCTAAGGTCATTAAAACTTTTAATGAGTTTAATCATGGACATGTGATCTTGTTGTGATCATAGATTGATCATATTGTAATGAAAGCTTTAATGTAAGCCTTAATGGCATTTTTGAGCCTACAAGGTACCTAGGGGTCACTAGGAATGGATTTGGATTGATCCTAGGTTAGGGGTGGATAGAAAAGACCTATAAAGGTCTTGAATAATTTAATAAGGCTATCAAAGCCTCTAAAAGATGTAAAAGGCACTAAAAGTGCAATATTTTGTAAAATTGCCAACATTGGCAATATAAGCCAAAATGGGCTTAATGGAGTCATGTAAGGGGTCCAAAGGGTAGATATGATTTTTGTTTAATTTTTTGTGTTTAATAAGGTCTCAAATGACCATATTAATGTAATGGGATAGTCATGTAGCAAGGAAGATCAACAACTTGTCAATTGACAACTAAAAGTGTCAATTTGACAACAAAATAAGGTGATTAATGCACACAGGTGGTTAAAGGGGTAGTTAGAGAGGTTTCATTTGATTTTGAGAGTCTAAATGAGTTTAAAACCTCATTCCCATGTGTGGGAGACAATTTTGGATGGTCAAAATTGATTGGTAATGTAAGAGTTTTGAAGTTTGAGCAATGAATGCATAGTTTTCCCTAAAATTTTGATCACAAATCTAAACTTGTAACTGTTGTGATTTCATTTTCACAATACCTTTTGATCTGATTCTTTTTGGAGGTGATAGGGAAATTTTTTAACTTTCATTTAGCATTGGTATTAAGGTTTAATCAATCATTTTGTATTTTTCATATTGATTGTGCTAAAATCTATTGTAGGTGATAGTTTAAGAGGGATTTGAGAGTCATTTTGTGAATTTGACCCATTCTACATTATGTGATTACTAGGGCTTGTGGAATGGGTCAGGAATATTTTAAAATATGTTTTTTCAATCATTCATGTTCAGGGAAGAACCTGGAGTTGAGTTTTTGATGCCCAAGGGTATGGGGTTGAGTGAGAAAGAGTGCATAAAAAGGGGTATGTGACTGCTCCAAAGGTGGATTTAGTATTTTCTCCAAACAAGAGTTTCATTTTATGTTGGAAGTCATATAATATAACCAAAGTTAAGCTGTTTGAACCATTTTGGGGTTCTAGAGACATTGCGAAGTAAGATTTCTAGAAAGCCCTAGGGTAAAGGGGCTAGAAAGGAGGGTTTTGTAAAAACCATTATAAAGTTGATCATGAGACCAAAAAAATAGAAGAAAAATTGCATTTGAGTCATGTATTAAGAATTTTTTGGGTCATGGGAGTTCCATGGGTCAAGGGATTGTGAGTTGCTTTGTAAATGGCCTCAAACTAGGCCTAGTTGGCAGACTGAAATAGCTAGTTTTGAGTGATATTTTACAAAACAAATGTTGTTGGTTTTGGAGTATATTTTAGAGTAAGGAAAAGGGTATTTTAATCACCCAATAGTTTAGGAAGTTCTGTGGGAAATTTTGGAGAAAACATCAAATTAGTGACTGGCAAGGGCTAGTTGGAACAAGCCTAGAAGAGGCAAAATTGAGAAATTGGAAGAGATGAGTTGTTGAGAGTGTGCAAGGAGTTGGAACATGTTATATGTGATTTTTTGAGATGATCCAAGGTGTTGGGGTCATGGTATGAATCCAAGGATGAGTTTTGGTATGTTGGAGGCACTAGGGTACACTAGGTGCATGGTGAACAATGTGAGTGTTTAGAAGACAAATTGAAGATTTGGGTTATAACCTCTTAGAAATGGTTGTAGGAAGATGTTACCAAGTCAGAGACCTCATCTTAAACCCTAGTAGAGTCTGATTCCTTGGGTAGATTCTAAGAATACAAGAGAATCCTAGAGTTGATTTGTGGTTCCTAGGGGAATATAGGAGGGCTCTGCATCAAACACACACACTTGTTGTATAGTCATAGATATTTTGATCATTCATGAACTTGAAAAACTAACACCATGTTAGAAATAGTTTTGTGAAAAAGGACTACAAAATAGAGGGAAATGACCATCAAATATGCATGATTTAAATGGCTACATTAAATAGCCCTTTACTTCATAAATCACTTCAACTCAATCATTACGTTCTACAGAAAACCTCATCATATGTCACTTGAACAAACCTATCATGTACAACATGAGAGAAAAATCTTAAAAATTAAATCTTAAAATGTTACAAACCTATCATCAGATCGAAACCTATTTTCCTTCTTACTTTTTGATGATTGTGATCCTCTACAATTCTAGGCATAAGATGATTAACACACAATCATACTTGAACAAAAAGCACTAATAAATATTGAGGATCTGAATTGATAATACCATTTTGTAGATGATTTTGGCATCTCACCCTTTATCACTGGTACTTCAACTTTATTAGCCCTCTTCTTTGGTGACCTACAAATGAAAAATTAGCACAGTAAAAAATCTAAGATAAGATTAATCCACTAAAATTAGAGAATGAAAAAAATTAAATCTGGCTTGTGATTAAGAATTATCCATTTGTACAAATCCTTGCTTTCTAAGTTGTATGCCAACCCTTGTTTGATGAGTATTGAAAACTTCTCCCATTGTATCCTTGCTTTTGCTAGTTTGAAGTTTCTGGTTACATGCACACAATCATGACTTTACATCACAAAGCATTCAAATTCTAACAATTTTCGTGTTCTTTCATTACATTTTGATCTAAACAACAAATTCTAAACTTTCACTTATTAAAACAACTAATCTAAAAATGGGTCCTATTAAAGAATCTAATATAAATTCAAATAATGTATCTAGATTCTAAACAAATCAAAACATAAAATCTATGATTTAAACTAAATCTCATCACTTACACATCATAACAATACGGTCCACCTTATTCATGTGGACAGTCTTGGGGAAGAGGTTGTAACATTGTATTTGGATTCAATTGATCACTCTTTCTCTCTCTCCCTCTCTCCCTATTCAATCTAATGAGCCAACTGGATCTGCTCGACATTTTAATGTCTCAAGTATTGCCTTGTGGTTTGACTCACGAACTTTTCAAAGAATCTTATTATGTGGTTTTCCACCATATTTTATCAAGTGGACATTTGATGTGACAACAAGGTTTGAATAATGAAGATCTTCCTCTCTATTTGCCAATCCTTGAATAACCACAAGTTAGGGTTTTTCATAGAATATTGTCTAAGCCATGTGCCGATTACAACCACTGCACTGACATGGTACTCTAAACCTTCACCATCTATAACCGAGTAATCCAATTTTTGTTTGGGTTGGACACAATGACACAAATAATAATCTATCCCTTCTTTATTGTCTTCAGGTGCCATAATAGCAAAAACATGGCCTGTAGTGACAAATGTACAAAATACGGTCATTAATTAAGAAAAAACTTAGGTAAAAGTTATAAAGTTACATATTGAAATTACAAAGATATATAAATATATATATAAATTACCAGGTTGGACTATATCTGACAAGTGGTCAAAGTCAATAGACGAATCCATCTCTACCATTTCCAATGCTTGTGGGGGACAATAGGTGTCAATTGGATCCAAAACCCGTATATCCCATTTGTCCACCCATTCAGTTGACTCAAAGTCATCCCAATTTTCCTCTGCACATGATGGACAATAGCATGCCATTTTTTGTGTGTGGATACTCCATGAACCTGCATCAGAGCTTCTAAAATAGTGTAACTCACTAGATGTTGTTAGTGCACAACAATCTTGATATGGTGCAATGTTAGTATTATCTATCAACAAAAAAAATATATGAACCATAGAGTCACCTTCTTTACCTAGACCCATTGTACTGTTACACCATTGGACGATGGATTTTGTATCTATTAATATTGCTCCATCTTTGTACTTTAGTTCTTCATGAGATAGGGCTTTTTTGATGCATGCACCTCTGTGAAATTCCACATATATTGAATTCTACACAACCTATGCATCCTACTCAACCAATAGAACATTCGTGCATTCTTGAATTGAGATGCACAATTGTTTGACCAAATAATGTGCTGATGATATGTTATGCCCCTATTAGCCAAATCTCCATAAAATAGTTGAAAACAACCATGTATGAACTCTGTAGAATGTGATCGATCATCGCTGATGTAAAAATGGTATCCCTCAAAATCTTCTTGTCATTCTTTGTACTTGTAGATGAATGCATGAATCTAATGTGAACAAATATGAAAACCTGTTGAGAAGTATAATACTTTGTTTGCACCTCATTTTGTGGTTGTAGTGTGTAGTTCTCTATGAAATCTACAACTGAAACAATGTTATCCAGTGGAAATGTATCCTTGCACAACTTGAATTGCAAATCCAGCTATCGAGCTCTATGGGTATGCATTGCATACTCATAAATAATCTTTTCACAAAAAATCTTCATGAACTCATACACTAGAATCTTTTCAATGACTAAATCAAATCTTTTACCATGTTTTCCATCTTTTAGAGCATATGTCACTGTCTTAAATTTTTCGTAATCTATTATTTCATTTCCAATTACATGTGTACTATCCATATGTTGACAAGTTGATAAAAGTTACAAAGAACCACAAAATAAGCACGTACCATCCAAGAATGATGTCTTGTAAAATTTTTGGCCATGCCATATTTCACATAAAATGTTGGATATGAATTCCCTTGAAGATCTTGGTGGCTCATTCATGTCACAATCCTACAAAACAAATTGAGAATGCAAAAATACGAATATATGCCTAAAAACATCAAAATGGTTAGAAAATTCAATATGTATCCTACAAGAACAAGTTGTGCATCTGTGATTTATCTTCACATAAAAAGGTTTACCCATCACAAAAAATCTTTGACTTATTTGAATTTGAAGATACATACCAATAAATTTTGCAAAAAATTGTGTTTGAGTTTAGTCCAAAAAATGTTTTGCATGTGGGTCACGATTTTGGCTACCAATCCTCCTTCTTACAACATCTCTTTGATTAAGGGAAACACGTGTTATTTTTTCAAAAATCTTCAATCAATGATTTCAAAGCTTCAGTAATTTCTTTATCCTTTCATGGTAGTCTACCACTAAATGTCCATAACTCATTTTTTGTTGGATCTTCCAATCTCTCACGCCTTGGCATGGCTCTCCTTAGAGTACCTCTACGAATTTTTAATGTTTTGCTTGTCTTTCTCATGAGTCAAGCTTTCTTCATTTGGGTACTTACTATTGTTGATGTTAGTATTTGTCTTGTGATATTACTATCTTCGGTGCATGATTTAGAACCCACTTTTTCATAAGCACTCATTAGATTCTTTACAATACTTTTTTCATTTGAATCGGCCATTGGTTTTAGCCTAAGAATCTTCATGAAAGGCCTAAATTTCAAATTCTTCATCATTTCAACAAATAATTGGCATTGAACTATAAGATTTAATTCTTCAAAAAATAATCTCCACATACGATTAATTTTTCTTTGACAAGTATGCTTGCTAATCTTGTCAGGCATTGATTTCAAAATGTTAGTATCAATATCAATCAAATATTTTGGTCTTCTAAAATGAATTCTAGAAGGTGTTATAATCTCTTCAATTCCCTCAACATTTTGAACATCAACATAAGGTTGAGTGTATTGCATACATTGAACCAAAGATGATGTGCCTTGGCAATAAGATGCAAAAGATGGAATATCACCTACTTGATGTTGTGTCTTCAACATGACATGATGGAGTGTGTATATTATTGGATCTACAAATTACTGTCTCTTCAACATGAGAGGATGATATGAATTCAACATTGAAAAATAGTGTAACAGACGATATGACTCCAACATTGGAAGATGGTGTAGCTTCACAATTCAATTGTCTTCTTGAGCGTAATAGTCTCATTTGTTTTCTTTTTTTTTCCAATTCTCCCTCTTTGTTTCTTTTTACCGGTGGTTCTTGATCCTCTTCGAGAGTCAATTCTTCATTATTGCTTTGCAATTTTCTTTGTTCATGTAGTAATTTCATTTAATCTCTTTTAATTTCCAAATCTCTCTCTCTATCTTCATTTATTTGAGTTTTTGGTTTCTTCCTTGGCATGACGATGATTTCTACATGTCAAATTATTCAAACATCTAAATTACTTAAAATGTGTAAATTAAAAATTATTCAAATACATATAAAAATTACAATTATTTGAATGAATACACAATATATCAAATGACTTGTCAAATTTTTAACCATTTCGAAATAACATTTCATTCAAACATACAGTTTTCAATGAATTCACTATATATTAAACATGTCAAATTATAATCAAATTTGTATCTATATATCAACAAACAATATTTAAAATGGATTGCACTAACCTTTTCTCTACAAGGAATATTCAAAAAGTCTTCAAATTGTGTATCCAATGATTGAATTTGGTGTTTGCTAGATTCAAAAAGTGTTGAAATAGTGTTTGCTATGTTGAAAACTGGGATTTCTATCAAAATAACAAAGTGCACAATAGACCAAAAGTATAGAATGGATGAAATGGGCCCCAAAGTTTCTTTTTGCCAGTTTTTAGGTAATTTCACATAGTGTGTACGCACTATGTGAAAACACATCACTCTCCATCCTCCCTACTCTCTCTCTCTCTCCCCTCTCCCACCCCCTACTCTCTCTCTCTCTCTCTGCCTACTCTCTCTCCCCTCTCTTATCCCCTACTCTCTCTCTCTCTCTCTCTCTCCCCCTCTCCCACCACCTACTCTCTCTCCCTCTCTCACCCTCTCTCCTCTCCCATCCCCTACTCTTTAGATCTCTCACACACACTCCCATCCTCCCTCTCCCACTTCCTACTATCTCTCTCTCCCCCATCCCCCTACTCTCTCCCATCCCCTACTCTCTCTCACACTCTCACACATCTACTACTCTCTCTCTCTCTCCCCTCTCCCATTCCCTAAACTCTCTCTTTTATAGATAAACACTCCCATCCCCCCCCCCTCTCTCTCCTCTCCCATCTCCTACTCTCTAAATCTCTCACACACTCCCATCCCCCCTCTATTCCCCTCTTCCACTCCCTCTCCCACTGCCTACTATCTCTCTCATGTTCTCTCTCTCTCTCCCTCTCTACTCTCTCTCTCTCCCCCATCCCCTACTCTTACTCTCTCTCTCTCACACTCTCTCCCATCCCCTACTCTCTCTCACACTCTCTCCCATCCTTTCACTTTGTCTCTCTCATCCCGTACTCTCTCTCCCTGCCACCTACTCTCTCTCACACTCTTTCCCATCCTTTCACTCTGTCTCTCCCATCCCATAATCTCTCTCTGTCACCCCTTAATCTCTCACACTCTCACACTCTCTCCTATTCCCTACTCTCTCTCTTTCATAGACACACACACACACTCACATGCACTCCCATTACCCTCTCTTCTCTCCCATCCCATGCTCTCTAGATTTGCCACACACACTCCCATCCCCCTCTCTTTATCTCCCTCTCCCTACTCTCTCTCACTCTCTCTCCCGTCCCCTACTCTCTCTCACACACTCTCTCCCATCCCCTACTCTCTCTCTCTCTCCCATCTCGTTCTCTCTCTCTACCACTTCCTACTCTCTCTCAAACTCTCTCCCATCCCCTAATATCTCTTACACACACTCCAATCTCCCCCTCTCTCCCTCTCCCACTCCCTCTCCCCCCACCTACTCTCTCTCTCCCATTAGCTACTCTCTCTCTCTCTCTCTCTCTCCGCCCCCCCCCCCCCCCCTCTCCCATCCCCTAAACTCTCTCTTTTATAGATACACACTCCCATCCCCCTCTCTCCCCCCTCTCCCATCCCTTACTCTCTAGATCTCTCACACACACTCCCATCCCTCTCTTTCCTCCTCTCCCACTCCTCTCCCACTACCTACTATCTCTCTCTCTCTCTCTCTCTCTCTCTCTCTCTCTCTCTCTCAAGTTCTCTCTCTCTCCCTCTCTACTCTCTCTCCCATCCTCTACTCTTACTCTCTCCCATTCCCAACTCTCTCTCAAACTCTCTCACATCCCCTACTCTCTCTCACACTCTCTCCCATCCTTTCACTCTGTCTCTCCCATCCCATACTCTCTCTCTGCCACCCCCTACTCTCTCTCTCACTCTCTCCCATCCTTTCACTCTATCTCTCCCATCCTGTACTCTCTATCTGCTACCCCCTACTCTCTCTCTCTCTACCACCCCCTACTCTCTCTCACACTCTCACACTCTCTCCCATACCATACTCTCTCTCTCTCTCATAGACACACACACACACACACACACACACACACACACACTCCCATACCCCTCTCTCTCTTCTCTCCCATCCCCTACTCTCTAGATCTGTCACACACACTCCCATCCCCCTCTCTCTATATCCCTCTCCCTACTCTCTCTCACACTCTCTCCCATCCCCTACTCTCTCTCACACTCTCTCCCATCCTTTACTCTTACTCTCTCCCTCTCCCACCGCCTACTCTCTATCCCCCATCCCCTACTCTCTCCCCTCTCCCATCATCTACTCTCTCTCTTTCATAGACATGCACACTCTTATCCCCCCACTCTCTTCTCTCCCATTTCCTACTCTCTAGATCTGTCACACACTCCCATCCCCCCTATCTCTCTCCCTCTCCCTCTCCTGCTACCTCTCCTACCACCTACTATCTCTCTCTCTCTCTCTCAAGTTCTCTCTCTTTCCCTCCCATCCCTTACTCTCTCTCTCTCTCTCTCCCCCATCCCCTACTCTCTCTCACACTCTCCCATCCCCTAATCTCACTCTGTCTCTCTCTCCCATCTCGTACAAGCTCTCTCTACCACCACCTACTCTCTCTCACACTCTCACACTCTCTCTCATCCCCTACTCTATCTCTCTTACACACATTCCCATTCTCCCTCTCTCTCCATCTTCCACTCCCTCTCCCACTACCTACTCTTTCTCCCCCATCCCCTACTCTCTCTCTCCCCTCTCCCATCCCCTACTCTCTCTCTTTCATAGACACACACACTCCCATCCCCCCCTCTCTCTCCTCTCCCATCCCCCCTCTCTTTCTCCCTCTCCCACTCCCTCTTGCACCGCCTACTATCTCTCTCTCAAGTACTCTCTCTCCCTCTCTATTTTCTCTCTCCCATCCCCTACTCTCACTCTCTCTCTTCCATCCCCTACTCTTTCTCACACTCTCTCACACTCTCTCCCATCCCCTACTCTCTCTCTCTCTCTCTCTCTCTCTCTCTCTCTCTCTCTCTCCCATCTTATATGAGCTCTCTCTGCCACCCCTACTCTCTCTCAAACACTCACACTCTCTCCCTACCCTACTCTATCTCTCTTACACACTTCCATTCCCCCTCTCTCTCCCTCCCACTCCCTCTCCCACTACCTACTATCTCTCTCTCTCTCCCTCTCTCTCCCATCCCCTACTCTCACTCTCTCTCTACCACCCCTACTCTCTCTCTCTCACTCTCATACTCTCTCCCATTCCCTAATTTCTCTCTTACACACATCCCATCCCCCCTCTCTCTCCCTCTCCCACTCCCTCTGCCATTGCCTACTCTCTTTCTCTCCCATCCCCTACTCTCTCTCTCTCTCTCTCTCTCTCTCTCTCTCTCTCTCTCTCTCTCTCTCTCTTTCACACACACACACTCATCCCCCCTCTCTCCTCTCACATCCCATACTTTGTCTCTCACTCACTCTCCCTCTCCCACTCCCTCTCCACTACCTACTCTCACTCTCACTCTCTCTCACTCACTCTCACACACACACTCTCTCTCTCTCACTCTCTCTCTTACTCTCACTCTCTCCCTCTCTACTCTCTCTTTGCTACCCCCTACTCTCCCTCTCTTACTCTCTTACACACATTTCCATCCCCCCTCTCTCCCCCTCTCCCACTCCCTCTCCCATCACCTACTCTCTCTCTCCTATCCCCTACTCTCTCTCGAGCTATTGTCTCCCCCCTCTCCCATTCCCTACTCTCTCTCTTTGACACACATGCACTCTGATCCTCCTCTCTCTCGCTCTCCCTCTCCCACTCCATCTTCCACCACCTACTCTCTCTCTCTTTCCCCCATCGCCTACTCTCAATCTCTCTCTCTCCCAACTTGTACTCTCTCTCACACTTCCTCTCTCTCCCATCCCCTACTTTCAATCTCTCTTCCCCATCCCTTACTCTCTCTTTGCCACCCCTACTCTCTCTCACACTTCCTCCCTCTCCCATCCTGTACTCTCTCTACCACCCCTACTCTCTCACGCTTCCTCTCTCTACCACCCCTAATCTCTCACGCTTCCTCTCTCTACCACCTCTACTCTCTCACGCTTCCTCTCTCTCCCATCCTGTACTCTCTCAGCCATCCCTACTCTTTCTCACTCCCTCTCTCCCATCCCATACTCTCTCTACCATCCCTACTCTTTCTCACTCCCTCTCTCCCATCCTGTACTCTTTCCCCTCTCCCATCCCCTACTTTCTCTCTATCTCTTCCTCACTCTCTCTCTCACACACACATAGCCATTCCCCTGCCCCCCCAGCTCTCTCTTGCTCTTGTGTTGTAATTTAGACCTCAATAGTGCATGCGCCCTATAGCGTGCATGTGCTATTGAGAATTCAAATGGTTCTAATAGCATGTATGCACTATAGGATGCACACGCTACTGAAAGTTTTGCATTAAAACCAAGCCTAAGGCTTGGTTTTTCCTTGGAGATCCAACCCAAAGGTTTGGAGTTTATAAATAGGTCTAAGATGTGTTTTCCAGCAAACATACAAAAAATGATTGATTTTTCTTGTGTGCTCTCTTTCAAGGTTCTTCATGGTTGGGTATCAATAAGATTAGGTTACATGGAATTATAGGTCTTTGTGTTAGCTAACTAACCATATAATTTATTTTCAATTTGAACTATTTAAAGCCTTTCATCTATTATTTCTTTTGAATGTATGTTCATTTTTTGTCAAAAACCACCATGTACTAATTGGGCTATAGATTTTAGCTCATTCATCGAATTTTGTAACAACTTAGTTTTTTAGAAACTAGACTCCATTCTACACACATTTAATTTTAATTTTTTTGATTTTAGAATAGTTTTCAATTATTTTTAGGGGGAGCACATAGATATTTCACATTTTTGGGATGTGTCTAGTTAAAAAATTCATTAAAAAGAAATACACATTATAAAATTACATGAAAAATTTGGGATAAACTACATAGTGTTAAGTAACTTTTGACCAGAGTGATTAAAGAATTTTTTTAAAAAAAGTTAAAATTTTAGGGTGCCCACACTTTGTACTCTGTTATATTATTTTGGAATAAAAAGTACCACTTTTTGTGGCTCCCTTTTTTGAGGACCTAAAACTAAACCATCTTGAAAAGAAATTAGTAGTTTAGAAACTAGATTCAGAGGACTATGACTTTTGTTTTTTTCATATCTTAAAATTTTGAGCATAAATATCTTCAAATTCTTGTTGAAGTTCAAAAATTTCTGATTTTAGGAAAAAAGTGTCCACTTATACCCCCTTTTTGGCACCACAACTTGGTGCACTTACCCAACTACAATATTGGTTGTATTAAAATTCCTCAGCATAGCTTTACCTTTCTTGGCTTCTTTTGCCGCTAATAGTAAATCCCATGAAAGTAAATCCCAACATTTTTGGAAGAACAAAGCTATAAACCCATCAGGACCTGGGGCCTTATTTAGAGGGAAAGAGAAAACAACATGTTTTAGTTCATCTATTGTGAATGGAGCCATTAACTTTACATTATCTTGTTCAAAGATGAAGTATGGAATATTATCTAGAAGTTTATTCGTCTAAGATTGATTTAGAATAGAAGGTGATGGGGGGTTCAATAACTCTTTAAAAATTCTAACACCCTCAAATTGGATTCCAATTAGATATTAAATGAGATTACCTAATTTAACTTCATGAATAGTAAAAATAGTGTTGGTTGCTTGCTTTTGTTTGGTAGAAGCATGAAAGAACTTTGTATTCTTATCCTCGTCCTTGAGCCATAATTCCCAAGACTTCTACCTCCAATGCACTTCCTCCCTCTTGCAAAGCTCTTCTAATTCATATTTTAACTCTTTTTGCAGCATAAAAGAGTTATTGTCTAATCCATGCTGAATAATACACGCATTGATCTCTTGTAACTTATTTTTGACCCAATCTTTCTCATGAAAAATGTTCTTAAATACTATTTCATTCTAGACCTTAATTTGAGACTTAACATACTTGAGCTTTCTGGAGAACTAAAACATTTTGGTTCTCTCTATTCTTGCTGCACTGACCCACCATTGATGAAGAAGGGGTAAGAAATGTGGATGATGGAACCACATCTATTCAAATTTGAAAGAAGATCGATGACCTTGACCATCTAAAGTAGGAATCGATGTAATAACAAGAGCCACAAGGAAGTGATCTAAGTCTACAAAAGTTAAAATCTCTAACTCAATGTCGACACACTGAGTTTTCCATGACAAAGATATTAGAAACCGTCAAGCCTCTCTGCAATTTGAAGAAAACCCATTCTTTTGTCAGTCCAAGTAAACTTTTGTCGGTCCAAGTAAATGTTCAAGATTTTGGAGCAACATCCCATAATGCATTATCATCAAAAAATTCTAAAAAATCTAGAATTGATCTAATTGGGGCACTAATACCACCATGTTTTTCTGCTATATTAAGAATGGTTTTAAAATCTCCACCAAGGATGAAATTCATATCTTGTTGATTTTAGATAGTTTGTGTTAAAATATCCCATAATCTCTTCTTATCAAGTGCTTGTATTGGGCTATATATATTGATGAGATAAAAGGATATATGAAAAATTTGAATTCTCAATAGTTGCCAATTAGCATCTTTCCCCAAGAGTTGTGATTGTATCGATTTGGGATTCTAAAACACCCCTAATCCTCTTGAGGCTCCTTTACCTTGTATATGGAAAGATTTCCAAGCACTCCACTTACTCATTTTTTTTTTCCATTAGCCTCTTGTGACAATTTGGTCTCCTACAATAAAATGATATCCACTTTAGAGTAATCAAGCTATTGTTGTATCCTGAGTCTCTTGTCAGAGGCATTAATGCCCGTGACATTCCAAGATATGATTTTTATGGTTGACAAGGAGAACCTCTTGTTATCCTTGTCATTCTATATGTGACTTGGATTTTTTTTAAAGTACTTGAAATATGGGTGATGCAGGAGCATCCAGAGGTATAAGGGCAATCCTGTGTCAACCAAAAAAAATGTACTTAGACTCAGTTTCTGTTTCATGTGTTTTCATTTCTGGATACCCATTTGGGTCAAATAAAGGTTCCAACTCTCACAGTTCCACTATCAGTGTTCTAGGATAGAGTATTTGAACACCTTGGGATACGTGTAAATGCCAAAAAAAAGGAGTATGTAATTGAGACATCATTTTGGTGAATTAGAAGGTGTAAATTTTCTAGATGAATGTAATTGTAATTTAGAGCATTCTAGAAAAAGAATCAGGTCAAAAGGCCCCACAGTTTGAAAGTTATTGCAGTTTTTTGATTTTTGGAGACCTCCTAAGAATGCTTCAAATTCAAGTTAGGGGCATTAAATAACCTCAAAAAGGGCCAAAAAGATGGGATAAAAGTGATGCTGGTACATAGGGCTATAGAGCACTTCAAGAGCTTTCCAAAAATGTAAACGATTCGTCAATCATAGCTACGGTTCAAAAGTTATGCCTCCCGAAAGTTCAATTACCATTTCTAGATTCTTCATTCTTCTAGATTTGTGTTGACTTCTAATGCAGCTTCTGGAGCCTTCTATTTGGTCGGTGGGTGCCAGCTAGCACTTTCTAGAATGTACTCCTAATCCTTAACCCTTCGGGGTCTATTTAAGAACATTTTTAGCATTGTAAAAGGTAGTTTGGAGTGGAGTTTGAGAGGAGGTACTGAAAGGAGAAATTATCTCCAGATTTATACTATTGTAAGCCCATAGGGCATGTTTTGAAGTCTATTTTCTCTATACTAAATGTATTAGCTTATTTAAAAAGTTAATAAAATTTTCCCTTTCCTGTTGTGTCCATTCTGTGCTTGGGTTGTGTCCCCATCAAGTGGTATTAGAGGTAGTTTTCTTGAGTGTGTAGACAGAGCGCTGACTGTGAAGTAGTTTGCACCATGATTGTGTGGTTGTGGGTTTGAGTTAAGAAGATGCCTCCATGAAGAGAGCGTGGTGGAAGGGCCAAAGCTATTAATCTTGAGGAGGTTAGAGCCCTCCAAAGGCAGGTACAAGCATTGCAGGAGGAGCTCCATAGAGGAACAAATGTTGCCGCAGGCAACGAAAGTGAGGATGACAATGAAGAAGAAGAAATTGGACCAGAAGGGGAATTTGACAAGGAAGTTCTAAATCAGGTAGAGGAAAGGCTTTTTAGGGCCATTACTAAGTTTGGGAAAATACCTACAATTGATGTGGGTGTATTTTCAAAAAATTTGAAACCAGATGAGTTGATCGATTGGATCAATGAACTGGAAGAGTACTTTGAGTATGAGGATATCAGGGATCCAAATAGGGTTAAGTTTGCAAAGGCCAAACTGAAAGGCCATGCCAAAATCTAGTGGCAAGAGGTTCAATTAGAAAGAAACAAAAGAGGAAAGGAGAAGATCACAAGGTGGGATCGTATGGTGGAAAAATTGAAGAAGCAATTCATTCCTGTTGATTATGAGCTTGATTTGATTAAGAAGATGCATGGGTTAAAGAAAGCAGGAAAATCAGTCCAAGAATATATAGAGGAGTTTTACTGACTTCTGATTAGAGAAGGTCATGCAAAAGCAAATAAGGAGAAGGTTTCTCATTATATCAGTGGATTGCGACCTAGCATCCAGGAGGAATTAAGTCTGTTAAGAATGACCAGCGTTGAAGAGGCATACCAGTTTGCCCTATGAGTCAAAGAGAAACTAAATAAGAGGTTTGAAGGGAGACCAAAAGGGCGTGGTTAAGGAGGAAGGGGTAGTGGTAGGTCATCTAGAGGCCGAAATGAAACCCAAAAGAAAAATGAAGATGTGGGTACTAGCAGGAACCAAAGGAATGAGGGTTTCAATCGCTCCCGAGATCAAGACTTTGGAAATCAGAGAGGAAGAGGTAGAGGAGGCTTTCGTGGTACCTATTTCCATTGCAATGAAGAAGGTTATCATGCCTTTGAATGCCCTCAATGACAAGGAAGGACAGATAGGAGAGCTGAGGGTCAAGGTAGGGTTGCTCATGTGGATGAGGATGCACAATCATCAGATTCAGAGGATGCAGAAAGAGGAGAGACTTTAGTAAATGAAAGGGTCCTACTAAGTGGTGAGATATAACTAGGACAAAGGAGGAGTTTATTTCGTACTAGGAGCAAATGTGAGGATAAATGTTGCGATGTGATCATTGATGGTGGTATTACTGATAACTTGGTATCAAAAGAGATGGTCTCTAAGCTGAAGCTCAAAAGGGAGAAACACCCCCAACCCTATCGGATTGCTTGGGTGAAAGATGATCATAAGGTCCTAGTAAGTGAACAATGTTTAGTGAAATTCAAAATTGGGAGTTACCATGATGAAGTTCTCTGTGATGTTATTCCAATGGATGTTTTCCATCTATTGTTGTGTAGATTGTGGTAGTTTGATAGGCATGTAGTACATGATGTTCATGTAAACACATACTCTCTAACAATGGATAAACTTTGCCACAAACTGAAGCCCATGAAAAAGGAAGGTGAAAAAGTATGTAGCAGTGCTAGGATTTGTCTTGTTGATGGAAGGAAGTTTTTAGATGGCATGAAACATCAGCGTATGTACTATGCTTTGATTCCTAAGAAAGATAAAGAAGGTAGTAGTGAAATACCACTTGAAGTTTCAAATTTACTAGGTGAGTTTGGAGATATTATCTCTAATAATGTTCCAGAAGGATTGCCACCAGTAAGGCAAATCAGTCATCAGATAGATTTAATGCCAGGAGCTAGTTTACCTAACAAGGCTACTCACAAGATGACTCCTACTGAAACTGAGGAGCTAAATAGATAGGTTTAGGAGCTATTGAGGAAGGGATTTATTTGGGAGAGCCTGAGTCCATGTACAGTACTTGCAGTACTGGCACCAAAGAAGGATGGAGAGTGGAGGATGTGTACAGACTCTCGAGCTATAAATAGGATAACCATCAAGTATCAGTTTGCTTTGCCAAGAATGGATGATCTTATGGATTGCTTGAGTGGAGCTCAGTACTTCACAAAGATAGATCTCAAGAGTGGCTATCATCAGATATGGATACGAGAAGGAGATGAGTGGAAAATAGCCTTCAAGACCAAGGAGGGTCTTTATGAGTGGTTAGTCATGCCCTTTGGGTTGACGAACGCCCCAAGCACCTTCATGTGACCTATGAATGAGGTACTTAAGAAGTTCTTGGGAAAAATTTTTATTGTCTATTTGGATGATATTTTAATTTTTAGCAAGACTTTGGAAGAACATTTATTGCATATTCATAGTATCCTTGAAAGGTTAAGGGAAGAGAAACTGTTAATTAATCTGAAGAAGTGTATCTTTGCAAAAAGGGAGTTAGTCTACTTGGAATTTGTTATATCACCTGAAGGAATCAAAATGAATCCAGAGAAGGTAAAAGCCATCTTGGAATGGCCTACTCCAAGGTCTGCTTCTGAGGTAAGATCATTTCATGGTCTGGTTAGTTTTTACAGGAAGTTCATTAAGAATTTCAGTGGCATATGTGCACCCCTGACTGACACAATAAGAGGGGATAGAAAAGAGTTCAAATGGACTATGGAAGCTGCTAGAAATTTTGAAATGCTGAAGAAGAAGGTGACAGAACAACCTGTGTTGGCACTTTCGAATTTTAGAAAGGTGTTCCAGGTGGATTGCGATGCTAGTGGCAGTGCTATTGGGGCTGTATTAAGCCAAGAAGGTAGGCCTATTGCATATTTTAGTGAAAAATTGAATGATGCGAAAAGGAAGTATTCTGTTTATGATCAAGTGTTCTATGCAATAGTTTAGGCCTTAAAGAAATGGAGGCATTATTTGTTGCCAAAGGAATTTTTTTTATATATTGATCATCAGGCATTATAGTACCTAAATAGCCAAGGTAAATTGAATCAGAGGCATATGAAGTGGGTAGAGTTCTTGCAGAGCTATACATTTGTGTTGAAACATAGAAGTGAAAAATCTAACAGGGTTGCAGATGCACTAAGTAGGAGATAGTTGTTGCTTACAGTAATGCAGGTTGACGTAGTTGGGTTTGATGAAATCAAGAATCTATACCCTAAGGCTCCTAATTTTTTTGAAGCATGGAAAGCTTGTAAAGAGCCTATTGCTGTAGACAGAACTAAGTGGTTAGACTATCTGATTCAGGATGGTATGTTGTTCAAGGGCAGTCAATTATGCATTCCAAGGAGTTCCATGAGGGAAAATTTGATTAAGGAGAAACACAGTGGAGGGATGGCAAGACATTTTGGTCGAGATAAGACCATTTCCATTCTTAGAGAACATTATTTTTGGCCTCAAATGTCACAGGATGTGAAGAAGTTTGTACAGAGTTGTTAGATTTGTCAAGTTGCCAAGGGATTTAGTCACAATACTGGACTATATCAGCCATTGCCTATTCCATCAAAGCCATGGGAGGACATAAGTATGGATTTTGTTCTTGGATTGACGAGGACACAAAGGGGTAATGACTCAGTATTTGTGGTGGTTGATAGGTTCTCCAAAATGGCACATTTCATTCCATGCCACAAAAATCATGATGCTGTCCATATTGCAGACTTGTTTTTCAGAGAGGTGGTAAGACTACATGGTCTTCCAAGAAGTATAGTTTCTAACAAAGATACTAAATTTTTAGGGTATTTCTGGAGAACATTGTGGAAGAAGTTGAGAACAGACTTGAAATTCAGTTCCACACATCACCCACAGACTAACGGCCAAATAGAAGTGGTAAACAGAAGTCTGAGCAATTTGTTGAGATGTTTAGTTGGGGATAAACCTAACGGGTGGGATTTGATTCTACCACAAGCAGAGTTTTCTTACAATAACTCTATAAATAGGAGTACTGGTAGATCACCATTCCAAATTGTATATGGAAGTAGCCCAAGGACTACACCAGAGTTGAGGAAGATAGAGCAAGGGGAGAGGACAAGTGTTGAAGCTGAAGAATTTGCTAAACATATCAAGCGTCTACATGAGCAAGTTTAGGCACACATTACCAAGATGAATCAAGAGTATAAATCTAGGGCTAATCAAAGGAGAAGACATAAGGAATTCCAAGTAGGGGATCTAGTCATGGTACACTTACGAAAAGAAAGATTTCCAGCTGGTACTTACAACAAGCTGAAAATGAAGAAATTTGGCCCCTACAAAATTTTGAAGAAACATGACTCAGGAAATGCATATGAGGTGGAGTTGCCAAATGGTATTAACATTTCTCCTATTTTCAACATTGCAGACTTAATAGAGTATCATGATGATGGTGCATATGAGGAGTCGATGTTAGAGCCATGTCCAATTTCTACTTCTAAGAAGGAGGAGATAGAAGACATTCTAGATCATTGTGTGGGTAGGAGTACCAGAAATAGGCAGTATGAAGAGTATTTGATCAAGTGGAAAGGATGGCCGATCAAGGACTCAACTTGGATATCAGCAGTTGAGGTTTCCCATTTGGGGTTTCCTCTACCATTCATAAAGTGACAGGGTCACTTTTTAATCTACCCTGGGTGTCTGATGCAGGAGCATCCAGAGGTATAAGGGCAATCCTGTGTCAACCAAAAAAAAAGTACTTAGACTCAGTTTCTGTTTCATGTGTTTTCATTTCTGGATACCCATTTGGGTCAAATAAAGGTTCCAACTCTCACAGTTCCACTATCAGTGTTCTAGGATAGAGTATTTGAACACCTTGGGATATGTGTAAATGCCAAAAAAAATAGGAGTATGTAATTGAGCCATCATTTTGGTGAACTAGAAGGTGTAAATTGGCCAGATGAATGTAATTGTAATTTAGAGCATTCCAGAAAAAGAATCAGGTCAAAAGGCCCCATGGTTTGAAAGTTATTGCAGTTTTTTAATTTTTGGAGACCTCCTAAGAATGCTTCAAAGTCAGGTTAGGGGCATTAAATGACCTCAAAAAGGGACGAAAAAATGGGGGATGAGCGATGCTGGTCCACAAGGCTATAGATTGCTTCGAGAGCTTTTTGGAAATGTAAACGGTTCGTCAATCAGAGCTACGATTCAAAAGTTATGCCTCCCGGAAGTTCGGTTACCATTTCTTGATTCTTCTAGATTTGTGTAGACTTCTAATGTAGCTTCTAGAGCCTTCTATTTAGTCAGTGGGTGCCAACTAGCACTTTCTAGAATGTACTCCTAATCCTTAACCCTTTGAGGTCTATTTAAGAACATTTCTGGCATTGTAAAAGGTAGTTGGGAGTGGAGTTTGAGAGGAGGTACTGAAAGGAGAACTTATCTCTAGATTTATACTATTGTAAGCCCATAGGGCATGTTTTGAAGTCTATTTTCTCTGTACTGAATGTATTAGCTTATTTACCAAGTTAATAAAATTTTCCCTTTTCTATTGTGTCCATTCTGTGCTTGGGTTGTGTCCCCATCAATGGGTCAATATCTTTGAATAAAAAAATGCATAATTAAATACTAATAGCAATGTCATACTTTATTTTTCTAAAAATATCTTGCTTATAATTTGATGATCTTAAGGGGTTTTCTAACAAATCATTCACAAGACACAACCCTTGTTGAAGATTTTTACAAGTGTGATTGCAAGAAATATGAGCTTAACCTTGGAGGAAACTTCGTGGTTAAGTGCACTTGAGCTATAGTAGTTCTAAAATGGGCGACCTTCCAAAAAGTCCTAAACCTTTAGTGTTATATTTATTCTCACAAAAGATGGGTAATTGTGAACCGCTACTCATGAAACAACACAATTGAGTTCTAATAGGAATATCACAATTTAACTCGTTGAAAATGTCTCCTACTTGTCAATTGAGGAGCATAAGAAACTTTGTAATGAATAGCTTATAAGACACAATACTGTTGAAGATTTTGAATGGGATTGTAAACAAAGTGGACTTAAACATTGAAAGAAACTCTGCAATTAAGTACAGTTGAGTTGAAGTAGTACTAGGATAAGCGACCGACTCATGAGAACTCTCACTGCTTTACCTAAGTTATGAACATCATCTAAATATAATGAATGCTAATTCTTCCATTCATTCTCATAAAATTTAAATTCTTATAAATTAGTACTCCTGAATAAAATAAGTCTTTTTATAACTTTATATTTACTCTACATGTAGGCTTGTTCTAAGAAAATCTAATAGTTTCATTTAGAATGAATGATGGATAGTGGAGGAAACCTTTGACCGTTCATTTTTTGGAACTGCAATTGCAGAGAAGTTCTAGTCCTAAACATGTTCAAAAGGATGATTTAATGAGACTGGTTTCTTTTTCCTTGTTCAAGTGTTTGATGAATCTTCATTTAAGTGAAAATTAAAATAAGATATATTCACGGGTTATTTAAATTTAGACCAAAGTATGAGAATATACCAAACAATGTGAAGATCTACCAATGTGCTCTTATTTGATGGTAGACTGGATAGCATCATATTTAACTTTATTAATGTGTTAAAATAATTGCTATGAATATTATAGGCTACCCTAAAGAGAAGAGTGAAGTGAACATAAGGGAGTTGTGAATAAAGATGTCTATTACAGATATCTTCTTAGAAGTGGCCCACATAGATTTTGCACTTGGACGAGAACACATAGAAGTAATACAAGTTGCTACAGAAATAGAGAATGGGTTGTTTTAATACACAATAATAAGCCTTTTATTTAGTTAAATAGATTGATTACACCGTAACTTTGTACTAATGTCTTTTCTCTATTTTACGAACTTAACATGCTTGATCACTATATAGATGATCGTCAATAACGATCCTGTTGGATGTGCAAAGGACAAAAAATAACAAAGACAAAACAATACAAAACACAAAACAATACAAAATACCAAACATAGAACACAATGTGCTGCCGCACAATAAAAATATATTATATTTCATTCATCGTTTTCCCATTGCCGATTGCATTACATGATGCCTCTATTTATAGAGGTCTTAGCTTATTTCTGGAAACATCTACATTAGCCGACAAAACACAAAGACTTTTCTAGATTTATCTATTCCAAAACTTTACCTAACCCTATCCAGCAATTTCTAGAATCGTGTATTCAAACATCGTGGAATGATGTTGAATATAAATTCCAAATCCTTTCTTTTGCTTGATGCTATTTTTGATAATCTTCATATCTATTAATGTCTTCATTAATAGTGTCTTCGAAGGCTGCGACCTTTAATTTCTACAAATGATTCGCTGCCAACAAATTCCTCTTTTCATAGGATCCACTAATAATGCTACCTCATTTGTCACAAATGCCAATAACTTTTTGTCTCTTTGATGCCTTGCTTGGATCTTTTTCCTACTGGTACTAAAGTCTTCCTTACGCTTGAACATTTATACTTGAATAACCCTCTAATCATTCCTGCAATTTTCTGCCAATTTGATTCATAGTTCCATCCACAATCCATTTTGATACAACCAGCCATAAAATCTATATTGCACTCTTTATTCCAACATCTCTTATCACAATTATTTTTCAAGCCACAAATATTACATGGATTTAAATTCCAACATCTATCCTTTGTATGCCCTTTCCTGTTACAGTGTGAACATTCTACAATTTTTATGCTTTCAATTGATTCTCTTGAACTTTTATTCATCTTTTCACTTCTTGCATCATATCCAAGACCTACATATTTTGACCTGACTATAGTCTCAATCGGATTCCTTAATCCATGTTCATCCTTTCCTAAACCTTTACCTTTGAAACCCATTCTTTTCATAATCTTCAAGCCAATACCATTATTATAATAACAAACATAATCTGCAAACTTCTTGTCATTTACTTTCTTACACTTTTCATCACAAACACTTTTAGTTTCAAAAAAATCACATTCACTCAAATAATTTGTGTCACAAGATACATCACATACAAATGGTTTTACACTCAAACAATTTTTCTCTTGTTTCAAAGTAGATAGATCCTTCTTTAGCATACTATTTTTCTCTTCCAATTTCTTCACATTTTCTTCTAAATCTTTGTTCATTTTTTCAACATCATCAAACAAATTTAACTTTTCTTCTAATTCTTTATTTTTCTCTCTAAGCTTACATGTTTCCTTCACCTGCCAATTATGTACTTCTTCCACAAATTTTAACCTATCCTCTAGCTCTTCAATTGCCTCTATATGGATACTAATTTGATTTAACAATTTAGATTTTTCTTCTCCCATTTCATTTCTTACTTTTTCCAATTCCTTCTGCAAAATATCTTTTTCACACAATAATTTGGCATTTTCTTTCTTCACCATCACTAGTTCTTCTTCTAACTTATTTGTTTTATCCTTTTGAATTCTACCAGCTTTTCCCATTGAAATCAACAATTTAACACACTTTATTCTTTCTTTTAGAAAATTCTAAACACCTTTTTACTTCTAGAATTAAATCTTCAAACAGCTTGAACAAATCTTTAGATAGCTAAAATCCTCACAATATTCTTCTGCTGTTATAATTTCTCAAATATAATTATAAAAATTCAAACCATACCTTTTTTGCTGACTTTCCCTCTTTCCTACTCAACACTTCTTGTGTGGTCTTCTTGAAAATGATTATCCTTCTCATAACACAAACAATCCTCCACCATTTAGCAACACCAACACACCACTTGCTCTTTTATCACAATTTGAAATTCTGTCCAATATTCTATCCAACCTAGCTCTGATACCAATCTGTTGGATGGGTAGAGGACAAAAAATAACAAAGACAGAACAATACAAAACACAAAACAATACAAAATACCAAACATAGAAAATAATGTGCTACCGCACAATAAAATATATTATATTTCATTCATCATTTGCCCATTGCCGATTGCATTACATGATGGAGGTCTTAGTTTATTTTTGGAAACATCTACATTAGCTAACAAAACACAAAGACTTTTCTAGATTTATCTATTCCAGAACTTTACCTAACCCTATCCAGCAATTTCTAGAATCGTGTATTGCACTTTTACATTTCATTTGAGGGGAAATTACACATTCCAACAGATCCCATAAAAGAGGGAGCTAATCTTGCAAATTATTCAATAGAAGTAAGTGGAAGAAAAATATACAAAGAAAATCCCCCAAAGCACAGAGCATGATGGCAAACAATGTATTGCATGTAGATCAACATTAGTTATTTCCACCTCGCTACTTTTTTTAAGGTTCAAGGTTCAAGTACATGAAGCTCTTTTCATTCATATATTTGATGTATTGGTTATTAGCTATCTTCCAAAAAGTATATTAAAGGAAGGTGTGTTTTAAGGTATATATATATAGAAAATCTTATTTGTATATGATAGATTTTAGATCAAATGCAATTAATGTAAAGTTCAAGTAGATGGAGTTTTTTCCATTTATAATTTTGATGTGAGAAAGAGATAGAGGGAGTGAGAGAGGGAGAGAGGTGAGAGAAATATAAAAACTATGATAATACTCTTACCTACCTATTCGCTCCATGTTTGGAAAATACTGACTACCTATTTTAGACCATGATTGATTCTAATTGATGGAAAAGAAAATCTTGATTTCCTACTATTATTTTAGTTGCATTATGTTGTAGATCACTTCAATAGCTTTCAAATGCATTTTGAATAGAGTCAATCAGAGTCCAAATGTGAAATTTATGGCTTCTAAAGTGGAGCCTATTTTTATTTCTTCAAAACCCAATCAGGTTTTGAAGAGCCTTTTCATCCTAGAAACCCGATTATGTTTTGTTTTCTTGTATATTTTTTCTAGGCTTGGTAACCTTGTGTAGCTACTTTTTGAAATTTTATATAACTTGATTAGGTTATTGATGTTTTTGGTTTTTTTTTGGTGGTGTCCACTAAATTATACACCATCTTTATGCACACACCCTCAAGGTAGCTTCAAGCAGACCCTAACATCTAGTCAATGCCTCTCTTGTCACATTTTATTTTTTATCTATCTTCTTCATTTCTTTGAGATTCTCCATATTCCCTTTTTCTCAACCTCTTTATCATTCCACCATTTCTCTTCCTTTTTATTCTACATCTCCTCAATTTTCCCTTCTAGACTTTGCATTTAAAATTTAACATTTTGATGGAATGAAAAGTCTATTTATCTAGTCTAAGCAAGTAGAGGGAAGCCACTTTAGCTATTTGCCAAACACCACGAGGATGGTTGATTATCATGAGCCAAGATTAATATATTTCTTCCTTATCAAACATATGATGTATTTGCTTAATTATTTAAAGTTGATATCTTAAATACATTATCATAATAGCACTACTATTGAATTATATCAATCAATCACATCCAAATTATAACTAATAGTGTTAATGTTGAATTAATGATCACCGAATAAAGATGACTGAACATTCATCTCTAATAATCATGTTATAAATATATTACTAATTCAAATACACTAATCAAATAAATACTATCATAAACAATACATTAACCTTTACCATAAAATATAAATACTTTCAAACTCAATAAAAAGAAATAATACCTAAACCTAATTAATTAACATTCAAAACTATGACACACAACTGTACAATCATGTCACCCTAAGCCTTATTTATTAGGGTTAGGTTACTCGTTGAGAATATACGAAAAAGAAAGAACAAATAGAAAATAATTGTAGAAAACATTATACGACCTCACATGGAGATCTGAGTACAATTCTACACCAACGCTTTGACAATCCCGGTGCCATGTAGTGTCATATCCTGCGCCAATCGCAGATAGTACCCACGACAAGTTGCAATCGGATACTGGCATTGCCAAGGATTGATGTCACTGCCATAGAATGCTGTCAGATGCAGTCAACTACAATAAACATTGATATGCTTTTATGCATTGGATATGGACATAATTAAGTTAAAAAAGATAGGAATAATTCACTATTCATTTCTTGTATAAGGTATTGGCATTGAAATTATATTTGGACTTCCATTAATGGGGATCATTACGTATGAGTTATATTAATTTTTAAATTTGCTCAATTTTGTTCATTCAAAGATTATAGGTATGCAATGATTATTGAAGTTCATAAAGTGATTCATATAAGTAAAATATTAAAGGATATTGGATATATCAACACATGCTATAAGTGAATATGTGTGTGTGTGTTTATATATGTGTGTGTGTGTGTGTGTATATATATATATATATATATATATATATATATATATATGATGATATATACATCAATATAGATATAAACTTATGACATATAAACAAATATTGCATTAAAGGAATACTGGTATATTATATTAAGATATACTCTTAAAGATTTAAATAACATTAGGAATGCTTTTCAATTATAGTAGAGAGAGTCTATCTCTCATCCAAATTATGAAATCTTAAGATAGGGAGTTGGTGGAGGGAGAGGCGGAGTAAATTTAGGCACATGGCAAATATCCTCCAAGGAATCACTTGTAGCCTATTTCACATGCTCTTTGCACTGTAAATCTACAATTTCAAGATGATCATAACAAGGAGAGAGAAAGTTGTCTGTGTACTATAAAAAGAAATCTTCCAAATGAACTAAGTAAATTAAATGCTCATCTCCTCAAACATTTAATAACAATGATGGTCATAGGTTTGCTAAATTTTGGATGATTCCCTAACTTATGCCCAAATTTTAAATTTTATGTCAAGGGATTAAAAAGGGGTCATCACAAGTGGTATCAGAGCATGATCTTGCCATCCTGAAAAATATAGTAAATGAGAAAAGGAGCAAAAATGAGTGAACAATTGTCTAATGAACTTAGGAATGTTATGGAATAGACAAACCAAAATTTAGCAGAGCAAATAGAGAGATCAAACCAAGCACTTCTCCAAGCACTACAAAACATGGGAAATTCCATAAACAATTATGAAAACAATAATTCTGGTGGAAGAGACATAAGTTCAAACCACTTAGAAAATAATGGAGCTTCATCATCTCAAGTACCCAAACCCCCTTTCTTACTTAGGGAGGGCTCCTCAATGGAAGAAGAGGGATAAACAACCAATAATGCTATTGAGAATGCAAGAGCTTATGCTAGCCTTGAACCAGAAATCAGAGAGTTAGTAACATTTAGAGAATTCTGTGAAGCCAACAGGAAAGAAACCCATAGGAGAGAAAGAAGACACCAAAATCAAGACTTTATAAGAAAAGTAAATAAAGTAACACTTCCAAATTTTGATGGATCAGAAAAGTCTACTACACGCACTTGGCTACAAAAATTAAACACTTATCTTACCCTTAATCTGATGACAGAAGAAGATGCATTTCAATTCATGATTCTTCACTTAGAGGGCATGGCACACGATTTGTGGCACCATGGCCTTGTTACTCAAGGGCATAAAAATGTCACTTCTTACGAAGAATTCTCTCAAAAACTTATTAAGAGATTTGATAGAAGGCATCCCCAAGAGAAATTTAAGAAATTGACTCAAATAAGACAACAAGGAATAGTGGAGGATTATATTAAAGAATTCCAAAAGATTTCAGTCCAAGTCACAGGATCAAAAGATGATGAACGCTCTACCTACTTGTTCATAGAAGGATCAAAAGATTCATTAAAGGGTCTAGTAAGTGCCCTAAAAACTTCATCCTTGGATGATGCTTTTGAAATAGCACTAAGACTAGAGGTCTCAACCACAAATAACAAATCATGGAATAAGCCCAAAAAAAAAGCTCACAAAAAAGATAAAAAAGTTTGTTCCTACAAAGGACTGAGAGGAGCTACAGAAAAAGAATTTATGCTTCAAATGCCAAGAGCCATGGGAGCTAGGCCATAACTGCAACCAAAAAAGAAACCCTTGTTGCAATTGCGGTAAAGACTGGGTGCCAAGATATAAATGTGGAAAGAGAGGCCACATCCAAAGAATGGAAGAAGATCTTGAGGAAGAAAATGTCAAAAAAAAGGAAAAATGTGACAAAAGCAATGAAGAAGAGGAAGAAGGAGAAGAATATGGAGTGGTAGCCACTATTACTCAACCCTCTAAGCTTCAAGTGTTAAGAATTAGGTGCACTCTTAATGGATAGAAAATCATTGCACTAGTTGATAGGGGAGCATCCCATAATTACATTGATGAAAAAATCATTAACAAAATGAAATTAAAAATTGAAGAGTTTAAGGGATTTACTGTTGTTCAAGCCACATGATCATTGGTATGATGTACAAAGGTGATTCCATAACAAGAAATCACACTAGGAAGAAAACACACCATCAAGCAAGACCTACATATGGTTCCACTTGACTCAAATATAATTTTGGGGGCTCCATGGATATTTTCTTTGGGATGTTTTAAGTTTGACCTTCCAAAAAATTTGGAGATTCATTTTGAGCACCAAGGGGAAGAAATAACATTGGAAGGAATACCTGATGGATCTACGAAACTAGTTTCATGCAAAAGAATAGAAAGAGTATTATGACATGATCAAGGAGAGTGGGTAGCACAATGTTTAGTACTAAAAAAATCCACTCCACAAGAATCAGCCATCCATATAGATATTGAACCCATCATTAAGAAACATCGAAGGGTGTTTGAAAAAATTCCACCAGGATTACCACCCAAAAGAGGATTTGAACACATTATAGAATTTGAAAAGGATGCTAAACCAACAATTACCACCCCTTACCATCATCCTCAAAAATATAAAGATGAAATTGAAAAAGTCATTCAAGAACTCCTAGCAATGGGACATATTCAACCTAGTTATAGTCCTTTTGCATCACCAGTGGTACTTGTGAAAAAGAAGGATGGGACAATGAGGATGTGTATAGATTATCGAGCACTAAATAAGAAAACTATTAAAAATTGCTATCCCATTCCTAGAGTGGATGAACTCATAGACAAACTTCATGGAGTAGTGTATTTTGCTAAGATTGATTTACGATTGGGGTACCACCAAATTAGAATGAGGAAGGAGGATGTTCCCAAGAAAAAATTTAGATGTCATTATGCGCATTTCAAGTTTCTAGTTCTACCCTTTGGCCTCACTAATGCCCCGACCACCTTCCAATCATGCATGAATCATATCTTCCGAAAACAACTCAGGAAATTTCTCCTTATTTTCTTTGACGACCTTCTTATCTATAGAAGGTCATGGTCGGAACACCTCCAACACATTGAAGAAGTCATAAGCATCTTAGAATCTAAATCCTTATTTGCAAAAGCATCAAAATGCGAATTTGGGTTAGAAGAAATTCTCTATCTGGGTCATAAAATCAGTGCCAAGGGTGTAAGCATGGATGAAGAAAAAGTTAAGGAAATAAGGGAATGGCCAAAACCCAAAACCCTAACTCAACTTAGGGGATTCTTAGGCTTATGTAGCTACTACAGATGATTTGTGAAGAATTTTTCCAAGTTAGCATCCCCTTTAATAGACTTAACAAAAAAGGGAAATTTTGGATGGAATGAGGCAACACAGGAAGCTTTTGAAGAGTTAAAAGAAAAAATGAGCTCTTGCCCAATCTTAGCTATTCCAGATTCTACATAACCTTTTGAATTATAGTGTGATGCTTCTGGTGAAGGAATTGGGGTAGTACTAATGCAAAAAAAAACACCCTATTGCTTTTGAGAGCCAAAAAATTTCAAAGGAAAAAAGGAATTACTCAATCTATGATAAGGAAATGTTGTCTATCATGCACACATTGGCAAAATTTATACAATACCTAGTATGTGGAAGGTTAAATATTAAAATAAACCATAACAACTTAAGGTTCTTCATGAATCAGAAAGACCTTAATGATTTCTAGGAGAAATGGGTAAGTAAAATACAAGCATATAATTTTGATATTGAGTACATCAAAGGAACCCAAAATGTGGTAGTAGATGCTTTATCTTGGCAAGGCCAACTGAATACCCTTACTAGTATCACAGGCGATTGGAAAAATGAAATTGTTGCATAATATGCTAAGGATCCAAGAACTAATGAGATCATGGAAGGAAATATACCCAATGATGAGTTCAAAATCATTGAAGAACTCATACTATACAGGGAAGAATACTACTTGTAGCAAATTCCAAGGTTAAAGGAAAAATTATGAAGGAATATCATGACAACCCTCTATCTGGACACACTGGATTCTACAAGATTTACAAGAAGATAAGGGAGAGGTACTCTTGGAAAGGCCAAAAGAAGGACATTATGAAATATGTCCAAGAATGTATGACATGCCAAAAGAATAAGTCTGAATAGAACTACCCAGTCGGTTTATTACAACCATTACCCATTCCAAACCAAAAGTGGGAAAGTGTTTCCATGGATTTCATTACAGGATTACCAAAGGTGCAAGAAAGAGATTCCATCCTTGTAGTGGTAGATAGATTGACCAAATATGCACATTTCTTTCCCATATCCATACATTATAAGGCAACAAAAATAGCGAAGTTATTCTTCAAAGAAGTTTTTAGACTACACGGGTTGCCAAAGAATATTATTAGTGACAAGGATAGCAAGTTTCTCAGCTCATTTTGGAAAGAACTTTTTTGGTTAGCAGGAACTGAGTCAACTCCTAGCACTAGTTATCATCCCCAAATGAATGGACAAACCAAAATTGTTAACAAATGCATAGAAGGTTATCTTAGAAACTATGTGACAGGACAAAAAAATGCATGGATCAAATGGTTATACTTAGGAGAATACTGCTATAATAACACCCATCACATGTCAATTGGGAAGAGTCCATTTAAAGCATTATACGAATATGAGGCCACTACATTTGGAGATCTGATTATTCAAGAGAGTAGGGTACCACGAGCCAAGGATTTCATCCGACAAAGCATTGATATTATGAAAATTCTCAATGATAATCTCCACCATGCTCAAAACCAATAGAAGATATATAATGATCAAAAGTGAGTGGCAAGGTCATTCCAAGTTGGAGATCTGGTATTCTTAAGACTACAACCCTACAAACAATCTTCACTCAAGGTTAGTGGAGTAGAAAAATTAAAACCACGTTTCTATGGACCATACTGGATCCAAAGAAGGATAGAAGAAGTAGCCTACGAGATAGAATTCCATGAAATAGTAGGATTCCTAACATCTTTCATGTATCTAGACTTAAGAAGGTCCTCAGGAAACATATAAGTCCTTGTGTTGATCTACCATCATTAGACAATGAAGGAAAGCTCATCTTGGAGCTTGAGATTATTCTTGAAAGGCGTGACAGGAGACTAAGGAACAAGACTATTCAAGAATATTTAGTGAAATGGAAAAATCTTCCCAAGGAAGATGCTACATGGGTGGGAGAAGAAGTCATTTCTCACTCAGCATTGCTTGGGGATAAGCAAATTCAGGAAGGGGGGACTATCATGAGCCAAGATTAATATATTTCTTCCTTATCAAACATATGATGTATTTTTTTAATTATTTGAAGTTGATATCTTCAATACATTATCATAATAACACTACTATTGAATTATATCAATCAATCGCATCCAAATTATAACTAATAGTGTTAATGTTGAATTAATGATCACCGAATAAAGATGACTGAAAATTCATCTCTAATGATAATGTTATAAATATATTACTAATTCAAATACACTAATCAAATAAATACTATCATAAACAATACATTAACCTTTACCATAAAAAATAAATACTTTCAAATTCAATAAAAGGAAATAATACCTAAACCTAATTAATTAACATTCAAAACTATGAGACATGACTGTACAATCATGTCACCCTAAGCCTTATTTATTAGGGTTAGGTTACTTGTTGAGAATATACGAAAAAGTAAGAACAAATAGAAAAAAGTGCAAAAAACATTATACAACCTCACATGGAGATCTGAGTACAATTCTACACCAATGCTTTGACAATCCCTGCGCCATGTACTGTCATATCCTACACCAATTGCAGATAGTACCCATGACAAGTTGTAGTCAGATATTGGCATTGCTAAGGACTGATGTCACTGCCATAGAATGCTGTCAGATGCAGTCAGCTATGATAAACATTGATATGTTTTTATGCATTGGATATGGACATAATTAAGTTAAAAGAGATAGGAAGTAATCACTATTCATTTCTTGTATAAGGTATTAGCATTGAAATTATATTTGGACTTCCATTAATGGAGATCATTATGTATGAGTTATATTAATTTTAAAATTTTCTCAATTCTATTCATTCAAAGATTATAGATATGCAATGATTATTGAAGTTCATAAAGCAATTCATATAAGTAAAATATTAAAGGATATTGGATATATCGATACATGCTATAAGTGAATATGTCTATATTAATATATATGTATGTATGTATGTATGTATGTATGTGTCTATATATGTATATGTCTATATATATATGATGATATATACATCAGAATAGATATAAACATATGACATATAAACAAATGTTGCATTAAAGGAATACTGGTATATTATATTAAGATATACTCTTAAAGATTTAAATAACATCAGGAATGCATTTCAATTATAGTACAGAGAGTCTATCTCTCGTCTGAATTATGAAATCTTAAGTAGGGAGTTGGTGGAGGGAGAGGTGAAGTAAATTTGGGCACATGACGAATATCCTCCAGGGAATCACTTGTAGCCTATTTCGCGTGCCCTTTGCACCGTATATCTACCATCTCAAGATGATCATAACAAGGAGAGAGAAAGTTGTCTGTGTACTATAAAAAGAAATCTTCCAAATAAACTAAGTAAATTAAATGCTCATCTCCTCAAACATTTAATAACAATGATGGTCATTGGTTTGCTAAATTTTGGACAATTCCCTAACTTATGCCCAAATTTTGAATTTTAGGTCAAGGGGTTAAAAAGGGGTCATCACATTGATGGCCATATCATTGATATCTTCCTTTGTAAGCTTGGCATTGATCTCCTGAACAACCACTTGTAATATTGGAATCATTTCCTTTCTCTTCTCTTTTTCCTCCCAAAAGGACTTCTCACTTTTTTCATTTTGTTTTAGGCTATTAAACAGACCTTCAATCTCCTTATCATCAACATCTTTAAGAGAGATGTATAAATCATGTTTGATTGACTCATCATAATTTACAAACCTAATGGCTTCTCTAAGTTCCTCATCATCCACATTATGTTGAGGGGTCTGAATTTCTTTCTCTTTGGTAACTGCCTGAGTATGCATCTCATCTTGAGTCACTTGAATTTATTTTTCTTTTACCACATGAGAGCTTATCTCATTTTGAACCAAACGCAGAGATGGAGTGGAGCCCGAGACATTACCACCTCCAAAAAATCTCTCCACTAATTCATATTGTTCAATATCATCTAAAATACCTGAATCCATCTCCACTTTCCCCTTCCCCTCAATTGCTTCTTTCTCTTCTTCATAGTCACGTTCTTCTTCACATTTAGAGATAAGCCCCACATAGTTTATGATTTCTTTATTCCTTTTTGGTATTGGTTATATTTGCATGTAATTATTATTTTTGTCTCTCTAATTCTAACAAAGGGGCTAACTTCCATAAATCTAGAAGATTCTTATGTTATAGAAGGTAAAATAAAAGTAACATGAAGAATAAAAAATAACTAATCAAGAACAACCAAATGATTAAAAGTAAATGTTAACATTTGAGAAGCCAAATGAAGAGTATTCACACCAAGGTCCAATAAGAAGATGTAGGCTTCCATGGATTGTAAAATAAGAGAAAGGGAGAGAGAAATATTGGTTTTTTTTATTGATAATGTCATGTTTAATGATAATATTAAGTTTCACACATTACTAATGTAAGTATTCTTACATACTCATAGTTTCATGTTCAAAATAAATATCATGAATGAAGCGACTTGCAATGAATATATAATGATATCAAAATACATTAACTAACATGAATATAGATACTTAAATTCCTATAAAGCTTCAAGTATCTTTAAATCACATGCATCATTGTGGCCAAATAAGTGGGTTAAATGTTTTTGATTTCTTGTTTTTTTAGACGTTGAGATCTCATTTAAAGATGTTGATTCTAATGGAGTATTGTCATTGATGTCAAAGGCATTCAAGACATTGATAAAATTATTGTCATTTACATCAAAGGTATGAAGAGGAAATTACATCATTGATACTATTGTTGTTAGATCTTGTCATAGACATGAGATGATGAGATGTCTTTGTACATGAGTCCATTAAAAAAGATGTAAATGAGAGATGGTAAGTTAAGTGTGAAAGAAGTACATGTAGACTACACAAAATTCTAAGACACTAAAGAAACAAGAGTATATGGATTCAATAAGAAGAAAGTAACGATAAGAAGAAAATAAAAGGATTGTATTGTGGAATGTGACTATCAACTTTTTCATGATAGAAGTATCACATTATAACCATGAATAGATCAAAGTGTGTACCTAAATAATCAATATGAATGTTGTTCGTAGTAAGAAACTATACAACAAAAGTCAAGGAGCAGAAAGACAAAAATGATACTGATATGTTTTAGTCATTTCATATTACTGAAAACATCACACAAACACGAGAGAAGTGAAAAACTGTGCGACGCATATAGAAGATTTATATAAAAAGAAAATGTTCCAAATTAAGTGACCTGTGCATATTAGCAAACAAATTCAAAGATTGATGGTTGATGGATGGGCAGAGGCATAGGAAAAATAAAAAAATGCAAAACACAATGTTCTGTGGCACAATAAAAATATATTGTATTCAATTCATTGTGAGTTAAAATGAATACATAGTGCCTTTATATAGGCAAGCATTCAATATTATAGAGAAATCTAGCATTAGCTGACAAGACAAAATATCTACATATTTTTGGAAAATACTATAGCCAATTCAAACTTTTGGAAAATATTTCAGTTGGCACAACATAAACCTAAACCTAAACCTAATAATCTAGAAACATGTCTTTACATTTCATTTGAGGAGAAATTACACATTCCAATAGCCCCCTGCTAATTTCAACCTCAAATATTGTTGACATAAAAATTCCAAATCCTTTCTTTTGCTGAATGCCAAAATGCCATTTTTTGATAATCTTTGTGCCTATTAATGACTTCATTAATAATGTTTCCCAAGGCTATGACCTTTAATTTCTACAAACATTTTGTAAGCAATTGGCTACCAATGATTTCCTCTTTTCACTAGATCCACTAATAATCTTGCCTCATTTGTCATAAATGCCGATAACCTTTTGCCTCTTTGATGACTTGCTCTAATTTTTTTTGCAATGCTGCTACATTCCTTCTTACACTTGAACATTTGTACATGAATAAACCTTTGATCATTCTTGCAATTCTTTTCCAATTTGATCTATAGCTCCATCCACAATCCATTTTGATGTAACCTACCATAAAATCTTTATTGCACTCTCTATTCCAACATTTCTTATCACAATGATTTTTCAAGTCACAAATATTACAAGGATGTATATCCCAACATCTTTCCTTTGTATGCACTTTCCTGTTACAATGTGAACATTGCATAATCTTTGTGCCTTCAATTGATTCTCTTGAACCTGTATTCATCTTTCCATTGCCTACATCATATCCAAGACCCACATATTTTGGCCTAATTGTAGTCTCAATTGGATTCCTTAATCCTTGTTCACCCTTTCTTAGACCTTTACCTTTGAAACCCATTCTTTCCATAATCTTTAGACCAATATTGTCATTATAATAGCTAGAAGTTCTATCAATGCAATTTTCATGTTCATCATTACACTCCTTTTTGCAAACAATTTCAGCAAAATCACATTTCTCAATCCCATAATCACTCAAATTATTTGTGTCACAAGATACATCACATACAAATGGTTTCACATTCAAACATTCTTTCTCTTGTTTTAAAGTAGACAATTCCTTCTTTAACATATTATTTTTCTCTTCCAATTTCTTCATGTTTTCTTCTAAAACTTTTTTCTTTTTCTCAGCATCATCAAAATTTTCTTCTAATTCTTTATTTTTCTCTCTAAGCTTACATGTTTCCTTCACCTGCCAATTATGTACTTCTTCCACAAATTTTAGCCTACCCTCTAGCTCTTCAATTGCCTCTATATGGACACTAATTTCATTTAAAAATTTAGACTTTTCTTCTCCCATTTCATTTCTTCCTTTTTCCAATTCCTTTTGCATAATATCTTTTTCACAAAATAATCTTGCATTTTCTTTCTTCACCATCACCAATTCTTCTTCTGACTTATTTGTCTTCTCTTTTTGAACTCTACTAGCTTTTCCCATTGAAATCAACAATTTAACACACTTTACTCTGTCTTTTAGAAAATTCTAAATACCTTTTTACTTCCAGAATTAAATCTTCAAACAGCTTGAAACAAACCTTTAGACAACTAGACTCCTCACAATATTCTTCTGTTATAATTTCTCAAATGTAATTAAATAATTATAAGAATTCACATCATACCTTTTTTGTCGACTTGTCCTCTTTCTTGCTCAACACTTCCTGTGCGGTCTTCTTTAAAGCAATTATCTTTCTCATAACACAAACAATCCTCCACCATTTAGCAACACCAACACGCCACTTGCTCTTTTATCGCAATCTAAAATTCTGTCCAACCTTCTACCCAACTAGGCTTTGATACCAAACTGAAGGATGTGCAAAGGCATAGGAAAAATAAAAAAACATAGAACACAATGTGTTGTGGTACAATAAAAATATATTGTATTCAATTCACTGTGATTTCAAAAGAATACATAGTGCCTTTTTATAGGCAAGTATTCAATATTCTAGAGAAATCTAGCATTAGCCAACAAGAAAAAATATCTACATATTTTTGGAAAATACTACAACCAACTCAAACTTCTAGAAAATACTTCAATCAACACAACCTAAACCTAATAATCTAGAAACATCTATTATGTCTTTACATTTCATTTGAGGTGAAATTACACATTCCAACAATGGCATCAATAACCAAGTCCAAATAAAATAGTGGTAGAAGACATGTACAAATAAAACAGTATGTGATGACATCGATTAAAAAAGAAGGCTATAAAATATATAGAAGCGATGAAAGTATATGCAGTGAACTATACATAAGGAGCATATATAAGTAACAACAATGTCAACATATTTTGCATGTCATTAGTAACTATGAACAGACATGTGAGAACAATCATATACCATCATAGTTACTCATAGATGAGCCACTAATGATATTGATAACAAAATGATGGAAAGGAATCTTTAGCAATAGTTAAAGACATGCATCTACATAGTAGCGGCCATTGAGGATTTCTCTCAAAATATCATCATGGACCACAAAGAAGAAATGTTCATCACTATTTTTCTTCAAAGATATATGAAGATAATAGACCTATCACCATTTAAAGAAAAACATGGATGGTCAAAAGAAGACACACATAGGAAGCATCGAGCTTAATACTGGACAATCATGTTGAAGGATTATATTGATGTTGCAACATTATCCATGTGGAAGAGTAGTTTGCATGGAGAGGGTTGGTACTCATGAAGACAACATTAGGGGTTGGTGCTTGTAATAGGTCAGTGCCTACGAAGTGTGGGAGTTAAAGCTTCTAGTAGGTTGGAGCCTACAAAATATTGTAAAGAACAATTTATAATTTCAAAAAAAAAATTTATTCATCCTGGCTTTCTCCCATAGTTGGTTTCGACGTAAATTTGTGTTACTATGCATAATTGTTCAAGTCAACATTTGAAGTTAATGGTTTGGATTAAAGATTTAAATAAGAAAAATCATTATTATATTGATTTACTACCCCCTGCCCCACCTCTCAATATAATTGTGTGCTCTTTAGATTTTAAAATGGAGGTACTATCTCTTGCACTATTCCTACCATAGAGTTGCTCACTCCTATTTAAGGTAAATAAACTACTTCAGGGTATACTTTAAGAAATGCCTCCTTTACAAAAGGTGTAAAAAATTGGCGAAAGGTGTAAAACACTTGACAAAAAGATTTATTTTTGTGGCAAAAAAAATAGTTTACAAAGAAAAAATAAAAATCTCCATTGGCGAATCATTCATAGTCTCTCAAACAATGTGTAAAATCTCGGCAAATTGTGTTATTTTAAAACCACAAAAAATTTATACATTGGCGAACAAAAAATAATAATCATAGTAAAATTTTAATTTTTTGGGTGAATCATTTCATTGTATTCAAGGTTAAAAAAAAAGAGAAACCCTAGTGAATTTTATATGCATCATCATGCCCTAGCCTTAAGCCATAATTCGAGCATGATTTTCATGTTTTAATGATCCTTTCCAATCTTGCGACAAGGGAAATGGTGCAATATTGCGGGCATATGTTGTGATCTTCCATGATCTCATGATGGTTCTGTTATCGTGAGATCGTATTGCACTGTGTTTTGTAGGTGAAAAGGTCTTTTCCGATCTTATGATTGACACTTGTTCGCAACACTGAAAGTAGAAAACAAAAAGGTCACAACCCTACGAAAAATTCTTTTGTCATTAGGTCCTAAATAGATGGATGGAGCCCCCTCGATGATATGAGTGTACCTTTGTCGTGATATCGGGAAAGACTTTCAAGGCCCCTTCGATGCTACGATTTGAGCTTGGCGAATGATCAGAGAATGATTTAAAAAGAAGCCCAATGCTATGAGGAGTGGTTTGTCATATGATCGAGATTGTTTGATTTGAATGCTTGCAATTCTATGATGGGAGTTTTAAAAGGGAAAATCAAAGCCTCATCGTATGATCGTAGGAGGCATGAAGATTTGTTGCGATGGTGCGACAACTAGTTGTCGTAACATCATAAGCATTATAAAGATAAAGGTATACCCTCTTGACAGTGACAGTCTATAGATGTTAGCTTCCTATTAAGGCATAGCTAGCAAGTACATGCTAGTTGAGTTCTTCATCAACATTATGGGACCCGAGGGTTGGGAGGTGGCCGATGGTGCATGGTTTCTGATGTTACGATAACCTTTTCGTCATAAGATCTCAGGGCTTTGAGGCAGGGTTTCCCGATGTTGCGAATATGGTTTGTCATAGCATTGTAATTATATAGTAAATCTAAATAAGAAATTATAATACAATGGTATTTTGTGAGCATCTTATTTGAAGGGTCCTAGGCATGATTCTATTTGAATTTAACATATAATAATAATTAATCTAGATTTATATATTAAATGAATTTTAAATTTAATTTTATAAAAAATAAAATAATTTAAATAATTTTTAAAGAGAAAAGTTAAAATAATATTTTTAAACATACAATATCTTTAAGAAAAGATAATTTTGTCATTTACAATCATTTTTAAATGATTAACATTAAAATATATCTATTTTTTATTTTTTAGTGTAATTTTTAACAATTAATATAAATATAAACATATAATTTATATTGACAATGTTCTAAATCTGAACCATTGATTACTCTTCATTTCATATAAATTTTTTTTAGCTCAATAAAAAGATATATTCAAAACAATAGTTAAAAATAAATATATAATTTAGTTGAATGATGATCAAATATAATCTTCATAACCAACATGGAAGATAACTAATCAAAGGCCATCATAATATCAAAGCTTCCACCAATTTATAGCAAAACCATAGTTGATCAGCTAGACTAGATCCATAGGAGCTAACACTACTATGATTTAACAGGTTGATCAAGTTCCAACCAAATCATTACCAACTGAAGATCTCTCCAATTTTATTCACACCGTACACAAATGAGAATATTTGTGTATCAACATTTGATTACGATAACCTTGTATCATGAGATCGTATTGTGTTGTGTTTTGTAGGTGAAAAGGCCTTTTCCTATCTTATGATCGACACTTGTTCGTAACATCGGAAGCAGAAAAAAAAAAGGTCACGACCCTATGACAAAGTCTTTTGTCGTCAGGTCATAAATAGATGGATTGAGCCCCTCGATGATAGGAGTGTACCTTTGTCGTAATATCGAGAAAGACTTTCAAGGCCCCTCCGGTGCTACAATTTGAGCTTGGCGAATGATCTAAAAAGAAGCTCGATACTACGAGGAGTGGTTTGTCATATGATCGAGATTGTTAGATTTGAATGCTTGTGATTCTATGATGGGAGTTTTAAAAGGGAAAATCAAAGCTTTGTCGTGTGATCATAGGAGGCATGAAGATTTGTTGCAATAGTGCGAGACCTGGTTGTCGTAACATCGTAAGCGTTATAAAGATAAAGGCATCCCCTCTTGACAGTGATTGTCTATAGATGTCAACTTCTTATTAAGGTAGAGCCAGTAGGTACATGCCAGTTGAGTTCATCATTAGCATTATGGGACTCGAGGGTTGTGAGGTGGCCGATGGTGCATGGTTTTTGATCTTACAATAACCTTTTCGTCGTAAGATCTTAGGGCTCTGAGGTAGGGTTTCCCAATGTTGCAATTATGGTTTGTTGTAGCATCATAGCAATAAATTTGTGAGCCCATGATGTTATGATATACTATTTTCAACCTAACCGTAACATCGTAGAGAGAAAATTGAAGGGTTGCAATGTTACAAAGCGGTAAGCTCAATCGTGTTCGTGAAATCGTAGGGTTTATAAAGATGACTTACGATGCCTCAAGGCTGTTTGTTGTGGGATCATAAAAGAGAATGAGTAAGTTGGAAATGCAGAGATAAAGGAGGTTATCGTAGGATCGTAAGAGATTTCCTTGGCTTTCCTGATTGCTCGATAAAGATAAAAAAGGGATTGGCGTAAGGTCGAAAGAGTTAATAGATCAGTGCTACGATAGTATGAAAGGTCTTTTCAGTCATCTTGTCGTAATATCATAGAATCTAATCTCTGCAGTGAACATAATGACAAGAAAAGAAGTTTGAACTTCTCGACCAATCAATTTTGAATGTGGTACAAAAAGTACATAGATAGAATTTAATAACAATGTTCCTCTAGGTTGGCAAAATCAACTAATATCCTTCCCAAGCATGATTGAATTAATGCAATTTAAATGTTTGGATGCGCTTGTCAACTTATATGATTTTCTGAATCTCCATCGTCATTCTTCAAGTATTCACAAGTTCAAATTTGGAATTTCATCCTGTGTTGCCTGAGAAAGTTATATTATTGTTTCCAAGGTCTAATTGCAGTTACAGATTTTCCAGTTGCAAATTCAGAATGTCAAACCAGGAAGTGGAAGAAATTTCAGCCACAGAGATGACAGTATTAGAGACATCTACCTCAAAGGGAGGTAAAGCCAAATAGAGGAAGCCTATTCGGTTCCCAGAAGAGTGGATTAGATTGTTTCTAGGATCTTCAAATGCAAACTTTGTTGATGATCATGTTTTCTTTGACCCATATGCCAACTGTAGAGATGCTAAGTGCCCTGATACTAATGGTGCTAAGCTTTTCTATTTTTTCTACTACAACCAAGATAAGAAGGTCCCTGTTTGCAATTCATGGAAGAAGAACCTTGCCAAGAAAATTTTTCCAGAGGTATTCATGGATGTGGATTTGATGAAAGCTCTGTTTCAATGTTATAATCCGGCCACCAAATCTTTCCACAGGAGAGATGGGACAGTTCTATGCACACTAGATAGAGAATCTTTCATTGAGGCATTTGGATTGACTAGAGCAATGGGACAACCTCTGGATTTAAAGGACTTGAAAAGAAGATTTGAGGCAAACCCTACTACTTTCACTAGAAATTCATTATTGTAGCATATCCTTGGAGAATTCAAAAGGGTGGGAGATTACCCAAAAAAGGTAAAGGATAAGATGCCCATGGACAAGTTCAAGAATTATTTTGTCAAAACCATATATGGTGTCCATAAGGTTGTAGGCAAGGATGGGTCTGATGAAGTCTAGGGAGCAGAGTATATAATTGCTAGAGATGTACAAGATGCTTTCCATGCCTGTGAATATGACTATGTTAGTCATATATTGGATATAATGAGGTAGAATATTGCCAGGGAAAGGTCTAGAGAAATGAGGGGGAAAGGTCTAGAGAAATAAGGGAGTTCACCTTTCCATATTACTCTTTGCTGATGCATTTGATCCTCTATAGAAATGTGGGATACTTCAGCCCTGATATTATTGAGCAAACTTCTGATCTACATGGAGCCTTGCCAGTACAACTTTCAACATAGGTATGGGATACCTCTTACCATTTGTCTGACTCTATGTCATTTTTCAATAATTTTAGTGTTGTTATTGTGAAAATGTTAAACCCGAGGTACTTTAGGGCCCTTGAAATTTTAAAATGTCTGCTAAGACCATCATTGTTTCCTGAGGGAAGAAGGCTAGACCATAATTGGAGAGATATTTTCCTTTTTCCTACATTTTCTTTAATGAGAGTGTATGGTTGCCCTCAACCACCCCACATTTTACCAAAGTACATTCCTCCTAGATTGGGAATAATTGAATTCATCTGGAAACTGCTCATGGTTAACAGGGAATACTTAGGCCCTAAGGTACATAGGGGAACCTTTTTGTGTAGATGTTTTAAGATTGGGGATTTTACCATTGGAAAGGAAGCCCTAGAGCCTGTCCATGCCTTCCTACACCACTATAATCTATGCACTAGCCCTTATAGGATGTATGACCCTGGTGGGTGGATGAGGGCTACTTTAAAAGAAATGAGAAACTATGTGCTTCCCAATTCCAAAGAATCGCCCTTTGAAGATAGCATTTCAAGCATAGTAGCAGAAGGGGAGGCAGCTAATAAACTTTCAAAGTTGCAAGATGTATTGAGGGTAGAAAAGGAATTAAAAAGAGTTGATCCCCAATTCCTAGGATTTCATATGGATATCCCTTATCCCCATAGAATCAGGAAGATGGTTGCAGACCATGCTGACATAATGGCTAAAATGCCAGAAGGTCCAATTGGGGAAGAGGAAAGAGTGTTCCCGAATAGCCTTGAACCTGATGTAGCCCTTGAGGTTGAAGAGGAGGAGGCACCCCAATCATCTTGGATGGAAAAGGGGCACAAAAGATAGCAAGTTGTACAGATTCCTCCTTAGGTCAGGCAAAGAGCCTTGCAAATTCTACCAGGAAACGGTCAGTATTTTGCTAACATAAGATAGAACTATATCCAAACTAGGGTTGATGCACCAGAGAATAATTTGATAGATCTAGAACTAGTTGCAGCAAGATTGGAGGACAGGATTATCCAAGCTCAAGAATTCTTGGAGGATGATGAGTTCATCAAATCCAATGAATTCAAAAGCTTTTTATATAAGATAAAACAAAGTAAGTTGGTCCTCCAAATGAAACCTGATGAACTTGATATGCAGAGGATGGAATTGATTGAAAAGTTGCAGGCCTATGATCCTGAAAGTGAGGTAATGACATTACAGGAGGCCAGGGATCTAGTTCAGAGAAGTGGTATGTTGTTGGTATCAGGTTGGGACTTGGAGCAAGCATTTATGCTTGATCAAATTAGAAGACAAGAGAATTCCATCTCTTATGAGGAAATTGGTGCTGGTGGTTTGAAGAGGGGCATTGGTTTTAATGTTGATACCAAATCCTTGGCAGTCTGGTGCATGGCCCCTGCTTTAAATAAATCAAGATTGATGGATGTGAGCACAGAATAGGGAAACATGATAATTTGGACTCTGCATGGCACCTTCGGCAAGGAAATCTCCAAGGCAATTCAAAATTTCTCATTTATGAATGAGGCTGAGGTAGATGAGATAGAAGATAAACTATCCCAGGCTATACATGATTACATTGATGTCAGAAAGCTCTATGAAAATGAGCTCAGAAGTAGTAATGTATACAGAGAAATAATTGCTGAACTTGAAGCCAAGGTCCAAATACTTGAGGATGAAATTGCATCCCTCAAGGATCAATTAACACAAGTAGAACAAAGGATGGCTCCAGTTTAGGTGGAGGAGGGACAAGGTACTTCAATGCTAGCCAGGGATACTGTTGAGGCTCTGGTACAGACTACAGACACAGAAGAGGAACAATCCTCACAACATAGGAGGATGAGCACTGACTCTCAATCAATTCAACAAGGGGAAAATGTAAGGACTGGGATCCTTAAATCTATGATAAGCCACAGGGTTGGTACTCTGAAGAACCTATCTCAACATGCTCATAGTTCATTTGTTTCTCTGCAGAGTGCTGAGCAAGTTTGCAATGAAGCACTTTCATGGTTAACTCCTACCTTCAACCTCTGGGGACCATATATCCAAATTTTGGATAGATTGATAATGTTGATGGCTAATAAGCCAAATTTACCAGGTAAGATTTTCATGGTTAAAGAGAGCCTAGAAATGGTAAAAGAATTGAGTGGTTTCTTTTCTGGTAAGTTACAAGTTATACAAGGCAAGTTGAGGACATTGTTAGATGGAATGGAACCTTGTATACCATCAATTTTGGATACTACTAATGTAGTAAAGGACTGGCAAGAGTGGTCAACTTCATTTGACAACATTTTGACCCGAGAATCTACATCAGCAAATTTTGAAGACAAATCAGATTCCCCTTTCCACTCACTGATTGATCATCTTTTCAAGGCAGAGATAAATCAAAAAAAATTTATTGTTGAGGTTAAGGTGATTATGGACACCAGATGGACTAAAGTGATACAATATTTGCAAGGGGTAAAGGACACTAACTGGCCCACCAAAAGAGAAATCTATGTCTGGGAAGCAATGGGTGAAATAAAGGCCCTGTCGGCCCTGTCGGCTAGAAGTAGCTAGAATATTTTGCATATTTATATCAGATGTATAGAGGAGTGAATTAATTGGAGGACAAGTGTTGCAGAAGAATATCAAAGAGAAGCTATTCATCATAACAGATTACCTTACCTTTGCAGTACATCCGCTATGGGTAATGTTGCAGTTAGAACTGGAATACAGGCTTAATTATCAGTTGCCACTTGTCACATTTTGTAATTGTTTCCATTTTTTCTATTAAAATATGTCACAAAAGGTTTCAGCAAATTGTAATGATTATCTTAATTATTGTTATCTTTTGTCTTTTGTAATGAATCATGATGTAACCTTTCTAAGCCTGAAGCTTGTTGCAACTCAAGTGATATAAATATGAGTTCCCAAGGCTTAGAAATGGTCCAATTTGTTGTTATTTTTCAGATTAAGTATAATTTTCTTTAAGAGCAGATATTGTTCCAACTCTATGTATTTCAATTTTCCATTATGTTTTGTAGTCAGTAGTTCTCTATGATGTTATGGCCTTTGCACATGTCTCTATTATCTCTTTTATTATTATCAAACAACTAAATGAAGAGAAAGATACAAAAATAACATTGTGTCAACAATATGAATAGAGTAACAACTAACAAAAATCTTGAACTCAAATCAAGAGAAAGGTACAAAAATAACATTATGTCAACAATAGAGTGACAAAAATCTTGAACTCAATTTTTGTAAATTGTAATTGCAATATGACTGAATAATGAATATGGAAGAACTGAAGTAGAGTATACTATATACCTATAAATTCCTTAGAACTTAATGCTACATTACTAAATCACGATTCACTTCATTGACTCGGTCTCAAATTTCATGCTTCTATATCCCATATGGACTCCAGATCCTAAAATTGAAGTCTGACTAGTACTAATAGGTTCCTCTTCATTCTGAATCGGGTATTCAAAATCCATAAAATCTTCATCTTTATTTTGACTTTGAGACCTAAATTCATCATTTATGTTGGAGTCAGCAGTAGAAGTAGAACCACCATCTCTTAAAGTGTTGCAAAGGCCTCATCTTTCACATGTGGAATTCCAAATGGCCAATGACCTATCATAAGGAAAATCTCTAACATTGTATTGAGTTACAAAAAACCTCAAACAAGTTTCCAAATTTTTGTCTAGTTTGTTTTTGGCATTTGATTTCAAAAACCCCGATGCACTGAAAACTCTCTCATCTTCCATCGACCCTAATATCATTGTTTGACATAAATAAACAAGTTTGAAATATTCTAATATTGAAGTACATAATACTTCACTCTGACTTATCCTTTTCCAGAGCCTTTTTATTGCACCAAGATCGAATGGATTCTCAAAGTTTTCCATCTGTTTTTTCATACACAATGCAAAAAGTTTGCATTGATTTTTAAGATTATTTGAATCTAAGATTCCTTGTATTAGTTGTCCATTGCAATCTGTATGCTTTGAAAACTGTGTTATCAATTTGTCAAGTTTATTATGAAACAACTTTGCATCAGTTGGATTATGTCCAAAGTGTTTCCAAAATTGAGGAAACACACAACTCATGGCTTCAATAATTTCTTCTCCAGGGAATCTTTCATGAATCTCACTTGAAAGTTGGTAGGAAATAGACTTCACATTTTCACTAACAGATTTAACAATCTTGTCAAAATCATCTTTTCTAACTGGTAGTACTCTGCCTCTCTTGGTTGGTTTAGATTGGTGCATTGGTATTTCAAATCCTTTCACAAACACACATAGCTCATTTTTCCCATTGAATTGTAAAAAATTCTCAACATGATTCAAATATGTAATTATCTCCCACCTTGAAAAAATTGGGCTATGACTTGAGAGATCTGAATACAAAGAATCTAGAGCCATGCATGTCATTTTACGTAAATCATAATACTCATGAATATACAAATTTCTATCTTGGGCTTTCTTAACAAGTTTGTTCATTAAATCCAGCATGGGGAGAAGACTAGCTAAAGTTAATAGGTTCTCTATATCACTTAAATTATTTAACAAATCAGGAGCTCTATCCACTGTAAGGCATTGCTCATATAGAACTCCAATCAAGGATTGATATTCTGCTAGAACTCGTTCTACTGGTCCATACAAAGATATCCATCTGGTCTCAACATCCTTGAGAATCTTATTTCCTGCTGTTACTCCTTCAGAAAAAATCTTAAATTTTGCAAAGTGTTTAGGACTTCTGCAAAAGTACGAGTGGATCTCACAGATTAGATCTTCAACTTTTGACACTGTAGGAAAAGTACTTACAATCTTATATGCTAAATTCATCCGGTGGGCCATGCAGTGTATGCCAAGCATGTAAGGTGCAATACTAGTTTGTAATCTTGCACAAAGACTAGTCCTTTGCCCTTGCATTACTATAGCTCCATCAGCTCCGACACACACTAACTTCTTTGCAATTGTCAAGTCATCCATACCAGCAATTTCATTCAAAGCTTTCTTAACTTCTAAATATAAATTTTCTATAGTTGAATTGGCCCTCATTTTATGAACACAAAGTAGATTAGCTTGACGGACATGATCTTTTACAGTATATACATGCATATAGACCCAAGCAGTGTTATCTATCGCAATGACTTCATGTAAGGATAATGAAATGAACTTGGATTCTTTTACTCTCTCCTGTACATTTTGCTTTTCCACCTCAGCAAGATAGCTTGCCATTTCCCATCCAACATATATTGACCAATGTTACATAAGATAGTGAGGAACTCTCAAAAAAGATAATAAATTACCATATTCTAAAAAGTCTCTCATAGGACACCCTCTAGATATAATATGAAAAATAACACTCATCTAAATGGTCTTTGCCCAGTTTGCATCATTGGCTACATGTTGAAGCCCATCCTTGATTGGATTGCCACTACTGCCACTACCAATTATTGCTATTTTCTTGAAATGCTCTTCATATTCCATGGCATTCTTAACATGAAGGCATTCTTCCTTTGATTTCCATCTCACTGCCGCTACTTCCTTTCCATCTATGATTTGTTTTTCATAAACCTTACCAATATGTTTTTCTATAGTGTCAAGCTTTAACTGCAACTTTTTCTCTCTTTTAGTTTTCCAGGTACAAATCGTACACTTGCATTATGTTGATGGTTCATCATTATTTGTGACTGGTTCAATAAACTAGTACTTTGCTACCCAATCAACCTAGAAAGTCCTTTTCATTTCCCACTCCTGCCCCATTTTTACATTCCTTTTTCTTTTCTTCCTACCAACATCTTCTGTTACAACATCTTCTATTGTTGGAATATTGTTATCCTCATTTGATGCATTTTGATTTAATTGAATAACAACCTGCTCTTCTAGTGGTGGTGAGGTATTGTGATTTCCTTCTGCACTTGTACTTGCCAAAATTGGTGAACTAGAAACATTGTCAATTCCAAAGAAAGCCTTTATGGTAGTATCTCTAAGTTTTTGGCATTTTGATGCAAGATTAATCCCTTCACTGCCCTTGTGGGTCTTACCCTGTCACTTCCCTGAGACTGAGCAATATTAGTTACAGACTGACCCTCCCCTGACATCTCAATCCACTGATAATCTGTTTAAACTTTACTTCCCTGAGAAGAAGCAGTATTACTTTCAGACTAGGAATTGAAACTTAAAGAAAAAAAGTTAAATTTCAAATCTGATTTTTGACAGTTGGTGAATCAACATTCCACAGCAAAGGAAATAGGATATTGACCTTAGCTGGTCAATATCCATGCATGCAAGCTTTAAAAACCATTAATGTCCTCTTTTTGAAAAATTTCTAATGAAAATGAGAAAGAAAGGAAACTGTAGATAAGCTTCTGATTAAACTAAACTACATAAGCTCAAGGAGAGTATTTTATAGCACAGCTACACATACTAGTGTACCACCACTTGTGGAAGCTATCATTGGAGTCTGAGTCTTGCTTGCGATGTGTCTTGCGCTGCCAAAAATTTGATGGAGTGCTAGCAGTATTTAGTGAATGTTTCATTTCTTGGGCGAATTTGGATTTATATACAAATCAATACAATTACCAATTTACCACACCAAACGAGCCGACTCCTCCACGACAAAATGAAAGTGTGTTGGCAAAATGAGTTGACGACTCCACTTCCCATTACATGAAACAAGCTGACTCCTCCATAGTAAAATGAAATTGGGATGGGGAATTCTCCCATACTACATTAAACGAAAACTTGAAACTTGGCGAACATTCCACAATAAGCGTTACCTCTTGTCGGTTGCGTGAAAGGCGAATACTGCTAAGGAAAAACTCAAACGTAACATTTGCCTTGGTGATTACAATGCTAGGCAACCAGGTAAACCCAACAAAGCTTGGCGACCAGGAAACCATGGAAGGGCCTAGAAATCACCAAAAATAACACTGGCAAAACATCAAATTCGCCAAAATACAAAAATTTGCCACTATATTATACCTTGAACTACTTCAATTAAATGGTCATACTCTCAATTTGGAGAGGTGCATTGGAGAACTACAAAAATTTCAACATAACTACAAAGGAAAAAAAAAGTAGACTAAATGAGAAGCAAGAGATTTCCGAACAATCGTGCGGGTTCATAAAGAGGAGATAAAAAAAAGACTATTGAAAAGTTTTGAAGTTGAACATAGATCAATACACATGCTAGCCATATAAATAAAATTACTTTAAATAACAACAATAAAGAGATTGATTACCAACTTTTCTTAACAAATTGTTAAATTGATTTATGACCCTTTTGGGCATAATTAGACTCATTATAATGGAATTCAAAATTTAGTAACTTGTCATATATTAAAAGAAAGGATATATTTTTCCAGATATATAGTCACAACCAATCAAATTGTATCACAACTTGTGAGATAGCATAATCGAATTAAGCCTAAATTTCAATTTGGAGTAACACTTTGTGTGCTTGGCCTGCTAAATAAGGTATTATTCTTTTGTCCAAATCTTATAGTTCTCCAATTCACCTACTTCACATGGTTGTGTTCTTTTGTTCAAACCATATAGTTGTCTAGGTCACCTACCTCAAATGGTTGGATAGATAACATCTTTCCCCTGTTAGTGTTTCATTCATTCTCATGAAAATGGATTTGTGTGAACAACTTCTCATGAAAATATGGTTCAATAAATTTGACTTAACAAGTGCTCTGAGAAAGTTTGAGTCTCTACCTTGTGCTATTGGTATAAAATATTATAGTTTTTAAATATTAAATATAATAATAAATTTAAATGGAAAAGAAGAAATTAAGGGCCTTTGTGGATGTAAGAAACTTTTTTAGGAATATAAACTTAACATAAAGAAAATAAATTGAGAAATTTAATGGAGAATAATATAATTTAAAATAACTTATGTAACACTCCACTAGGGGACCCAAGAGAAGTTAACATATAGTGATGCTAAGTTTGCTAAATAGTATTTATTTTGTTGAAAGAATAAAACATACAAGAGATAATAATGTGGAAGCAATAATGAAAACACACATCACATACATACATATGCAAAGCCATAATAATTATATTTCCCAAGGGTTCCATAATATTGAATCACATATAAATATTTTATAAAATTTAAGTTCTAGTTAAAAAAGTCCATGTCATAGGAATAATTACATGTACAAAATCTCACAAAAAAATATACAAGTACAAAATGTGCATACACATCAATTGTACATGTCACAGGATATGAAATGCTAAAAAATATACATCATGATAAGATACATCATCCTGTAGGATCTCAACTACTGAAGTACAAAATATTAGAGTATAAACATAGAACATAAACATCAAGTACCACTTGACCTCGTGGAACTTAAGTGGTTTGACTCCCACCATGTTGAGGAGATAATCTCAAGTCCCAAATAATAGAAATTTATAAGTTACAACAAGAATCAAAGTCTCAAGATCTAAAAAGCATTCTATGTCATAGGTACTAAGAGCACAAGGTAACATCTAATTGCAGAGGTAGCCAAACATGTAGGAAACCTAATACGTATGTGCGTAATCGTCATCACATGAGCCAACTCTAAAGTTATCGTATAAGTCTCTCAGGATCCCATCCTCCTAGTGACTGTATGTGGCTTCAATATCCTCTTGTATAGACAAGACATATTGAGGAAGCAAGGTCACAAACAAGCACCCTCTTTATACTCTCATCCTAGCTTGTACTAGTGCTCGAGGCATGGGCGAGGTATCAAATAGACATTTTGTTAATTCATTTTAACCCCATTAATAATAATGTTATCACTTATTAAAATTAATTACAATGAGTTACCCAAACAACGTCTTTAGGGCTTCGAACCCCATTGCAAGACACTTCTCAAACATACACATACACAACCTACCCAAAGCTCATAACATACATCTCATAAAAAGTGACCATAAATACATCAACTCTGAAGTGGGGAGAAGGGAGTGGGGGAGTGGGGGAGGGAGGGGGGACTGGGTGCGGTGGTGGCCCCCACCCTTCCAAAATTTTATGTTATATACAAATAAAAATGGTGCCCATAAAAAATTAGTAAACTTACTGGTAAAAAAACTATTTACCACTATAGTAATAAATTTATTACTATGGTGTGTACATTATATATGTTTTTGTGTATATATATGTGTGTGTGTGGGTGTGTATATATCAAATTTAAAAAATAAAATCTTTACTTGTTTTGCAAATGCTACCCTCAAATTTGTTCTCTAAATTCAAGCTTCTCTATTTGGGGTGTCAATCTCTCATTTTTCACAAATGTTGCCAAACAAAGAACAATTTTTTTTCCAACTGTGGGCTTTTAACTCTTTAGTTCGATTTATAACAAAAGGCTACTCTTCTAAAAATTTAATTTTGTTATTTTATTTTATATACAAATAAAAATAGTGCCCATAAAAAACCAGTAGGATTACTGGTAAATCAACTATTTAGCACCATAGTAATAAATTATATATATACATATATATATATATATACATATATATATATATATATATACATATATATATATATATATATATATATACATATATATATATACACACACACACACACACACATATATATATATATACACACACACATATATATATACATATATATATATACATATGTATATATATATATATACATATATATACATATGCATATATATATATACACATATATATATATACATACATACATATATATACATATATACATACATATATACATATATACATACATATATATACATACATATATATATATATATATATATATATATATATACATACATATATATACATACATATATATATATATATATATATATATATATATATATATATATATATATATATATATATATATACATACATATATATACATACATAAATATATATATATATATATATATATATATATATATATATATATATATATATATATATATACGTACATATATATATACATACCTACACACACACACACAGACACACACACACACACACAGACACACACACACACACATAAACTTTAAATGTATAGATCTATTGGAGAGAAATCTAGTAATCAATCAAATTTAATAACTAAAATCTTTACTTGTTATGCAAACCCTATCCTCGAATTTGTTTTCTAAATTAAAGCTTCTCTATTTGGGGTGTCAATCTCTCATTTTTCACAGATGTTGCCAAACAAAGAACAATTGATTTTCCAATTGAGGGTTTGTAACTCTTTAGTTCGATTTATAACAAAAGTATCAATATAATCTATTCATAGATCTACCACCATAAAATTTCCGTTCTTGCAGTCACAAAGAAGACATAAGTTTCTAAGATATTTAGAAAAAATGGATTTCTATAAAATCCTCCCTCAATTTGATACTAATCAAACTAGTGAATTTTTCTGCTCACAAAATTCTCATCTCCAAAAGCCCACAGAGAAATTCCCACCTGCCGAATTCACATGTTCCTCCTCCAGACCTTTATGTGGAGAAATGAGTTCAAATTTCTTGATAAAGGCCTTTAACCCTAGTTAGGGTTTCTATTTTCCAATTGGCCTCTTCCTTTATAAATTTTTATTTTATTTTAATTAAATCTTTCATCCACTTAATGCATTTTAATATTTTATTTTATTTTCATAATTCTGATTTGATTTATCATTTAGCAAGATGCTTTAAGAAAATAATATTATTTATTTCAATTTCAAATAATATTTAATTCTCATTATCTAAAATGAAACTTATAAATTTGTGATGGCTAAATTAAAGAATTATAATTTCACAAACTTTAGCTTTTTAGGCAAGTTTAATAGTATTAATTCCAAAGCTAGATTTTTTAACAAAGTCTTTTAATTTAAGGATTTTATTTATTTAATTTCTCAATTAATTAATATAATATCATTATATTTTTCTTCCCTAAAATTTTCCATTAAATTCTTTATTGATTAACTTTCTTAGCTATCTAATTATACATGAAGTCACAAAGTAGACCACATACTCAAAAGAAACTCAACACTGAGAAAAAACATAAAAAATAAAATTCAAGGCTTATGTACTTCAATTCACGTCACCTTGACAAACTTGGAAGCGTAGATTAAATATATATTTTCCCTTTACCATAGGACAAAATGACTCTGGGTTGGGATTTGGACTTGAAAACTATCTCCCCTTTTTATCATTGATATACTACAATAGGGTACACTCATCTTGGAAATTCAAGGAAGTCGGTGCCCTGAACCTGCAACTTGTATATAACTCATGCATCTACATATGCATAGATATATCTAAACTAAACATGCAATGACGAGGTGTGGTACAACACATAGATCTTGACTCCCAGGTGACTACTCCCACCTACCTTAATCAAATCAAATATGTCGATCAGAAATAAAACAGACATGAACATCATACACATGCAAGTGTGGGGTAAATATTCATAATCCTTATAAACATCATCATCAATCTAATTGTAGTCATTATATTAAAGTATTTAAACATCATCATATAAATAACCATGAATCATAATAACACATTAAATAGCTCAAGTATGAAGCAACTCACCAAATATATAATCAAACTAGGTATGTGCAGGATCATGGTCAACCAAACTATGCTCTTAAGTGGCAATAAAAAATTAGAAAATCAAGGTTATGTTAACTTGACGTGAAATTTTTTACTTGTTATTAACTTTATATCAAAAAGTTGAGAGAAAAGAATCTCTAGGAAATTGAATCTAGTTTCTAAACTACTAGGACTTATCTCAAAAAAAAAAAAATTGATTGGTCAAAATTTTGAATTTTAATGCAATATTACAAAAATTTCATAACAAAAATAAGAAGTAGACGTATGTCTGACCACCTTAATCAAAATCAAATAATAATATTTTTTAATAATATTCTAGATATAAGTAGTAGACTCATGCCTGAATGTGACACATATTTTTGGGTATTTTTATTCTAAATAAATAATAAATAAATAATTTTTTACTTTAGTATTTTTGTAAGAAAAAAAACTCTCATGTCTATCCACCTTAACTAATTCAAAACTCTACAAAATTCAATTTTTCATTTTTTTCCCTTATAGGAGAAGAAACATAGAATGTGATGCATCTTTTGAATTTAAAAAATGGTGTACCAATTTGAAAGTTATAGTTGTTTTTCAAGTAGTGTGTTAGTCAGCACTTTATACGTAACTCCATTAAAAAATAAGTAATAATTAATTACTAAACTCATAATTTGACAAATTTTATATTTATGGAAAGATAAGAGCATTCTTAAGAAACCCTTTTCATTTCATCAAATTTTGGTGAAAAAAAAGTCATCAGCTATATGTTTGAAGTAAAAATACATAAAAAACAGGCCAAAAACACATTTTTAGGATGTTTTTAAAGTTGATCATATAGGTTTGGTATCAAAAGATACAGTAGACCTTATAAAGATATTAATTGTTTTCATTTAGTATCAGGGTGGGTGGGAAAAAAGTTGGAATAGATTTTGAAATAGTTTGAGATATTTCAATGCTACAGATTTTTTAGATCGCCACTTTTTGGCACACCATGATCCTGCACATACGTTCCATGAAGATAGTATCAATCAAATAGGTAACCAAGTACCCCAATGTCAAATAACATTACATGAAAACTTCCCTAAAAGTATTTGATAATATAACTAAAAACAAAATAGAGTAGGCTGCAATTTATAAGTATATTAGTTAATTTAATTTTAATAAATTTATCATGAAGAATTCAAGATTTTTTGTTCTAACATTTTGTTTACATTAATAATCTACTATAGTTTCAAATATCATTTCTATGATAATTAAAAATATAATTTCATTTTTAACTATTTATTATTATTATTTAAAATTTTTAATATCTTTATAAAAGATATTATAATATTTTTATAATAGATATTATAATATTTTAAGTATTTTATAACAAACTTCTTCATAATAAATTATTTAAAATTTAGGAAATCTTAATTTTTACTTTTAATTTTAAAATGAATTTTTTTTAGCTCATAATCTTTAGTTGAATGAATTTAGTATTATTTTCATTATTAAAAGATTTAATTCTTGGGCAAAATTTATTATTTAGAAGAAAATTAAAATGTCGGAAGCTAATGTTGGGGTTCGTTGGAAGATTTCCTTGGTAATAAATGTTTATTCCACTAGAATTTTTCATTCACTCTTTTATGTCAACCCCAAAGGTGAAGCAACTATGGGCCTGCAGGGGTTTGAATGTTTGAATGATGGTGTCCTAACATTTGAGTGTTTGTTTTCACATGGTCATGATTATGGAGCCCTCAGATTATGATAGAAAGTAGGTTGTTGCCGATGTGTTGGTGGAGCTTTCCATACATTCTTAGAAGTTTTTTTAATGTACATAAATAAATTTTAAGCTTAGAATTGAAAGTAATTTTAACCTGAGAATTGAAAGTTGTTTTTATTTTTCATGACTTTCATAAGACTAATAAAGTAGACTATCAATAACAATTATTGAATTTCAATATTGTGAAATAAACCTTAGTATCAAAAAGAACCTAAATCCTAATCATAAATTAAAATTTATCTCAATCCAAGATCACATATATTTCTCACGTGCATTTGAAATACTCATCTATAAACTTTCAGGGTCATTTGGTTCATGTAATTGTAGAGATCGAGATTTCTACAAATCTTGATTTAGCTAAATCAAGGTTTTGCAAATCTTCATTCCTATTTTTTGGAATTTTACTTGAACTATTTGTTTCACTTGGAAGATGAGTGACAAGATACATTTCTATGCATAAGACCAGAGTTGCAGGCAAACTCCAAAAATAGTCCAATCTATTGTTTTGACACCCCTCAAAAAGAATAACCAAGTTTTGATTTTCAATTTCTAATTGCTAGTGAGAAATTTGATAACTTGATTTTGATATAAAATTAGAAGTTAGTATTCTAATTCTATTTTTTTTAATTTTAAAACAAAAGCAAAACTTTTCAAATCCAAATTATAGAAAAGCCAATTTCCATCATCTTCCACAAACTAAAGGGACCGTCATCAATGAAAGTTTAATTTTAAAACAAACCCTTAATACGAACAGTTCATAGTGTATTACTGAACCCACAATAGCAATATTCACTCCACAACAGACTATAATTTGCATTTAATCACAACCTACTTCCTAGAATTCATTTTTGTGCTGTTTAACTTTCCACATTCTCAAGCGTTTTCCACTCTTTTCGCATCCTGAATTTTCTCCACCTAATAACATGATGAATTTTTCATAAATTTCAACCAAAAGAGAGGGCAAATGTAAGGTTTCTTTAATTTTCCAAACTCAAAAAAGAATTTGCAGAAATGTCTCTGGTATTCTATAAAATTAGCTTTAAACTTCTCGTACAAGATTCATCAAGAATCTGTTTGAATTAGAGGGCATCGGTCGAAAGAAATTAAAAAATTGTGATTCATCAAGGATCTGATTGAACTACAAGGCAACTTTGATTGAGCAACAGGGCAAAGAGGAAAAACCAAAGAATAGTTTGTAGCTTTCCATACAAGTTTCATCAAGAATATGATTCAATCACAGGGTAGAGGCTAAAAGGAAAATCCACAGTTTCAAGGTTTCTCTATATGGTTCATTTTCCCCATGGAAAGATTCATTTTCACCATTATCATTCTCCTATCCATGCACAAATGCTGCAGTTTGAAGCTTACAGAGGGCCAACCGAGCGATAAAGAAGCAAAAGATTCGAGTGGGTCACGAGAGCTCCTGATGAACAATTCAGGCATCTCAACAATGTAAATGGCACTGATAAGAACGCACAAGGTAATAATGTTAGACATTTAACAAACCTGGACCCATGATCAAACATCTCCCATCCATGATGGAAGATGCAAAACAAATCCCAACGAGAGTAACCTTTCCTCCTCCTTCAATTATTACTCTACCTCCCCTTGCCATGGTAACAACAAAGAAGCTTTATTGACACGAGTGGTTTCAGAGAGTCTTCCAGACCAATCTTCCAGAGTGTTTTAGAATTTTTTTTTTTGTTAATGGATGGGAAAAAATTGGAAGAAATTTCCACTTATTTAGTCTTTCTATTAAATGTGAGAGACAAGTGGCTATAAGACTTATAAACTACACAAATGAATTCTGAACACGATATTAGAATTATTAGCCAATAGGCTATTATGGGCGGGAAACCATTGCAAAATCCTCATTATCATATGACCATCAAATTCCAGGTTCCAGGACCGATTCAGTCAATCTTTTCAGTGAACTTTGTGCTGGCAGTGACTCTTTGATCTGATCACCATCACAATAGAGGAAATTGGGAATGACATGAGCAACAGAGTAAAAATCTTTGAAGTGTTGCATGTCTGAAAATACTGCCAGGTATGGAAGCCATCGTCTGATTAAAGATTGATAGTGACATTGGTTTCAACTGGAAGAAAGGTTATAAGATGTGGAAAATGGCATTGCTGAAAAGAAGAGAAAAATGTACTCTGACATGAGTTTGCATTTTTAATCTACGAGCTTTCATAAACACAAAATGTATCTTACACTTCATAATTTTGGCACTTCTATTACAGACAAAATCATACATTTCATGATTTTGGCACTTCTATTACAGACAAAATCATACATACACCTTGGCCACTTCATTTTAGAAAACACAATCATTGATTCTAATTTCCATGATATGGATAATGCATTTCTGATGTAAGCAGCCTGAAGCCATTAGCCAAGCATTTGAGGTGGGTTTGTTCCATAATATGAAATTTGGGCGTTGTAATTATATCATGTCTGTAATTTTTGCTAATTATTGCCTAGTTAAGTCATTTGTGGTAATGCAAAGTAAAGATATGCAATACTTATTATGCAACGGCCACACAGTCAGTTCTTTAGATATGGCTGGATGCTCATCCAACCATGCTAGAGAACTGAGAATTATGTGCCCTCAGTGTTAGAAATAAATAATATTGAGAGAGGGTGGGGGTGAATCATTATTCTAAAAAAATTTGCTCACAACTGAATATTGTTAATTACTTTATAATTTGCATATGAAAGTAAACCAACAATGTTGAACAGTAAATAAAACCATACACATAGAGAACTCATAACACCATCATTTATTAACTAGGAAAACCATGGCCAAGGGAAAACTTCGATGGAGATGATACCCACAAGATGATCCATTAAACAAAAGAATTGTGTTAAGAATATTGACTTTGTTAGGAGTTTATTAATTACATATAGTGTCTTGAGTCCCTATTAGAGGACTAGGCCCTATTAAAAGCCTCAACCCTATTAGGAGTTGCTTCAACCTTGATGAGAGTTGGTAGATCAAATACAATGTATGCAAGAAGAGCTCACTACTCTAACATGCAATTTCATATGTATATAGGGTAAGTGCACCAAGTTGTGGAGCCAAAAACATGACAGATTTTTTTTTTTTTAATTTCACAAAGCACGTGCACACTATAGCACGTACATGCTTTGTGAAATTTAAAATTTTTATATATAGGCTACAAACCCATGACCCATTTTATTATTTTTTGTTTTTACATTGTTTCTCCTCAACAATGCACATACAGATTGGAAATGTTGAAGAATTTTGTCACCCGCCTCCTTAAAATGTATCTTCGTTGCTGAAGATCAAGATCAGGATCATGTAGTATGTTTTCTACTCTTGTTTTGGCATTGTTTTATATATGTTTTTGCAATGTTTTGTAAGTTTTTACATTGTTTTGTAGGTTTTTTCAGTTTTTCTTTAAATTTATTTATTTATTTAGATTGCAGTTGCTTTCTTATCAGGAAATGTGAATAATGAACTACCAAATCCTCAGCCGAATCAACAAAATCAAAATGAAAAACCTCCACAAGATCCAAATCAAAACCCTCCACAACAAGAACAAAAAATTTTGCAACCTCTGCTGATTGGAAGATCTCCTCCTGGCACCCAAGACAATATAATGAATGAAATAGAAAGAGATAAAAATGAATTAGAAATACTCATTGGTAGGTTGAAATCTTGTGGAAAAACTAATCCAATGAGAGTGAAATTGGCATCCTTCCTTCAGTCCATTATGACCCATGTAACTTTTGTTAGTGGTTAGTTGGATATTTGATGTGTTAAGAGGGATGAACAAGAAGATATTATCCAAACAAATTATCATATAAATATGTTAAAAAAGGAAATAGAGAAAGCATTTGTGCATTGTTTAAAAAGCCTGGAGAACAAGACATTGTTAAACATATAACTAAAAGGTTTCCCATCCATTGGTGCATACATGATGATATTGGAACTAACTTTTGGGATAGATGGTGAATAGTCTTTAATGCACTTCCTTGCAATAATCAGGAGGCTCCAATGTATTTCTTAAAGAAATTGTATTGTAAATTTGTCCTTGGGGAGATCTCCAATTATTTTGATATATTAAAATCTCAGGGTAGAGGTGGGGGGTCATTATTTGAGAGGCTGGAGGCACGTCATGACCATAGGGTGAGCATGTGATTGTTCCTTCAATTGTGAAGGAACATGTAGAGACCAGCACTGTAGGGACTAACAATGCTTTGACACAAACCCTTATTCATTATGACAGTCCATTAGTTGAGGAGGAGCTTTTTGTGCATCACGGTCACATATACACATCATGTGAATCCTTATTCACATTTGGTAGTCATGTTGAAGACAGTATGGATGATGGGCTAGTCATTGATGAGTTATTGAGTGACACATTTGGCATTGGCACATAGGTAAATTACAATTATAATAAACTAATTTAATTACATTTCATATGTATAGTGAATAACTAATTAATTAACATGTATTGACATTGTTCAAAATTGAGGGTAAGAGTGTTGATGACTTTAGTACAAATTTCCCAGCCCCATTTTTTGTCTCGTCAATGAGTCGAGAGGTGTGTATCGATTTAATCATTTAAATTAATACATAAATTAATTAAGTAATCATATGAAGGATTGACAAAAAAATTTATGCATGTGCATCAATTCTCTACTGGACTATTGACATTCGCAAGGGACTCTAAGCCAAGGCATGATACGAGCTTCATAAAGGTACATTTTTTCCATGTTAATTTAATTCATTTGATTAAATTTGTTTTATGTTTCATGTTACATGTAAATTTTATTATATGACATGCAATTGTTGACCTCTGAGACTCCTCATCTTCATCAGTCCATCGATTGTGGAGTTACTGCAGCGATGGCTAGTTTAGAGCCATTGATTGAGGTATGAAAGAATTTTTTTAGTTTTAGTTGTTGTTTATAATAGTTAGTATTGAAATTTTAAATTTTATTTATAAGTGATTGTATTGATTGAATTTTTGTAGGGCCTTATTACTCCCGATCATCCGCAAGCCTTTAAGGTAGATGTACAGAGTGACTATTTGATGGTGGTAAGAAAATAATTAATTTTGTGTACACATATATTTAATTTCAATGAATACTAATTATTGATTCATATCTACTTTTTTTGTACTAGCTCAAGTTAGAGAAGAGCCTAAACAAAATGATGAACAAGTGTGTGAGGAAGACCCTATCATCCCCATTATCTCCCTCCACACGACAACCGAAGAGCTCTAGGGATTTGTTTCATTGTCCTCATGGAAAGGAGAAGATATAGTTGATAGACACACATGTATAGGCATTAGTGAACACATATGTTAAATTTTATGTTAATAGACATTCGATACATATTTGATGTATATATGACATGCTATATTTGATGTGTGACATATATTTGATGCATGACATTATTAGACTTATGACATTATTGGTTAATAAATGATATGTTTGTTCATATATGACATTATTGGTTATCATAATATCTTATATGTTTGTTAATGTATGACACTATTGGTTATCATAATATATTATATGTTCGCTCATGTATGACATTATTGGTTATCTTAATATATTATATGTTTGTTCATGTATGACATTATTAGTTATCATAATATATCTTATTTTTCTTATTTACATTTAAAAAAAATTGAATATGTATTTCATTTAAATGTAATTTGCACCAAAATGATATAGATTGCTCACGCCAAAAGCTAGTGGATTCCCAACAAGAACACTTTTAAGGAAAACTACATTTCCCACCTTTGTAAGTGTCTTCAAAGTCTCTTTCCAACTTGGTTACAACATTGAACAAACTTCTACCAAACTTCAAAAAACTACTTGATCACTTTCCCTATTCAAGACTTGGGAAGCAATAAGGGAAAAATAAACAAATTTGAGAAATGGATCATAATAAACTTCTTACTTCAAACTAACATCTTAGACAATTCAAGGAAGACCTAATAACTATCTCACAAACTTCAGTCTGTTATATATTCCATCCTTCCAAGAGATTCTTCAACATCTTATGAGTGAAAACACTCTTCCAACATCCTATGACTATATTTTCTTTGTAACAACATGTAATTTACTAATTTTTAGACAACTCTTCACAAAAGGAAGTAATTATGGTTCAAATCCATGAAATAGCTATCAGACAACTATGAAGATCCTTAACATCTTCCACTAACTCCATTTAATGATAACATGAAGCTAAAGCGGTGTTTCATTCTGAAATAGTATGAGTTTTCTTTTCCAAACAAGGAGTAATGATATTTGACAATAACTCAATGATCATATATACAAGTTTAACATCAGCAGTAATTCCTTGCCATATAAGAAAAACTTAATAATCACCAACACCTTATGCCTCCTCTAAATCTATAGATGGTATTATCATCATTTGACATCCATTCTAACCAATTACTAGTTAGTTTGATTGGTTACAAGGTTAATTTCAATGCTTTTCAAAAAATTGCTAAAATTTTCAAAAAGTTGTCAGCAACTTTTATTGCAAAATGTAATTTTTGCACTAACTCTTCCTAAAACTTAACCAAGTGGTTTTTGGTAACACATAGAACCTATATAAGGTGTAATGACTATTGAAATGCTTATTGAGTCAACTTATTAACAAAATAAAAAAAATCATTAGGACTAAGGAAACTTGGGTTTATAGGTGACCTCAAGTTCCTTGACCTTACAAAACAAGGATTACCTTATTACCATAAAAAAATAACATGTTCAAAATGAAGTGTATTATCACCCCTTTACCTTGTATCTTGAGTCTCCATCATTGGATGAAATGGCATATCCAATTGCTACTGTCAAATATCACTGCCTGTGCTAAGTGACGTACTACAAGATCCTGCATAAAAATAATGTAGACCACAAAAAATGGGCAGAGTTTGCAAGAAATTTTACAAAAACATATCATAGAAGATATTAAAAAATACACAGAATGATTTTTTTTAGTATACAAACTCTTCCTATTTTATTGAATAGAAAAATAAATATAGTTGAAAGCATGAACTATACAATATTAGTTCAATTTTATCAACCCTAGACTCCTTTCTTAGCTCCACCAAATGCTAGGTGATCTTGTACTTCTAAGATACACTCCATTTTTTTTATTAAGCTTTTGATTTCCTCAGTCATTTTGGGGTATGGATGAGTTTTTACTCGCTATCTTATTGATGTTGATTAAGAATCACATTCACTCCAATAGTTTCCTTTTTAATCATAAAAACTAAATTCCATCATTAATAAAAAGAATTGCAATGACCACAATGTTGAATGTAATTGATTCTTGAAAAGCATGTGGGGATTAAGTCTTTTTTTTATAAATTTAATCAAAGGATAAATAAAATGTACCTGGCTGACATTCGGGATAAGATAAGGCTTAGAGTGCTCATAGGTTGAGAACCATAACCCAAATTCTTATATGATTATCTAAAATAGAGAGATCTAATGGTAGCAACTTTTGAGTTAGGTGTGCATGAATATCCACTAGGTCTATGAACAACAATTCTAAGAGTTTTTTGTGCTTGTCCTGATACTACATGGATAGAAAACATGGTATGCCCAATTCAAGGGAATTACGTCCCGAATTAAAAAAACAAAATGTTTATTGACTAACAAAAAGTTTTTATAGTAAAAAAAAGGTTATCGATTTTGGTTTGGACTAACAAAATACAAATAATGATATTAAATTGTAAATAGGATTGTATTTGATATTATGTTTAATTCATAATTATAGTTAGATACTAGGGTAAGTGCACCAAGTTGTGGTGCCAAAAGGGGGGTATAAGTGGACACATTTTTTTTGAAATAAAAAATTTCTTAACTTTGATACAAGTTTGAAGATAGTTATGCTTAAAATTTTAAGATATGACAAAAAAAAAAGTAGTAATCATTTGAATCTAGTTTCTAAACTACTAATTTTTTTCCAAAACGGTTTAGTGTTAGGCCCTCAAAAATGGGGGCCATAAAAAGAAGTACTTTTTTTTCATAAAAAACATAACATAGTGCAAAGTGTGCCCCCCCTAAAATTTTAACTTTCATTTTGAAATTATTTAATCGCTTTGGTCAAAAGTTACCTAACACCGTGTAGTTTATACCAAAATTTTTGGATAATTTTATAATGTGTGTTTCTTTTTTAATGAATTTTGTAAGTGGACACATCCCAAAAATGTGAAATATCTGTGCACGCTCACCTTAGAAATTATTGAAAACTAATCCAAAACAAAAACTTCTTTTTTTCAAAGTGCGTAGAATGGAGTCTAGTCTATTAAAAACTAACTTTTTTGCAAAATTTAACGAACGAGCTAAAATCTACACTCCAATTAGTACATGTTGGCTTTTGAGAGAAATTGGACATACATTCAAAATAAATTATAGTTGAAAGGCTTGAAATAATATGAATTTGAAATAAATTATATGGTTATATAGCTAATGCAAAGATCTATAATACTATGTAACCTGATTTTATCGATTCTCAACCATAGGAAAACTTGAAGGAGAGCACAGAAGAAAAAACAACCATTTTTGGTATGCTTGCTACAAAAGACATCTCAGACTAGTTTAGAGCCTCCAAACCTTTGGGTTGGATCCCCAAGGAAAATCCAAGCCTTAGACTTGGTGGTATCCAATGCTTTAGATAGTGTGTGTGTGCAATAGTGCGTACACACTATTTAAAGCATTTTTAAATTTAAGGCTTAAAGAGGGCATATACGCTATAGTGCGTGCACACTATTTAAACCTTTTTAAAATTGAAGACTTAAATAGCGCATACACACTATAGCGCACACATGCTATAGTGTGTATATACTATTTAAGCCTTCAATTTTAATAGAGAGGATGTATAAGGATAGAGGGAAGTAGAGAGGGAGAGAGGGAGAGAGGTTAAAGCGTGAGAGAGAGATTAGAGGTTGGGGAGAGAGTAGGGGATATGATGTAGAGTGATAGAGAAGAATAGAAAGATAGAAGGGAATGAGGAAAGAGCATAGAGAGAGAGAGGGGGGCGGGGGGGGGGGGAGAGGGGGGGCCAGGGAGAAATGGAGAGAGGGGAATGGAGAGGGAAGGAAGGAGGGAGGGAGGGAGGGAGGGAGGGAGAGAGAGAGAGATGGGAGTTCAAAGCATACATGGGATTGGATGCATAGAGGGACATAGAGTAGGGGATTAGAGAGGGAAGGAGGGAGGGAGGGGTAGAGAGAGAGAGAGAGAGAGAGAGAGAGAGAGAGAGGATGG